>CM019719.1:5070000-5670000 GCA_009760885.1 Achatina immaculata | reverse complement strand
TAGAAACATGACAACACAAGACAGAATGGAGAACCTAGAAACATGATAGCACAAGACAGAATGGAGAACCTAGAAACATGACAGCACAAGACAGAATGGAGAACCTAGAAACATGACAGCACAAGACAGAATGGAGAACCTAGAAACACAGAATGGAGAACCTAGAAACACAGAATGGAGAACCTAGAAACACAGAATGGAGAACCTAGAAACACAGAATGGAGAACCTAGAAACACAGAATGGAGAACCTAGAAACATGACAGCACAAGACAGAATGGAGAACCTAGAAACATGACAGCACAAGACAGAATGGAGAACCTAGAAACACAGAATGGAGAACCTAGAAACACAGAATAGAGAACCTAGACATGAGAGAAGGATTAGTGTGGAACAAATTACTTACTTGACAATTTTTCCAGGTCTGAGATCAAAATTATCCTTGATGATCTTCAGAAGTTGCTCCTCACTCTTCCTTGATGTGCCAAAACTGAACACTGTGATAGCCAGCGGTTCTGCCACTCCCATAGAATAAGCAATCTGTATTAAGCATTCACAAGAAAATGTTTGTCAAAATAAAAACATGCATTTCATCTCATGCAAGTCATTCACATTTTATTTTTGTAAGCAGCTAAATTTTTCAACTTCTTTGTCTGAAATATGTGTAGAGTTATGACGACTACTGAGTCATTGAAACATGTGTCTCAGGTAGATACTCCCTCTGATGTTCTAAGTGTACTACTACTCTATGGAAGTGAATGCTGGAAAATCACCAAAACTATAGGAAACAAACTGAATTCTTTTCAGACTAAATGTTTACGAAGAATCAGAAGAATATTTTGGTCAAACACTGTAATAAATAACATTTTGTTGGCAGAAATGGAAATGAAGCCACTGACAGCAACTATTGAGGAAAGACAATGGCGATGGTTGGGACATGTGCTCTGGATGACTGATGACTCACTACCAAAAATAGCACTAAGATGGACACCACAAGGGAACAGAAGTAAAGGTACACCAAAGGAGACATGGAGAAGAACAACAGAGAGGATGCTGAGCAATAGAGGACTCACTTAGGCAAAAGCAGAAAAAAAAAAGACAAAGGACAGGCATTTGTGGAAAGCCCTTGCAGAAGTACCACGTGCCTTGGCCACTTAAAGTTCAGAGAGAGTAAGAGATCCTCCCTCTGATGTTCTATGGGTCTATGTTGTCATTTCCCCCTGTACAACAGAGAAATTTCTTGCCTTGCATTGCCATCAACATATATATTTATTGAATAAACATAACATCTGGCCTTATCCTGCCAATATCAGATCCAAATTACTCTGCTCTGATGCTGGCCATCATAAGGCATTCTTCCTTACAAAATGGCATTTATTATAGATTACCTGATAACCATATAAGGGATAAAGATTTTTTTTTCAGACTGTTTCCAAACTTATCATACTTGTATACCTCCCTGTATCTAGGCCTCTCTATGGCAGTACATTTAATGTTTTCATGTCCACATCTCTTTTCTTCCTATTCCGTGGGGGAAAAACGAGCCTCTTACCTGAACCAACGCCCTCCGGCACAGTCCAGACTTCACCAACGACTTGGCCACCCATCGTGCAGCGTAAGAACCACAGCGATCAATTTTTGCTCCATCTTTGCCAGACAAAGCTCCACCTCCATGGGCCCCCCATCCCCCGTAAGTATCGACAATGATCTTCCTGCCAGTCAGGCCTGCGTCACTCTAGATAACAGGACAATTATATAAGACAAAGAAAGTGCAGACCAAACTACACATAGCACTCAGACTAGGGAATCACAGAAATCTACAACAGCATAATACAATCAAACAAAATGTTTGTACTGTTTACTAGTAGGACAAGATGGCTTCTTTGTCATGCATAAATGATGGATCAGTCACAGATAAAACTGCTGGAGGAGAGTAAACAGAACAACTGTATACAAAGCTGATTATGTTCGCGTCCCTTCACATCAAGAATGACTGAGACCATATAATTAACAGACTGAGATTTTTTGTCATGTACACACAACAGAAAAGCAAGACACATGCATAAGAACAAACATAGGAGAAGAAAAAAATTACTAGATCTTTCAGAAATGAGAAAACATAATAGGACTTGTGAAGAAGAATATGAAAACTTTGTTCTAGAGAATTTCATAGCTTATGTTTCTGAGGATATAAGAAAAAACAATACATTTTAACCATATAATGATATATATGATATGACAAACCAAAGCTTAATCAAAACAACAGCAGCAGCAGCTTTTGAAAACTCAGGCTGAGGATCAGGATACACAACACTAGGGAAGAGGACAACAGAAATGAAAATATGGTCCTGGCACTTTCAATAAGAATTTTACATCTCACATCCTTCCCGTGCCGTTAAACGTCACATATGGCTCGCATGTTAGTTTGCCAAATTTTCCTGTTTTTGGCGAGCTTTTCAACCTCATCAAGGGATGTTATGCCTGCCAAATTGGCTTCTTTTAGCAATGTCCTCTTTAGAGTTTCACATGGTCGACCTTTTTTTTTTCAGCCTGTTATGTTCCATTTGAAAGCTTGTTTTGGGATTCTCTGATTGTTTCTTCTCATCACATGAATAACATATGTCCACCTTCTTTTTCTGCTTACCCATGAGACAGGTTGTTGTTTGCTCAGTTGTCTTATCACTGCGTTGTTCTTGAATTCCTTCCACTTTATACTGAGTATTTTGCTGTGGCATTCATTTTCAAGAGTTTAATTTCTTGTCTATTTCTTTAGTTTTTTTCCAGCTTTCACATGTATAAATTGAATAAGAATAGATTTATTAAAACTGAAAATATCTTTTTTCAGTTGTCACCTACTGTTAAACCCACCACAATCCGATACATACATACATACATACATAGAGTGATCATGCTAGGATTTTTAAAACAGGTATAGGCGTACCAAACTAGATCTGTACAAACACTTGTACCTGTTTTCACCTTACATAAAGCATTTTCCAAAATACCAGTTTTATCAACACAAAATTCAGCACTTTATACTCAGACTAGCCAGACAGGTGATCAGAATGGAGAAATGAACAGAAGAAAAGGTATGACACACACCTGTGGACCACCAATAATGAAGCGTCCAGATGGCTGCAGATGGTATATGGTGTCATTGTCCAGATACTTGGCTGGGATAACTGGCTTTATAACTTTCTCCATCAAGTCCTTTCTCAACTGATCCATCGTTACATGCTCATCATGCTGGATGGAGATAACCACTGTGTGAACTCTGACAGGAACTGTTGCTCCATGCTCTATTCTGTACTCCACAGTTACCTGGTAATAAGATGATATTTTTTTATATTCTTGTACATTCACACTAAATTAGACTCCACGGGTAGGACATAAGATGTAAGATATTCACATTAAAATATCAATAAAACAAATTTCAACTTTTCAAAACGTCATGGTGGCTCTAGGAATGATTGGCTGGTTTGCTGGTTGAGTGATCTCCCTGTAACTGGTAACTTTGAGTTGCTGGCAAGAGATGATGCGTTAAAGATCTTGAAACACAGACAACGAATCACACTGTGAACTCGATATAGTGGCTTCAACTGCCAGAGAAAAATCAGGAAGCTGGCAAACACAGCTGGCTTCATCCTCACAGATTATGCACAGTTTATCCATAACCCAATGCCCAGACTAGCTCTGGGGTTTACCAGACCTGATTCTTGCACCATGTTTCTCAATCAACATGTGAGACCAACTCCTACCTGACCTACAGAGTACAGCTACTATTTTATGTTTGTAAACTGCTCTTTTTCTTCAACTAAATAACTGCTATCTAAAACTGGGACATCTGTGAAGAATATCAGGTATTAAATTAAAGTATCTCCTGACCAAAGGTCTAAGGTGCTGCTGTGAAAATTTACATCTGCTTCTTGTAGTAATCATGCCATTTATAAATGTAGAATATTACATTTACTATGTATATCACTGTTATAGGAATCTTCAGAAGTATTTACTATGTAGAATTGTGGTAAACAGATCTTTCCTAAATAAATATCTCCCATTAATTAAATACTGACAAAATACAAATGAAATATATTCCAAATTGTTAACCTGTGTCTTGGAGTCTGGTCGAGCCCATGGCAGCTCTCCTGACCTCCTCAGCTCAGCCATCTTAGCATTAAGCTGGTGAGACAGGAGTATGGTGAGTGGCATGCTCTCTTCGGTCTCATCTGTGGCATACCCGAACATCAGGCCCTGAAACAGCACAAACCTCATGAATAAATTTATTCTCCATAGTTCAATAACCTGGACATTAATAACTTTGTTTCTCATTATCTGTACAATTGTAATATAATTTGTTACAAAAGATACTGAATTTACATTACTTGTTGGATCTGTAATCTTACTCAAAGTGCTTACATAGTGGGTGCTCTGTTTTTGTCTTAGGCAGGTGACAATGTAAAATGCTATATTGAACCTATCTTGTTATATGGAAGTGAATCATGGACAATATGCAAGTCTGCACAAAAATCATTGGAAGCAGCAGAAATGTGGTTTATTAGAAGAATGTTGCGAATCCCCTGGACAGCAAAAATAACTAATGAAGAATGTAGGAGAAGAGCTGGAGAGACAAAAAACCTTGTCAAAAAGATAAGAGAGAGACAATGTACTTTCATAAGACATGCAATGAGAAGAGGGGGCATTGAAAATATTATAACAACAGGAAAAATAGAAGGAAGAAGATCAAGAGGAAGACCAAGAGAAATGATACTGGACAGTCTGACAGGATGGTGTGAGAGGAGATCACCAAATGAGCTGATGGCCTGCATGAAGGATCGTGTACTCTGGAGAAGCATAATAGCCAACGCCAGTCGGCACGGCACATGATGATGATGATGATGAGGTGACAATGACAGCATGCTACCATCATGACTCTCTGTGCACATTTTTGTCTGACTATACTGCTCCAACCTTGTACTTCCAAGGCTAATCCTAGCACAGAAGTATGCCCCCTTTCTTGTGTTTGTTCTCTGTTTGTTCAGGCGCACAATACTGTTTATACGACTGACACTCACATACATATCCTGCTTTCGCCTGTGTAAAAAAGTCATTTGTAAAGTGGAATGTAGTGTGCCTTATCTTGCAGATTTATATTTCCATGCAATACAAGTGTCAGGTACATATTTCTATGACCTAGATGACAGAAATGAATCACAATGGTGTGCCAGCTAATGGTGTGCTTTCTGCTTCATTCACAGGCTTATTATTTCTGATATGTTACAGCACAAAACAAACAACAACAACCAATAACAAGAGACCTGGTCTCCTGCTGGATCATTCTCCTGCTCTACACTGTCAGCAGCATGGTAGAAGTGACTTGAAGAAATATCCTTGTAAGTTGGTTCTTCCACAGCAAGCAGAACATTGCAAGTCTTATAGTCAAATCCTGCAAACATAACAAATCATTACAAGTCTTGTAGTCAAACCCTGCCAATGTAGCAAATCACTGCAAGTCTTGTAGTAAAACCCTGCAACATAGTAAATCATTCCAAGCCTTGTAGTCACACCCTGCCAACATAATAAATCATAACAGGTTTTGTAGTCAAACCCTGCCAACATAATAAATCATAACAGGTTTTGTAGTAAAACCCTGCCAGCATAATAAATCACTGCAAGGTCTTATAGTCAAACCATGCCAACATAATAAATCATTACAAGGTCCTGCAGTCAAACCCTGCCAACATAATAAATCACTGCAAGGTCTTATAGTCAAACCCTGCCAACAAAATAAATCACTGCAAGGTCTTATAGTCAAACCCTGCCAACATAATAAATCACTGCAAGGTCTTATAGTCAAACCATGCCAACATAATAAATCATAACAGGTTTTGTAGTCAAACCCTGCCAACATAATAAATCATAACAGGTTTTGTAGTAAAACCCTGCCAGCATAATAAATCACTGCAAGGTCTTATAGTCAAACCCTGCCAACATAATAAATCATTACAAGGTCCTGCAGTTAAACCCTGCCAACATAATAAATCATTGCAAGGCCTTGTAGTAAAACCCTGCCAGCATAATAAATCACTGCAAGGTCTTATAGTCAAACCATGCCAACATAATAAATCACTGCAAGGCCTTGTAGTAAAACCCTGCCAGCATAATAAATCACTGCAAGGTCTTATAGTCAAACCATGCCAACATAATAAATCATTGCAAGGCCTTGTAGTAAAACCCTGCCAGCATAATAAATCACTGCAAGGTCTTATAGTCAAACCATGCCAACATAATAAATCATTGCAAGGCCTTGTAGTAAAACCCTGCCAGCATAAGACAGAATGGAGAACTTAAAAACATGACAGCACAAGACAGAATGGAGAACTTAAAAACATGACAGCACAAGACAGAATGGAGAACTTAAAAACATGACAGCACAAGACAGAATGGAGAACTTAAAAACATGACAGCACAAGACAGAATGGAGAACTTAAAAACATGACAGCACAAGACAGAATGGAGAACCTAGAAACAAGACAACACAAGACAGAATGGAGAACCTGTATGTCATTTGCTTTCTTCTGTTCTCCCCTACTGGTTCTGGCCACATTAACTCTTAACCAGCTGTCCGCCACTTAATGGCTTTAACAAACAGCTACAGCTGTATGGTTCTATTCTGCTGTCAGGAAACTGTCATTTAAACTGCCGCACATTTTACAAACAGGCATTACATCGTATACTTAGTAAAGCATCACAGATGAGACTTTTTATCACAAAAAATATGCACAAATCATAAAAGTTGTTTGGTTGGCTAAGATTTAGAAAAAAATGTATAAATATTTGACAGATTATAACTCTAGTTTTCAGTTTCCTGCATCTCTCTCTACTTCAAACCTGAGCTCTTTCAGCTAATGCTGTGCTGAACATTGAGCTAATGCTGTGCTGAACATCTTGAAACACAGGCACTAAATCAAATGCTGTAGCCCGTGTGCCCAATTCTTAACCCTTTGAAAATAAAGTATGTTCGTACATTCAGCATTTTCAGGAATGGAATCAAGTAGTTTTGTAAGCTCCCCCACCAGGGCAAACACAATGATTCCTGGCTCGCTGTCTGGGGTGTACTAACAGTCTGATACCTGAAGAAGAATGAGCGTTCACTGGCTCAGATAACTGCCACTTATATGATAGTTACAATCAAGTCTGTCAACAGTTAACAGTGAAGAACAACTAAGACTATCTTCTGTAGCACTTCAAACAAGAAGATGATAAAGGCTGTTAATTTTCTTCAACTAAAAGTTCATTCACTCATTCTATACAAAGAGAAATCTATGCACACAAGAGACTGAACATAGGGCAGATCTAAACAAAGAGAAATCTATGCACACAAGAGACTGAACATGGGGCAGATATACTGAAAATGTGGGTCAAAATCTCCTCATTTTCCAGCTCCAGTCATAAAGCTGTGAAGACAAATTCATATGATTACCATGTTGATGTGCAAGCATGCACATTTTTAAAATATATATATATAACACCAAAGCAAAGCTGCCAGCTTCACAACTGTTATGATTTAGTCTGTGTCCATCCCATCAATGTCAGTATCACAATCCATGTCCATTCCATCACTATCATAGTCCATGTCCATCCCATCACTATCATAGTCCATGTCCATCACATCACTATCAGTATCATAGTCCATGTCCATTCCATCACTATCAGTATCACAGTCCATCCCATCACTGTCAGTATCATAGTCCATGTCCATCCCATCACTGTCAGTATCATAGTCCATGTCCATCCCATCACTGTCAGTATCATAGTCCATGTCCATCCCATCAATGTCAGTATCATAGTCCATGTCCATCCCATCACTGTCAGTATCATAGTCCATGTCCATCCCATCAATGTCAGTATCATAGTCCATGTCCATCCCATCAATGTCAGTATCATAGTCCATGTCCATCCCACCACTGTCAGTATCATAGTCCATGTAAATCCCATCATTTTAGTATCATAGTCCATGTCCATCCCATCATTATCAGTATCACCTATGACTTCCTCTACTTCTAAACACTTTCTGATATAAGCCTTGCCTTTCTCCAAGATCAGAGATCACCATCACATGTCCACTTGTCAAGTCTGATTTCCCCAATAAGACTTCCATCCTTCAACTTCTGTTAGCCTGTGTCGATCCTTTGGCAAATTGCAATGTTCATCTACTTTTCTATATTGTTTATCAATATTAACCACACTTACTCTCCTAGGTTACATTATCCTTTTAATAACTTATTTCATGTTATTAATTTTTTTCTCTCTCTTTATTCAACTATATCTTTTTATATCCTTCACAATACTTCAGCTCTTTCAGCTAATGCTGTGCTGAACATTGAGCTAATGCTGTGCTGAACATCTTGAAACACAGGCACTAAATCAAATGCTGTAGCCCGTGTGCCCAATTCTTAACCCTTTGAAAATAAAGTATGTTCGTACATTCAGCATTTTCAGGAATGGAATCAAGTAGTTTTGTAAGCTCCCCCACCAGGGCAAACACAATGATTCCTGGCTCGCTGTCTGGGGTGTACTAACAGTCTGATACCTGAAGAAGAATGAGCGTTCACTGGCTCAGATAACTGCCACTTATATGATAGTTACAATCAAGTCTGTCAACAGTTAACAGTGAAGAACAACTAAGACTATCTTCTGTAGCACTTCAAACAAGAAGATGATAAAGGCTGTTAATTTTCTTCAACTAAAAGTTCATTCACTCATTCTATACAAAGAGAAATCTATGCACACAAGAGACTGAACATAGGGCAGATCTAAACAAAGAGAAATCTATGCACACAAGAGACTGAACATGGGGCAGATATACTGAAAATGTGGGTCAAAATCTCCTCATTTTCCAGCTCCAGTCATAAAGCTGTGAAGACAAATTCATATGATTACCATGTTGATGTGCAAGCATGCACATTTTTAAATATATATATATAACACCAAAGCAAAGCTGCCAGCTTCACAACTGTTATGATTTAGTCTGTGTCCATCCCATCAATGTCAGTATCACAGTCCATGTCCAAACCATCACTATCATAGTCCATGTCCATCCCATCACTATCATAGTCCATGTCCATCACATCACTATCAGTATCATAGTCCATGTCCATTCCATCACTATCAGTATCATAGTCCATCCCATCACTGTCAGTATCATAGTCCATGTCCATCCCATCACTGTCAGTATCATAGTCCATGTCCATCCCATCACTGTCAGTATCATAGTCCATGTCCATCCCATCAATGTCAGTATCATAGTCCATGTCCATCCCATCACTGTCAGTATCATAGTCCATGTCCATCCCATCAATGTCAGTATCATAGTCCATGTCCATCCCATCAATGTCAGTATCATAGTCCATGTCCATCCCACCACTGTCAGTATCATAGTCCATGTAAATCCCATCATTTTAGTATCATAGTCCATGTCCATCCCATCATTATCAGTATCACCTATGACTTCCTCTACTTCTAAACACTTTCTGATATAAGCCTTGCCTTTCTCCAAGATCAGAGATCACCATCACATGTCCACTTGTCAAGTCTGATTTCCCCAATAAGACTTCCATCCTTCAACTTCTGTTAGCCTGTGTCGATCCTTTGGCAAATTGCAATGTTCATCTACTTTTCTATATTGTTTATCAATATTAACCACACTTACTCTCCTAGGTTACATTATCCTTTTAATAACTTATTTCATGTTATTAATTTTTTTCTCTCTCTTTATTCAACTATATCTTTTTATATCCTTCACAATACTTCAGCTCTTTATAATTTTCAAGTTGCTATTCAGTGTAACTATATAATCATGTGACCTCCCAAGCTATTGCTGCACAGGGCCTTGTGTTCTGTGTGAATAAATCAAGACTCCTTCTTGTCAAGTTCTGCATAGTTTTCCTTTGTAGAAAATGCAGGAGAAACTATAAACAAACTAAGATTTTGAAAAACAAGTTAATACAGTTTGTTTTTTTTTAATCAATCAATAACTTAATTTTTTTCAGCCTTACTGCACAGACCCCATACAATACTTATCTTATATTCTTCCCGTGCCGTTAAACATCACATAGGACTCGCAAAGTAGTTTGCCAATTTTTCCTGTCTTCGGCGAGTCTTTCAACCTCATCAAGGGATTTTATGCCTGTTAATTTGGCCTCACTTAACAATGTTCTCTTCAGAGTTTCACGCGGTCTGCCTCTTTTTCTTTGGTCTGTTGTGTTCCACTTGATAGCTTGTTTTGGGATTCTCTGATCATTTCTTCTCATCACATGACCGACATATGTCCATCTCCTTCTCCTGATCACCCATGAGACTGGTTGTTGTTCAGTTATCTGTCTTATCTCTGCATTGTTCTTGAATTTGTTCCATTTGATGGTGAGTATTTTCCTTAGGCATTTGTTTTCAAAAGAGTTTAATTTCTTGTCTATTTCTTTAATTGTTTTCCAGCTTTCGCATGCATAAATGAGGGTGGATATTACATCTGAATTGTTTGTTTCATACAATACTGGATACAGTTAATATTATGCTCTATAAGTTATCTAATATACAATTAAAAATAAAAGACAACTAATACCAGCTATGACAACTGAAGAAACTATGGCTACTGAACACAAATAATGATTCCTGCTGACAATGTTAAACACTCATGACCTTAATACAGCACTACATCACATCTAAACTAAATGTTATGTTACATCTCAATGTTTTTATAAGAGGCTACACAAGCTAGAGACTAATGAAAAGACATTAAGCCCTACCTATCAATGTCACATAATGCAGCTATGGCTTGTTGTCTGTGTAAACCATGCAGTGTTTCTGGTTTTTTTAAATGATGATTTAGCTCAACTGATTTAGTATGTTGACAGCTGATCTAAATTTTCACACAAAATTTTTTAAAATGGAATCTAACAAGAAGTGACAGCCTAGCTTACTTTACACAAGTTCTTGTTAACTAAAACTCACTTGTCAGGATAAGTCAGGCATGTTTTTCATGAATAAGAGATACTACAGCAGGAGGTGGATAGAAGAAACAGCATATGACAGAAATAAATGGAGACCCCTTGCTGATGGTCTTTGCCCCAGATAATGGTAAAGGTGAAGAAGAAAGAACTGGAGATATAACTTTGACTGTTTGTGTTCTCTGAGAAGGTGCTGACTGATAAGTTTCTACTGTTTGTCTTTACAAGACAATTTCTGGGAAAGTTTTGTCTGATAAGCTTCTATTATTTGTTTTAACAGGCAAACTTTGCTAGCCTAAACAATATATTCTGCCACTGGTTAAAGAACAAAATTATATTTAAGTGCATTGCTGTTAAGTCAGTTAAAAAAGAGAGCCAACAATTGTGCTGTGGAACAAAGGCAACAAGGCTGAAGCAAGTAACTGTGGAAGCTGATCCATGACAAAGACACAAGGTTGAAGTAAATAACTAGAAGCTGATCCATGACAAAGACAACAAGGTTGAAGCAAGTAACTGTAGAAGCTGATCCATGACAAAGACAACAAGGTTGAAGTAAGTAACTGTAGAAGCTGATCCATGACAAAGACAACAAGGTTGAAGTAAATAACTAGAAGCTGATCCATGACAAAGACAACAAGGTTGAAACAAGTAACTGTAGAAGCTGATCCATGACAAAGTGAATGTTCTAATGTTTGCTTCGCCAGAGCACCACATCTCTCATGCTGCTTTGGCTGCCAACATCTGTCTGCTCAGCTAAAAAAAAAATCGATGTATGCAGCAGGTTTTTATAAGAGGCTACACAAGCTAGAGACTAATGAAAAGACATTAAGCCCTACCTATCAATGTCACATAATGCAGCTATGGCTTGTTGTCTGTGTAAACCATGCAGTGTTTCTGGTTTTTTTAAATGATGATTTAGCTCAACTGATTTAGTATGTTGACAGCTGATCTAAATTTTCACACAAAATTGTTTAAAATGGAATCTAACAAGAAGTGACAGCCTAGCTTACTTTACACAAGTTCTTGTTAACTAAAACTCACTTGTCAGGATAAGTCAGACATGTTTTTCATGAATAAGAGATACTACAGCAGGAGGTGGATAGAAGAAACAGCATATGACAGAAATAAATGGAGACCCCTTGCTGATGGTCTTTGCCCCAGATAATGGTAAAGGTGAAGAAGAAAGAACTGGAGATATAACTTTGACTGTTTGTGTTCTCTGAGAAGGTGCTGACTGATAAGTTTCTACTGTTTGTCTTTACAAGCCAATTTCTGGGAAAGTTTTGTCTGATAAGCTTCTATTATTTGTTTTAACAGGCAAACTTTGCTAGCCTAAACAATATATTCTGCCACTGGTTAAAGAACAAAATTATATTTAAGTGCATTGCTGTTAAGTCAGTTAAAAAAGAGAGCCAACAATTGTGCTGTGGAACAAAGGCAACAAGGCTGAAGCAAGTAACTGTGGAAGCTGATCCATGACAAAGACAACAAGGTTGAAGTAAATAACTGTAGAAGCTGATCCATGACAAAGACAACAAGGTTGAAGCAAGTAACTGTAGAAGCTGATCCATGACAAAGACAACAAGGTTGAAGCAAGTAACTGTAGAAGCTGATCCATGACAAAGACAACAAGGTTGAAGTAAATAACTAGAAGCTGATCCATGACAAAGACAACAAGGTTGAAACAAGTAACTGTAGAAGCTGATCCATGACAAAGTGAATGTTCTAATGTTTGCTTCGCCAGAGCACCACATCTCTCATGCTGCTTTGGCTGCCAACATCTGTCTGCTCAGCTAAAAAAAAAATCGATGTATGCAGCAGGTTTTTATTTGAAGACGTAATCATTTGGAAACTAAATAAAAAGCTTAATTTGTTACCTTTTCCAACCTTACATGGGGCACCTGCACACACTCTGCAGCACACAATATATTCTAGTTACTTCACTCTCAGGCAAAATGTTTTGGAAAAGTTTTGTTGTATCTTAGGAAGCATACATACCTTTTACGCTTGCATCATAGCCAATGCTTTTAATTGTCTCCCGGACAAGCTTTTGATAATCCACGTGAGCTTTGGAAACAACATCCCCACAAACAAAGATCATGCCCGTCTTAGCTGCACACTGACACGAGACGCGAGCATGTGGATCTTCACGCAGGAAGGCATCAACAACTGCATCACTTACTTGGTCACAGATTTTGTCTGAAAACAAGTTGTATTCAATTACATAAATATAACTGTCATGAGATTATTACAAAAATCAAAAGAAAAATGAGATGATAGTTTAGTGTCTAGCAAGAACGAAATTACTAACTTGGATTAACACTCTATAGTTAGAAATGGAGAGAACAGAGTGAATGAACATAGCAGTCTAAGGCAATATTGAAAAAGGAATATTTAGAAATAATGAAATGTTTCCTAAGATAAACTTGCTCAAAATAACTCAATTCACCCTACCCCCCACCTCCCAATTGCCTGGTATGTTTGATGATATTCCAAGAGAACAAAATGTGTTGCATGAAAGTTCAAGATAAATTTGTATGCTATAAAATAAACCTAATTAAATACATGAACAACTGTTCTGAATATAGCGTTTATGTACTGGTTTAAATGAGCTTAGAATAAGGTAGACAGATGAGTTAAAATATCTTAAGGAGGTCATGTATGATGATGTGCCAGGCAACACTTCTACTTTTTTTATTCCCATTTCCATGCCATTAAGGGAGATTGATAACATGGTGTCAGGCCTGTATTTCCCATGACCTTCGGCATATGTGATGTGGTCAGTATCGTGCCTGGCCAGATTTACCTTCCCAGATTTCTCTGGTACCCAATTTTAGAGGCTGGGTCAACCCTGGGGCCTTTTTGGTGTATACCATAAAAAAATCCCACTGCTGGGACTGAACCTGGTACCACCGGAGTAGTAAACTGAGCATCCAACCACTCAGCTAACCAGGCCGCCTTCTGTTTCTTGTAATGGACTGAGTTAAAACATACCTTAAAGAGGTCATGTATGATGGTGTGCCAGGCAACACTTCTTGTAAATGCTGTATTATCAAACTTACAAGCATCATTATACAGATATAAAAGGTCAGAATCTGGCAAGAAAATGATGATTGGTAGAGAATCTGACACTAAATAAACAAAAGAAAAATAGTTTAACATAATGAAAAATAACAGAATGACAAGATACAACATGGTACAATTATTTGAAACATAAGTAGGAACAGATTTATTAATTAACAAGCACACAGCTGTAATGTCAGTTTAACCGTAATGTTTTAAATCAGGAATGGATTTTTTTTTGTTCCATAGGCCAAAAAAAGACTTTTTTCCATCCTTAAGCAAGCCATGTGTTTTTTTAAATGGTCAAAATTACAAACCTCATAGTAGCAAAATACATATAATAAAATTTAATGCATTATATTATTTAATGCAGGAAACTCTCTACTATAAAGAGCGGAACAACAACACAACTCCTTCAGAACATCAGAGGAAGTACCCCCCCTCAAACAAGTGTTTCGGCCCTATTAAACTCCTGACACTCTAAGGGGGGTGGGCCCCTCTGGATCATGACTCCCAGAGGTCTTGTGAATTGTTGATTTTTTGTCCCGGGATTGAGTTAGCACTGCACTTTTGAAGTGCGTCTTCAGCGATTTAGCCACGGAGGACTGGTATTGGCAGCAACAAGCGAAATTATTTATGTTCTCAATGCTTGTTTCACATACTCCACAGCCAGCATGAAGCCTTTTCTGATAAAGCTTTTCAATGCCCTTGCTTGTCCCTTTGTGCCCAGTTGCCTACATAGATCATATGCTGATGCTGCTATGAATTTTACATTATATTATAAGCTATCACGCCAACTTACTGTAATTCTGCAATATAAAATCAATACTGTTAAGGTTTCCAGTAAATTACAGAGATTTGTTTTTTCAAGAATCTACCAAGATTGACTGTGGGCCAAAAGAAAAAAAAATGCTGCCGCAGGCCAAAGGTTGCCCATAAGAGTTTTAAACAGTCTAACATTTCATTATCACAACTTTACTACAGTGGCTTTATGTATATTTACTTATTTGGTTTTATATATATACACATATCCAAAAACTATTCGTGTGACAAGCTACAAGATTGTTGTTTTACCGGCAGCAACGCCCAGAATTCGCTGCGGTAAACAGCGCCAGCAAAGATCTCTTTCACAAGTTTACACACAGAAGTAATCAAAAGGGTGACCTCCTTCGAACTCTTGACCACCCATACATCTCCAACACGTCAACATTTGCTTTCCCCACAAAAGCTCCAAGTCTTCAAATTATTTGAGGAAGTTATTTCTGCCATTTTCACTGTTACTAAATTATGTAAATCTTACCGGGGTGTCCTTCTCCGACGGATTCTGACGTGAACAAGAATGTGTCTTCATGCTTCACATTTTCTCCAGGAAAATTGGTGTTGCAGTTCTGCTCACTGCTCATCTTTGGTTACTTTCTTTATCCTCCTCCTTCCCAAAGTTTTCAGCGATCGCGAAGAGCGAAATGACTGGAACAGCAGAAGACAAGGAGTTTCATTACTAACTATTGGGAGACCTCAGTAATATTTATTATTATTTTATTAAACGCTCATTAAAATTAATTTTATAGCATTTATATAATTCTAATAAATAATATACCATATTAAATTGCATAAATATGAAATATATGAGATTAGAATGTTACAAATAATATATCGTTTTAAAATTTTGATGAAAACAAATCAGTACCTCCTGGAGAATTTTGTTTGAATTGGTTTTGATTGGTTAAACAGAACCATCCGGTGACAGATCGAAAAATTACGTTGTTATGTTTTGTTACGTTGCGTTGTAGATGGATCATCGTCATTACATGTTATGGTCTCCTCCTCAGTATATACCTCAGAGTATAACAAATAAGTGTGCCAGTTCCGTGTTGACTGACGATTCCTTTAACCCCCCGGGAATACCGCTCAGTCCTTGAGATGCCATTCTCCACTCTCAACTTGTACATCCGAGACAGCGATGTCAAGTTACCTCGCTCAAAGTGCTCCGCTCTTCCAAGCTCTCTGGGGGCGTTAACAATGTCAGCACGATCCATCTGCCAGCTCTCTCATTGCCCAGGACACTAGCATGACCTGGTACAAAAATGAAGATGACACTGCGAGTCTTTGAACCTCTGCGCACCGTTTCCGTCTGAACCTTTCAGGTCATGTTCGCTGAGTCGTTCAGCATTCAGACACGAGGGTAATCATGTGATTCCAGCCAGATAAAAGCCTTCATCGGTTGTCGTCGATGCGGAAGTCAGTGCTCTCGTAAGCGAAAACCTCAACGACACACATGCTGTGGTCTACATGGATGGGTCTTGTGTCCCATCAGCGGAGCGGCTGTGCTTTCATCTCTGGCGGCAGACCAGGAAGTCAGCGGTGTCAGTGTAATGACGACCAGCAGCATGACGATTGAGATCATTGCAGTGGTTCTTAACCTTTGTTGTCCCGGTGTTCTATATGTAAACATTTCAATGAATTCCTAACATATCTGCCATTTCGTTTCTCACAGCGAGACAGTTAACAACATGCCAGGCGCATCGAGTCCGAACCTTAGTAATTCTACTGCAATGTTTTATTTTCCTCTCTTTGTCAAATATTTGTTTTGCTCTTCTTAACTTTTCCCTGTTAAAAAATTTGCTACATAAGTTGTTTGTTTTTGTTTTCAGAAGACTTCTAAATATTTCAGCTTCATCTCCCACACAGGCTTTTTACATTCACACCACAGATAGTAGTATTTGTGCGAGTAGGGTCATCAGAAAAAAAATGAAAAAATAAATATACGCAAATATTTACCTGACAGAGTTCCAATCCAGTATGAAAGTTCAGCATAAAATTTTATGGACTTTGTGCCAGCCCTTCAAATGCGAGAGAGAGAGAGAGAGAGAGAGAGAGAGAGAGAGAGAGAGAGAGATCTTTATTTCCAAAGGGTGAAGAGTGAGAGAAAGGCCGGGGGGGGGGGGGGGGGGGGGAGAAAGCTAGCCAATAGTAAAAAGAGAACTTTGGACTGAACAGTAAGAACCAATCATTTTCATGCGTGAAATACCTAACAAAGAGTGACAGGAAACTTCTGTGACAGCAAACATTTCTGTGATAGCACTCTTGGTGTCTGTTTCCTATAAAATATTGTTTCTCCACTTATCACAGTCTCTCGATGCTGGCAGCGCACTAATCGAACTCATCAGTTCTGCGTTCATGCACATTTCGACTTACTGATTTACCATTAACAGATTAGGGATTTAAAACAGGTAAATACATTTCCATCTTTAACTCTTCACAAACCATCAGGGTTGAAGTTTGTTTTTTTTTGCAGTTATGACCGGATAGCCTCGGCGCACGAGACTTTTTTCATTGACAAACGGTGAACTGATTCTGTAGTACCCGCATTTTTTTTCTCCCACACGATTAGTGTCTCGACGCTGCGCCTGTTTTCTGTTTTTATAAGAGTGATGAAAAAAGTTATTATTATTATTATTATTTGTTTTCGCGCGGAAACTTTGGATATTATAGAAATAATAACAGAACAATTTAGATCGTGCTGATGTAGTTCATTTTTTTCCCCTCTGTGGTTGCTGTGTTTGTTTGTAGTTCTACTTGGCGAAGCAACGGTTAACTACATACTAGAGTGATAATGCTCACCTTTCTTTATTCTCCATGATTTAATCATCAGTAAGCGGTAGTGATTAAGGATTACATACTTTAGAAAAAATTTAACGCTGTACAATCCGGTAAATGTATTTTTTTCCTACCACAGGAAATTTCTTCAGTTGAAATACTTCTGAAAAACAAACCATTTCAGTGAAGTAATGCAGCCGAGCTTACTCCTACCTCGAGTACACGACAATTAAAATTATTTGGACATGTCGTGAGACGGAAGAACTTAGGGACTGTCACTGGAAAACTCGAAGAAAAAAAATAGACCTATAAAAATTATTTGAACGAGCTGACAGAAGGATGCAAGGTATTAGTGGAAATAGATCTGACCAGTGATATCATGGAATCCATAGAATGGGGGGGGGGGGGGGGGAATGATCAATGCTTTTCAGTACACTGTGTAAAGAAAACAGTGCTTTATGCATAAGTGTGGCCAAGTGAATCATAGAGACATATTTTTTTACCTGTAACACAATCATGGTCAGGTGAATGATAGAGACATAATTTTATGTTGCTGATTTTATGCATATGCACTTGATTATATATTCTTGCCAATTAGTTACGCTTTGTTACAATCAAAATCGAACCCAAATATAGGGAAAATTGTTATAGTGATTTATATTGACAACAATATAAATTGATGATTCACTTTGTTGATTTTGCTAATTGTGTAAAAATGATGGTTTTTAATCAACAATAGAAACTTGTGATTAATAAGAAGAATTGTTTAATTGTGTTTTCTTTTCACTTTGTGTAATATATCAGTGAATAGTCTTATTAATCACTTCCATCCATACAAATAAAAATATAATATAACGTATGAACTAACAGACAGTAATAACAGTAATAACACCCAATTAAAAATCTTTTTTAAAAATTCTTGTACAGGTAAAAACTAAGTGTACATAAAAACACACTTCCACATTACACAAAAGAATATCAAAATCTTACATTGAACTATTACACCTTCACTGAGTTAGGAGTATTCATTAGCATACATAAAAAAATCCTAACAAAATATTTACCTAAGTGGATCGGGATTGATTGAAGGGGCCCACAGCACAGCTTGCATTTATCCACATCACATAATAACAACTCATACTAACCTAACACATCCGACGAATAAAATTTCTCATTCGCGCTTGAACAATAACATGGATCCCCCGATCGCTGGTATCATACATGCTCAGCTTACAAAATCCAGACCGATCAAAATTATCTCATGTTATCTTTATATATATATATATATATATATATATATATATATATATATATATATATATATATATATATATATATATATATATTTATATATATTATATATCTGAACCTTAAGTGCCCAGGGCATATAGGGCTTCCGCAAGGGTTTTCCACAAATGCCTGTCCTTTGCCTTTTTTTCTGCTCTTGGCCAGGTGAGCCCTCTATTGCTCAACATCCTTTCTGTTGTTCTTCTCCATGTCTCTTTTGGTCTATCCTTACTTCTGTTCCCCTATGGTGTCCATCTTAGTGCTATTTTTGGTAGTGAGTTGTCAGTCATTCGGAGTACATGTCACAACCATCGCCAGCGTCTTTCCTCTATAATTGCTGTCAGTGGCTTCATCTGGATTTCTACCAACAAGATGTTATTTCTTATAGTGTTTGGCCAAAATATTTTTCTAATTATTCGTAAACATTTAGTCTGGAAAGATTTCAACTTGTTTTCTATGGTTTTGGTGATTTTCCAGCATTCACTTCCATAGAGTAGTACACTTAGAACATTACTCTTAAATATCCTGATTTTCATATTTATGCTTAGTGTTTTTTAGATTTCCATATAGTCTGCAGCATTGCAAAAGCCTGGTTTGCTCTAGTAAGTCTGCTGTTGATGTCCTCTGTGCTGTCTCCATTTTCTACTACTCTACTGCCAAGGTATGCAAATTCATTGACCTCCTCCAATAATTTGTTATCTACTCTGAGTACATTTCTGTTGTTCACATTTTGCTTCATTAACTTTGTCTTTCCTACGTTGATCTTTAGTCCTATGTTGTTTGCATTCTGAGTTAGCTTGTTTATTTTATCTTGCATATCTTTGTGGCTGCTTGATAGTAGACAAATGTCGTCCGCAAAATCAAGGTCCTCCAGCACTGTGTTAAGGGTCCATTGTAACCCTCTGCGTTTGTTTGATGTTGCCTCCTTCATTAACCAGTCTACTGCCAAGATAAATAATGTTGGTGATAGTACACATCCCTGCTTCACTCCTGTTTGTACCCTAAAGCTGCTGGAGGTATGTTCTCCGCAGATCACTTTGCACTAAAAACCCTCGAATAGGGCTTTGATTACATTCACTATCTTATGGGGGAGGCCATGCCATCTTAGGATTTTCCACAGTGCATCTCTGTTGACACTGTCAAAGGCTTTCTCAAAATCTATAAACAATGCATATGTTTATCTTTATATACTGGGCCAGTAAACTGAATTTTTGTCAGAGTTGCTCGCTTCTAAAAATTTGCCGGTCATTCATTCATTCATTCATTCATTCATTTGCATGTCCCTTGCGGAACTTTGCCTCCCAAACAGCACTCCTGTAGGCCTCTCTGTTGTGAGCAAGATGGCCTGCTGCTGCGGCATCCATTTGCAGATCGTCAACGATGTCTTGCAGCCATCTTCGTTTTGGTCTTCCTCTTTTTCTTTTTCCCATAATGTATCCTTCCAATACGGTCTTCTCTAAATTATCATGACGTTTAATGTGTCCAAAATATTTAAGTTTTCTCTCTTTAATCCTCTTTACTAGCCAGCCTTCTTCAATATTAAGCTCTTGTAGTATAGATATATTTGTTCTTTTTTGTGTCCACGATATTTGGAGAACTCTTCTGTAGCATTTACATTCAAAGGCATTTATGTGTTTCTCAGCTGTTTGTTAAGTGTCCAGGTCTCACAGGCATATGTTGCGATGGGAAAGATGCATGCCCTTAAAAATCTTATTTTTGTAGTTCTGTCTGCTCCTCTCCACAGATTCTTTATTTGTCCTCCTTTTAATTTCCCTCATTATATCTCCATTATTAGTTAGTAGTGATCCAAGATATTCAAAACTCTCCACTTCTTCCAATTTTTCCTCATTGATATATATTTCAGCTGCCTTGTTTGTTTTGTCAGTTATCATCAATTTAGTTTTCTTTGCATTAAGATAGAGGTTCTGCTCTTCGCTGTTCTTACGGACTGACATAATTAGTTTTTCCATTCCTCTTTGTGTTGTGGACAGTAACACTGTGTCATCAGCATATCTAATCTCTGGTATTTCATAACCTCCAATTGTTATGGCATCGTAATATTCTTTGTCTACATCTTCTCTAACATTCCTCATTATATTTTCAGTATACAAGTTAAATAAGTAAGGTAACAATATGCGCCTCTGACGGACCCATTGTTTTATGTCAAACCAAGTTGTTGTTTCGCCATTTATTCTTACTGCCGCTTGTTGGTCTAGATACAGCAGTGATGTTAGTTGTGTCAAATGTGTTGGAAATCCCATTTTTTCCATTATTTCCCAAAGTTTCTGGTGTTGTACACAATCAAATGCCTCTGAGTAGTTTATAAAGGATAAATATAGATTCACATTAAACTCTCTGCATTTCTCTATTATTAATCTTATATTGAATATATGATCTCTTGATCCTCTTCCTTGCCTGAAACCAGCTTGGACCATATTGACTTCTTCTTCTATTTTCTTCCGAAGTCTACCCATTATGATTTTTAACAGAATTTTACTGGCATGACTAATCAGGGCAACAGTTCTGTAGTTTGTGCATAATTTCAGGTTACCCTTTTTTGCCAGTGGTATGAATACAGTTCTTTTCCATTCTTTTGGCCAAATACCTGAATGCCATATCTTTTTACATAGTGCATGATAGATTGTTGCACACTCCTTTCCTCCTGCTTTACTCAATTCGGCTGTTATCTCATCACATCCTGGTGATTTACCATTTTTCAGAGTCTTTATTGCCCATAAAACTTCTTCTATTGTCGGTTCGGGTTCTTTCTCCTCCAATAATAATTCACACTGTTGAAATTTGCCGGTACTGACCCATTATTCCTACTCTTAGGGTTGCCAACTAATCCCGGTAACTATGAGCTTATCTATTCCCTACACCTGTAACACAATCATGGTCAGGTGAATGATAGAGACATAGTTTTTACCTGTAATACAATCATGGTCAGCTAAATGATAGAGGCATAATTTTTACCTGTAACACAATCATGGTCAGATGAATGATAAATACATAGTTTTTACCTGTAACACAATTATGGTCAGGTGAATGATAAATACATAGTTTTTACCTGTAACACAATCAGTTTTCCTACAAAATAGTTAAACGTAATTTGCACTGTAAAGCAGTTTATGGTACATTATAATACCATATAGGTATATTACTTTTAAAATGTTTACCATTTATTACCGTAATGGAAATGTGATGAATTAACGTAATATTAAACTGGTTTTTACAACAATCACAACGATGTGAAGTTAATGTAGTTACAGTAAGAGTAAAAAATGGTTTGAATAAGCTTCACCTAGCATGATATTTTGACTTGGGTCTTCATCAGACAATAGCCAAAAACTTGACCTGATCTGTTCTTGCGTGCCTAATTGTCAGTACGTACACACCATATTATGTTATGCAAACGAAATTGTAGTGAAATATATAGTAATATAAGGATCTGTGAAAATAGTGCTCACAGAGTCGAATTCGTTCTTACTTGGTGAGAAGATTTTAAAAGCCTCCAGCTGAAATATGGAATCCAGAAGGGAAATTGACTACTTTCTGGTAAGTTCCATGTTTTTTCTTCTTTTCTTTTGTCTTGCATATGGAAAACTTATTAATCTCCCTTAGTTCTTGTACTCTATCAGTTCCTTA
Source organism: Achatina immaculata (assembly GCA_009760885.1). NCBI lineage: Eukaryota > Metazoa > Mollusca > Gastropoda > Stylommatophora > Achatinidae > Lissachatina > Lissachatina immaculata. The sequence continues at coordinate 5,647,407 of CM019719.1, read as the reverse complement.
CGTATCATTTGTACTTTAACTCTTTTGCATTTAATTTTACCTCAAACCTTGTGTATTCAATCGTAAGAAGTAAATATATGTGGAAATAGAGAGCTTTCATATCACTTAGACATTATTTTTTTTTTAAAATTGCTTACCTTCTACTTATTATACCATAAAAAACGAAAGAGAACTTAATTAAAAGATATTATTATTATTATTAAAATGGATACGTGTACTTGCTTTGTACTTGTACTATCTCCCTATAATTGCGAGCTGGTGCTCTTTGCAGGCGAGTCTGTAGAGGTGTTGAGGTACAGCATCGTATCGGCGTGGGAGCGGGTTATGGCAGCTTCTACAGCTAAAAAGCAGGGGGTGTGCAGTGCTTCTTTAGCAGGCACCACTACCCTGGGGACTATGGCGATCCCCGCCCCGTTAGCCATGCTAGGTCTTTTACTGGGGGGGGGGGTGTACCAACAGAGAGGTAGGAGAGGGCTTGGTCAGCTATGGTTCGCCAATCCCGACGCTAGGATATCAGCTATGATTCGCCAACCCCGACGCTAACATATCAGCTATGGGTCGCCATCCCCGACGCTAGGATATCAGCTATGGGTCGCCATCCCCGACGCTAGGATATCAGCTATGGGTCGCTAACCCCGACGCTAACATATCAGCTATGGGTCGCTAACCCCGACGCTAACATATCAGCTATGGGTCGCTAACCCCGACGCTAACATATCAGCTATGGGTCGCTAACCCCGACGCTAACATATCAGCTATGGGTCGCTGACTGCCTCATCGGACTGACGTCTTCACCACTATTAAAATGGGTGCTGAAATTTATTTTACAAGTGAACTTCCCATAGAGGAATCTTCAGCGAAGGATGGCGTACAATTAGAACATAAAAATTATTATTTATGCCACAGCTTCGTCGGTGCCGGTGATGTAAGAGGCCTTCCATAATTTCTTTCACTACAAGGGAAACTGGGAGCTAAACCCTGCTTAATACAAGTAATGAACGTATAGTTTCATAATTAGTTGACAGCGTAGAGCTACACATGTGCTTGCGTCAAGAAAGTCTAGCGTTGTGCTGATGACAGCTAGGAGAATGTCAACAAAAACATCGACAGCTTTTGAATGAATTGAAATTATTATGAAAGTTCGTAAAAATATTTTATATTTCAATAAAGCATTGCTTAATTTTAAACAAAATAGTATTTAAAAAAAATTTTCTTCCCGTCAATTTTGATGAGTAATAGTTGGTTTCAATAAAGTGTTATTTGAAGACGACACTGTTTCAAGATTTGGGGGCTGCTTATACTAAGGTTACATTGAAGATCATTGTGTTGCTAGACCACCCCCTTGAGACGTCATCTGACCGACGACATGAGACTGAATTATCCTGACAGCAGAGAGTCTCAGTTTGAAATGCTGCAAGCCATAGACAAAAAATTGTCAGAGAACCCAGACTCAAGAAGAAAGATGTTGGCTCTGAAGGTAAGTAAAGAAATGTAGTTACTGTATAGCAGCAGAGGCAATAGTAGTAGTAGTAGTAGTAGTAGTAGTAGTAGTAGTAGTAGTAGTAGTGGGAAAGATATCAGGCTCACAAAAATAAGGATTTCACTAGCTAACGATTACTTAGAAATATATAGTTCAATACTTAATTAGGCAAGAGAAGAAAAATTACTTTGAGAAACTAGTTCAGAACAAATCGGACAGTAAGTCTGGAAAGCAATTAACATTATTAGAAACAAGAGAAAACAGTCTGACTTGCAGAGTTATAATCATGTGCCTACTTTTGTTGAGTTCAGTAATCACTTCAGAGAAGAAGTCGGTATCTTAAAGTCCTCACTACCGAACCCGACTTGTGGCGTGAAATAAACAAATTCATAGATAATAAATGTGCACATCTAAAGCAACACAGTATTCCCTTCATGTCAGTTAGTGAAGTCTATAACTATCTTTTATCTTTAAAGAACAACAACACAGCAGGACTTGATGAAATTAGCAACAAGATATTACGCTACCCAGCCCCAGTAATTACACATACACTAACATACATGTACAATCAGTGCATTGCACACTGTCAGTTTCCTCAGGCCCTTAAAAAGGCCAAAAAATAAAATATATCCCCTTTTCAAATCTGGTTCAGAGAACAAACCCTCAAGCTACAGACCAATTTCCATTCTATCAACTTTGTCAAAACCCCTAGAAAAAACACATAGAAAGAAAACCTTACAACACATGCAAGAAAATGATTTGACTGTTGACTGTCAATTAGGTTTTAGGCCCAGAAATTCCTGCCACACAGCTCTCACAAAAATGACAGAATATTGGTTATCTAATATATCTTATATCTTATATCCTTCCCGTGTCGTTAGACGTCACATAGGGCTCGCAAAGTAGTTCGCCAATTTTTCCTGTCTTCGGCGAGTCTTTCAACCTCAACAAAGGATTTTATGCCTGTTAACTTGGCCTCTCTTAATAATGTCCTCTTCAGAGTTTCACGCGGTCTGCCCCTTTATCTTCGGCCTGTTGTGTTCCACTTGATAGCTTGTTTTGGGATTCTCTGCTCATTTCTTCTCATCAAGTGACCAACATATGTCCATCTCCTTTTCCTGATCACCCGTGAGACTGGTTGTTGTTCAGTCATCTGTCTTATCTCTGCATTGTTCTTGAATTCATTCCACTTGATGCCGAGTATTTTCCTTAGGCATTTGTTTTCAAAAGAGTCTAATTTCTTGTCTATTTCTTTAGTTGTTTTCCAGCTTTCGCATGCATAAATGAGGGTGGATATTACATTTGAATTGAATAGTCTTAACTTGGTTTTTGTGCTTATAACTTTTGAATTCCATACGTTCTTAAGATTCTTGAAGATTGATGCTGCTTTTGCAATTCTGATCCTAACTTCCTTTCTAGTGTCACCATTCTGGTCTATGTAGCTGCCAAGGTATGCAAATTGATTGACTTCTTCAATATCTGTCCCTTCTATGTGTATTTTTCCATTTTGATTGATGGGAATTTTCATTATTTTTGTTTTGTCCTTGTTAATTTCAAGTCCTATTTTTCTAGCCAGTGAAGATAGGCTATCTGTTTTTTCTTGCATGGAATTCACATTATTACTTATAAGAGTTATGTCATCAGCAAAATCAAGATCTTCTAGTTGGGTCCCATGTACCCAGTCAATACCTGTGTTACCTGTGCAGCATTTTTTCATTATGAAGTCTATTGTAATCCCAAAAAGTAAAGGAGACAGTATACATCCTTGTTTCACGCCTGTTTCAATCTGGAACCATTCACTCATCCCTTCTTCTGTCTTGACTGCACAACCATATCCATTGTATAAGTCCTTAATGATGTTGACAATTTTAGATGGTATTCCATATATATTCCTACAATCTAATATAAATGATGATAAATTATGTGGTGCTGTCTTTTTTTTACTTAAAAAAGCATTTAGCATGATTGATCATGTAATCATAGTTAGAAAACTCGAGACTTACAAATTACACGCGGACTTAACAAAATTTATTACATCTTTTCTTTCCAACAGACAGCAGGTAGTGTGCCTCAAAAACTAAAAGTCCATCTGTTTTCGATAATGGTGTTCCACAAGGGTCTGTTTTTGGTCCTCTACTTTTTGCCATCTACATCAATGATCTTCCACTTCATCTAAAAAAATCGTCTTGTGATCGTTTTGCTGATGACTGCACAGTTTACACTATAAACTATTAGTTTACACATTTGGCAATGACTGTATTAATCTTGAATCAACTCTTCAATTTGAAGTAAACAGTCTAAGTAAATGTGGCAAAAAGAACAGAATGCTCATAAACACCAGCAAAACAAAATCAAGGCTCATTACATCAAGACAGAAATTGACAAATTCACCAACACTATATCTCCATGCTGAAACTTCAGAGATAGAAAATATTAGTGAACATAAAACTCTAGATGTAATTATTGACCACCACCTCAGCTGGAATCGTCATGTAGACAATCTAACCAAACTTATCGCGCAAAAAGTTTACCAGTCTGCCAAAAGTAAAAGGTTTCTTGTCACAGACACTAGGAAAATATACTTAGTTCCTTATGGATTTTGCCTCCCTAACAGATCTCTTGTAGGCCTCTCGGTTGTAAGCAAGATGCCCTGCTCTGATGCATCCATTTGCAGATCATCAACGATGTCTTGCAGCCATCTTCGCCTTAGTCTTCCTCTCTTTCTTTTTCCAATTATGTACCCTTCCCATATGACATTCAAAAGTTATAAGCACAAAAACCAAGTTAAGACTATTCAATTCAAATGTAATATCCACCCTCATTTATGCATGCGAAAGCTGGAAAACAACTAAAGAAATAGACAAGAAATTAGACTCTTTTGAAAACAAATGTCTAAGGAAAATACTCGGCATAAAGTGGAACGAATTCAAGAACAATGCAGAGATAAGACAGATGACTGAACAACCACCAATCTCATGGTTGAACAGGAAAAGGAGATGGACATATGTTGGTCACGTGATGAGAAGAAACAGTCAGAGAATCCCAAAACAAGCTGTAAAATGGAGCACAACAGGCCAAAGAAAAAGAGGCAGACCACGTGAAACTCTGAAAAAGACATTGTTATGAGAGGCCAAATTAATAGGCCTGAAATCCACTGATGAGCTTGAAAGGCTCTCCGAAGACAGGAAAAATTGGCGAAATACCTTGCGAGCCCTAAGTAACGTTTAATGGCACGGGAAGGATATAAGATAAGACTCTTCCAAGTCGGTCTTCTCTATATTATCATGGCGTTTAATGTATCCAAGTTTTCTCTGTTTAATCCTCTTTACTAGCCAGCCTTCTTTAATATTAAGTTCTTGTAGTATGGATATATTTGTTCTTTTTCTGTGTCCATGATATGCGAAGAACTCTTTTGTAGCATTTACATTCAAAGGCATTTATGTGTTTCTCAGCTGTTTTGTTAAGTTGTGTTTCTCACAAGTTTTGTTAAGCCTGTTGTGTTCCACTTGATAGCTTGGTTTGGGATTCTCTGATAATTTCTTCTTATCACGTGACCAACATATATCCATCTTCTTTTCCTGATCACCTATGAGACTGGTTGTTGTTCGCTCATCTGTCTTATCTCTGCATTGTTTTTGAATTCGTTCCACTTGATGCCGAGTATTTTCCTTAGGCATTTGTTTTCAAAAGAGTCTAATTTCTTGTCTATTTCTTTAGTTGTTTTCCAGCTTTCACATGCATAAATGAGGGTGGATATTACATTTGAATTGAATAATCTTAACTTGGTTTTTGTGCTTATAACTTTTGAATGCCATATATTCTCAAGATTCTTGAAGATCGATGCTGCTTTTGCAATTCTAATTTTAACTTCCTTTCTGGTGTCACCATCCTGGTCTGTGTAGCTGCCAAGGTATGCAAAGTGACTGACTTCTTCAACAGCTGTCCTTTCTATATGTAATTTTCCATTGTGATTAACGGGAGGTTTCATTATTTTTGTTTTGTTCTTGTTAATTTCAAGTCCTATTTTGCTAGCTAGTGAAAACAGGATATCTGTTTTTTCTTGCAATAAGAGTTATGTCATCAGCAAAATCAAGATCTTCTAGTTGGGTCCCATGTACCCAGTCAATACCTGTGTTACCTGTGCAGCATTTTTTCATTATGAAGTCTATTCCAATTCCAAAAAAGCAAAGGAGATAGTATACATTCTTATTTCACGCCTGTTTCACTCTGGAACCATTCACTCATTCCTTCTTCTGTTTTGACTGCACAAACATATCCATATTAGAGGTCCTTAATAATGTTGACAATTTTAGATGGTATTCCATATAGACTTAAAATTCTCCACAATGAATCTCTGTGTATGCTATCAAATGCCTTTTTAAAGTCTATGACGTTCAGTATTAATGGTTTCTGCTTTTCAATATGTTCTTAAAGTATTATTCTTAGAGTAAAGATCTGGTCAAGACAGCTTCTCCCTTTTCGAAATCCTGCTTGTTCTTCTCTTCATTGCAGTATCCACTATATCTTTGAGTCTATTCAAAATGACCTTGCAAAATACTTTTGACACAACTGATACTAAGGTTACTCTTCTCCAATTGTTACAGTCACTAAAGTTGACCTTTTTTGGTATTTTAACAATGATTTATTTTTTCCATTTAGAAGGGACTTTTTCTTCTTTCCAAATCGTATTAAACATTCTCTGTAGCTGTCTCATGCTGTCACTATTGATAGCTTTTAACATTTCGGGTGTTATTTCATCTTCACCTGCAGCTTTGTTGTTAGCCATTAAATTCACTGCTGTTTCAATTTCATGCAATGTAATGTCATCTAGGTTGACATTTAGTTGTGGGGCTGGTAAGTCGATTTCAAGGTTTATCAGTTCTTTTGGGTGTGGTCGATTAATTATTTCTTGGAAGTGTTCATCTTATCTTTGCTTTTAGTCTTTACTTGATGTTAATAGAGTTCCAGTTTTGCTAAGGACTGGTCTTTCTTTAGATGTAATAGTATCTGTTAGCCTCTTTTGTATGTCAAATAAAGTTAATAATAAAGTTTTTAAATAAAGTTTTGCTGTCTCCTGTTTTTGCTGCTTTCTCTGTCTCTTTCGCCATATTGTCTATGTATCGCTTCTATCGCTTCTATATATTATATTGTCTGTGTATCGCTTTTATGGCTTCTTGGTGAATTTTTTTTTACTTTATTGTCTATTACTTTGTATGTTGGTTTCGCCAGATCTTTTTCAAGATCTGTCTTTACATTCAACATGGTTAATTTGGCTGCTCGTCTTTCATGTATGTACTTCCATGTGTTTTCTGATATCCATGCTTTTCTGTATTATTTGTTCAGCCCAGCGCTTGCTTTTGCTGCTGTGATTATGGCTGTGCTGTAAGAATTCCATAATTCATCTATACTTATGGTTCTAAGGACTGCAAACGCGCCACAAACAGCCTCTGGCAGTCAAGTCCAGCTCCTGGCCTTCCCGTGGCAGAACTGTTTAAACTGACAGGAGAAGGGGCGAGGGCGAATATCTGGCGCCTGAAACCAGTTACTTAGGGTAGATGAGTGGCACGTTTGGTAGCTCATCTGCCGCTGTTGGCGAGATCTTCAGCTGCCGTGCGTGGAGCGGTGCTCCTCCCGGCCAATGAAGAAATTTGCAAATGAGGTTGCCGCGCAGCATCACTGCGGAAAAGGTGGTAGAAAGGATAAAGCGAAGCAAACAGTCAAATCACGGCACCTCTGGTCTGGAGGTCAGCCACGTCCTGAGTGCAGTCATATCGGGTGAAATGCATGAACCGGCTTGTCCCAGAGGTTAAGACACTGCTGGCGAGACTCTTCAAATGCCGCGCGTGGAGTGAAGCTCCTCCCGGTTAAGGAAGTAAATGCGGAAAAGAAATAAAGGTTGCTGTGCGGCGCCGATGGGAAAAGGTGGTGGAAAGTGAAGTTTAACCGGTATGTCCAGTAGTATCGCTACGAGAGCTATACCACGGCACCTCTGCTCTAGAGGCCGCCCACGTCCGAAATACACCTACACTGGTGAAATATGCCTAAACCGGCACACACCAGGGGTGGAACTCGATGGCTAGACATGTCATGCCACCTCCGCTCTAGAGGTCGGTAACGCCTGATAAACACCCATACTGGTGAATTTTGCCTAAACCGGCTCATACCAGGGGTGAATCTTGAAGGCTATGCATGTCACAGTACCTCTGCCCTAGAGGTCGGTCCCGTCCCAAACACGCCCATACTGGGAAATGCCTAAACCGGCTCAACCCAGGGGTAGAAGTCACTAGTGGCGAGGATTCGTCCTCCTGGACAAAAGCTCCATCCTGGTCACAACTAGGAAGGGTAGCGGCCACTACCGCAAAATGCTGAAGTCGAAGACACTGGACCAGGGAAGTCTAGATAGGCAACCACCTCTCACCCGGCGGGGATGTCTGCGTATCCTAATTACGCTGAGGTTTTCCGGTGAGAAAGTCCAACCCTGGACTGGATGGGCAACCACCTCTCACCCGGCGGTGATACACGGGTATCTCAAAACACGTCGAGGTTTTCCGGTGAGAAAGTCCAACTCTGGCCTGGGTGGGCTACCGCCTCTCACCCAGCGGGGATGCACTGATATCCTAAACACGTCGAGGTCTTCCGGTGAGAAAGTCTAACCCTAGACTAAACTGGTGCAATGAAAACCACGGTGTCACGCAATCCCGCTTCGGAGACCCACCAAGAATACAGGCTAAAGCACTGTGATACTCTGAACCCCTTGTGGTCCTTTCGTGGATCTCGTGTGGTCTATTTTGGACCACACAGGGGACCACGGGACCTAACGAGGACCACAGGCGTGAATTCAGTAGGTTCACAGTGCGGTTTTTGGTGGTAGAAGTGAACGAAAAAGAAGAAGAAGAAGATCTATACTTATCTCCTCCACTTCACTGAGTATTATAGAATGATTGGCAAGTTCCTGATTCAAATTACTGTTAGTATCTTCTTCTTGTAAGCTGTGGCTGTTAATATCTTTCTGTGTATTGATTTTATGTGTTGGCTTTTCCCTATGTGCCTCTAAGGCATGACAGGGTTACCTTTACTTTACTTTTACTTTTTCTTTCAGTTTTAGTTTTATTTTCCCTATACACAGATTGTGATCACTGTTGAGATCTGCAGCCCTATATGCTCGTACAGCTATCAGAGATGTTATGTATTGCTTTCTAATACAAAAATGATCTATCTGGTTTCTAGTTCTATTATCTGGAGATATCCACGTTGTTTTATGTATCTCTTTGTGTGGAAATATTGTGCCTCCAATGACCATGCCCTCTGTTAGACATATTTCAATTAATCTTTCTCCGTTCTGATTTACCGTGTCAGTTCCTTCTTTCCCCATTACTTTTTCAACGTCGGTGTTATCTTTCTCTACCTTAGTGTTGAAGTCCCTCACAGCAACTAGGATGTCGTATTTAGGGACTTTGATTTGTTGTAATTTGTGATAGAAGTCGTTTTTCACCTTATCATCTGCATCGTTGGTGGGTGCATAACACTGTATTATTGTCATTCTTCCGTGTCCTAGGTTGTATCGTGCTCATATTATACGACTGTTCACTGGTTCCCATTCTACAAGGCTCTTTGCTGCTACATTTGACATAATTATACCTACCCCTTCCCCCCACCCCCCACCTTTCCACCCCGCAATGATGTTTCCCGTCCTCTCTGCCTGAATGTATTATTAACTTACCGTTTTCCGCCGATCTTTTACCTGCGTCTGGCCATCGCATTTCACTGAAGCCCAGTATGTCTAAGTGGTATCTCTCTATTTCTCTGATAACCTGAGTAGTTTTTGTTTAGGACCGACATCTCTTCGGAGTTGGCATCCCTCATGCTCGGTTGATTTCGTTGCGAGTTTCCATAACAAGTTATTTTTTCCCCATCTAGAGTCGCCTCTAGATAGGTCCCAGGATAAAGTTGTTAGCCTTATGCCCAACTCCTAATACAGGATATGTGACAGATGGTATTGTATTGCTGTTCCAAAAATGTGTGAATGTATTTAATTTATGTAGTTGCTTAAAGCAGAATGTGGAGTGTATGGAAAGAAAGGGTTTATTAATTTTACTTAATCATTTTTGCTCTTTCATGCAGAGTATGTTTAAATACAAATCCTGAATATCTGTGACTGAACGAAAATTGTTTGATGAAGGGCAGAATGGTAGACGGACCTGCGTGCCCAATTCTTAACTCTTTGAAAATAAAGTCCGTTCGTTTGTTCGTTCAGTAGTAGTAGTAGTAGCAGCAGCAGCAGCAGCAGCAGTAGTAGTAGTAGTAGTAGTAGTAGTATTAGTAGTAGTAGTAGTATTAGTAGTAGTAGTAGCAGCAACAGCAGTAGCAGCAGCAGCTGCAGCAACAGCAGCAGTAGCAAAAGTAGTAGTTAAAGCAGTAGTAGTAGTAGTAGTAGATAAAAGGAATGGCGACTGCAGTAAAACTGCTTTAAATAAATAAGGTAGACAGAGGTGTATGGTGCACCATACACCTCTGTCTACCTTATTTAGTAGTAGTAGTAGTAGTAGTAGTAGTAGTAGTAGTAGTAGTAGTAGTAGTAGTAGGAGGAGGAGGAGGAGGAGGAGGAGCAAAAATAGTAGAATTAGCAGCATTAGTAGTGATACCCGTAGTATTAATGGTAACATAGTACAAGGTGTTTCATAATAATCGGGACATATTTTATTTGTATTTACAAGAGCGTTAGCATTCGGCCATCTTTACATTTATTATATGATGGTTATGACAATGAGGATTATCTAAAGATAAAACTGTACGTTGAGAAGCCTCATAAAATTCAGGATCTCAGGCAAAGGACCCGGATGAAGATAGCGGCCATTCCAGCAGATGTATTGCACCATGCTATGACGGTGATGATAAACAGAGCCAAAGAGTGTTCTCCCTAAGGTAGCGAACATCTAAGGGATGTGATATTCAACATTGTTATGAACTCCTGTATCTGGGCTATGTATTACACACATTTTATATTAAATGTGTTTGTCCCAGTCCTAGATAGCTGAGTTTAAAATGTGTCCGATCGTTATGAAACACCCTGTAGAATAAATAGTAGTAGTAGTAGTTACAGCATTTGCAACAATAAAAGCGACAACAATATTAGTAGTAAAGGAAAATTGCAGCTTCATCACAGAAACTAGCACAAATGAAGAGTAAGTGGCAAGGTACCAACAAGAAAACAAAGTTATGTTTACTAACAGCTTACATATTCCCAGTGGCAACATACAGATGGTCAACATGGATATTTTATAAATCACTAGAAAAGAGAATAGCAGTATTTGAACTGAAATATCACAGAAGGGCACTTAAAGTATCATGGATAGAACGAATGGGAAATAAAGAAATATTGATTGAATTAGGTGTCGCTGAAAACTGGCTCGTTAAACCATAAAATTTAGAAAGCTGAGATACTTCGGACACATCAAGAGACATAATAGCTTGGAGAGGTTGATAGAAGAAGGCATAGTACCCGGCCACATCAAGAGACACAACAGCTTGGAGAGGTTGATAGAAGAAGGCATAGTACCCGGACACATCAAGAGACACAATAGCTTGGAGAGGTTGATAGAAGAAGGCAGTGCCTGGCAGAAGAGAAAAGGGACGACCTCGCCGCAGATGGACTCAGGACATCACGGTAAGTCTGAACATGTTACTGTGAGACGCTGGTCAACTTGCTCGAGACCGTATTGCATTCTGGGAGGCTGTAAGAGTGGCAATGTTCTGGAAAATACATGTCATATGAATGAAAGTATTAGTAGTGGTAGGAGCAGTATTAGTAGTACTAGTAGGTGTAGCAGTAATAGTTATAACAGTTGTAACAGTAAGCAGCAGCTAGAACAACAGTATAATTAACAGTAGTAGTAGTAGTAGTGGCAGTTGCAGTAGTAATGATAGCAGTAGAAGCAGCAGTAGTAAATGTAGTAATAATCAGGCTGTAGGAGAAGGGAGTCCAGACGGTGCTTCTCACTGGGGCTTGGAGGGCTTTCCCTGTTTTAAGGATGGGCCCAAAGGGTTTCGGGGGCCCCGTACTGAATGAAAATAGATAAGATGGGGCGACGGATTTGCAGCGGCTTATAAAATTTGTCTCGGAGGCCCTGGAGGTCTTAGTAGTAGTAGTAGTAGTAGTAGTAGTAGTAGTAGTAGTAGTTGTAGTAGTAGTAGTAGTTGTTGTTGTTGTTTTTGTAGTAATAGTATCAGCAGCAACAGTAGTAATAGTATCGCTAGTAGTATCTTCCCTCTGACAAAAAAAAACAATCATTCAACAACATTAATCATTCGAGAACATTTTGGCTAACGAGCCATGTTTTTTATGTGTGTGTGGAACAGAATAGGCCAAGCAAAGACTGCATTTCAGAGAATGAGAAACATATTAGCTAACACATTCTTATCAATGAATGTTAGAAAACGAGTCCTAAAATGCTATATTGAACCTATCTTGTTATATGGAAGTGAATCATGGACAATAGGCAAGTCTGAACAAAAATCATTGGAAGCAGCAGAAATGTGGTTTATTAGAAGAATGTTGTGAATCCCCTGGACAGCAAAAATAACTAATGAAGAATGTATGAGAAGAGCTGGAGAGACAAAAAACCTTGCCAAAAAGATAAGAGAGAGACAATGTGCTTTCATAGGACATGCAATGAGAAGAGGGGGCATTGAAAATATTATAACAACAGGAAAAATAGAAGGAAGAAGATCAAGAGGAAGACCAAGAGAAATGATACTGGACAGTCTGACGGGATGGTGTGAGAGGAGATCACCAACTGAACTGATGGCCTGCATGAAGGATCGGGTACTCTGGAGAAGCATAATAGCCAACGCCAGTCTGCACGGCACCTGATGATGATGATGATGTGTCACTCTTTCCCGTATCTCATACAAATTTCTTGTTACTGTTTCTGAGATGATGCCTATTCATGCTTGCCCTCTCTTGAGAGTCGGCTGTCCTTCAAAAATGATGAATCTCTGTTAAATGCCTTGATATCTTGTAACAGTATAGGATAGGTAATATGGTTGGAAAGTAAAATAAAGTAGTAGTCTCTCCAGCAGAGGGTAAATTTCGGATATTTGTAGGGGTATGCAGCGGGAAAATCCGTTGTAAAACTGTGCGCATCTGTACGTGTAATGAACGAATTGGTAGGAGAAGCAGGAAGAAACAGACGACATTAAAACAAAACAAAACGGTTAGGATGGGAGAAGTGAGAAGCCTTCAAAATGTAGATTCGCAGACGTTTTTCCAGTATAATTAATAGTTAGTTGTGCTCTCGTAATAGTAGTAAGTGGATTTTTAGTCTGTCCTTGTAGAAATGCCTAGTGGTTGTTGAAATTGTCCTTTTCAGGACAGTTCCTGAGATTTTTTCTAGTTTTGAGTGTAGAAATATCTGTAAGAAGCAATGTCCTTCACCATCCCGCCGTGTGAGAGGTCGTCCCATGGCGACGTTAAGTCGTCCAGACACTGCTTCATATAATTGTAACTCCATCAGTCTTTTCACATATTCCCACTCTGGCAACATTCACAAACAAAGGGCTTTCATCAATAAATCTGATTCTCTTGTAGTGCTCGGAGTTAGCCGGTTGTTGATTTATGTTTGTATCGTAACTGTGGGGTGACATGTTCAGTTGATTTTTCTATACAATTCACAGTCGTGTATGAACTCTACTTAATTGTTCCTGGGTTATGTGATGTTACACAGATCAATGTAAGAGAAGTGAAGCTGCTAGATCATTCACAGAGACCAAAGTCTTCAAAAAGTCAACAGTTACAGCAGTTACCCTAGATTGCTCCTTGTTCATATATGCATTGCACGCAAGAAAAGATACGCGTTTAGTGAGCACACTTTTTCAATGGTGCCATGATACGTTTTTAATCTGTCTTGCACGCATCCGTTGAACAGAAGCTGATGGCTTCCGGATTTACATGTGTGATATGCAAATTCTCAGTGAAGAACAGCATAAGGAATGCGTCCATATTCCATTCGGCTGATAAGGCCTATCCTCACTATATAAAGTGAGGGAGGGAGTGAGTAAGGTGAGAAAAAAACGAATAGAAAGTATGAGAATGTATAAATGGAAAACATGCAACATCCGATATTTCGACGTGAGCCTTATTCGAGGATACATACAAACGAAACAAAAACATGAAGAACTTATCTGAATGTATCTTCCTCAAAGTAGGAAACAGAAATGTGTGTGGTAGAAGGGAGAAGGAAAAACCACGCTGCCTCCAAACAAAAGATGCCCGATAGAGCCAATCGTAAAGAAGAGGTGGAGAACAAGTGGAAGAAAGGGGTGGGGGGAAGGCAATAGAAACATGATAGCCGCTAGAGGTGTCGGGGGGGGGGGGGAGGGGAGGGAAAAGGGGACGCGGAGAGATAATGAATGAAGAACATAAACACCTGCAGGGAGAAAATGTGAAACTGGTGAATAGGACAAGACCAATATGTTGGCAGAGAAGAAAATAGGGTGGTGGTAGGGAGGGGTAGCATAGAGAAGAAAGAAAGTAGAGTTTTAAAAAATGCTACTCTATTGCGAAGACGTTTAGGTACTGCAACACTTCATGAATGATATTGTGTGTTGAGCCATGTCTAATCTTCAGTTCTCCAACCACTTCTTCGATTGTTAACCGCTTATTTTCCCGTACCATTATTTGCACTTTAATGTTAGTATCAGGCGTACACGCAGTGTAAGGCCGACCAAAGTGAGCTGCATCAGCCAGATTTGACGCATCACTTGAAAGTTTTCTGAGGCACTTTTATACTTAACCATACCGTCGCTTAATTCTGTGATGAATATCTGCAGACATCTCACTCTCACTACTAAAAGAAACGAATAATTGTGCGCTGTTCTTCTCTCGTTCACGGTTCCAACGGAGCTGTCAGTTTGGATCTGGTTTACTGGCGTCATATTTTCAAAATGTCCGACGTGCCTCCGCGAACACGTATCTAAAGAAGGCAGGTATAACATATGAATACTACAACTTAGAATTTTAGGATAGAATTATGATTATATTTTTACTCACCCTCGTAATTTCTCTGCTTTAAGGCAGAAACCAAAAGCTAGTCGACATTAATATAACCTCTTGCTTTTACTGCCCCAATACATTACTTTGATACGAATGATTTCTGAGAAAATTTTTATTATAATTTTTTTAAAACAGTTCGCACTAGAAGGGGACGTGAAACAGTTAAAAGATATTCTTGAAAGCTGTTCCGACCCACTTGTTCTTGTAAGAAACCAAGATCTTGCAGGGTGCACGCTTCTGCACGGGGCGGTCAGGTTTGACAAAGTGGATGTCGCAGAACTTCTACTGTCGTTTGGTGCAGGTTGGTTGCTTCAGGTGTTGTTGCACAAGTTACAGTATGAAATATTCATCTGATTAGACTTAACACAGTGATTCTCAGCCTCCCAGGGCCCAGTCCTTCCTTTTTAATCCATGCTGCCCCGAATCATCATCCAAAAAAGGATTTTCACCATTTGTACTTTTTTTTTACGGGCGTAAAGTTCCTCCCATTAGACTTGAAATTCTTCGCTGGAAAGCCACCTGTCTCCATTCTGAGAATCGCTGGTTATAGTGAACAAGGTCTAAATAGCCAGGTACGAGAACACTACAGTCAACATTCTAAGGCAATCAGAAACTAACTACCAAAGCCTTCTTAGCTGTAATATGAGTACCTTACATCATTGCTAGAGAAAACTGATAAGAATATGGTCTTCATGCAAAGCGATAATAAACAAGATGCACTATACAGGCAGTTAAAAGTATATGAAGGAATGAAGGAGAACTGGGCATTCAAGTAAAATCAGTCGTCTGAATGCAAAACTAATCCACTACACAGAAAATCCATGAATAACAAATTTAAGAGTACGTGGTAAGAAATCATAGACAACCTAATTACATCCAGATTAATGTCGCCATAATTGTCTAAAAAGATTCACGTAAATACGAAAAAAGGAGCATGAGTGGTGTGTCACCAAATAACTCACATTTCTCTTGCATTTCGACAGTTTGTGGCTATGAGCTAAATCAGCTTTTTCCCCATCTGTTTTGCTCGCCAGACTTTCCCCATCCATCATACTCGCCTGACTTTCCTCCATCCATCATACTCGCCTGACTTTCCTCCATCCATCATACTTGCCTGACTTTCCTCCATCCATCATACTCGCCTGACTTTCCTCCATCCATCATACTTGCCTGACTTTCCTCCATCCATCATACTTGCCTGACTTTCCCCATCCATCATACTTGCCTGACTTTACCGATCCATCATACTTGCCTGACATTACCCATCCACCATACTTGCCTGACTTTCCTCCATCCATCATACTTGCCTGACTTTCCTCCATCCATCATACTTGCCTGACTTTCCTCCATCCATCATACTTGCCTGACTTTACCCATCCATCATACTCGCCTGACTTTCCCCATCCACCATACTTGGCTGACTTTACCCATCCATCATACTCGCCTGACTTTCCCCATCCATCATACTTACCTGACTTTCCTCCATCCATCATACTTGCCTGACTTTCCTCCATCCATCATACTTGCCTGACTTTCCCCATCTATCATATTTGCCTGACTTTCCTCCATCCATCATACTTGCCTGACTTTCCTCCATCCATCATACTTACCTGACTTTCCCCATCCATCATACTTGCCTGACTTTCCTCCATCCATCATACTTGCCTGACTTTCCCCATCTATCATATTTGCCTGACTTTCCTCCATCCATCATACTCGCCTGACTTTCCCCATCTATCATATTTGCCTGACTTTCCTCCATCCATCATACTCGCCTGACTTTCCCCATCCATCATACTTGCCTGACTTTCCTCCATCCACCATACTTGCCTGACTTTCCTCCATCCATCATACTTGCCTGATTTTCCTCCATCAATCATACTTGCCTGACTTTCCTCCATCCATCATACTTGCCTGACTTTCCGCATCCATCATGCTCGTATGACTTTCCTCCATTCATTATAGTTGCCTGACTTTCCGCATCCATCATACTCGCCTGTGTTATTTTTTTTAATGTTTCTAAAACTGAGGAGCTGGTTTGAAAAGTTTCTGTCTTTCAATAATTTAACCGATAAAATGAAACAGAGGATATAACAATGAACCATAAAGAATGTCTTTTATCAGCGCTTTCAGAAGTGGAAAAGTGTAGACAGCTGCTTGTGGCTTCAATAGGAGGGGGAGGGTTATTTCGAAAGGGATCAGTTTAATTTGGAATAATTTTTTCGGTAACAAAGTTTTATTACCTTCATACTGAAATATTAGCACATTTAAATGGTGTTTATAATGAGTAATTATATGCATGATTTCTTCTGTACGTGGACATTCTCCCTTGAAGACTGCAATGCTGTTGCTTCCTCGCGTTCAACTCCGTTGAGAGTGGCTTGCCGCTTCAAGAGTGAAACAATGGTTAGACTTTTGTTGAAGTACGGAGCTGATGTACAGACCAAATCGTCCAGCGATTCGTTGCTCCATGTTATTGCTTTGTATTCTACTGTGGGAATAGCAGAGGTAGGTTAATATAAACTTAAATATTTTTCTATATGTGTGTAAAATTGACTCAGTTTGGTAAAGTGGAATCACCAGCATGCCATAACTCATTCGTTATCTTGTTTAAGTTAGCATTTTCTCAAACTGGCTAACGGGGTTAGGACATAAAGAGCCACGTGGTCCAACGTAGTCTCTTTGAACAAGATACCTGGGCTTAAAACAAGTTCGCAATTCTGTGAGGTGAAAAAAGACGTTATTAATCACGAGATACTGATTAAATATTTGCACACAATAAGCAACAAATGTAACCCATTAATCTTTCAGTTACAGAGATATTATTTGAGACCCCTCGTACTTTGTAAAGGGGGCTTATTAAATGATTTTAAACGTTCTAAATCTTCCTAAAAAGTGTCCTAGTTCTAACGCTATTTTCAAGCTCCTGTTGGACACACCTTTTAACTGTGTTGTACGAGGGGAAGTAAAAAAGTAACTCGCGAGTGCCTGTTACAAAAAAACAAAACACTAAATGCGACAATAATTTGAAAACTTATAATTTTTGAACCAACATTATTCCCCTATTTCTCAACGTAATCGCCACCAACATTGATACATTTGTCCCATCGTCTAACCCGTGGCGCAAAAATCGAGAGTCCGATTTCTGAACCATTTTTATTTTACTTCTGTTTCCACCTCTTCGTCACTCGAGAATCTTCTCCCGCCAAGGTGGTTTTTCAATGGACCAAACAGGTGAAAATCACATGGAGCTAAGTCAGGACTATGGGGTGAATGTTCAAGAACTTCACAACCCAACTGGCTGATTTTCTCTTGGGTTAACCGAGACGTATGTGATATGGCATTGTCATGAAGGAGAAGCACACCTCTAGTCAGTAGGCCAGGACATTTTCTTCGAATTGCATCCCGTAGCATCGACAGAACTTCACAGTACGATACAGAATTCACACTGTCACCATAGTTCTGGAACTTCGTTAACAACACTCCTTGATAATCTCAGAACACTGTCAGCATAACCTTCCCGCAGAAGGTGTAATTTTGAATTTGTTTGCGCATGGCGGTGACGGGTGTTTCCCTTGCGTTGAGGCACGTTTTGATTCGAGTTGGTAGTGGTGCATCCAAGATTCGTCTCCAGTAATAATCCTTTGGAGCATGTCTTCACCTTCATATGCGTAATGACAGAGATGCTGCAAAGACAAACATATCGGTTCATTTTGTGTTCATCATTCAGATCTCTGGGTACCCAGGGTGAACAAACTTTCCGAAAATTCAATTGGTCATGCATTACTCTGTAGGCTAAGCCATATGAACATCCGATTGCACTTGCTACACTGCCTATCATTATTCGTCTATCAGCTCTGATAATCTCATTCACAGTTGCATAGTCGCTTCTGTTGCAATCTGAACAGGACAGCCAAGTCGGACTTTGTCAACAATTTCGGTGCGTCCCTGCAAAAATCCTTTTACCCAGTTATAGACCGCTTTACGTGATAAACACTTTTCAGCATAAACTGTAATCATTTCCTTATGAATGTCCTCAACTGAATGTCCTTTAGCCCACAAAAATCGCACTACACTTCTCTGATCTTCTTTGGTACACACTAACAGTTGAGTAGCCATTTTGTTATTCTTTGCTTTGTGCACGTAACTCCCAGCGCCCCCGGCATACAACTATTATAAAGTTGGATATGGTACTATCTAAGGATATATTTAAATACTACCTGATAACTGCCACTGATAAAATATTTCAGTTTGCGAGTTATTTAGTGACTTTCCCTCGTAATAATCCGGCCAGCTGTATCATATCTGCATGACAATATGAAAACCACTCTTGTTTTATGTCATTCTATTCCAGATTGTCTATGGTGGGGGTATCCGGCCCCCTGTGGACGTTCCTGATGAACTAGGGAAAACGCCCTTACACAACGCAGCTCAGAGCGGCAACGACCAGATGTGTGCATGGCTGGTATGCTTGTGTATTTGTTAATAGTTTTGATTTCCTTCTATTTTTGAATGTTATATTCGTTACCTCCCATAGTCAGTCAGTCGTTTGCATGCCCATTTGCGGAACTTCACCTCCCTAACAGCTCTCCTGTAGATAAGTATTTTATACTTGAAAATGTTAAGTCTTATTTTAAATTGTTAGACGTGTCATTTATATAATTTGCGTATTTATGCTGAATCGAAAGTGTGGTAACAATGAAAAAAAATGAGTGATGAAGGGCAGAATGTCAGACTGGCCTGCTTCGCCCAGTTCTTTGTTCTTCGGAAAGTGCTCTCGCTGGTTGCTTCATGTTTGCTTCCCATTTCTAGTTTCCCACCCTGCGTTATATGAAATATTGTGTCTCTTACTTGCACGTGCGTTGTCGAACTGGTAAAATATGATTATACAGAAAGCCATGCACAAAAAATACATAGTAACAGGCTTCAATAAAGTTGTTTTGTCTCCACAGATTAAAAAGGGTGGAAACCTTCGATCCCGGGATGTTTGTGGTGTGACCCCTCTAATGGTGGCTTGTAGACTTGGTTATGTGGATGTTGTTCGAATTATGCTTTTGCCATGTAAGTTACGAGAACATCCTATTCAGTGCTGTAATTTCAGAAAGGAAGACAACTTCCGTATGATTCCTTTTTTTTTGGTCCGTGTCCATATGTGTTAGCGATAATTATTCTTCACTTTTTTTTTGGGGGGGGGGAGGGGGTGGAGGTTTTTCGTGTTTATAAACATATACTTCCTGGAACAGCAGAAAAGCTCCATGCTTGGTGTGGAGTACGGGCAGTTTAGTATTATTAAATAGCTTAATTTGTCACTTCTAACACCAGTCCTGTGTGCCCGAGTAAGCTAAGGTGTGTTTCAAGTTTCTGTGTCATAGGGAAGATGGTGGTTCAGACTGGGGACAGAAAAAAATAATAATAAATAAATTAAAAAGTTAAAGACTTCTAGGGGTCATGACAAAGAGAGGCCCACACTTCCCTCCCATTAGAGTATCAGGAACGCTTGTTTAAACACACCTGTTGTCCTGTGTTTCCTTTCCTGTGTGAAAATGTTTTCCTTTATTTTTTCCTTGAGGTTTTACAGTGATTTTCATACACTTGTTTAGCAAGCTGAAACTGATTTACAGTGGCTCTTTCAGTGGCACTCGTGAGAGGTAGTAGTAGTAATAGTAGGGGTTAGTAGTAGTAATAGTAGAGGTGGTAGTAGTAGTAGTAGTAGTAGTAATAGTAGTAGTAGTAGTAGTAGTAGTAGTAGTAGTAGTAATAGTAGTAGTAGTAGTAGTAGTAGTAGTAGTAGTGATAGTAGCGGTTTTAAAAAAAGTGAATATACTATAACTGAAAGCTGTAAAATAGTTTTTGTTTGTGGTGTGCTAAACTTCTGCTGTCGTTCAGACGTGATTAATCCAGCCCCTCTGGTCTATTTTTGTTGTCATGTTTCCATGGTCACTCAAAGATGACAGCGATTTCCAGGCTTGCGATTGGATGATGCGTGATGCAGACGATGAAGGGATGACAGCTCTACATCATGCGGTGCTGGGGGGTCACTATCAGGTGACTATCTATCTGTCTGTCTGTTTGTCTCTCTGTCTGTCTGTCTGTCTGTTTTTTGTCACAGCATGGGCTACAAGCAACACAAAATAACACTACCTGTGATATTAAGGAAAGAATAATACCATATTTACAAGTATTAATTTAGAAGTCAAAGTTAGTGTAACTGTATCTCTTGTGGTATGATCTCTGTGTTTGTGCATTCTCTGATGCATTCTTTTGTAGAAAAATAATAAGAAAAAAGTCTGATGCAGTGAGAAGATAGAAATTCGTCAGATAATTTTGTTGTTGTTGTTAAAACATGACGACGGTTTGTGAGCAGGCATGACCCCTCTAAGCTACCGCTCCAACACTCAACACAGTTCAATACTTAATAAGACAAGAGGAAAAAAAAGTACTTTAGGAATCTAGTACAGAATAAATCAGACAGTAAATCAGTTTGGAAAGCCATAAATACCCTATCAAATAAAAGAAAAAAATTTGATTTTCAAGCCATCAATCGTGCATACACTAGCGCACATATCAGTACACATTTCAGAGAAGAAATCAACGTTCTTAAATCATCAATATCAGCTCCTGTATGCGGAACTTCACCTCCCTAACAGCTCTCCTGTAAATAAGTATTTTATACTTGAAAATGTTAAGTCTTATTTTAAATTGTTAGACGTGTCATTTATATAATTTGCGTATTTATGCTGAATCGAAAGTGTGGTAACAATGAAAAAAAATGAGTGATGAAGGGCAGAATGTCAGACTGGCCTGCTTCGCCCAGTTCTTTGTTCTTCGGAAAGTGCTCTCGCTGGTTGCTTCATGTTTGCTTCCCATTTCTAGTTTCCCAGCCTGCGTTATATGAAATATTGTGTCTCTTACTTGCACGTGCGTTGTTGAACTGGTAAAATATGATTATACAGAAAGCCATGCACAAAAAATACATAGTAGCAGGCTTCAATAAAGTTGTTTTGTCTCCACAGATTAAAAAGGGCGGAAACCTTCGAGCCCGGGATGTTTGTGGTGTGACCCCTCTAATGGTGGCTTGTAGACTTGGTTATGTGGATGTTGTTCGAATTATGCTTTTGCCATGTAAGTTATGAGAACATCCTATTCATTGTTGTAATTTCGAAAAGGAAGACAACTTCCGTATGATTCCTTTTTTTTTTGGTCCGTGTCCATATGTGTTAGCGATAATTATTCTTCACTTTTTTTTTGGGGGGGGGGAGGGGGGAGGGGGTGGAGGTTTTTCGTGTTTATAAACATATACTTCCTGGAACAGCAGAAAAGCTCCATGCTTGGTGTGGAGTACGGGCAGTTTAGTATTAGCTTAATTTGTCACTTCTACTAACACCAGTCCTGTGTGGCCGAGTAGCTAAGGTGTGTTTCAAGTTTCTGTGTCATAGGGAAGATGGTGGTTCAGACTGGGGAACAGAAAAAAGTAATAATAAATAATTTAACAAGTTAAAGGCTTCTAGGGGTCATGACAAAGAGAGGCCCACACTCCCCTCCCATTAGAGTATCAGGAATGCTTGTTTAAACACATCTGTTGTCCTGTGTAAAAATGTTTTCCTTTATTTTTTCCTTGAGGTTTTACAGTGATTTGCATACACTTGTTTACCAAGCTGAAACTGAATTACAGTGGCACTTTCATTGGCACTTGTGAAAGGTAGTAGTAGTAATAGTAGAGGTTGTGGTAGTAGTAGTAGTAGTAGTAGTAATAGTAGTAGTAGTGGTGGTGGTGGTGGTAGTAGTAATAGTAGTAGTTGTTGTTGTAGTAGTAGTAGTGGTGGTAGTACCGGTTTTAAAAAATGAATATACTATAACTGAAAGCTGTAAAATAGTTTTTGTTTGTGGTGTGCTAATCTTCTGCTGTCGTTCAGATGTGATTAATCCAGCCCCTCTGATCTATTGTTGTTGTCATGTTTCCATGGTCACTCAAAGATGGCAGCGATTTCCAGACATGTGATTGGATGATGGGTGATGCAGACGATGAGGGGATGACAGCTCTACATCATGCGGTGCTGGGGGGTCACTATCAGGTGACTATCTATCTGTCTGTCTGTCTGTCTGTCTGTTTTTTGTCACAGCATGGGCTACAAGCAACACAAAATAACACTACCTGTGATATCAAGGAAAGAATAATACCATATTTACAAGTATTAATTTAGAAGTCAAAGTTAGTGTAACTGTATCTCTTGTGGTATGATCTCTGTGTTTGTGCATTCTCTGATGCATTCTTTTGTAGAAAAATAATTTTAAAAAAAGTCTGATGCAGTGAGAAGATAGAAATTCGTCAGATAATTTTGTTGTTGTTGTTAAAACATGACGACGGTTTGTGAGCAGGCATGACGCCTCTAAGCTACCGCTCCAACACTCAACAAAGTTCAATACTTAATAAGACAGGAAAAAAGTACTTTAGGAATCTAGTACAGAATAAATCAGACAGTAAATCAATTTGGAAAGCCATAAATACCCTATCAAATAAAAGAAAAGAATTTGATTTTCAAGCCATCAATCGTGCATACACTAGCGCACGTATCAGTACACATTTCAGAGAAGAAATCAACGTTCTTAAATCATCAATATCAGCTCCTGTATGCGACTTACATGAACTACAAACATCCCTGGACCACAGTTTTACTGATTTTAAACAGTTACACATTCCATTCCTAACAATCAGTGAAGTTCACAGTTATCTCTTAATCTTAAAAAACAACAATACAGCTGGGCTTGATGATATTAGTAATAAGATCTTACGTTACGCTGCACCTTTCATTTCACATACACTAACATACATTTAATATCAGTGCATTGCAAAATGTTATTTCTCTGAGGCTTTTAAAACTGCTAAGGTGTATCCTCGCTTTAAATCTGGCTCATCCAACAATCTTACCAACTATATCCATATTATCGTCATTATCAAAACCACTCGAAAAGCACATACACAAAATAACTGTACGACACATGAAAGAGAACAATTTACTCATAGACAGTCATTCAGGCTTTAGACCCAATTATTTCTGCTACACAACTCTTACCAAAATGACAGAAAACTGGTTAGTAAACATAAATGATGACAGACTATGTGGTGCCATCTTTGTCGACTTTAAAAAAGGCATTTGATATGATGACCATGATATTCTTGTAACAAAAATAACGACTTATAAATTGCACCCTGACCTAATAAAATTAACTGCATCATTTCTTTCAACAGATAACAGGTAGTATTCTTCAACAATTCTCTATCAAATTCTGCTATAGTTGACACTGGTGCTCCACAAGGTTCTATTCTAGGGCCGTTGCTCTTTGGTATCGATATCAATGATCTTCCACTTCATCTTAAACACTCTTCTTGTGACCTTTTTGCCGATGATTGCACAGTCTACACCAGTGACTACGATTGTATTAATCTAGAATCAACTCTTCAGGTCGAGTTATACAATTTAATTAGATGGAGCACAAACAATGGCATGATTATAAATACCGATAAAACAAAGTTAATGCTCATAAAAACAAGACAGAAACTACAAAACGCAACAAAAACAACACTTCGGCTCAGCACGGAAACATCACAGATAGAAAACGTTAGCGAGCACAAAACACTAGGTCTTATTATTGATCAACATCTGACCTGGAACTCTCATGTGCAAGGTCTAAGAAAACGCATCGCACAAAAAGTATACCAGTTACCTAAAATAAGCACTTCATCGATCAAGACACAAGGAAGACATATTACACATCACATATACAAATACATCTAGACTATTGCTCAACAGTCTGGTATGGTTGCTCAGTGTCAAATACAAATTGGGTTTGCTCACTCCACTAGCGAGCAGTAAAGCTTATTAGTGACAAAGATCAAGCACAAACAACTAACCATTACAAACGTATCAAAATACTGCCTCTTAAGAACAGGTTCCTCTTCAACAAAGCCAAGTTAGTATATCAAATTCTTTCACGGCATGCACCGCCCTATCTATGGAACCTGTTTAAATTTAGCCCAAAGTGCAGCCAACGCTTGAACAACATATATCTTCCAAAACCTAGACTTGATCTTTACAGGAAAAGCTTTAGTTATTCTGCTGCTCATCTTTGGAATACACTCCCATCATAAAAAATATAAATTATACTCCTTCCTACAACTACAAACTTTCCCAACATCTATTTGATGTCGACTACATGCCTCCATGAATTATAACACTTAAAAGTTATCCTAGACTCCTCTTACAGACACTGAATACAGTTAATTGTTTATTCTGAATAGTAATGAAATTTTTGTTTAACAGATAGTCATTTATATATGTATGCTGCTACTTTTGTACTGAGTGAATGGATAAGAGCGAAACGTAAATGTTATATTTTATTTTATGTCTCTCAGCTTCAATCTTAATTAAGTTTGTTACATGAACAGCATATTTGTAGAATAGAGTGAAAGATGTATAATAAAGGGCAAAATGTCAGACGGGCCTGCGTGCTCAATTCTTAACCCTTTTGAAATAAAGATCAATCAGTCAATTAATCAGTGATTAGCATAAAGCAGTTGTATTGCTGTTGCTATGAGATAAATGACTGAATGAAGAAAAAAATGTGTCTCCTCACTTTATAAACAAAAGTTAGAATAATCAGTGAAGCTCTCGGCTACGATAATTTGTGAATACTGAGCCCTACATTGCATGATGTGATAGTCCATCAGGCTGGGGACTTTGGACGACTGAGAGATAAAAATAAATAACAGTATAAAGAACAGTATGATATTCACAATTCAAGCTTTTAAAATTATTATTGTTACTATTATTACTATTATTATTATTATTATTATTTTGTTTTCAGACGGTCCACGAGCTTCTTCAACGAAGGGCGAATTCCAATGCAAGAAATGTCAGAGCTCATCATCATCATCATCATCATCATCTCATCATCATCATCATTGTAGTTCTGCAGTTCTTCTACCTTTTCCTCCATTGTACCCATAAAGATAATTTGCACATTTTCTCAGCGTAGCCCGTTTTTACCTCTCACATCCTTGGCGTCCGCCCAGGTCTGTCACATCACAAAGTATCTTCTACAAGATTCACGTCTTACTTTAGCTGATCATCAGTTGTTACTCTTCACTTTGTCACGCTGGTACCCACAGCCTCCGATGGTCCGGACAATTCTACAGCTATATCAGAAAGAGAACAGACATTTTATTTTCCGTCCTGATACAAACATCATGAATTATTTTGTCTGTAGCTCTACCTACATTTCTTTGATATACATTTATTATTGTCTTAGCCTATCCGTTATTCTTAATAGTTTTAAATGGAATTACTATTAATTTTATCACAATTTACAGCAATGATTCTTAACCTGAGGTACAGGGACCCCCACCCCCTTTTTAACCCAGGATATTTGAAGGTTCACGGATCAGGAAATGAATTGGCTATTGAGAATTTTTAGTAAAACTATTATTTTGCTTTATGTTTTAATGAGGGATTCATAGTTGTTCTGAACCTGGAAAGGGAGTGGGGGGGGGGGGGGGTTCACGTGCAAAAAGGTGAAGAACCCCTGGTTTGAAGGGACAAACTCAGAAGACATGGGTTAAAATACAAAAGGATATTTCAAAAATATAAAATCGGGAGAACTACATTTAACTATGTACAAGTATATAGTAATCTTCTGTTAATTTTATTCCTGCTATAATAATAATATAATAATAATAATAATTATTATTATTATTATTCCTGTTATTAATATCACTACAGCAACTACAAGAACACCAACAATTACTACTAATATCATTACTACTACTACTATTACTACTACTACTACTACTACTACTACTACTACTACTACTACTACTACCACCACTACTACTACTATTACTACTACTCTACTACTACTACTACTACTACTATTACTACTACTATTACCACTATTACTATTACTACTTCTACTACTACTACTACTACTACTATTACCACTACTACTATTACTACCACCACTACTACTACTACTACTACTCTACTACTACTACTACTTCTACTACTACTACTACTACTATTACTACTACTACTACTACAACTACTACTAAAGCTGCTATCACTACTTTTGCTGACTGTACAAACAATTGTTTTCATATTTATCCTCACTGTAAACAATACTATTCAATTCAATTACTTATTACTTTAAAGAGACACATTTTCTCCTATTTTTATGATTACAAGAGCTTTTCAAAAACATTACGTTCGAAATTTATTTCACTAAATCAAAATCTATATTCAGAACCTATCCATGTCAACGCTTCACTTGTGCGCAGAGAATGGTTACTCAGAGTTGGTACCCCTGCTGCTAGATTATAAGGCCGACTCATCCCTGCAGGATAGCAAAGGGAAAACTGCCATTCTTAGGTAATATTTTCTACAGAGATTAACAATTCACGCATGGAACCTTTGAACTCTAACGCGAGAAATAGTATAATGATTTATGAAGATACGTGCCTTCTAGAGTTTTGAATTGTTTGGTTCATATTGTTTGGTAACAAAATTTCACAAAACAACTCATTTATTTATTTTTAATTCTTCATCTGCCATTTATGTTTCTTCTCCAGAGTTTTCTTTCGTAGTTTTCCTACCATTAAACCCTAATATATATCTCTCTCAAATAATAAGACTATTAAAAGAAAGTAGGATAAGTTCTATTCATTAAACGAGCTTGTAAGTTCTATTCATTAACAGAGCATACGAGTACATTCCGGCTTATGCCTTATGCATAGAAAAAAACGTACAAGATGAAGAAGTATGAAAACGAGAGAAAGTCTAAATTTACGTGTGTGAGATAATGTGTGACACATAATAAATGGAAAAGGAGCTGTTACTTATAACTTGACTTTGAATGAAGCTGTGTCCGAAAAACTGATTCTAAAACTTAGATGCTCTTATATGGAATTGTGTGACCAGTCTAATTTGTTTGTAGTAAAAAGATGGTGAAGAAAGAAGGGGAGAGCGATACGATGGTTACAGAGCCGAGATAAATATGTAAGAATAAATAAAGTGAATGGTGAGATTCTAACTATCAAGAGATTTTGACGCGCGCGACGACGTATGCGATCGTTCAGTGTCACTACCTAGAGGTCAGGGTAATTTATTTGCTGGAGGATTCACAAGGAAAAAGGTCCCTGCCACTTCTTGCGCCCGGAAAAAATTCTAGGAAATCTATCAAGTAAACTGGGAGAGGAGCTTGGAGTGTCTGTGCTGCTTACGGCATCCGTTATGAGAGGGTAACTGGAACGAGCGGCAGAGCAGGTATAGGAATGTCCTGACTATAACGAAGCCGTTGTCCGAACAACGAACGAGTTAGAGTGAATTATTTGGAATATATAGAGTGAATACGCAGTGTCTCACTCATTCGTCACTTCTCTATCAGTTTATCTATTTACACTTTATACGCAGAACTTTTCCTCTCTGTCACGTTTGTTTTTCCATCTCTCTTATCTCTTACGAGGGTCATACCGAAAGTCGTGAGCAAAAGTTTTTTTTTTAATCATAATTTATAGACAGAGAAAATGTAAATGTATTACTTTAATCTTCATCTTCTGCACTTCATGTAGAGGTCACATGACGTCACCATCATGTGTCACGTGACACCGCGGAGCATAAACAAAATGGCGGATGCTGAAGTTTCGTTTCGTCAACGTGCTGTTATTGAGTTCCTCGTTAAAGAGGAAATCCGTGCTACTGAAATTCACCAAAGACTTCCATTTGCTTATGGAGATGTGTGTATGGGTGCTAGCAGTGTTAGGAGGTGGGTGAAACATTTCAAAGATGGAAACACAAGCATCCAAGATATGCCTCGCAGCGGTCGCCCTCGAACTGCCTCCACTGAACGCAACGTGGAAAGGGTTGACGACATCATTAAAGAAGACAGACGTGTCACAATTTCTTAAATCGCTGTAAATCTTGGAATAGGACACAATGCAGTACAGGAAACGACTGAAATAGGTTATAGAAAAGTTTGTACCAGCTGGGTCCCACAGGAGAGAACGTCCAAAAATCTGTGCCGTCGGTCAGCTGAAACGGAATTCTACCGGGAGGATATTTTCAAACTTGCAGACCGATGGCAAAAATGTGTGCAGAAAAATGGAGATTATGTTGAAAAATGAAGGAAAGGATGCATATTAAGGTGATACATATATTTTCTCTATCTGTTAATTCTGATTTTTAAAAAAAATGCTCACGACTTTCGATATGACCCTCGTACTTTTTTTATTTCTGTCTACTTCATCTGCTTAATCTTTTAGATCTGTTCTACTTTTTCATTTGTTGCCTCTTTTTTTCTTACTCTTTTAATTGTGTTATAAAAATACTGCCTTTCTCTTATTGCTTTTGCTTTGTATTTTGTTTAGGGCAGTGGAGCTAAGAAAACTCGAAGTCACTGCAGCCCTCTTGAAAGGCGTGAGTGACACTGTTATGTCAGTAGCGTACAATGATAGTCATTATATTAACTGTGACATAAGTCCACATTTTGTCAGTGTGACATAAACACATCTTGTCTTTGTAATATAGAACATATCTTCTTCATATGACAAAAAAACTCACCTTATCTATGTTAATGTCTATGTAACATAAAACAACTAGTCTATGTAAACATAAAACACACACTGTTTATGTGGCACAAAACAGTTGTTAATGTGACATAATAGCACACTTTTGCCTGTCTGACATAAAACACACCTTTTCTGTGTGAAATAAAAACACACATTTTCAAATTGGCTTAAAAATATACATTGTCCTTGTGGTACAAAAATACACCATGGCTGTGTGACAAGTCACGATGTTGTCAATTTTCTCCCGTCTGATAATAAAACCATATCAATTATTCATACACTTTCAGTACATTTATGTAATTCCTTGTCAGTTTATTTTGTTCAGTGGGATATATAGTTTGTGACATGTTTCCATCTTGGTTGACATAGTTACTTTATGGCTTACATAATATATAATCTATATTTATAGGCCTGACCAGAGGGTGGGAGGTAGGAGGAGGGAGAGCCAGGATTTGGGGTTTAGGCTGTTGAATGGCCCGGCGACCCTGTTTCTCCCCTATTTTTTATTAGACTGCCGAGATCAGGATATTGCAGGCTGAGACAGAAGCTGAAAAGGGGCCCAGCAGACACGTGTGCCTGCAGCTAAGAGCAACATATACCACATCACATCGTCTAGAGTTGCCAGCTGCAAAAAGCAAACTACCTGGCAAGACCTGACCCCCAACAAGATACTCTACGGTGATGCTGGCCAGACCTGACCCCCTACAAGATACTCTACGGTGATGCAGGCCAGACCTGACCCCCTACAAGATACTCTACGGTGATGCTGGCCAGACCTGACCCCAAACAAGATACTCTACGGTGATGCTGGCCAGACCTGACACCCTACAAGATACTCTACGGTGATGCTGGCCAGACCTGACCCCAAACAAGATACTCTACGGTGATGCTGGCCAGACCTGACCCCCTACAAGATACTCTACGGTGATGCTGGCCAGACCTGACCCCCTACAAGATACTCTACGGTGATGCTGGCCAGACCTGACCCCAAACAAGATACTCTACGGTGATGCTGGCCAGACCTGACCCCCTACAAGATACTCTACGGTGATGCTGGCCAGACCTGACCCCAAACAAGATACCCTACGGTGATGCTGGCCAGACCTGACCCCAAACAAGATACTCTACGGTGATGCTGGCCAGACCTGACCCCCTACAAGATACTCTACGGTGATGCAGGCCAGACCTGACCCCAAACAAGATACTCTACGGTGAAGCTAAAAACATTAAATTAACTGCCAGTTTATGGGAGAGACTGATGCCGATGTCCTAGCGAAAGACGAAGAAAAAACAATTTAAGATAAAATTCAGGAAGTACCTGACGCCGGGGCCTGATCTGGTTCACCAGGGTCCTGCATATTTAGTTACTTTATGGCTTACGTCGATCAGATATTTTCTACCAAAGTTCACGAGTAACGGAAGTTAGTCTACAAATATTAATAATAAATGTATTAAACATTTTGGCTTGCGTGTGCTTCGTCAAGTGAAATGACAATAATCTAAATATGAAAACAATTTAACATAAAAGAAATGACTGAAGCGATTCCGTTAAACAGACCGTTCATTTTGTTTATTTATTGTGAACACGGCGCAGGCTACAACGTAGACAATATTTGTTAAGAGTTGCTCTGAACCATTTGTTAATGTTTACAGACTGTCTGTAGATTTCCAATCATTAATTCTGAACTTCATAGACTTTAAAAAGGCAATTGATAGCATACACAGATATTCACTGTCGATAATTTTAAAACTATGTCGAACACCAACTAAAATTGTCAATATCATTAAGGATCTCTACAGTGGATATGTTTGTGCAGTCAAAACAGAAGAAGAAGGAATGAACGAATGGTTCCAGATTGAAACAGGCGTGAAACAAGGATGTATGTTATCTCCCTTCCTTTTTAGAATTGCCTTAGACTTCATAATGAAAAAATGCAGCACAGGTAAAATGGGCATTGATTGGGTACATGAGACCCAACTGGAAGATCTTTATTTTGCAGATGACATAACTCTTATCAGTGACAATGTGAAATCGATGCAAGAAAAAACAGATACCCTGTCTTCGCTGGCTAGTAAAATAGGACTTGAAATTAACGAGGAAAAAGCAAAAATAATGAAACTTTTCATTAATCACGAATGAAAAATATACATAAAAGGAACAGCTGTTGAAGAAGTAAACCAATTTTCATACCTCTGCTGCTACATAGACCAGGATGGTGACACCAGAAAGGAAGTTAGAATTCGAATTGCAAAAGCAGCATTGACCTTCAAGAATATTGAGAACATATGGCATTTAAAAAATGAGAAAGATTAATTGAAATATGTCTAACAGAGGGCATGGTCATTGGAGGCACAATATTCCCACACAAAGAGATACATAAAACAACGTGGATATCTCCAGATGATAGAACTAGAAACCAGATAGACCATTTTTGTATTAGAAAGCAATACAGAACATCTCTCATGGATGTAAGGGCTTATAGGGGTGCAGATGTCAACAGTGATCACAACCTGTGCATAGGGAAAATAAAACTAAAATTGAAAAGTCAACACAAGAAATCAGTACACAGAAAGATAAACATCCACAGCCTACAAGAAGAAAATACTAACATTAATTTCAATCAGGAACTTGCCAATCATTCCAAAACACCCAGTGAAGTTGAGGAGATAGGTATAGATGAGTTATGGAATTCGTACAGCACAGCCATAATCACAGCAGCAAAAGTAAGCGCTGGATTGGAAAAACCAAATAGAAAAGCATGGATATCAGATAAAACATGGAAGTATATACATGAAAGACGAGCAGCCAAATTAAACATGTTGAATGCAAAAGCAGATCATGAAAGAGATTCGTCAAAAGCAAAATACAAAGACATAGACAGGAAAGTAAAAAGTTCAGCTAGAAGGGATAAAAGAGAATACATAGACAATATGGCGAAAGAGGCAGAAAAAGCAGCAAAAACAGGAGACAGCAAAACTTTATATAACATACAAAAGAGGCTAACAGGTACTATTACATCTAAAGAAAGACCAATCCTTAGCAAAACTGGAACACTATTAACATCAAATAAAGACCAAAAGCAAAGATGGGCTGAACACTTCCAAGAAATACTCAATCGACCACACCCAAAAGAATTGTTAAACCTTGAAACTGACTTACCAGCCCCACAACTAAATGTCAATCTAGATGAAATTAAATTGCATGAAATTGAAGCAGCAGTGAATTTAATGGCTAACAACAAAGCTGCAGGTGAAGATGAAATAACAGCCGAGATGCTAAAAGCTATCAATAGTGACAACATGAGACAACTACAGAGAATGTTTAACAAGATTTGGAAAGAAGAAAAGGTCCCTTCTAATTGGAAGAAGGGAATCATTGTTAAAATACCAAAAAAGGGCAACCTTAGTGACTGTAACAACTGGAGAGGAGTAACCTTAATATCAGTTGTGTCAAAAGTATTTTGCAAGGTCATTTTGAATAGACTCAAAGATATAGTGGATACTGCAATGAGAGAAGAACAAGCAGGATTTCGAAAAGGGAGAAGCTGTCTCGACCAGATCTTTACTCTCAGAATAATACTTGAAGAACATATTGAAAAGCAGAAACCATTAATACTGAACTTCATAGATTTTAAAAGGGCATTTGATAGCATACACAGAGATTCATTATGGAGAATTTTATGTCTATATGGAATACCATCTAAAATTGTCAACATCATTAAGGACTTATACAATGGATATGGTTGTGCAGTCAAGACAGAAGAAGGGATGAGTGAATGGTTCCAGATTGAAACAGGCGTGAAACAAGGATGTATACTGTCTCCTTTACTTTTTGGGATTACAATAGACTTCATAATGACAAAATGCTGCACAGGTAACACAGGTATTGACTGGGTACATGGGACCCAACTAGAAGATCTTGATTTTGCTGATGACATAACTCTTATCAGTAATAATGTGAATTCCATGCAAGAAAAAACAGATAGCCTATCTTCACTGGCTAGCAAAATAGGACTTGAAATTAACAAGGACAAAACAAAGATAATGAAAATTCCCATCAATCAAAATGGAAAAATACACATAGAAGGGACAGATATTGAAGAAGTCAATCAATTTGCATACCTTGGCAGCTACATAGACAAGGATGGTGACACTAGAAAGGAAGTTAGGATCAGAATTGCAAAAGCAGCATCAATCTTCAAGAATCTTGAGAACATATGGAATTCAAAAGTTATAAGCACAAAAACCAAGTTAAGACTATTCAATTCAAATGTAATATCCACCCTCATTTATGCACGCGAAAGCTGGAAAATAACTAAAGAACTAGACACGAAATTAGACTATTTTGAAAACAAATACCTCAGGAAAATACTCGGCATCAAGTGGAATGAATTCAAGAACAATGCAGAGATAAGACAGATGACTGAACAACAACCAGTCTCATGGGTGATCAGGAAAAGGAGATGGACATATGTTGGTCACTTGATGAGAAGAAATGAGCAGAGAATCCCAAAACAAGCTATCAAGTGGAACACAACAGGCCGAAGAAAAAGGGGCAGACCGCGTGAAACTCTAAAGAGGACATTATTAAGAGAGGCCAAGTTAACAGGCATAACATCCTTTGATGAGGTTGAAAGACTCGCAGAAGACAGGAAAAATTGGCGAACTACTTTGCGAGCCCTATGTGACGTCTAACGGCACGGGAAGGATATAAGATATAAGATATAAGATGGCATTAAAAAGTTATAAGAACAAAACCGAATTAAGATTATTCAATTTAAATGTACTATCCGCCCTCATTTATGCACGCGAAAGCTGGAAAATAACTAAAGAACTAGACACGAAATTAGACTATTTTGAAAACAAATACCTCAGGAAAATATTTCGTATAAAGTAGAACGAAATCAAGCATAACGCAGAGTTAAGACAGATGAGCAAACAACAACCTGTCTCATGTGTGATCAGCAAAAGAAGAGGGACATATGTCTGTCATGTGATGGGAAGAAACAATCGGAGAATCCCAAAACAAGGTATCAAATGGAACATAACCATAACAGGCCGAAGAAAAAGAGTTCAGTCACATGAAACTCTAAAGAGGACATTGTTAAGAGAGGCCACTTTAGTGGGCATACAATCCTTTGATGAGGTTGAAAAACTCGCCGAAGACAGGAAAACGGCAAACTAACATGTGGGTCCTGTGTGACGTTTAACGGCACGAGAAGAATGTAAGATGTAAGAAGATATGCGCCAGTACTTCTTCACCTGTCTGTCGAAATCATCATCATCATCATCATCATCATCATCATCATCATCCATGCACCAGTATGACTTTTTTAAAATACATCAAAAGCGTTCTGCACGTGGACAGCTATCAAGAACACAATGAAAGAAATTCTAATCTAACAACAGTTTTTTATGTGTTTCTAAGCACTGTCAGAGATTAGATCCCATACCTCAATTATTTGATTCACAAACCCCAAGGTATATGGAAGCCCCACAAGAAGAACCAGCGATCTTAAGTTTGATCTTAAAATGTCCAGTATTTTAACTGACCACGTTAGCAACTGTCGGTAGCGGAGTGGTCACTTGCAAGTTCAGTCTAACACAGAAAAAAAAACGACTCCATGCTACCTTATTGATCATTATTTAGTAGTAATGTTGATTGTTTGAAAGTTCCATGATTGCATAAAGCTTTATTTGCTGTCCTGCACTTTGGATGACTGGGTAAACTAACACTAAAACCGCAGCAGATTGCCTTATCTTTAATGTTACTACGCAATGGAAATGCAGCAAGTTTACCAGAACTAGGAGATTGCTGATAATTTGCTATCTCCTGGTTTTGAGCTAATGAATTCAAATTTTATCACGTTACAAAGACTTCTTACTTTTTTTCTTTTGGTTCTTTCTGTGCTCTTCGTTAAAGCGAACTCGCTTCCTCAATGCAAATAATATGTCAGAATAATTCATTAATAATAATACATTAGTTCAAGATTTAGGTTAAAAAAACAGACGCTGAATTAAAAAAAAACAGTCAGGTAGCTATAGCTCGGCAGGAACTAATTATAGTGAGAATGAGATAACTTTAATATTATATTTTGTTCTCAAGGGAGCGAATCCGAACATACATGACAATAGCTACCAATCACCGCTTCTTGTTGCTTGTTTGACCGGTTTTGTGGACGCGGTAGCCATGCTGTGTGACTCTGGCGCTGATCTCTCCATGAAGAGCCTGTTTGGACTCACGTGTCTTCACAGTGCTATAGATTCTGGCAACTTTGAGGTCTTCAGCATTTTGCTAGAGGTTAGTACTGGACATTTTGACGTATATGTTTAGATCCTTGTGGGACATTTACTTTTTTATTGAACAGAAGTTCTGAAGTTTAAACTATATGTATAGGTTATGGGATGGGACATTTGAGATTTTAGTGAATTATAAACTCAGAATGTTTTGAACAGGACGTTACAGACTAGA
Organism: Achatina immaculata; assembly: GCA_009760885.1. NCBI lineage: Eukaryota > Metazoa > Mollusca > Gastropoda > Stylommatophora > Achatinidae > Lissachatina > Lissachatina immaculata. The sequence continues at coordinate 5,611,787 of CM019719.1, read as the reverse complement.
AGTCTATCTTCATGAATTGAAGATCACGTAAACACAGGCCCGCACATACCAAAACAGTTTTCTGGCTGGAGAGCACATTCCGCGAGTCTATTCTCTCTTTATAAGACACTTTACGGAATTCCTCTACATCACGAAGACCTTTCTCCAGGAAATGAGCTCAGATAGAAGTCTTCTACATCACGAAGACCTGCCTCCAGGAAATGAGCTCATATGGGACGATTGTGGAGCACACTTTAAGAACTTCTGTTTACGACAAGATTCACGAAGACGATCTATCTCTTCGTTTATATAACAGAACTTATGAAGCTGAACGCAACAGAATCTCAATAAACTGGCATTTTATCTCATGGTTTCTGTAATTATGGAGTTGATATCATACAAGGTATATACTTGTTCTTTTCTTTGAGAAAAGAACACCACCAAAATGTAGCATTACCATCAATGGCACAGAACTGAAACAAGTTGATAGATTCAAGTACTTAGAATGATTATAACAGCTGATGGGAAATGTCACAACGAAATAAAAAACAGACGCTGAATTAAAAAAAACAGTCAGGTAGCTATAGCTCGGCAGGAAATAATTATAGTGAGAATGAGATAACTTTAATATTATATTTTGTTCTCAAGGGAGCGAATCCGAACATACATGACAATAGCTACCAATCATCGCTTCTTGTCGCTTGTTTGACCGGTTTTGTGGAGGCGGTAGCCATGCTGTGTGACTCTGGCGCTGATCTCTCCATGAAGAGCCTGTTTGGACTCACGTGTCTTCACAGTGCTATAGATTCTGGCAACTTTGAGGTCTTCAGCATTTTGCTAGAGGTTAGTACTGGACATTTTGACGTATATGTTTAGATCCTTGTGGGACATTTACTTTTTTATTGAACAGAAGTTCTGAAGTTTAAACTATATGTATAGGTTATGGGATGGGACATTTGAGATTTTAGTGAATTATAAACTCAGAATGTTTTGAACAGGACGTTACAGACTAGAAGTCTATCTTCATAAATTGAAGATCACGTAAACACAGGCCCGCACATACCAAAACAGTTTTCTGGCTGGAGAGCACATTCCGCGAGTCTATTCTCTCTTTATAAGACATTTTACGGAATTCCTCCACATCACGAAGACCTGCCTCCAGGAAATGAGCTCAGATAGAAGTCTTCTACATCACGAAGACCTGCCTCCAGGAAATGAGCTCATATGGGACGATTGTGGAGCACACTTTAAGAACTTCTGTTTACGACAAGATTCACGAAGACGATCTATCTCTTCGTTTATATAACAGAACTTATGAAGCTGAACGCAACAGAATCTCAATAAACTGGCATTTTATCTCATGGTTTCTGTAATTATGGAGTTGATATCATACAAGATATATACTTGTTCTTTTCTTTGAGAAAAGAACACCACCAAAATGTAGCATTACCATCAATGGCACAGAACTGAAACAAGTTGATAGATTCAAGTACTTAGAATGATTATAACAGCTGATGGGAAATGTCACAACGAAATAAAAAACAGACGTGCTCAGGCCAAGTCAGAATTCCAGAAAATGAGAAACATCTTGTGCAACAGATCCGTATCAATGGAAACAAGATTCCGAGTACTTAAATGTAACATCGAGCCAACTTTGTTTTATGGGTGTGAAGCATGGTCCATGAATAAGAATGTACAACGAGAAATGGAGGCCATTGAAATGTGGTTCATAAGAAGAATGTTGAAGGTACCATGGACAGCTAAGAAAACCGACGAGGAAGTCCTAAGAGAGGCTGGAATTAAAAGGCAAATTACAGCAAAGATCAGAGGCAGACAGGCGAGATTTGTAGGACATTTTCTGAGAAGAGGAAAATTGGAACACATTGTGGCAACTGGAAAATTTGAGGGAAGAACAGACAGAGGAAGACAGAGAGTTACTGGATGGGCTGTCAGTGTGGCTAGGAAGAAGTCACCGGCGTATCTCATCATCAAGTCTAAAGACAGGGAATTGTGGAGAGAAATGATCGCCTACGCCACGCGGCATGGCACTTAATTGATTTATTGATATACTTGCACATTATTTAGTATAACAGAGTAAGATTCTATAAGGCAGTAAAGGCGACAGTTTCTAGAAAAGTCAAATTATTGAAAGTTTACAACTGGTATATGTATGAAGTTGCCGCTTTGAGCAAGTATGTATTCTCTCAACATGGCTTGGTGCCTGTAGCGTTGTGGTGACGCCATCTTGAATGAGCGCGACCTGTTTAATCAGACAGTGCTGCACCTGGCTGCCAGACAGAAGAATATGCAGGTCAGGCTTCATTTCTCTCTCACACTTTCTTTCCCTCTCTTTCTCTGTCTCTCTTTCTCTCTTTTTTCTCTCTCTCTTTCTCTCTCCTCTCTCTTTCTCTTTCTTTCTTTCTCTCTCTCTTTCTCTCTCCCCTCTCGTTCTCTCTCATTCTAAAATAAACGATGATAAATTATGTGGTGCTATCTTCGTTGACTTTAAAAAAAGCATTTGACATGATTGATCATGAAATCCTAGTTAGATTACTTATAAATTACACCCTGACTTGACAATATTTATTACATCTTTTCTTTCCAACAGATAGCAGGAAGTTTGTCTCAAAAACTCTAAGTCAAGTTCATCTGTTGTTGATAATGGTGTTCCACAGGGATCTATTCTTGGTTCTCTCCTGTTTACCATCTACATCAATGATCTTCTACTTCATCTCACAAAACCATCTTGTGACCTCTTTGCTGATGACTGCACAGTTTACACTAGTGACAATGACTGTATTAACCTTGAGTCAACTTTTCAAATTGAAATAAACAGTCTAATTAACTGTAGCAACAACAACAGAATGCTCATAAACACCAGCAAAACAAAATCCATGCTCATTACAACAAGACAGAAATTAACAAATTCACCAACAACATTACAGCTCCACGCGGAACTTGTTAAAATCCAACCCAAAACACAGTCAACGCTTAAGCAATTGTATTCTTCCCAAAACCAAGGCTTGACATGTTTTTAAAAAAAAGCTTCTCTTACTCAGCTGCCCACCTTTGGAATGCCTGATGTAAAACTTATAAGTAATATTCGTTCTTATAACTTCAGAATTTGTCAACATCTGTTTGATATGGACTAAGTGCCTCCCTAAGCATAGTCTAAAGTAGTGTATGACTTGATTGTTGTAATTTTTTAATTCTGGACTGCGTACCCAATTCTTAACGCTTTGAAAATAAAGTATGTTCGTTCTCTCTCTCTCTCTCTCTCTCTCTCTCAAGTCTTTGCGAGCATCTTTAACTCTCAGACCTATAGGTCAATGTTTTAAAAGAATATCCTCGACTTCTGGCCGCCAAATCGTAACTACCATTACTGATATAACTGAAATAATTAGATAAAAGTAAAGATCAGCATATATTTCAGTTTATTAACTCTTTTACTCATGAATATCTCCCAACTTATATGAGAATAAATTTTATTGAGAACTTTTGATAAACAGAATTTGGAAGAAAATTACTCTGTAATTTAAAAAAAAGCATGGGTTGGATTAAACATGTGTTATTTTTCATTTTACTTAGACTGTCTGACTATTGCAAAGTAACAAGACTTGGATGTTGCTGAGACGAGTTGCTTTCTCGTGTTGTCGTTGTTTTTCTTTCCTAGTTTATCGATGCTCTTCTAAAGCGAGGCTGCTCTACCACGGCCCAGGATGTGACTGGTAGACTACCCCTACACGTCGCAGCCCAGTTAAGTTCCTGTTTATGTTTATGTTTATTTATGATAAAACCTCGATGTCCTCATGAGTTTAGCCTGTTCTTTCTTTTACCGTTGGGCCCACGAGCTACAAAGAAGCTAATGTGCAAATATCTGGTTTCGAAAGTCGTGGGTTCTACTTGACCCCGAGGCAGTTCAGTCAACACAGCTATAGTATTTAGTGCCCGGCTTCTGTAAGAGTTTGACAAAGAAAGGCAGTCAGGCATGACGCTGGCCACATCACCCTTTGATGTGCCGACAAGTAAGTGAAAATATGAACCATGGAGTTTCAGGACAGTTCTGAGGGAGACGACTCAGATTAGAGTCCCGCATCGTAATACTTGCCATTGTCTGGAAGCAGGCTAGTATTTTGTCACTTTGGGAGAGTGCTCTCGGACCAGGTGAAAGCATCCAGAAACTTTTGTTTTTAAGATGTGCCAGAATACTTCCAAGCCAGTTCTAAACCATTTTATTGGCCCCCTGAGCACAGAATAAATACAAGCGATGGCCATCACGTGACATAAGCTGCTTGATCCTCGAAAACAACTTCATCTACAAAGATGGGATTCTGGAAATTCACATAATATCCTGTTCTCAAGATAATAATCTCAATACAGCGCTCTCTCCCCTACTAAACACACTCTTCTACTCTCCTCTCCTCTTGCCTCATCGGGTACTTATACTTTAGGTCCTTCACAACAGCTAAACTCCTTCAATTAATTCTGCCCAGCTTTATCGCGGTTTAGCAGTCGTATCCCTCCCCTCTCTCCAGTTCTTCTTTACCTCCAACCAGTCAGATTAGTATCACATGTATAAAATTGGAAAAAAGTAGGAGCAGCTTTGTTACTTAACGATTACAAAGTTGTGACGTTTCGGCGTGAGCCTTAATCATACAAAAACATACAGGACGAAGAAATAGAGAGAGGAGATAAAGTATAGATTCACATGAATACTGTTTAAAAAAAATTTTTTTTAAAGGAGAACTTAGCTGTAAATTGCAAGGTGTGGCTTGTCCGGCGGTGTGTGTCAGGAATGGATCTGGTAGGACGTGGAAATTGTTTAAATAGAGACCTGTGACATGTGGTCGGTGGGTTGTAACTGGGGGTGGTGGATGGGGAACCGGGGAGGGGAAAGAGAGTGACGCACTACTGGCCTAGCTAGGAGAAATTGAAACAGGTGATTGGGGAAGAGGGGTTGAAGAGAAGAGGGGTTGCAGAGAAAATAGCGGGGTTGCAGAGTGATGCTTGAGGAAGTTTGAAAAGTAAGAAGGGGTGGATTTAGTGGAGAGGTACTATAATGATTGAAGAAGATGATGTTACGTGTAACTAAACAGCAAGTTTAACCCATGTGGTTCCAGCGTCCCATAATTTTGAATGCAGCGGTTCTCAAGTGCCAGGCGGCTTGTGTCATCTGCGTGACATTGTTTAATGGCTGTTACCAGAAAATCAGATTTGCCTCTGTGGTTGGGGCCATTGAAATGATTTGGGACTGGTTTCGAAGCATGCTGGGCGATGTCGTACAGATGTTTTTGCATGCGGTCCCCTAATCTGAGGCCAGTCTCACCGATATATGTTATCCTGCATCTTTTGCAAACGATGACATATATCACATTTCGGGACTCGCATGTGAATCCCTCATGAAGAGGTGCCAACATCACTGTAATCGCTCACGTTTGTATGCCAATAGGGGTGGATCAGAGCCAAACCTTAAGGACATCCTCGTCCACAGCCACTTGAAGCAGAGCCTTACAGATGTTGGCACCAGAAAATGTAACCGCCCCCGCTGCGTTACCTGCCCTGTAGTTTGGGAAACGAAAACAATCACCTTTCCCAAAACTATCCTCACTCTTCATGAGGGATTCACAACCGCGTGTTCTTTTAATGGATGAAGCTTTTCTACCCTTTTAAATAATGTAATTATTTGTTTTCATAGCTGCACTACAGTGGCTAGATGTATATTTATAAACTTAGTTTCGTATGCAAGCATTTACAAACAAACATTGTGTTACAATATCTGAATTTAGCATAATTTTAACGAATTATGCCATCTGCAGTACTTACCTTGGCGTAACTTTTCACTGTTATCACCCTTCGTAGTCAGTATTTTACTGCTTACAATCCTGCATGTTATCAGACAAGGTGACGATAGAGCGGTTCTCAAACTGGCAGCAGCAACCCCAGATATAAGCGCCCGCTGTTATGATGGTAAATCGCCGTTCTTAATGGCCTGCGAGATGGGGAACACACTTGCTATATCTGCTTTAATCAGCCTGGGCGCAAACATCCAAGACACGTAAGTACCGCCATGGCCTGAATATACTGAGCATTCTATGAACATCTCGTAAGTGTATATATGAGCTAGACAGAAAAGGAAAACAAACGTTAGAAACATTTGACCGAACAATGGTGGGGGTCCTTCCAAAAAAGTATTAGTGACTTTGACTTTTAGCTGCCACAAGGTCCACTGAGAGGATTTTTATAAGATGGAGTAAAACTATTTTTAGACCCTTTACTCTGGAGATTAGCCATTCTGTTTTCATCATCACTTAACACCCCTCTCCCCCTACATGGGGAAAAACCGTCCAGGCAACGTATCAGCCCACTGGCTGCTCCCTCCTCCCACTGTTGCCCAGGTGTCATATTCTGAAGAGCTACCTAAGATATCTCAGTCTTGAAAGAGGTAACACAGTGATACAATACTTTTATAACTGATCATTTTTACATTGAAAATAAATTAGAAACGTCTTATCACAGTTGGTTCAGTCATAAACAGAAAAATGTCAGACTAAAAACAGGATGATATGAATTAAAATAATAGTTACGAGCACAAGTTAAAGAAAATAAATATTTAATTACTTGACTTTTCTTATGAAACAGAATTTTAGTAGTTGCGAGAAAGCAAGGTTGTGTGTATGATGTTTGTAAGTTCCTGAGTTTGGGGAAGGGCAGGTATAACTAATTTTAGATTGGGGGGGGGGGGGGGGGGGGAGGTCGGTGTCTGATTTGGCGATCATCGACCCGTAGCTGACATGTCAGGGTTGGCCAACCAAAGCTGACCACGAGATCGTCCCAGTTCTCCGTGTGTATCCCAGTAACACACCCAGCCTGGCTACTGGGGCAGGGATCGCCATAGTCCTCATGGTGGTGGAGCCTGCTAATTAAATATTGCACACACTCTGCTTCTTACCTTCATCAAGGTATTAAAAAATTGCCGACATAACCCGCTCCCAGTCCGACACGATGCAGTGCCTTTACATCTTTACTGGATCGGCTGTAAAGAACACCAGCTCCTAGTTCCAAGGAGATATAAGAAGAAGAAGAAGAACAGCAGGGTTATCAAGAATATATAATACATCCTGTGTATATAACTGTCCTCCTGGCTGTCCTCTTTTTGTTGACCTCACCTCCTTGACTATATTCTCTATAGCTTAATGCAGTCTTAATGTCCATAACTGTGTTTCAGGGATGCTTCGTTTAAGAACGCAGTGATGACAGCAGCTACTGGTGGTTTCACCGACATTGTGAAGGACCTGGTCGGCAGAGGTATACAGGTCAATTACAAGGACAAAGAGAGAGTGAGTTTTAGAAGCTGATGTTGTTGTAAACGTTTAATAGCCCATGGGATCCGCGATGAAGTTACAGAGCCCCGTGTGGAAATCGGGATCAGCTAATAAGATCTGGCCAAGACACTGGCTACCTGTTAATGGTGAGAACGAAGACGATTATGTTAATAATCACAATAAAGGTATTAGGGCCTAAGAATAAAAGCTGGACAAGAATCTGAAGGCTGGTCTGGTAATATCAAGACCAGCCTGGAGTCTGGTCAATGGTGCATGACCTACTGTGATCCCCATGTTAGTGCAATATGTCGATGTTTTCATCTTTTTTTTTTTTGGGACCACTCCAGGTCTTTAAGCAAGAAACCGTGTTCACCTGTCCTTCACAATGCATATGTTCCAACAACTTCACGACATTTGGTTGTTAAGAATATCCAGCTGACAATTCTAGGGATACATAGCAACACAAACAACATCTTAGTAATATTTATACAAACTCTTCCGCTCCTACGCCAATACTTACCTGATGTATTCCCCTTTGGGATCTTCAGTCTTCCTAGAAGCTTGTTTTATGAGCACATTCCGAGAACCTCAGCAAGCCACTAGATCCCATTACTCACTAACCGGCCATGTGTGCTCATATCTTCACGTATTCTACAGACAGCTTAAGTGGGCAGATACAAGGATACCCTACAACATAACCTACAACATACCCTACAACATACTCTACAACTTCATCTTCCATAGAAACACTAATAACAAGAGGGACTACTTTCCTCAAAATATTCTTCCACGGTTTACACCTGCTGTAAAACTATCAAATCACTAGCGAGAAAATTGAGCCCTAATACTGTTTTGATTCACCAAGTGCAGAATAAAAGTGAAGTTTAAAAAAAATAGTGAATGAATGATAAGTGAATCTGGAACATTCATATGACAGAATTAAAGAAATCATCAAGAGAACTGTGTAATACAGTAAGTGGAACAAGTTGCTTACCAGTCCTTTCTCGGTTCTTTTTGTTTCATGTTACGAAGAACACAGCGCTGCACTACGCTTGCAGGTATGGCCGACTGGACACTGCGAAGGCCCTGCTAGAGTTAGGAGCTTGTGTCCGTGACACAAATTTTCATGCACAGAATCCCTTGGACATGGCGGTGGAGAAGTCTAGATGTGACGTGGCCGTGCTTCTGATGGAACATAGCAGGTTCTTTCTTTCTTTCTTTCTTTCTTTCATCTCTATTCAGTTATATTTTACTCATATGCTAGTATTACTTTCATATAATAAACCGTGCAATTATCATGTAAAATGTATGTAATCATGTCTGTATGACACTTTCCTTATGTAACGACCTGTGTTCTATCATCTCAGCTGGGAGGAAAGCCTTTCTGTTTGCAACAAGAAGAGGGGCACAGTTTTGAACCGAATGGTCAAGAACACACCTGCTGCAGTTAAGGTAAACCTTGTCTACATAACCTTGCAAAAGAATGGCTGACGTTTTTATTATAAATATTTTTATGTGATCTTGGAAATTTTTTTTTTTTTGTCCGACAGAAAATACGTTTTAAAAAATCCTGATTTTGTAGAAAATATACAGGGTAAGCATAAAGTCTTTCCCTGGTTCAGATATTTATCATACAAAAACTAGGTTAGGTACAGAAATGTGGTCTTTTATTAAAATGCACTCAGAATTTTGTTTTGTTACTTATTCCTGTACTTCAACATGTGCACTGTTTGTAGCCCAGAGAACATCTAAGTGGTATTTGATTTCTTGCCCTATGTTCTCCATCTCTTTAGTCACTGCTTCTAAAATATCCGTTATCCTTGTTTTCAAAATTTCAACATCAGGAACTGAGAAGTGAACACTTTGTTATTAGTATACCCCCATAAAAAAAGTTATGAGAGGTTACTGTCTAGTGAAAGCGGTGGCCGTAATGTTGAGCTATCCTTCTCAATCCATCGGGTTGGAAAGTTTGCGCTCAAGAACTGAAGAGTTGAGTATATATTGTTGGAAAAGTACCAATGGGTGAAACTCTTCTAATTGACGTGTTATGTAAAGCTCCAATATGTCCAGGTAAATGGTAGGCGCTGTAACATTACGCACAGTATCAGTAGTCTCTTAATATCAAGACCAGCCTGGAGTCTGGTCAATGGTGCATGACCTACTGTGATCCCCATGTTAGTGCAATATGTCGATGTTTTCATCTTTTTTTTTTTGGGGGGGGGGGAACCACTCCAGGTCTTTAAGCAAGAAACCGTGTTCACCTGTCCTTCACAATGCATATGTTCCAACAACTTCACGACATTTGGTTGTTAAGAATATCCAGCTGACAATTCTAGGGATACATAGCAACACAAACAACATCTTAGTAATATTTATACAAACTCTTCCGCTCCTACGCCAATACTTACCTGATGTATTCCCCTTTGGGATCTTCAGTCTTCCTAGAAGCTTGTTTTATGAGCACATTCCGAGAACCTCAGCAAGCCACTAGATCCCATTACTCACTAACCGGCCATGTGTGCTCATATCTTCACGTAGTCTACAGACAGCTTAAGTGGGCAGATACAAGGATACCCTACAACATAACCTACAACATACCCTACAACATACTCTACAACTTCATCTTCCATAGAAACACTAATAACAAGAGGGACTACTTTCCTCAAAATATTCTTCCACGGTTTACACCTGCTGTAAAACTATCAAATCACTAGCGAGAAAATTGAGCCCTAATACTGTTTTGATTCACCAAGTGCAGAATAAAAGTGAAGTTTAAAAAAAATAGTGAATGAATGATAAGTGAATCTGGAACATTCATATGACAGAATTAAAGAAATCATCAAGAGAACTGTGTAATACAGTAAGTGGAACAAGTTGCTTACCAGTCCTTTCTCGGTTCTTTTTGTTTCATGTTACGAAGAACACAGCGCTGCACTACGCTTGCAGGTATGGCCGACTGGACACTGCGAAGGCCCTGCTAGAGTTAGGAGCTTGTGTCCGTGACACAAATTTTCATGCACAGAATCCCTTGGACATGGCGGTGGAGAAGTCTAGATGTGACGTGGCCGTGCTTCTGATGGAACATAGCAGGTTCTTTCTTTCTTTCTTTCATCTCTATTCAGTTATATTTTACTCATATGCTAGTATTACTTTCATATAATAAACCGTGCAATTATCATGTAAAATGTATGTAATCATGTCTGTATGACACTTTCCTTATGTAACGACCTGTGTTCTACCATCTCAGCTGGGAGGAAAGCCTTTCTGTTTGCAACAAGAAGAGGGGCACAGTTTTGAACCGAATGGTCAAGAACACACCTGCTGCAGTTAAGGTAAACCTTGTCTACATAACCTTGCAAAAGAATGGCTGACGTTTTTATTATAAATATTTTTATGTGATCTTGGAAATTTTTTTTTTGTCCGACAGAAAATACGTTTTAAAAAATCCTGATTTTGTAGAAAATATACAGGGTAAGCATAAAGTCTTTCCCTGGTTCAGATATTTATCATACAAAAACTAGGTTAGGTACAGAAATGTGGTCTTTTATTAAAATGCACTCAGAATTTTGTTTTGTTAGTTATTCCTGTACTTCAACATGTGCACTGTTTGTAGCCCAGAGAACATCTAAGTGGTATTTGATTTCTTGCCCTATGTTCTCCATCTCTTTAGTCACGGCTTCTAAAATATCCGTTATCCTTGTTTTCAAAATTTCAACATCAGGAACTGAGAAGTGAACACTTTGTTATTAGTATACCCCCATAAAAAAAGTTATGAGAGGTTACTGTCTAGTGAAAGCGGTGGCCGTAATGTTGAGCTATCCTTCTCAATCCATCGGGTTGGAAAGTTTGCGCTCAAGAACTGAAGAGTTGAGTATATATTGTTGGAAAAGTACCAATGGGTGAAACTCTTCTAATTGACGTGTTATGTAAAGCTCCAATATGTCCAGGTAAATGGTAGGCGCTGTAACATTACGCACAGTATCAGTAGTCTCTTCACTCATACTCGACCTGCCAGTACTTACAAGGTCACCATCACTGCCGGTCTCTTTAAAGTTCGGATACCAACCTTTGATGCTTTTAATGTGCGGCTGGTTTGGTCCATATTCATTTCTGAACCTTCATTGAACTGTAGCTGGAGAATTTGTTTCGTGATACACAAAGCACACTTGGCTTTGCGTTTCGTATACGTCATTTTAATTCTGATAATATCGGCGACCTACTAGATGAGGTGATGCCTCCTGTGTCCTCATTTACGTCGTTCTCGATTGAAGGGCTGTAGGTCTCAATGACTGATTTTTGGGAAGATACATTGGTGGTCTCCCCTTGCTTTCAAATGGATTTGTCTATGGTTTACTCCATTAATCTCTGGCTCTGTCAAGACTCTAACCCACGAGACAGCAGGCGCTTTGATATCAGAGTCTAACCCACGAGACAGCAGGCGCTTTGATATCAGAGTCTAACCCACGAGACAGCAGGTGCTTTGATATAAGAGTCTAACCCACGAGACAACAGGTGCTTTGATATCAGAGTCTAAACCACGAGTCAACAGGTGTTTTGATATCAGAGTCTAATCCACGAGACAACAGGTGCTTTGATATCAGAGTCTAACCCACGAGAGAACAGGTGCTTTGATATCAGAGTCTAACCCACGAGACAGCAGGTGCTTTGATATCAGAGTCTAACCCACGAGACAATAGGTGCTTTGATATCAGAGTCTAAACCACGAGTCAACAGGTGCTTTGATATCAGAGTCTAACCCACGAGACAGCAGGTGCTTTGATATCAGAGTCTAACCCACGAGAGAACAGGTGCTTTGATATCAATCTAACCCACGAGACAACAGGTGCTTTGATATCAGTCTAACCCACGAGACAGCAGGTGCTTTGATATTAAAGTCTAAACCATGAAGCAGCAGGTGGTTTAATATCATAATCTAGCCCACGAGGCAGCAAGTGCTGTGATATCAGTCTAACCCACGAAGCATCAGGTGTTTTGATCTCAAAATCTAACCCATAAGACAGCAGGTGCTTTGATATCAAAATCTAACCCACAAGACAACAGGTGCATTGATATCAAAATCTAACCCACGAGAGAACAGGTGTTTTGATCTCAAAATCAAACCTCAAGACAACAGGTGCTTTGATATCAAAATCTAACCCACAAGACAACAGGTGCTTTGATATCAAAATCTAACCCACAAGACAACAGGTGCTTTGATATCAAAATCTAACCCACAAGACAACAGGTGCTTTGATATCAAAATCTAACCCACAAGACAACAGGTGCTTTGATATCAAAATCTAACCCACGAGGCAGCAGGTGTTTTTGATTCCAGTCAACCTTCCCCTAGATGAGTTGCCATCCAAGGTTTACGAACCCCACCTGCCCGAAGCAATACAGTTTTAAGGCGCCAGATACTCGCCTTCGTCCTTTCTCCTGTTTGTTTGAAACAGTTTCGCCACTAGAAGGGCAGTAGCGAGACTTCTGCTGACAGAGACTTTGTGAGACGTAAGCCTTTAGGGACACTTGGAAGGACTGAGATCTTATCCTCAACTCCACCCCTCGGCTGTGCCAGCAGCAACTGGGACCAAGAACACGAGAGTCCAGATTTGTAGGAAATGTTTTAAGAAGAGGCAAACTGAAACATATAGTGACAACAGGAAAAGTGGAGGAAAAAGGGGGCAAAGGAAGACAAAGAAACAAGATATTTGACTGACTAAAAGAGTGACTCAGAGCAATGCCCAAAATGTTTTATAGAAAGAGCAAAGGATAAATGGTTGCGAAAATCAAAGACCAAAAAAAAAGCGGGATAGTCATGTACCAGAGAGAGAGACAGAGAGACAGAGAGAGAGAGAGAGGGAGAGAGAAAGAGAGAGAGGGAGAAATTAGGTCGATGACTGTTCAGAAAAGAAATCTAAGAATCGGATTATGTAATTCCACAACATTCATGTTTCTATCTAGCATAGTTTGTAATATATGACTTTTCTTAACCATGAAAATAGTTTATGATCAGCTGAGATTTACCACATCTCAGAATTTGAGTTCATTCATTCACTCATTTGCATGTCCCTTGAGGAACTTTGCCTCCCAAACAGCACTCCTGTAGGCCTCTCGGTTGTGAGCAAGATGGCCTGCTGCTGTTGCATCCATTTCCAGATCGTCAACGATGTCTTGCAGCCATCTTCGTCTTGGTCTTCCTCTTTTTCTTTTTCCCATTATGTATCCTTCCAATACGGTCTTCTCTAAATTATCATGACGTTTAATGTGTCCAAAACATTTAAGTTTTCTCTCTTTAATCCTCTTCACTAGCCAGCCTTCTTCAATATTAAGCTCTTGTAGTATAGATATATTTGTTCTTTTTTGTGTCCACGATATTTGGAGAACTCTTCTGTAGCATTTACATTCAAAGGCATTTATGTGTTTCTCAGCTGTTTTGTTAAGTGTCCAGGTCTCACAGGCATATGTTGCGATGAGAAAGATGCATGCCCTTAAAAATCTTATTTTTGTGGTTCTGTCTGCTCCTCTCCACAGATTCTTTATTTGTTTTACTTTCTGAAGAGCGATAGATGTCCTCCTTTTAATTTCCCTCATTGTATCTCCATTATTAGTTAGTAGTGATCCAAGATATTCAAAACTCTCCACTTCTTCCAGTTTTTCCTCATTGATACATATTTCAGTTGCCTTGTTTGTTTTGTCAGTTGTCATCAATTTAGTTTTCTTTGCATTAAGATAGAGGTTCTGCTCTTCGCTGTTCTTGCGGACTGACATAATTAGTTTTTTCATTCCTTTTTGTGTTGTGGACAGCAATACTGTGTCATCAGATTATCTAATCTCTGGTATTTCATAACCTCCAACTGTTATGGCATCTGATGCCATAACAGAATTTGAGTAGTAAACAATAAAAAAAAATGTGGGGTTTCTTTTGTATGTACCTGTTTCATTTTACCTGCAAATTTAAGTTCTTGTCAAAGAAGTTCTGGGGGAGTTAAAGAGGATTATTTAAAATTATCATTAAAAAGTGAAGTTTCAAAAACTGGTATCTTTTGTGAATAAAATGAGCAGTGTGAACTGTGAAAACATTTTGTTTTTAATTTCACAAGGAAACTGGAACAAAGGAAACTGGAACAAAGGAAAATGAAAAATAACGCCCAAGAGGGATAAAGTAGAAAGTGGAGCTGAAAATAACTTGGGTTCTAAAGAAAGCGTTAATCTCTTAACTCTTTCATGCTCTGCCAAAATAAATTTTGATGAGAATTGTTAGTAGTAAGAAACTAGAAGGAAAGAAGTTACTCAATAATTTAAAAATGTGGGTTGGGTTAGAAATGTGCTGCCTTTCGTTATCTTTAGACTTTGCCTACTTATTTCTCTGAGCATTGATTCACAGAGGTGTGCAAGCTCTCCCTCCACTGCTAGTGTTGTTTTGGGTGAAAGAGTTAAAGTATGCAACAGGAGATGTCATGTCTTTGTAGATCTATGTCAGTGTTGGAGTGAAAGAGTTAAAGTCTGTAACAGGAGATGCCATGTCTCTGTAGGTCTACGTCAGTGTTGGAGTGAAAGAGTTAAAGTCTATAACAAGGAATGTCATGTCTCTGTAGATTTATGTCACTGTTGGAGTGAAAGAGTTAAAGTCTGTAACAGGAGGTTTCATGTCTCTTTAGATCTGTGTCAGTGTTGGAGTGAAAGAGTTAAAGTCTATAACAGGAGATACCATGTCCCTGTAGATCATTGCCAATGCTGGAGTGAAAGAGTTAAAGTATGTAACAGGAGATGCATTGTCTCTGTAGATCTATGTCAATGTTGGAGCGAAAGATTTAAAGTCTGTAACAGACGATGTCGTGTCTATGTAGATCTATGGCAGTGTTGGTGTAAAAGAGTTAGTCTGTAACAGACGATGTCATGTCTTTGTAGATCTATGTCAGTGTTGATGTAAAAGAGTTAAAGTCTGTAACAGGAGATATCATATATCTGCAGATTTATGTCAGTGTTGGAGTGAAAGAGTTAAAGTATGTAACAGAAGATGTCATGTCTCTGTAGATCTATGTCAGTGTTCTTATGTTCTATTTATTTCGACAGGTTTTACTGGACAAGTGCGTGAAAACTTCTGACCTCGCCCCAACTGATGATGGATTCGCGGTAATTTAAGACAGAAATTTCACTGTCATTGAAACTAACTTTCGCTTTCATTAGAACCTAACTTTCACTTTCATTAGAACCTAACTTTCACTTTCATTAGAACCTAACTTTCACTTTCATTAGAGCCTAATATTCACTTTCATTAGAGCCTAATATTCACTTTCATTAGAACCTAACTTTCACTTTTATTAGAGCCTAACTTTCACTTTCATTAGAGCCTAACTTTCACTTTCATTAGAACCTAACTTTCACTTTCATTAGAGCCTAATATTCACTTTCATTAGAACCTAACTTTCACTTTTATTAGAGCCTAACTTTCACTTTCATTACAACCTAACTTTCATTAGAACCTAACTTTCACTTTCATTACAACCTAACTTTCACTTTCATTAGAGCCTAACTTTCACTTTCATTAGAACCTAACTTTCACTTTCATACTTTCACTTTCATTAGATCCTAACGTCCACAGTCATGAGAGCCAGCATAAGACGTGCATGACAGGGGAAATTTTATTTCTTCAGACATCCCCCACCCTCCCCCACACCCAGATATTTATGAAAGTTTCTTTGTGTAAATATGCCCAGTGTTGCTCCATGTCCTGTGAAACTCTGAACTGTGGTGCCAGACAGTTTACCACTTCTCCTATGCTCTGTTTTAGCTCTGTACCAATAACATTATCGTTCTTAATAGTATAAGACGTTTCTTTTGCGTTACAAATGCACATAAACTCTTTCTCTCTCTCCCTCTCTCCCTCCCTCCCCCCTCTCTCTCTCTCGCTCTTTAATAATGAGCAGAATATCAGACGGGGCTGCGTGCCCAATTCATAACCATTTGAAAACAAAGATAAACCAATCAATCAGTAATCAATCAATCCCCTCTCCATTCAGTTTTTCAACCATTAAGACGCATTGTTTCTGCTGATACAAGCTTCCTCCAGTCATCTCTGTTCTTGCTTGTTCTTTCACCAATTGCTGACCCCAAGTTCTTGTACGTCTTCTTCCCATTATCATAACATTATTATAAAATGTATGCGCAAGTTAAAAATATTTTGACTGTCAAGAGCCAGACTATTATCCAGTTTTATATGATACTACACACAATATTTTGTTTAAGAAACTGATAAACTGTTGATATTGTCACAGTATATTTCTGACAGTAACTCTTTTCTTGGCCTGTAAAATGATTTTATGAAGAATGTCGTGGTTATGATAATGCTGATAGTTTATATCTAGAATGCTGAGGTCAAGCTAATGTTAATATTAAATGTTAGTTTATATATAGAATGTTGAAGTCATAATAATGTTGATAGTTTATGTGTAGAATTTTGTGCCCATGCTAACGTTGATATTAATTGTTTCAGGTTGAGTTTAACTACAAGTACATTGAACCCTCAGAAAACTGGACAAGTGATTCAGACATTGTTTTTGTCGTAAGTTCTAGAGTTAGCAAATAGTGGACATGTCTTTTCTCGTAACTTCAAGAGAGTAATCATAAAACGTTTATCGTAAATTCAAGAGAGAGCACCTAATGATCAAGTGTTTCTCGTAACTTCTAGAGTTAGCAAAGGGAAAAAATGTATTTCTTGTAAGTTTAACGATTAAGACAACTCCCAAGATTACTGCAGTTCAAAACTGAAAACTACAAAGTCATTCAGTTGCACAAGATTTTTCAGATCACAGCCACATGAACATTCCCTAGCGCTTAAATTCTAGAGTTCACAAATAATGAACATGTGTCTCTAATAAGCTCTAGAGCTAGTAAGTTATCAACTGTGATAATTAACAGCAGTACTATGGGTAATTATGAGTTAATAATATAAATAAACACACATGAATCAAAAGACATGTTCACGAACATCGAATCAGATCAGCGCTGTGCCGACAAGCGTAGGTGGCCATCTCTCTCCATCTTTCTCCATCTCTCTCAATCTTTCTCCATCTCTCTCAATCTTTCTCCATCTCTCTCAATCTTCCATGTCTTGAATCATTTCAATTGTTGTTTTCAGACTAAACAATACAGTCAGGCCATCTAAGTACGTCTGTCTTCTTCTTCTCACACTAAACCATACAGTCAGGCCATCTATGTACGAGTCTTTGTCTCATTTGTCTGTCTTCTTCTTCTCACACTAAACCATACAGTCAGGCCATTTATGTACGAGTCTTTGTCTCATTTGTCTGTCTTCTTCTTCTCACACTAAACCATACAGTCAGGCCATCTAAGTACGTCTGTCTTCTTCTTCTCACACTAAACCATGCAGTCAGGCCATTTATGTACGAGTCTTTGTCTCATTTGTCTGTCTTCTTCTTCTCACACTAAACCATACAGTCAGGCCATCTAAGTACGTCTGTCTTCTTCTTCTCACACTAAACCATGCAGTCAGGCCATCTATGTACGAGTCTTTGTCTCATTTGTCTGTCTTCTTCCCCCTCTCTGTCTTTTACCATTTACCTTTCCAGTTATGACCAGTTTTTCGAGACCTTCGTGTCTGCTGATGGTCCGAGAAACTTTGACTGTCTTTTTCTTATATCTGGCACCATTTTTGGTTATTCTTTAGCCTGCTGTAACACTTCTTCTTTTGTCTTTCTGGCTGTCCATGGTATGCGAAGCATCCTTCATAGGAATCACATTTTAGTAGCCTTTATTCTTTGTTCTGTTTACTCATGGTTCATGTTTCACTTACATAAAGTAGAATAGGTTCTATATAGCATCTTAGAACTCTCTTCTTATTTCCAATGACAGGTTTTGATTTGTTAATACGCTAAGCAAACATGTATATGATATTTCGTGTACACACGTGTACATGCACACTGGAACAAAAACTATAGTTCTACTATTTTGAAAATTTGTAGATATTTGCTAATCCTTTATCATTCACAAATGCCCTCCTATCACTACCACCTTGATGTCCACATCACTCATCACCATATTAATCTTCACATAATTCACCATCACCTTGATGTTCACATCATTCACCGCCAACTTGATGTTCACATCATTCACCGCCAACTTGACGTTCACATCATTCACAGCCACCTTGATGTGCATATCATTCACAGCCACCTTGATGTTCACATCATTTACCGCCACCTTGATGTGCATATCATTCACAGCCACCTTGATGTGCATATCATTCACCGCCACCTTGATGTGCACATCATTCATAGCCACCTTGATGTTAACGTCATTCACCACCACCCTAATGTCTACATCATTCACCATCACCCTAATGTTCACATTATTAACCACCACCCTAATGTTCACATCATTCACCGCCGCCTTGATGTTCACTTCATTCACCACCACCCTAATGTCCATATTATTCACAGACACATTAATGTCCACATCATTCACAGCCACACTGATGTTCAGATTATTCACTATACCTTGATGTTCACATCATTTACTACCTCTTGATGTTCACATCATTCACCACTACCTTCTGTATTCCTCAGACCATGCTAGATTGTAAGAGAGAGGAACTTCTGTTTCACCCGGTCTGCAAAAGTTACCTCACCTATAAATGGTATAGCATTTTTTTTCATCTGAAATCTATCATTTTCAACATCATCATCATCATGTAATCATCAACACTGACATCTGTATAAGAACTGAAAAAGAATTATAATATAGAGTATATTCAATAATCATTTAGTATAATTTATATTTTCATTTTCAAAATAAGTAAAATGTTAAAGCGTTATCATCGCTACCCGTTTCCTCAAGGATACAGAAAACGAGGAAGACCTAGACTTACCTGGAGAAGAGAAATTATGACAGTGCTCAGAGACAAGGGATACACGTGGAAGGAAGCAGAGAATAATTCCAAGAACAGGGATAACTGGAGAGCCTTTATCCGTGGCCTATGCTCTCAAGGGAGTGAAAGGCGATGATGATGATGATGACTACCTGTTGGATAGGTCCACGTGTACTCTCGTGAAGGAGGATCTCAACACACTGCACGTACTCCGAGGCACCTGCGAGACCCATAAGAAATTGAAGGTGACGAGCGGAATTCGATCCTACACTTTTGAGACTGTATGCCTATCGTTTTGGCCAGTTCTGCCTCCTCTGTTTAAGTTAAATATTAAAATACTTTATTCATAAAATAATAAAAATATGTTCTCACTGTTTACCTCTGAATGGGCTGACCAAGTGGCACAAGAATGAAAGAGCTGATTATAAATACCAAAGATTAAATAAAGCAGATACATTGATCGCTAGCGCATCAGACCATGAGATATGAGAAATAAACGAATAGAAAATAGATATCAGCTTTACTTATTATTTTATGAAAAATCTTGTAAGTTTCTTTTAGAATACGTGGGTATTGCACTAATCTCTCAGCCAAAGTCAGTGGTTCGAGTCCTGCTGCTGACTCCGGAACCATTCAGTTATAGAAATAGGTACCTGGCCCTGCTTGGTGTTGAGTAAGTAAAGGTAGTCAGGCGTGAAGATGACCACATCATCCTGTAGTGGATCACCGGGTTAAGGAAAACACGATATCCTCTAGATTCTTTATTGCGTTATAGGGCTGGCTTTGCTTTTGATTTTGCTTAATTGTACTTTAAATACACATACTCTACGTCAATAGCCAATAACTGATGAAGTTGTCAATTTGGGGAAAAGCCGGGATAAAATTGGAAAAAATCTCTACCATACAGAATGAACATTTCAGCAACCGGTACTGGTAACTCAACAAAGAAAGCGATAATATTTGTGAACTTTGTTGTAGTTTCAATATTTTCTGTGCTGAGTTTTTCATGTGTCATGTACTTTACAGAAGTTCTCAGTTTAAATCTTCTCACAGAGTTCCACAAATACTGTCAAAGTATTTAAATGTAATAGGAGTATCAGTATCAGTTTAAAACGTTAGAAGTGAAATATTTCAATGTGTTTTAATATTTCTTACGTGCGGGTTTAATTCTTAATTTGAAAAAAAAACAACAACGAGAAGTCGATTTCGTGAAATAATTTGGTGACTTTTTTCCCTGGCAGGCAAACCACAGGGAAGTTTGCATTCTTCGCCGAAGCTGTCATACAGTTTGCACTGCTCATCGCTTTGTCCACCTACAGCTTTATCATGTTCGGACCCCATTCCGAAGAGTATAAGTGTGTTCAAACACACCAGAATGGCACTCCATCTACAGAATTTACTGTAAGCATCTTGCAGATATTTTACATTTTATGGCACTACACCTACAGAATTTACTGTAAGCATCTTGCAGATATTTTACATTTTATGGCACTACACCTACAGAATTTACTGTAAGCATCTTGCAGATATTTTACATTTTATGGCACTCCACCTACACAATTTACTGTAAGCATCTTGTAAATATTTTACATTTTACTGAAAGATTTAGATATTAGCGTTTTTTTTCCTGAATACAACAGATCAGTGCTCGGGCAAATGGGGGAAATTGATGAATGGTGAAACAGGGCTTTTATTTGACTTATAAACGTATTTCTACCATAACAAATGTAAATAGCGCTCTACACTCGTGTATCGGTGCCAGTGGGCGGGGAAGGTAAATGTTTATCTCTACATACACAAAACTATAGTGCTACAATGAAATATTTTTTATTCACGAGAAAGAAGAAATAGTGCTGTAATCAAGTAAGAAACAGCTTTCTGCCTGCTGAATCTTGGCAACAGCAGCTCCTGGAATCGTAGGCATCTAAACTTGATGAATAGCGAAACACGCGGCGAGTGAATGGGGGATTGTTATAAACTAAAAAAGTGTTGGAAGACCGATGTGACGAAACATGGGCGACAAAACATGGGCGACGAAACAGCAAGCTCTAGGAATATGTTATAAAATTAAGAAGTCGTTATATTATATTATATTATATTATATTATATTATTATATTATATTATTATATTATATTATACACTTTTGTTGTAAATATTTTTATATTTACTGCCAAGAAAACGTTCTAAAGAAAGTGAACTCAAAGTCCACAGAAGAAGTTCTACTGTTTTGCAAAGTTACTGAAGTCACAATACTCACGGATATTGCGCATATGATGACAGTTTGTGGTTTTCTGGAAGTGAGTGAGTGAGTGAGTGCGTGAGTGAGTGAGTGAGTGAGTGAGTGAGTGAGTGAGTGAGTGAGTGAGTGAGTGAGTGAGTGAGGGAGTGAGTGAGGGAGGGAGGGAGGGAGGGAGCGAGTGAGCGAGGGAGCGAGCGAGCGACATATTAAACATGAGAAATAAGGGCGTTTAAAGAAAGACAATAAATGTCGATGATTTCTGTAATGTAATGTTTATGAATAATATAACACCTTATGGAGGATGCAGAGAGTACAAAAGTACGAGAACCTTTGATTCATTTATTCTTCTGTTGACAGCAACCAGCAGGAAGGCCTAGTTTTCGGTACGGACACATGTACCCAGCACAAATTGCCGTGTACATTCTTCTGACTTTGCAGAGCGGTAAAGATTTTTACCGATGTTTGACTGTGGTAAGATAGATCAACAATCGTTGCTGTCTGCGCTGTCATACCACATACTGTTTATATATATATATATATATATATATATATATATATGGATTTCTTCTCACCATATTTTCTCCTTTCAGAATCATTGGTCATTATATCGTATTATCAGCTGTCTTCACACTATAAAAAGTTGATTGCTGTAGATATGAACTTTGGCCAGTTCTCCCCCAATCGGTAGGGATTCTTATACTTCTAGCCCAACTGTTGTTGTCCAACAGCCATCAAAGTTTGCTACGGATTAATGGTGAGAAATAGTAGCTCTCTTAACTTCACTAAAGTCGCTATATTTTCTCACTCACGCCGCGGGGGAACTAGGGTTAATTTCCAAGCACTTTCTATCATTATTCTCTAAGAGGGCTTTTATAGCTTCCTAGTCTAGAGATCAAAGTTCAAAGTTCAAAATTCAGACTTCGGCTTCACTGCATTCAGGACAACCCCATATATGCTCTGCCGTATGCCGCAGCATCCATCCAAGAGTATGTTTGATGATAGTTCCCGTCAAGTGTTGGCTGTTTACAATGCGTTTTCTGTCACACAGTTCAGATTTCCTGCCAGCACCTTTAATTTGTCCTAGCTCCAGCAGTCTCTTCACAGCTACAACATTCTTCCATTCCCGCTCTTCATTTTCCCGCAGTCTGTCCAGTACAGCCCTAGCTATGTCCCCCTTGTCCATTGACAGTCTGCTATTTATTTTAGCCTGTCCAGCAAGTCTGTCTGCCACATCATTGCCATGTACTCCCGCATGCCCTGGACAGTAAAGCCACATTAGACTTGTCACAGTTGACTGGCTTAACAGTTGAACTCATTCTTTACGAAGCAACTTCTTCTCAGTATTACGAAGCATACTTTATGAATCCGTCACACTGACACCATTAACCACAGCGTGAGCAACCAACCATTGCTGCCGACACAGCCTCAGTTTCCATTCGCATGCTTGATTTGCTGATTTCAAAGGCTCGTGAACTCTATGCTAGGACTCTTCTATTTCGGCAGGCAACAAAACCCCAAACCATTTCTGCTGTTCTGAGTCACTGAGCCATCTGTCTGTTACCGTATTACTGTATATATTAGACATCATAACAAGCACTCTTGTCCTTTTAGTAATCTCTGTTCATCCATCGTCCACTCACTCCACATATTCTCACTTTTATTATCTGCGCCATCTGGAAAGCTTTTGTTTGAATCATAGTTAACCGCTTGTTTGTCATCTAGGGCATGACGTCATGCTGTTCTGCCAGCTGGTATCATTTGCCATGGTTTATTTCTCTCATTTCTCAACCAGACGCCTGCTTCTCCTTTGTGATTACCTACATCTACTTTGGGACATTTTATCTCCATCGTTCCTGTCAGGAGCATATAAAAAAATCATCATCGTCATCATCATCATCATCAGGTGCCGTGCCGACTGGCCTTGGCTATTATGCTTCTCCAGAGTACACGATCCTGCATGCAGGCCATCAGCTCAGTTGGTGATCTCCTCTCACACCATCCCGTCAGACTTCCCAGTATCATTTCTCTTGGTCTTCCTCTTGATCTTCTTCCGTCTATTTTTCCTGTTGTTATAATATTTTCAATGCCCCCTCTTCTCATTGCATGTCTTATGAAAGTACATTGTCTCTCTATTATCGTTTTGACAAGGTTTTTTGTCTCTCCAGCTCTTCTCATACATTCTTCATTAGTTATTTTTGCTGTCCAGGGGATTCTCAACATTCTTCTAATAAACCACATTTCTGCTGCTTCCAATGATTTTTTGTTAAAAAAAGCTAAGTGTTAATTTTTCATATATTTCGTGTTTTAGTCTGTGTCACGTTTTTGTACGTGATTTTTATAAAAGGCATTTTCGGAAATATTGGACTGCTTTATGTTCTTCATTCATCAATGCCCATCCTGTTTTCTGCCTCTCTCGTTTCTGCCAGCTTCCCTCTCGCTGTCTACAACTACTGTTAAGGAGTAATTTCAGAGATACGTGGGTCGTACCGGAAGTCGTGAGCAAAAAAGTGTTAAAAATCTGAATTTATAGATTGAGAAAATATAAATGTATCATCTTAAGCTGCATCCTTTGCACTTCATGTAGAGGTCACATGACGTCATCATCATGTGTCACGTAACACCGCGGAGCATAAATTGGCGGGTGCTGAAGTTTCTTTTCGTCAGCGTGCTGTTATTGAGTTCCTCGTTAAAGAGGAAATCCCCGGTGCTGAAATTTACCAAAGACTTCAGCTTGGTTATGGAGATGTGTGTATGGGTGCTAGCAGTGTTAGGAGGTGGGTGAAACATTTCAAAAATGGAAACACGAGCATCAACGATATGCCTCGCAGCGGTCACCCTCGAACTGCCTCCACTGAACGCAACGTGGAAAGGGTTGATGTCATTAAACAAGACAGACGTGTCACAGTATCTGAAATCGCTTTAAGTCTTGGAATAGGACACAGTGCAGTACGAGAAATGATTGAAACCCTAGGCTATAAAAAAGTTTGTACCAGCTGGGTCCCACAAAGAAAACGTCCAGAAAGCAGTGCGTCTATGCCGTCGGTCAGCTGGAACGGAATTCTACCTAGAAGGTATTTTCAAACTTGCAGAGCGATGGGGAAAATGTGTGCAGAGAAATGGAGATTATGTTGAACATAAAAGTGAAGAAAAAGATGCAGATTAAGGTGGTACATTTATATTTTCTCTGTCTATAAATTCTGATTTTAAAAAAGATTGCTCACAACTTTCTGTATGACCCTCGTACTTCTTTGGATGTCTTTTCTGCATTGTTTAAGTGACATTTAAATTTACTCAACATCTACGACGTATGGTATATTTGAGAAAAGCTAATTCAGTCAGTTCATATCGTTCACTCACTGACATCTTTGTTGCTCTCAGCTTATAGTTTTCTTCTCGCATTATTTTGTTTTGAATGTCCGCAGAAGGCAAGAGCTACCATTGATTCTCCCTCATAACTGTGTTCTTACTCTTCTCGTCACGGGTACTTGCCGGTGCCATCAATGCCCTAAGTCAAAACACAGTTGCTATGGATGCTGCAGGCTCCACCACATTAATGCCCACTCTAGGGATTTATGACTTCTCTGAAAGAACACTGATTTATGACTTCTCTGAAAGGACACTGATTTATGACTTCTCTAAAAGGACACTGATTTATGACTTCTCTGAAAGGACACTGATTTATGACTTCTCTTGAAGGACACTGATTTATGAATTCTCTGAAAGGACACTCTAAGGTTTACAGAGAATTGTGGACTTGACTTTTTTCTCTCTAGGTATTTCTAGACACGAAGAAACCGGCTTCTAAAAATGTGTTTATAAATATTTCTAAGCAATCAAGATGCATACATTATCATAGCGACGAGGGCCAAGCTCACAGTAAAGTGAACATCAAAGACCAGTCGATACTCTCTCACGTAATCCAGTTGATAGAATGTAAGAAAAGTTTTTGCCTCAAAGTTGTCTGCCACTGTCAACTATCTTTTCTAGAAGTTTTATTGTGTCCTTGTGGATTATACTACAAATCACGTCTCTTGGATTTGGAAATGACTGGTCGTGTACCCCAAAACCAGCCCTGAAACAACCACGTAATAGACATCCGATGGAAGGGAGATAACCAGCCAAAAACAACATGAAGAAATGTCCAAACCCAAATGGACAACAACCATCACAGTGGAATCACCATATGAAGACTAACTGGAGACTGCGACAAATAGACAATGTTTGGCGCAGCTCTGCAAGGGTGACCAGAGCGGTGTGGATAATGACCACTTTATCTGTCCAATCACATGGACAGTCATACCTTGGGACGATAACTCAGGTTACAGTCATTAGATCACATGCGCTAGCCCCATGGATATTTTTTATCATCGTTTCATTGTAACAATCTGAACCTTAACTCTTTTCTTCCCATAAGACCAGAAGGTGACCTTATGGACTCGTTAAAAATAAAATAATTGTTTCTAAAACGTTCTATAAATAGTATTAACATTTTGAATTGCAGTATAAGCTACTTATGGATAACATACATTTCGGTTAAAAAAAAACAATGCAAATGTATTTCTTGTAAAGGTGTATTCACTTATTATATTTACTGTTAAAAAAACAAACACAACAAATACAATGTTGCGATTTAAACTGAAGGTTGCTGATTAGACAAGGGCAAATTGCCTGAAACGTTCACTTGGACATCAGCTTCACGTGCTGACTTGAACTGTCCTCAGCAGACGATTCATGCACACATAAAAGTGACACTAGTCAAAACAGCATTTTTGACAATAGCTCATGACAGGTTCACGAGAATCCCGTGAAACCTACTGAACAGAAACCTCACTGACTATGTTATTGAATGCTCCTTGAATCAATTCATTTTAAAATTCAATGCGCAAGTATGGCTCATCTCACTACAGAACAACGACTGGTCATCATTGGACGTTTACAGACTGGATAGTCACAAAGTGTAGTGGCCAGACAATTTAATGTAGTTAGAAGTACCCTTAGTCGCCTTTGGAGATGATTTCAAGAAACTGGCTCAGTTGCAGACCGGCCGCGCAGCGGAAGACCCATAGTCACAACTCCTGCCGAAGAAAGTTTCATACGGCTGCGTCACCTGAGGAATCGATTTGCATCTGCATCCTTAACAGTCCAGTCAATTACACCAGCTCGTCGAATTTCAGATCAAACCGTCAGGAACCGGCTGCACGACGCTGGTCTTTGGGCTAGAAGACCCTACAGAGGTCCTGTTCTTACGGACCGGCATCGTCAGAACCGACTGAAGTGGGCGAACCAGCATCGTCAGTGGACTGTTGTGAATGATTGGAGAAGGGTTTGGTTTAGTGATGAATCATTCTTTCTGCGACACGATAGATGGAGAAGAGTTCAAAGTCCATGAGCGCTACGCTCAGAATTGCGTAGATGAGGCTCCTCCACATGGTGGTGGAGGTGTACTGCTGTGAGGGACGATCAACTTCGTGGGAAGAAGTGACATGGTGCAAAATGAAGGACGCCTGAATGCCCAACGATACGTCGCTGAAATTCTTCGTCCTCACGTCCTTCCACTTATGGCTGCACCAGGGTCGATTTTTCAGCAGGATAACGCTCGACCTCATGTGGTACAACTCACCACCCAGTTCCTCGCTGACAACAACGTCCAGACCATTCCGTGGCCATCCATGTCATCAGACATGAACCCAATAGAAAGAACACTTATGGGATGAACTCAACAGACAAGTCCGCCAGCGAGACGTGGCACCAACCAATCTCCAACAGTTGTCTCTTGCACTGCGGGAAGAGTGGGCAGCCATCCCATAACAACAGATCCAACGGCTAATCGGATCCATGTCAAGGAGATGCCGGTTTTTGATACAGGCCAGAGTATTACCTTACTAAA
Organism: Achatina immaculata; assembly: GCA_009760885.1. Lineage (NCBI taxonomy): Eukaryota > Metazoa > Mollusca > Gastropoda > Stylommatophora > Achatinidae > Lissachatina > Lissachatina immaculata. Next base: position 5,584,472 of record CM019719.1, on the reverse strand, counting down.
ACGAAGCCCTCAGTAGCAAAGAATAAAAGTCCAAACCAAATTTAATGAACATCATTTCATTGTTAAAGTCTTAAAGTTTCTTCATGCCAAGATTGAAACATTAATTCCGTAAAACAAAATTTTGATTCAAGTTTTAAATTTGGTGTCCATTACGACTATAGTGGTGTTGCGTTTCTTTTTTTTTTAAACCGTATATTTAGTCAAGCTGTAAAGAGTTAGCTGCCGTATCTCTAAAGCTTCAGGCATCGCAACTAACGTTGATAACATCACTACAGGGTCGCAGGTATATGACGTCACATAAGTTTATCACTCCAGTCATCATGTCTTCACTGATGCTCTACGCTACTCTGCCGCCTGGATTTGAACCTTGCGATGGCGAGTGGAGGGCTATCTCCTACGCCTTGCTTTTGGCATATCTAAGGAGCTCATTTATCTTCCAGAGGTAATCTTGCAGTCATCGAAGTAAGTCTAGAATCTTTAGCACAATCTACAGTCACACGAGGCAGGGTCTAACAGTCACACCAATCATCGTATCATTATTATATGTTACGCGAGTGATATCAATCACTTTTTATAATACAGGATGTAAATATAGTCCTGGACACTTTTAAAAAGTCATTACTGGCGTGTTATAACACTTGTCATAATAATTGATGTCTCATTTTAAAGAGAAATTCTGAAAGTTTTAAATCCAAACTTTCGCGCCGCGTTCGTTTGCCACCAGGTGGCACTGAGTCGAACATGGCGGCGCAGGGAGACGAGAAAGCTTTCTGTCTTTCAGTTTGCAAAAAGAAACTGTGCTGCATCGTGCAGCGGCCTTTCCGTACAGAAATTTAAGAAGAAATCACTCTCCAGTTCGACGATTTATTTTCTCTACGGAAAGACCACTGCACGGTTTGTTTTTGCAAATTGAAGAACATAGAAAGCTTTTTCGTCATCTGCGCCACCATGTTAGACTCAGTGCCACCTGGTGGCAAAATATTAAAACGAAGACGGCTCGAAAGTTTGGATTAAAAACTTTAAGGCTTTCTCTTCAAAATGATACATCAATTATTACGATATGTGTTATAATACGCCAGTAATAAGTTTTTTAAAGGGTTCAAGGACTTTATGTGTACCCTGTATTTTATTATTTTTTATTACATTCATTTATGTAGACGTGAATGTGGCCTGTAGGAACTAACACGCTTAATATTTGCCCTCTCTTTAGCGGGACGTTACTGGCCGAATCACTCTCAACTGATAGTTTTGGTTATGTCCCTTTTGATTTTCCTGCTTTCGATAAGACAGTATCTGCCCACTAAAGACAATTCTCAACCATCAAGTTCATTCTGAATATTTAATTATTAACAGTTATTATAAATCTGAAGACAATTTTACAATCATCAGTTCTTCATCCCAGAGTTCCTCATCCAAGGTTCCTTTTAAAATATAAACTTGAAACATATTTCAAAATTGAAATCATCTTTCTAAAAACTTGAAACGTACATCAGAACTTAAATCATCTTTCTAAAAACTTGAAACATACATCAGAACTTAAGTCATCTTTATACAAACTTGAAACATACATCAGAACGTAAGTCATCTTTATACAAACTTGAAACATACATCAGAACGTAAGTCATCTTTCTACAAACTTGAAACATACATCAGAACGTAAGTCATCTTTCTACAAACTTGAAACATACATCAGAACGTAAGTCATCTTTATACAAACTTGAAACATACATCAGAACGTAAGTCATCTTTCTACAAACTTGAAACATACATCAGAACGTAAGTCATCTTTATACAAACTTGAAACATACATCAGAACGTAAGTCATCTTTATACAAACTTGAAACATACATCAGAACGTAAGTCATCTTTCTGAATCACTCCCTCTCTCTCACCCAGGGTTGCTGGCGTCGGTCTTTACTTCACCATGTTCTTTGAAGTTTTGAAAACTATGTCGAAGGTAAATTTTAAATGTATCATTCAACAACAAACAAGACGAAACCTGATTTACGTTATCGTAACGTACCATCAAATTTTTACGAAGCTGATTTGCTTCTTGGTGCTCAACAGAAACGAAGCACTTCGGTCATTTCCGCCTGATCAATGGAGAGGGCTCGGCGTGTTTACTATGGTAACGGACCTTACCGAAGAACTTCTCCGGATCCACTCTGGAATTTATAGATAGCCACTGCAACCATCTCCCAGTCCGACTTTAAGCCCATGTTTCATGATGTTCGCTTCGGCGTGTATTGAAAATAACTGAATTTCACATCCAATGAGATAAATGGCAGATTACTGAGTAGTACAAACTACTCAACATGTGTCTGTAGAACCAGATTGTCGGTTCTTCTGTCGTGGAGTCGGGATCCCTTGTAACAGTGGTTGCCAGTTATTTAAGAGTATGCTAGCACGTTGTATGATGATTATAGTAACGGAGGGTAGATTAGAAAAAAATAACCCTCACATACATGGACATTATGCTACTTTTAGAGAAAGTGGGTATGTGAAATGTTGGTCACAGATGAAGAGGAAGAAGGAGAGAAAGAAGAAAGTGCAGCGAAGATTATGGTGATAATGATGAAGATGAGAAGAAGACTGAGCCATCAAAAATCTCTTCTGACAAAATTTATTTAAGGACAAGAGTCTCGTCTGAGATATGGTGTTCAGAAAAATGAATGTGTATCTGTTAATGATGGATTATATAGAGATTAAACTGACATTAGGATGTAGAAAGAGTACAATATTTACAAGTGTAGAATGATTAAAATGATGCCAAGATATAGAAAGTTTATATTGATGACAGACTGTATGAGGATTAAATTTGTAGTAAGATGTAAAACGCTTACACTGACGACAGGACGTAGAAAGATTAAACTCGTGACAGATTTTAGAAATGATTAAACTCATAACAGATTGTATAAAGATTAAAATGAACACGACAACATACAATTTTCAGATCTCATGCATGATGCTGCCGTTTGTTCTCGCATTTACAGTTCCATTCGGTGTTATGCTGAATCAGGTAAACACCATATAACCTTATGTTGAATCAAGTAAACATCATATCACCTTATGTTAAATCAGGTAAACACTGTATAATCTTATGTTGAATCAGGTAAACAGCATATAACCTAATGTTATAAGGTAAACAGCATATAAACTTATGTTGAGTCAACTAAACATCATATCACCTTATGTTAAATCAGATAAAGTCTATATAATCTGATGCTGAATCAGGTAAACACTATATAATCTTATGTTGAGTCAGGTAAACAATGTATTATCTTATTTTAAAGTAGGTAAACACCTTATTACCTTACACTGAATCATAAAAAAGATCATATTGTCTTATGCTGAATCTGGCAAAGACCATATTGTCCTGTGCTGAAACTGGCAAAAACCATATAATCTTATGATGAACTTACATGCTTAACCTGAGTTAGGTAAACGCCATACAAAGTTATGTGAAAACCATACAGCTAAATGAAGAAGAAGAATGCTAAAGATACAATGAACAGCGAAGAGAGATCAAACGAAGAGGTCCTGAAAGAGGCAGAAGAAGAGAGACAAGCAATAACAAAATTCAGGAAGAGACAATCCACATTCATAGGACAAGTTATGAGAGAAGGTGAACTGGAATATTTCATAACAAAAGAGATGACAGAGGGCAAAAGAGACAGAGACAGACAAAGAGAGAAGATGATAGATGGACTGATGACGTCATTTAGAAATAACACCCAGTCCGGTTCAACATTAACACCCGAGATAGAGAACTGTGGAAAAACATGACCTTCAGCGCCTGTCAGCATGGGAGGGACGGACGGACGGACGGACAGACAGACAGACAGACAGACAGACAGACAGGCAAATTTTAGAAAAATGAAGGCATTTAAAACATACTTATTACATTCATTCATTCATTTGTTCATTCATTCATTCATTTACATGTCCCTTGAGGAACTTTGCCTCCCTAATAGCACTCCTGTAGGCCTCTCGGTTGTGAGCAAGATGGCCTGCTGCTGATGCATCCATTCGCAGATCATCAACGATGTCTTGCAGCCATCTTCGCCTTGATCTTCCTGTCATTTTTTCCATTATATATCCTTCCAAGATGGCCTTCTCTAGATTATCTTGACTTTTAATGTGTTCAAAATACTTAAGTTTTCTTTGTTTAATCCTCCTTACTAGCCAGCCTTCTTCAATATTAAGCTCTTGTAGTATGTTATTACATATTAATTATTACATACAAAGATAATGTCTGCTTTAACTAACAATATAACGATCGTTTGACTGATTTTTCATTTGATTGTCTGACATCGCTCACATTTATTGACTGGCAGGATGGATTTCGATCTCCGAAAGTCGCTCCTCTAACAACCTTCTCAATGGCGATTGGAGAATTCAACTTCCGGGACAACTTCATCACATCCAACAATTCTCCATACACCTGGGATCTCCGAGCCTTGTTTCTCTGCTTCTGTCTTATCATCAATTTTTCTCTCATGAACATTATGGTGAGATCCTAAATAGAAGAGTTACATCACATCGTGTTGTTCTATAGTCTATGAGCATGAAGGGCTCTCGGGTAGCGAGGCTGTTAATGTAGTTGTCTCCCTGGCGAAGGTGGGTGATCCATTTCCCTCAGAGGTGTCTCAGTCAACCCAGGAGCTGAAATGGGTCGATGTTGTAGTTGGAGAAGGCAGGATGACCAGACTTTATGATGACCACATAACTTTCTCGGTGGAGAGAATTTGTTGCTGCCCTGCAAGGCGCCACAGGGCGTACTGGACGGTGATTGCTTAGGCGATCGCCCACCAAGGACACGGATGGATGGTCATGTTACTCTCTAGTACCTGGACAGGTCAATGAAAATATGCGCACGCACGCACGCACACACACATGCACACACTATATATGTTTTATGTTTCAACAACGTAACAAAATGGCTACCTTATGTTAATTAAACAAGTCTACGCCATAAATGACGGGCCAATGAGAAGACTGTCACCTGGGACAAAAATCGATACTTCGTCATGAAACTCACGGAAACTGTCTTCTTATCAGTTCTCTGTAGTTGACACCATCTTGGTCCAGAATCATGGCATCGCAGGAGTTTGTTTCAAGTTTCCGATTATATCCAAGAATTAAGCTTCTAGGTGGGCTCCACTGAGACCACGTCGAGCTTTTATCGCTATCCAGGCTTAATGACGTAAGAGCTAGATATTTTAAATATCCCAGGGATGTAGGACAGGGTCTTCGCTAGCTATGACCACGATAACAGTGCCCTCTAAGACCATGATAACAGCGCCCTCTAAGACCATGATAACAGCGTCCTCTAAGACCATGATAACAGCGTCCTCTAAGACCATGATAACAGCGTCCTCTAAGACCATGATAACAGCGCCCTCTAAGACCATGATAACAGCGTCCTCTAAGACCAATATACATGCACACATAGACACACGTGCACAGATAGGCATACGTGCACAAATAATATAGACATACGTGCACAGATAATACAAACAGGCATATGTGCATATATACGCATAGACGTACGTGCACACATACAGACAGACATATGTGCACACACATACAGACAGGCATACATGCACTCTTACAGACATACGTGCACACATACAGACAGACACATAAGACTTATGTGCACACATACAGACAGACATATGTGCACACATACAGTCAGACATATGTGCACACATACAAAGAGGCTTACGAGGACCAGATCAGCTTTTAGAGAGTCCATAGTTTCTCACAGGCTGGCTACATATTGTTTATCTTCCTGTTTATTTATTTATTGTTTCAAATCATTTGTATGTTTGTGTGTACTTTCTTAGTTATCTCCATGCACAAGCGACCTCTGCTTTGTTTTAACACAGAAATTTTGTCATGTTTCAGGTGGGCGTGGCTGTTGGTGACATCAGCAAGGTGGAAAAACAGGCTCACCTGTCCAGGTTGAGGACTCAGGCAAGACAACATTAAATGTCCGAATATCCACAAATGAATCATGAGCAACGATAATATTAATAATAAAGATAATGAAATGAGTTTTCTTGAACATAGAAAAACTCAAGCAGATCAATGAGACAGATGATAATGACTGGATTGGTTGATGTTTCTATTCTAGCTGTAGTTTTACAGGGATTTTAAAAGAAGCTCATTCCAGCTGTAGTTTTACAAGGATTTTAACGGAAGCTCATTCCAGCTGTAGTTTTACAAGGATTTTAACGGAAGCTCATTCCAGCTGTAGTTTTACAAGGATTTTAACGGAAGCTCATTCCAACTGTAGTTTTACAGGGATTTCAGCAGATGCTCAATCTTGGTTGATGTATCTATTCTAGCTGAAGTTTTACAGGGATTTCAACAGAAGCTCAAACATGGTTGATGTAACTATTCTAGCTGAAGTTTTACAAGGATTTCAACAGAAGCTCAAACATGGTTGATGTAACTATTCTAGCTGAAGTTTTACAGGGATTTCAACAGAAGCTCAAACATGGTTGATGTATCTATTCTAGCTGAAGTTTTACAAGGATTTCAGCAAAAGCTCAAACATGGTTGATGTATCAATTCTAGCTGAAGTTTTACAGGGATTTCAGCAAAAGCTCAAACATGGTTGATGTATCTATTTTAGCTGAAGTTTTACAAGGATTTCAACAGAAGCTCAAACATGGTTGATATATCTATTCTAGCTGAAGTTTTACAAGGATTTCAACAGAAGCTCAAACTTGTTTGATGTGTCTATTCTAGCTGTAATTTTTCAGGGATTTCAACAGAAGCTCAAACTTGGTTGATGTATCTATTCTAGTTGTAATTTTGCAGGGATTTCATAAGCGCATGCTCAAATACCCATTTTTTTTTTCTAAAATGTCCGTAAAGAAGCCGAAGAGTCAGTCTTACAGAAATTGTACTATCTTAGGGAAGCTGAAGAGTCAGTCTTACAGAAATTGTACTATCTTAGGGAAGCTGAAGAGTCAGTCTTACGGAAATTGTACTATCTTAGGGAAGCTGAAGAGTCAGTCTTACATAAATTGTACTATCTTAGGGAAGCACCCTCGTCACTATACCGTTAGTTAGAACGAGGTAATACAGCAACCTACTTCCGGCAGCAGCGAGAAGAGATGTGATAGGGTGTTGGCCGGCTCTGATATGGTGTTTTCTACGACTGTTGTCCTACTAATCAGAGATGCAACATTTGTATGAGCATTAGTAACCCAGGCACGTGACTTCTTAACCTGAGAAGTTTCATCCAGGTTTGTTTTATAAAATATAATTTACGTACACAAGCATTTCGTTTTTCTAGTAATCATGTATAAATGACTTTCTGGTGTCTCACCTATAACTGACTTTCTGGTGACCCACTTGTAGTGGTCCATATACAACTGATTTTTATTATGACCTGTCTGTAACTAATTCTCTAACGACCCATAGGTAATCGATTTTCTGAGCCACGTATCCTTGGTTTTCTAAAGGTCAGTTCTGTATAGATTGTGTTTCTCCACAGGTCCACTACCTTCGCGATACAGAGAAAGACATGTTCTTGTCCCGGCGTAAGCCATTACAGAAACTGGTGCTACACCCAAACGCAAAGCCCAAAACTTTCATGGAGAAGGTATGATCTCTTTATTGCATGGCATTTACTCACTAAATCTGTTTACTGCAGGACGTTTACAATCCATGATCTGTTTCCTATGGGACGTTTACTAGCTAAGATGTGTTTAAGATATTTCCTCGCTAAGATGTGTTTATTGCAGGATATTTGCGCGCTTCTTCTTCTTCTTCTTTTTCTTCTTCTTCTTCTTCTTCTTCTTCTTCTTCAACTTCTTCTTCTTCTTCTTCTTCTGCGTTCGAGCTTGTTGGTCACTTCAGATCCTGATCCCTGTCAACATGGCAAAGTCCACAGGGAGGTTTGTTGTTCTGTAAAAGGAATTCTTCGAAGATGATATATTACTAATTGTGCCAACACGGCATCAACTATAGGCGTTGGCCTCTGTGGCACTACACAGAGAGCCAGAGGTATTTGACTTTTTTGTGGACTTTAACTGTATTAGAAAGACTTACATATTGTTGTTGCTTGTAAGAGTTGGTAACACTACTTTACCAAAAAGGCAAACTTGTTACTTCTCCCCAAGTGACACAACAACAATGCCAAGTTCGCAACTGCCACAACAAAAACAACACTGTCACATAATGAAACCGTATACAGGACTCCACACTCAGTCAACAGGACTAATAGATAAGAACTCTATGTAGGTAATGAATAGACTAAGTTCCAAGATACAGATCAAGCATCTATTGAAATGAAAAAATGAATGGTGGAAGATGGAGATGAGGAAGGGAAACGAACTGCCAACATTGCAGGGTGATTTAACAAGCAATACAAGAGATTCCCGTGCTTGTAGTCAGCGCCATGAGGAAGAAAACCCTGACAACAGTAAGTAAGTAGAAACAATTGCTTACAGAATATTGAACTTCCAACAGAAGCTCAAACTTGGTTGATGTATCTATTCTAGTTGTAATTTTGCAGGGATTTCATAAGCGCATGCTCAAATACCCATTTTTTTTCTAAAATGTCCATAAAGAAGCCGAAGAGTCAGTCTTACAGAAATTGTACTATCTTAGGGAAGCTGAAGAGTCAGTCTTACAGAAATTGTACTATCTTAGGGAAGCACCCTCGTCACTATACCGTTAGTTAGAACAAGGTAATACAGCAATCTACTTCCGGCAGCAGCGAGAAGAGATGTGATAGGGTGTTGGCCAGCTCTGATATGGTGTTTTCTACGACTGTTGTCCTACTAATCAGAGATGCAACATTTGTATGAGCATTAGTAACCCAGGCACGTGACTTCTTAACCTGAGAAGTTTCATCCAGGTTTGTTTTATAAAATATAATTTACGTACACAAGCATTTCGTTTTTCTAGTAATCATGTATAAATGACTTTCTGGTGTCCCACCTATAACTGACTTTCTGGTGACCCACTTGTAGTGGTCCATATACAACTGATTTTTATTATGACCTGTCTGTAACTAATTCTCTAACGACCTATAGGTAATCGATTTTCTGAGCCACGTATCCTTGGTTTTCTAAAGGTCAGTTCTGTATAGATTGTGTTTCTCCACAGGTCCACTACCTTCGCGATACAGAGAAAGACATGTTCTTGTCCCGGCGTAAGCCATTACAGAAACTGGTGCTACACCCAAACGCAAAGCCCAAAACTTTCATGGAGAAAGTATGATCTCTTTATTGCATGGCATTTACTCACTAAATCTGTTTATTGCAGGACGTTTACAATCCATGATCTGTTTCCTATGGGACGTTTACTAGCTAAGATGTGTTTAAGATATTTCCTCGCTAAGATGTGTTTATTGCAGGATATTTGCGCGCTTCTTCTTCTTCTTCTTCTTCTTCTTCAACTTCTTCTTCTTCTTCTTCTTCTGCGTTCGAGCTTGTTGGTCACTTCAGATCCTGATCCCTGTCGACATGGCAAAGTCCACAGTCTTCTCCATGTAAAAGGAATTCTTCGAAGATGATATATTACTAAATGTGCCAACACGGCATCAAATATAGGCGTAGGCCTCTGTGGCACTACACAGAGAGTCAGAGGTATTTGACTTTTTTTGTAGACTTTAACTGTATTAGAAAGACTTACATATTGTTGTTGCTTGTAAGAGTTGGTAACACTACTTTACCAAAAAGGCAAACTTATTACTTCTCCCCAAGTGACACAACAACAATGCCAGGTTCGCAACTGCCACAACAAAAACAACAGTGTCACATAATGAAACATTATACAGGACTCCACACTCAGTCAACAGGACTAACAGATAAGAACTCCAAATAGGTAATGAATAGACTAAGTTCCAAGATACAGATGAAGCATCTGTTGAAATGAAAAAATGAATGATGGAAGATGAAGATGAGGAAGGGAAACGAACTGCCAACGTTGCAGGGTGATTTAACAAGCAATACAAGAGATTCCCGTGCTTGTAGTCAGCGCCATGAGGAAGAAAACCCTGACAACAGTAAGAAAGTAGAAACAATTGCTTACAGAATATTGAACTTCCAACTCATCTCCTGAACACACAAAACTGTCCTGACAAGGACAAAACTCCTAACATCTACATATCAGTACAAGGTAAAAGAACAATGTCCTAAAGAATAATATGCTGATCTAAAACTATTACATTCTAAAACTGACTTGGAACTGACTTTCCACTGGGAAAAATGACCACTCAGCAAAACATTCTACACAAAATCCAGTCTAACAAAATTTGCTCAAGCTTAAATATTCCCTACAAATTTTACCTTGAACTTTCTCTAAAAGTTCACGAGACATCTGACCCTAATGAAACTGTCTGTCTACTGACCTTGGGTAATAAGGTGTCAAACATTTCGAAATTTAACTTTGTTATAAAATATAACTAACCTAGACAGACGGCTCACCAAATATATTAATAATTCTTGTGAAGTTAACATGTCAAAACCAACCTTGAATGAAAACAAAAACAACATTTCAAGGCTTACATTTTCTGTTACTCCTTTCGTCTCGTCTGGTCATCTCGGCCCAGACATTCCACTTTTGACACTTCCAATTTTCCCGAACTATCAGTGAGATTTACAGATCGCAAACAACATAATCTTGAACTATCTGTGTCATAAATAGTGCTTTAAAATGTATATAATAAGTACTAATTTTATCTTGGATTACATCCCTTAGATAGTAAAAAACCTACAGTGACCAAATGCAGTATGAAATACTGCTACATCCAGATCCTGATAGGAGCCCCAAAGCTTTTTCCCTAACCTTGTGAAATCTGGCCATGTCTCATGCCTCAGGTCCACATGATTTGGCCACCATTTAATGATATATTCTGGTGTCTGGACTCCACTGCCGCATGGACACTCTTTCCTTGTAACTGGTAGTTGATGTTTTTTGAAGCCCATGTGGGGAAAGTGCTGAGACGAAGTATCGTGTTAGATTTGGGTACAGGTTACGGCGGTTATATTTTTCCGTATGGAGCTAAAAAAAGCAAGGGGTATGCAATACTTCTTTAGCAGCTTCACGGGCCACTAGAACTATGGCGATCCCTGCCCCGTTAGTCAGGCTAAGCATGTTACTAGTGGCACCAACGGAGAAGTAGAACAGGATCTTGGCTGGCAATGGTTCACCAACCACGACGTTGCCATGTCAAGTATATGTCGCTGATCGCCAGATTGAACAGTGTCATGGCGCCCCAACTAATGGAAATAAAAATGTCAAGAAATTAGATTGAAAAAGACAGGTCTTAAATTAAAACGCGATTTCACCGAAGTGTCCAGCTGCTGTATGTATCCTGACTGTAATATTTCCAGAAAGACAATCGCATTATGTCGGCCCGAGCTATCAGCTGTAGATCTTCATAAAAACATTGTAACTATCGGTGATGGCAGCAGAAGAGTCGACAGAGTACAGTATTATCATGCAAACGTTTTGTAAGACGAAGACACATTACCCACGTTCTCCAGGTAACCATATATAAAAATGATACCTGACACAAATACTAGGAAAACCTGAAGAGAATATTTTCAGCAGTAAGCGCTGTTTGTGCTTTATATGAAGTTAGGATATCACATTAAAAAAATCCCGTACAGATGGGATTAATCCCGAATTCAGAATCGGTTAATCTTAATGTAATCAATCAAATTAACATTAAAATCCTCCGTTGGGTTTTGCAGGTGAGAAAATTTTTCTTGTCCAGCTGTCATGTTGGTGCTTTCAGGCCGAACCCTGCAGTCGCGTGCACGTTGGCTGCCGAAGAGAGGTTTAAGAAACAAGAAAAGGCCATTCAAAAGGAAGCGTAAGTTGTTTCTTTCTTATCTGTAGCTGAAGTTGCTCGTGTTGGCTTTATATTGTTTAAATCTGTGTTCTAATACTGAGCATTACAATGTGGGTGAATGTCATAACGTGGGCGAGTGTCATAACCTTGTTAGTGTCATAATGTTGGTGAGTGTCATAATGTGGGTGGGTGTCATAACGTGGGTGAGTGTCATAACGTGGATGAATGTTACAACGTGGGTGAATGTCATAACGTGGATGATTGTTACAACGTGTGTGAATGTCATAACATGGATGAATGTTACAACGTGGGTGAATGTCATAATGTGGATGAATGTTACAATGTGGATGAATGTTACAACGTGGGTGAATGTCATAATGTGGATGAATGTTACAACGTGGGTGAATGTCATAACGTGGTTTTTTTTAATTGAGTTGTGAAGTGACTAGGTTTGTTGAGACTCAGATGACTAGGTTTGTTGAGACTCAGGTGACTAGGTTTGTTGAGACTCAAGTGACTAGGTTTGTTGAGACTCAGGTGACTAGGTTTGTTGAGACTCAGGTGACTAGGTTTGTTGAGACTCAGGTGACTAGGTTTGTTGAGACTCAGGTGACTAGGTTTGTTGAAACTCAGGTGACTAGGTTTGTTGAGACTCAAGTGACTAGGTTTGTTGAGACTCAGGTGACTAGGTCTGTTGAGACTCAGGTGACTAAGTTTGTTGAGACTCAGGTGACTAGGTTTGTTGAGACTCAGGTGACTAGGTTTGTTGAGACTCAGGTGACTAGGTTTGTTGAGACTTCAGTATGTGTATTTGTTGAGTGGTTTGGAATTACTGCAGTTCAAGTGCTTGTTGAGATGTTTGTATTTGTATGTGTATTTGTTGAGTGGTTTGGAATTACTGCAGTTCAAGTGCTTGTTGAGATGTTTGTATTTGTTGATACTCTCAAGTATTTTTGTTTGTTGAGATGTTTGTATTTGTTGAGACTTAAGTATTTTTGTTTGTTGAGAAGTTTGTATTTGTTGAAACTCAAATATTTTTGTTTGTTGAGATGTTTGTATTTGTTGAGACTCAAGTATTTTTGTTTTTGAGATGTTTGTATTTGTTGAGACTCAAGTATTTTTGTGTGTTGAGATGTTTGTATTTGTTGATACTCAAGTATGTTTGTTTGTTGAGATGTTTGTTGAGACTCAAGTGTTTGGGCTCGTAGAAATGTCTGGGTTTGCTGAGACTGAAATACTTGGATTTCTTGTGATTAATTTTCAGAGAAAAAGTGGAAGTTTGTTGTCACTCTCTACAACTTTTGATATTTCGCAATAATAACTTTCTTGTTATCAGAATGTGTCATTTCTACATCTAGCTAGTATTCGAAACTAGGATAAATTAAAAGCCCTATATAAACAGTCCTTGTGCTGAAATCTTTGAATAAAATTTCACATAGTGACGCTTCAGTTTACAAAATCATGAAACTTTTCTAAATAGTCAAGTTCTACACTTGTCTATTATTCACTTTTCCGTAGTTTCATCTTTACATTGCCTTGTATGATGAATCAAACCCATCTGGACACATCAGGGAAAACAAATCTTAATAAAGCTTTTCAACGTTTCTCATGTATATCATCTGATACTTGATAATTTAGTACTGAGGTGGTTAATGCTTTGCCTCTCATGGCAGAAGTTAGTGGTTTGAATCCAGCTAGAGTCACCCAGCCGAAGAAATGTGTATCTGGCTCGCTCTGAAAGTGGAGAGAAAGGCGAGCAGCATCGACCACGCCACCGTCTGGTGTGCCAGCAGGTAAAGGAAAATATGAACACTGACTCTATATAGCCTAGACACCTCCACGGCAGGGCTTTCTTTACACTTTCAGCTTATCCTATGATTATTTTACATGCTTCCCGTGCCGTCAGGCGTCACACAGGGTTCTGATTCTCATGAGTCTCTATTCTCGGCGAGCCTCTCAGCCTCATCAAGGGATTTGATGCCAGTCATCGTACCCTCTCTTTTCAATGTTCTCTTTAGGGTATCTCGAGGTCGACTTCTTTTTGTTCCAGATGTTTCCAATTTGATGGCTTGCTTTGTGATTCTGTCTCTGATTGTTTCTTTCTCGAGGCCTAAGACCACATTCTCTATCCTGTGATAGTGAGATAGTACAAATGAGAGGGCATAAAAAGTGTCCGTTCTCGCATACTATTTCTTTAAAATAAATCATATTCACCACACTATTATAAACATGCATAGGCATGCACATTTTGCACTTGACAAATTGGAAATTCTTAAAACTATAGGATTAAAATCTCGATCAACACGGGAGCAAATCCTCCTTATATTTCAAGAAGATTTTTGTGGGTTCACTCCCTTGCATTGTATGTCATCTCACGTGTGTGTTTTCAGTGTGCATCTGTTTACAAAATTCCTACACACACACAAATGGCCATGAATACAATATGTTCTGGTCCGCATCTCCTGTAGTAAAATAATCTCATGGGTGCTGTTTTCCTTCGCGGGCACATCGACTTCTCATGAGAAGTTAATTCATTTTAGATTGACGTCTCTCACTCGAAGACTGTATCCTTAAGAGCCTGCCCATAGCATGTGAAGATCTTCTAGATCCATGTTAGGCTGGGTCTGTTTTAAAAATAGTTGTGAAGGATAAGTCTAAAAACTGACCCCCTTCCGCCCCCCCCCCCCCAAAAAAAAACTCTACAGAATCTCCCATGTATTAATATTTCTATTCTGTATGTATACTTGTGTTTTTATTCATAGACTACAACAGCTCACGAAAAAAGCCGAAGAAGTAATGGAGGCCTTAAAAACGTTAACCGACAGCTGCAAAATGCCAGACAATAACGAAACAATCCAGACTCCTTTGTCCCGGCATGCAAGGAGGGTTCCTATAAGAGTCAAAGAAGCATCAAATGTCAGGAGTACTTCGTTCTGTTAGTGAAATAAGGTCAAGAGTACTTCGTTCTGTTAGTGAAATAAGGTCAAGAGTACTTCGTTCTGTTAGTGAAATAAGGTCAAGAGTACTTTGTTCTGTTAGTGAAGTAAGGTCAAGAGTACTTCGTTCTGTTAGTGAAATAAGGTCAAGAGTACTTCGTTCTGATAGTGAAATAAGGTCAAGTGTACTTTGTTCTGTTAATGAAATAAGGTCAAGAGTACTTCGTTCTGTTAGTGAAATAAGGTCAAGAGTACTTCGTTCTGTTAGTGAAATAAGATAAAGAGTACTTCGTTCTGTTAGTGAAATAAGATAAAGAGTACTTCGTTCTGTTAGTGAAATAAGATAAAGAGTACTTCATTCTGTTAGTGAAATAAGGTCAAGAATACTTTGTTCTGTTAGTGAAATAAGGTAAAAAGTACTTCGTTCTGTTGGTGAAATAAGATAAAGAGTACTTCGTTCTGGGTTAATGAAATAAGATCAAGAGTACTTCGTTCAGTTAGTGAAATATCTTGTGTTTTCTTGCAGCCTGAATTGTCTGGAAACAATATCTATAATAGAAATCTGCATTTGAGTAAATCTTTAGTTCTGTATGTAAAGCACTGAATGTATGGGACAACATATATGTGGGCATTTATTTATTACATAATTATGTCAAATGTTAGTAATATTCTTGTGAATTTTTGCAGCTAAATTACTTCAGATTTTTTTCTAAACTATATTAAACATTCATAATTTTAACTTCATAATACCATACATTAACATGATTCTTTCTTTATCCTTGGTAACAAATTATATCAAATATCAGAAATATCATTGTCTGTGCATGCTAATAAATTATATCAAATATCAGAAATATCATTGTCTGTGTATGCTAATAAATTATATCAAATATCAGAAATATCAATGTCTGTGCATGTTAATAAATTATATCAAATATCAGAAATATCATTGTCTGTGCATGCTAATAAATTATATCAGAAATATCATTGTCTGTGCATGTTAATATATTATATCAAATATCAATAATATTGATGGATGTGGTAAAGTAACAAGTTTGAGCAAGCTCAGAATGTTTTAGATGATAATCTCTGTAGGTGAAGTTCTCTCCTGTCTATGTTTGCTTGTCCAGGTCTTCTGTTTGTCTTAAACTCGAGTGTTAAGAATATGACAGCAAGGGATGTAATATCAGAATGTTTGTACAGACCATATAAACAGAGTTTTCTTTCCCTGTCGCACGCAGAGAATTTTATATTTAGTAAATTATGTTTTCTGTGTATTTCCTTCTTTATGTTGTTACATTTCCCACATTTCCCATCTCCCTAAATCCCCAGCTTTTCACCCCACAACTTGCAGTGGTCTCCATGACACCAAACAATGACAAGCATAAACATATGCTAAGAGAGAATCTTGCATGCAGCAACAGCATGGAGACAGTCCAGCAAATCATTCATACAAGCAAGCAAGACAGACAGACAGACAAACAGACAGACTGACCGAAAATATGGGCTAAAAGAAACAACATAGAGAGGTTTTCAAACTTGTAGAAAATCCAGATTCCAGTGACATGTAAGAATCAAAGCACAATATCTCCACTATAAGCTGGATACATCATCTGACAGTCAAAGAAGCAACAACATGACCCACTACACATCATCTTGCCCATTTTATGGGCACTTAAATGAAACTGTAAACCACAATCTGTTTGACTGTCCAACCTTTGATTTTAAAAGAACGGTTTTCCCTTCCCCAAATATCACAAATATAACATGTTATACGGGACAATAAAAGCATTTGAAAACATTTGTGTGAGAATGAGTCTACATCCTCTGATAGTCCATGAAGTTGTAGAATTTTCGCTTACTAGAGTAAAGAGTTTCCTGTATATAGCTTTCTACAATAGACAAATGTATTCTTACAACTACATTGTGATGTAAATTATTTCAGTTTCAGTTGGTATTTCCATACTTTGACAGTTAACGAACTTTCACAAGTTGTAAGTAAATTACAAAAATCGCTTACTTCCCAAAGTGTGGATGAGTCAGTGGATTGTGTTGCAAGGATGTGCATTATTTGCTTTCACAAGACAGTTTCTGTACGTTGTGTTGTGACCCCTGCGTTTTATTTACTCGCTGGTTTCCCCCCATATCTGCCATCTTTGTTCCACTCCGATGGCCTTGCTTTCATAAGCTGTACCGTAATGTTCTAAATAAGAGACCCGAAGCTTTCAAACAGAAAATACTATGTAACAAACACTTCCCGCGTCTCGTTGGAACGTTTCATGTGTGCGTGCGTGCGTGAGAGAGAGAGAGAGAAAGAGGGAGAGATAGGGAGAGAGAGAAAGAGGGAGAGAGAGAGGGAAAGAGGGAGAGAGAGAGGGAAAGAGGGAGAGATAGGGAGAGAGAGAAAGAGGGAGAGAGAGAGGGAAAGAGGGAGAGAGAGAAAGAGGGAGAGAGAGAGGGAGAGAGAAAGAGAGAGAGAAAGAGAGAGAGAGAGGGAGAGAGAGAAAGAGGGAGGGAGAGAGAGAGGGAGAGAGAGAGAGGGAGACGGAGACGGAGAGAGAGAGAGAGAGAGGGGGGGGGGGGAGAGAGAGGAAAAGAAAATCAGTTGAAGAGTGAAAGTTGACGTTAAAGAGACTTTCCAAAACGAGAAAGCGAGAGAGCTATGTATGTCAGAATGTACTACAGCCATGAGTGTCAATCAAGCTACTTCCTGAACGTAGTTTTAGACAAATCTCAGACTTTATAACAACAAATAAACAATACAGTGGTTTGTGGTACTGGTTCCTTCTCATTTCTTCCCAGTTGAAATCTCCCATGTCTTTGTCACATAATGCACACTTTCCCCCCCCCCCCTTCTTCCATGATTGAAGTTCTTGTTCAAAACTTCACAATTATTCCTCGTCGCCACATCACAACAAAGAACACACCTGCCTTCTCTTCTAAAACAAAATTATGCTGATTAAAAATAGCTGCCAGTATATGGGCTTTACTGTGTAAGACAGGGCGGAGATGAATCTTACCTAGGCCCAGAATTCCATTTATATCATCCTCTGTCCAAAGTCTGTGCTGAAGTGGATAATTAGGGGGAATTTATTTTAAAACGAAATCTTCTTGATGCCAAAACATACCGTCTGCACTTTCTGTTGTAAAGAAAATACAGGTGTCTTTTGGCTTGAACTATGCAGCCAATGGTTGTCTGTTATCGTTTTGAAGATTGCGTTAAAATATGAGGACGACATAATGGGGCAGTTAACTACAACAGAGCGAATAGTTTTAAAAAACGATTAAAATTATACACAAGGTAAATGCACGTAACGCTGAAATACAACCAAAACTATGCTGATTGTATAAAAAAAATGTGGCATGAAGACTGAATAATATTTTATGATGCACTATTTGCCCAATCCTTCATGCCAACTTTAAAAAAAGCTCAGAGCAAAGTTTGAACTGTTTTTAGTCCTGTTTTGCTGGCCTACTCTCAGAGGCAGACCGGAGGAGGAGAAGCACAGGCAGGTAAGACCCTACCCGAGTTTGCTGGTTTATAGAGCGAGGTAAGGATTGATGGGCTCCACCATGGTAATGGAGCTTGAAAGTCTGTCTGGCAGCTGGTGGGAGATCAGTGACCCACCTTTTTATTTACTCACTGGGAAATAGTAAAACTGAAGAGACTTTCATGATCATCGTCATCATCATCAAAGAAATAAAACTCGTATTTCTTAACATTCGCAACACTTGGGAACTACATGAATGTGCATTACAACGGTATCCCAGTGGGCCTTTTTTAAAAATTATTTCTTCCACCATGGTCCTTGCCTTGCACAAAGTTGAGAACCACGGACAAAGAAATATAAGGCGGCAGAGAAGGAAGAAAAAATTGTCGCAGGCGCGCTTATCAAGCAGAACCGCAGTGTACGCGAAGCACAACAGGAAAACGGATAATCTAGAAAAATGTAGGAACAGCTTAAATAATTGAGAACGTTTTAATTTTAAAGTTTTATTTTGTATTTTTCTTTCATTTTTTCATTTTTGTTTGTTTGTTATTTCATTAACTTAGTTTAATGTAATCCTTTACTTTGTCTCCTCTATCTTATTCTTCGTCCTGTTTGTTATTGTCTGACGAAGGCAAACTCTGAAAGGTCACAACTTTGTATTCGTTAAGTAATAAAGCTGTTTCTACTTTTTCCTAGTTTATACATTTTGGTATCACAGCTTTACTGCAGTGCTTCGTGTATAGTTGCATACTTATACACAGTTTATCTGTGTTAACAGGAAAACGGGACCTACATTCAGTGAATGACACTAGCCTAACATGAGAGATTCAGCTCCAGGTGTGTCTAGAGTGAGGCAGCTGGGCAAGGTACACCTAGCCCGGCACGCGCGACGAGTTGACCTAGCACGCGCTGTAAGCGACGGGTTGCAGATAGTGATGCTAAACACTCCTCGTTTGGGTGTGGCACAATTGCTTTCTTTATTCGTTTACAGATGGTGCGTCTGATGTATTCATTGACGATGAAGGAATTTAGTCTCATCAAGATGGTAGTGTAGTGAGCAGGTAGGAGACTGTATTTTCTTTCTCTCATTTTTAAAATGAACGAAATTTAAAACAGCGTAGCTGCTACCAAATTGTACAAGGCAAACGCGATAAATATCGAGAGAGAGAAACTTAGTTCATGAATTTTATACGCAAAGTGCAGCACATTTAGGTCGCTTTTTTTTACAAGGGCACAAAAGAAAGATCTTTCATTTCATATTTCAGCAAAAATATACTGAAGAAAAGGAAGAATCTATGTATTTAGAAAATAACAACGTGAAAGATAAGTAGCATAGCAGTGTAGTTGTAATTAAACAGAAACAAGTGTTCCTTCATTTTCTGTGGGTTTTTTTTCTGTCAGAATTGTTCGGCTATTTTGTTTACTTTCACTAGCTCTTAAAATATCTGAGGAGTTTTATTTTGAAAAGAAAGGGAAACATATCAGCTTCTTCTTCTTCTTCTTCTTCTTCTTCTCACTGGAACTGCGAGCCAGTGCTATTTGCAGCCGATGCGGTGAAGATGTTGAGTCACAGCATCGTGTCGGACAGGGAGCGGGTTACAGCGGCAACTTTTTTCTTCAGTTTTTTTTAGTGGATCTAGAGCCGGGGGGAGGGGGTGCAATGTTTCTTTAGCAGACTCCACCACCATGGGAACCATGGTGATCTCTGCCTCGTTAGCCAGGCTAGGCCTGTTACTGGAGGGTACCAAAAGAGAGGTGGGACAGGGTCTTGGTCAGCTGCTGTTCGCCAACCTTGGCGCTAGGATGTCAGTTTTGCGTCGCTGAAGGCCAGATCTGACAGCATTTTGACCCCTTCTCGACAACAGAACTGACTGAATCTGCCTACTAACTGAACTCTTGACCACTTGCTTAGCTCTTTCAGCTCCTGTAGAACTTACCGTCACTACGTGCTGTCCTCACATGCGTTGGCGACCGTCAGCTCAGTTGATGTCTTTTTATCATGCCTCAGATTGTTCATGATTATCTCTCTTGGCATTCCTACTCCTTTCTTCCCATTTATCTTTCCTGTTGTTACGTTGTTTTCATGTCCTCCCCATCTCTCTGTATTTGAATGTATGCACATGTCTCAAGGCTGCACCATGTTCTGTAACACTACAGTTAGATAGGTACTTCTTCCGTGATATAAGCATCTGTTTTCTTGCTGAGCGAGGGACGTTATTTTAAACTACTTTCTTTCCCTTATACGTCTGATAATGGAACCTTTGTCCAGGATTTCTCACCTTTGTCAGAGGTTCAGAAATCTTGCTTTACGTGAAACATAGAAAAAAAAAACAGAAGTACGCGGTGGCAGCACGGAATATTTGTCAAAGAAATACGCAGTACAAATATTGAATTTCAACAATGACAAAGCTGAAATAACATACAATTGATTGCTGCTGTTCTAGTACAGAGCGAAGGAATGTGTACTTTGTGTGTGTGTGTGCGCATACGGGCGAGACATATTGTGTGTACGTGTTTGTGTGGTGTTTGTGTGTCCAAAAGGAGTTTGAGATACAAACGAGGGATAATTTTGCTAACGAGCAAGCACATCTGTAATAAGAACACACTGTTACCATTCTTGTGAAAAGATACACGTGTGTTTCAGGTGAACTAGTAAATATACGTTAAATCATGTGCTAAAACTATTATTACGGTCGGCACAGGGAAGCAGTATGTTAGTTTGTGTACATGTTAGCTTGTGTGCATGTTAGCTTGCGTACATGTTAGTTTGCGTGCATGGTAGCTTGTGTGCATGTTAGCTTGTGCTTGTGTACATGTTAGCTTGTGTACATTGCCAGTAGATTGTATCGCTTGATTAAGTGTAAACTCATGGTAAGCTAAGAGTTGCTTGCACCTTTGTTTGCTATGGCACTGACTGAAACAAGGATGAGTGGACAACGTAAATGATGAATCTCTTAGGTTTTTAAAATTATTTTAAATACCTCAATTGGAATAAGTAATACGTCAGTGGTTCTAAAAATGTGTTCATGTCTCGGACCCTACGAAGACAATGATAGGCTGTGATACTAGTGTGTCATAGCTGTAAAGTTACAGATAGTGTGTCATAGCTGTAGAGTTACAGATAGTGTGTCAAAGCTGGAGAGTTACAGATAGTGTGTCATAGCTGTAAAGTTACAGATAGTGTGTCAAAGCTGTAAAGTTACAGATAGTGTGTCATAGCTGTAGAGTTACAGATAGTGTGTCATAGCTGGAGAGTTACAGATAGTGTGTCATAGCTGTAGAGTTACAGATAGTGTGTCATAGCTGGAGAGTTACAGATAGTATGTCATAGCTGT
The DNA here is from genome assembly GCA_009760885.1 of Achatina immaculata. Lineage (NCBI taxonomy): Eukaryota > Metazoa > Mollusca > Gastropoda > Stylommatophora > Achatinidae > Lissachatina > Lissachatina immaculata. Next base: position 5,562,883 of record CM019719.1, on the reverse strand, counting down.
AGAGTTACAGATAGTGTGTCATAGCTGTAAAGTTAGAACATTTAGGTCACAGCTGGGGAGTTCTGGTTGTTCGAGCTAGTAAGTCACTGCTAGAGAGTTAAGCTGGTGAGCCCAGCTAACAAAGACTCTGTTTTCCCTGAATCTTGCTTGTGGTCCTTCAGAAAATGGGCTATTTTGTTAGTGTGTTTTGGTTTGGTTTTTTTATTTGCCAAAAGGGAGGATAGAGGCTGTTGTGTTTCCCATGATGAAGTAGCTTACCCGCATGCGTCTTATTAGGCTCTACCCAGGAATTTCAAGAAAACTACTTTATCCTACTCAACTTTATCCTAGTCCAGATGCGAATTAATTTATATGTTTTCAAGATATTCATCGCATGCATCTGCTGCCAAGAACAGAAGTTGGAACTTAAAGGAAGACCATGGTGTAAACGGATGTAAAGGGACGCAACCTACACTCGCCAGTTCTCACACCCATATATCACATTAACATGTTCACCCTTACTAACTGGCATCTACAAGTTTGAATGCTTTCTTTCCAGTCCAGGTAGATTCTGTTTGTGGTTCTGCAATCCATGAGATAATTCCTACCCCATGAGAAGATGTTTGTTACTCTTTGTTCACACGAAAAGTCGAAAGGGAAAATCATGGTCTGGTTCTCTTGCCCACCCCACCCCCCCCCCCCTTTCCTCTCTGTTCACTTCGAAAAGAAACAACAACAACAACAACAAACCCCGATGAGGGGTTTAATATCATGTTCGTGTACCAGAAGGTGAGGTCTGGATGGTAAGAGAGAAAGATTCTCGGCCGCGATCCGTTATCTGTGGTAGCATGAGGAAAGACAAAGCGGAGATTGTTGAAATTCTAGAACAAAATTTTAAACTCAAATAAAATTTCTTTAAACTGTCGACTCCGCTTGCCTTTGTAACTTTGCAGCATCACCAGCCCGACACGTGACTGACCACTTTGCATGCCAGTACTTTTTCAAATAGATAATGAAATGGCTGAAATAATTTTTTGTTGTATACGTTTTTTTTAAATTATCCTTTGAGAAACTGCTGTTATTAAAGTGAGTGTCTGCATCCCACAGACATCTTAACATTCACGTGAAGGCTGCAGGGCAGAGGATCTCCATATATCATCACTCATTAGCATGAAGGAGAGAAATATGTTACTAACATAGACGTCCTATATAGGACATGAGAGTAACCGTAAATCAAACACAAACGTCATGTATAGGACATGAGAGCAACCGTAAATCAAACACAAACGTCATGTATAGGACATGAGAGCAACTGTAAATCAAACACAAACGTCATGTATAAGACATGAGAGCAACTGTAAATCAAACACAAACGTCATGTATAAGACATGAGAGCAACTGTAAATCAAACACAAACGTCATGTATAAGACATGAGAGCAACTGTAAATCAAACACAAACGTCATGTATAGGACATGAGAGCAACTGTAAATCAAACACAAACGTCATGTATAGGACATGAGAGCAACCGTAAATCAAACACAAACGTCATGTATAGGACATGAGAGCAACCGTAAATCAAACATGAACGTCATGTATAGGTCATAAGAGTAACCGTAAATCAAACATTGACTGAAATTTCTCGATGTGTCACTGTACGCACAGAAGAAATTGATGGATTTATCATGAGCCAGAGGATGATGATGATGGACATACAGCTTTAACCTGATCCAACCCAACCCAGCACAAACTAAACCAGTGATTGTATACATATTACTTACATCCTTCCCATGCCGTTAAACCTCACATAAAGCCCGCATAGTAGTTCGCCAAGATGTTGTCTTCGGTGAGTTTTTCAATCTCATCAAGGGATGTTATGTCCACTGAATTGGCTTCTCTTAGCAATGTCCTCTTTAGAGTTTCACGTGGTCGACCTCTTTTTCTTCGGCCTACTGTGTTCCATTTGATAGCTTGTTTTGGGATTCTCTGATTGTTTCTTCTCATCACATGACCGACACATGTCCATCTTCTTTTTCTGATCATCTATGAGGCAGGTTGTTATTTGCTCATCTGTTTGATAATGGACGCATCAGCAGCAGGGCATCTTGCTTACAACCGACAGGCCTACAGAAAAGCTGTTAGGGAGGCAAAGTTCCGCAAGGGACATGTAATTGATTGATTAATTGATTGATTGATTGATAAGAATTAGACACGCAGGCCAGTCTAGCATTCTGCTCTTCACCATACAACTTTCATTCTGCCACAGATCTTCAGAATTAGGTTTTAAACATAATAATCATGAAGAAAAAAAGAATAATGAGACAATGTGTGTGAGAGAGAGAGAGAGAGAGAGAGCGAACTTGACGAAGGTGTCATTTTTAGAAAATAGCAATATGAAGAAAGTGTCATCATCATCATCATCATCATCATCATCATCATCATCATCATCATGTGCCGTGCCGACTGGCGTTGGCTATTATGCTTCTCCAGAGTACACGATCCTTCATGCAGGCCATCAGCTCAGTTGGTGATCTCCTCTCACACCATCCCGTCAGACTGTCCAGTATCATTTCTCTTGGTCTTCCTCTGGCTCTTCTTCCTTCTATTTTTCCTGTTGTCATAATATTTTCATTGCCCCCTCTTCACATTACATGTCCTAGGAAAGTACATAAAAAAGTGTCATTAACGTCAATAAAAACCATAAATACAACAATAACTCCGCATGTTGCTGAACAACTTATTTAACATCATTGGCAGTTTCGTATGTTACTGTATGATGTACAGCATTTATAATTACGGACAAAACAAACATGGACGTCATCAGATGTTTTTGTTCAGCTAAATTATATTTCTTTCCATAATAACAGTTTTTTTTCTGGGCACCTGATGTTTCTATCTGTTTGTTGTTTCAATACACAGATTCTGTTGTTTCTATTTGCAGATGATTATATTTTACAGTTTAATTTCTTGCTGCGTGAATTTATGTATTAATGTTTGCTTTTTTTTTTTGAAAGCTGGATTTGATTCTGAAAGTTCTATGCTTACTGGGCTTTTTGCTAACCCAAGTACAATGACATATTTCTTCAAAATCAAACGACACAGGTAAAATCCAAGTGCAACATATTTTTTCCGGACATTTTGTACGCACTCTCAGCTGACTGGCAGAACTCCAGGCGGCTACGGATAGTCTGACACATAACCAAACAATTGTCACTTTTTTCGTGTTCTGGGCAGGTTCCGAATGTCACTTCACCAAACAGTTCACGCGTGCCAATTTTGGAGGCCTGTTTTTCGCAGCCAAAAGCGACCAAACACAAAGCAGGCAAAACAAGCAAGTGGACAAGTTGGACAACTCGACGGTCAAATCTTTGCCAAGACAAAGTACACATAAAGAAGCAGCGACGCCTCTGAAAATGTGAAATATGGCAAACATCCAACCGAGTTTTAATTTCCTGTTTGACTGAAAAGTTCATTTCTATTTCACGGAGTAACGAAGTGAGATTCTAGCAATGAGAACTCATGAATATGTAGATTCTGATACTGAATTATCAACACGTTGAACGTGAAAAACGAAAAGGATAAAGCTATAAATAAAAATAATTCACAAGTACTTTCCTTCACCGTTTCGCTCTATCACATCGTGCTCATGAACAAATACACAAATGAAACAATGAAAGTGACGTATGATATTCTTCAAGTGCTGAAACAAATACGGTTTATGTAGCGTAGTTACTTAGAATTTTTGGACATACTGTCAAAATTTCAGGATTTAGAACGCCATATTTTATTCAGATTCCGATGTGTACAAAGCCACGTTTGGGTGATTTTTTTTTTCACAATCTCAGTCAGGATTGTGTTGTCCAGATTGTACGCAATCAACGGTAAACAGAAACTTGCTGTGCTGTACTGTCTACTGTATCTGTGTCGAACAGTGAAGTGATAAAGAGTTGTACATCAAGAGTTCTAAATCTTGGTCAGACTTGGATAATTCTTTCATAACAAAACTAAGGTGAGTTTCTGCCTTTTCTCATTCAGGTTTGTTATAAAAAAGTTAATGTTTATTGCCTCCCAGATACGTTAGACTTAAGCATTCAATCTATAGACTTAAGCATTCAATCTATACGTTAGACTTAAGCATTCAATCTATTACATAGTGTTAATGGATTGCATGTTTTTCTGTAGTAAATATATTTTTGATTTGTTTGTATTTGGATAAAGAATTTATTTATTATATCAGCAGAGACTGATATTAGGCTCTTGTGGTCATATGTTACATGAAACAGGGCAGTCAGCTGATGTTACATGATGTTACTGGTTCAACTCAGTCATTATTTCCCTACTGTGTTCAGTAATTACTGTGCTTAATTTAATGGCTTTCACTTGAGTAAGTAGTTTGCAAATATTCCACTTTCTGCCATCCTTTGAAAGAGAGGCTACATTTATCAGCGATTCCAGTGTCAAAGAACAGTCAGTTGTTGATTTCGAGATGTGTATTAGCTTTAATATCATGTTCTTTAGGGCTTCTTCAGTTCTGATGTTCTTTATACCTTAAACATTGACGAAGAACACTAGTTCGGTATTGTTCTATGCCTTCTGTTACAACTGGTACTTACTGTTATTGAACTCAAAACATGTGTTTTCTCTATTGCACCTACAGTTCAGTCAATCATGTGCATGTCCCCCTAATATCTCTCCCGTAGACCTTTCGGCCACAGTTACATATCAAATACTCAGCACTTTTATCTGTTGTACCTAATGCTTTTTTACGACCTCCATATACATGTCAGATTCTAGAAATGATTCCTCTGTTGCACCTAAAGTTATGTGTCAAATGCATAAACGTGCCCTACATTTTACCGTTAATTACATAACAAATCTTCTAGTATTTCCTGCATAATACAGTACTTAGAGAGCGTGTGAAATCTAATATTTTCTCTGTTACGGCTACAACTAAAATCACGTAAAAGAATCCGTTACGTTTTACAATTTAATTTCTTAGTGTATGATGTAACAATGTTTGCTGTTTTCTAAAGTTGAATTTATTATTTTTCATGACAAAATCATGGCTGATAACTAGGGCACTATTTAAAACTCGTCCCCGTCTGCTTTATAGTGGAAAAATACTCTTGCACCAGATAGGAATGTGGCCTATTTAGAGCTCGATAAATGACGCCGTTCAAAACGTTTTGCCCGTTACACATGTGCTCTTCCTGGTTTTTGTTGTGTTTTGTTTGTTTTGTGTATTTCCGTTTTAGGACATTCAAAAAGAGCGCAGGTTTCAGAGCTGCATAGAGACCATTCTAGTCAAGTATAGAGCTTATATGGGGGTTGAGAGCCAGGGTAGGTCAAGACACCATTCCACATGTGTATGTGTGTGTGTGTGTGTGGTTTTCCTGGTTACAGGCTGATGAGTTCCTTCCTTCTGATCAGTCAGGGAAGAGCTGCACGTGGTGTCCTATGGTAGTTAGGTCTGCCAGAAGCTGTTGTTAAGTCTTCTCCAGAACTTCCACTAGATCATGGTAACTCACTCCTGCTGGTGTCTTTCGAAATAATTATCTGTTGGTTCCGTTTATTCTCTTCCTCCTCCTCCCTCCGCCGCGTGTGTACATGTTAACCGAAATACGTATTAACCAAAATGTGTACATGTTAACCAAAAAAATTGTTATATGATTCACATTTTCCCGATAAATTTTAACAATTGCTCCAACACCAACTGAACCGACTGAATTACCTCACTGCCCTCCCACCCCCCACCCCCCGCCACATCTGACATAGACTGTGTACTTTAATGTCACAACGTCGCCGGTTGCAGAAAACAGTTCACAGTTTCTTCACAGTTCTGGGAAAAGTCAACAAAAAACAAAAAAAAGATTAAGAGTCCTTGCCTTTCGTTCGTGAATACACAAGCAAGCAGACTTACAAGATCCTTTCGTTTTTATTTCTTTCTTGCTCCACTCTTACTCTTCATAGTGCATCCCCACCCCCATTCCCTTACCCCTACCCCCGAGACCCAGTCTTTTCGAAACTATAACCTCTTAAATTATCTCTTAAATTACATCCAATGGAAAAATTATTGAGACCAATTATTTGTTTCGGTGTGGAGAGAAAACTGATGGGAGTTTTTTAGTACCCAGAGCAGAAATCTGACATGCACGCTCGGGGACTTAAGTTGTGACAGAACGTGACTGTCACCAAAAACTTCTGGGATATCGTGATGGATGATTCGATCTACAGGAAACGTCATTAAAAACAAAATAAAACAGAACATACAAACAAAACGCTCTGTTTATAGTCATGTACTATTTTTAGTTACGATAAAAATAAAACAGTTTCTCCTGTAGCAATGGTGATAATGCTAAGGAAGGGCCGCTGTGTTAAGTACGCGGGACCGCTGTGTTAAGTACACGGGGCGGCAGTGTTAAGTACGCGGGGAAGCAATGTTAAGTTCGCGGGGCGGCAGTGTTAAGTACACTGGGCCGCAGTGTTAAGTACACGGGGCGGCAGTGTTAAGTACGCGGGGCCGCAGTGTTAAGTACGCGGGGCGGCAGTGTTAAGTACGCGGGGCGGCAGTGTTAAGTACGCGAGGAAGCAGTGTTAAGTACGCGGGGCCGCAGTGTTAAGTACGCGGGGCGGCAGTGTTAAGCACGCGGGGCCGCAGTGTTAAGTACGCGGGGCGGCAGTGTTAAGTACGCGAGGAAGCAATGTTAAGTACGCGGGGCCGCAGTGTTAAGTACGCGGGGCGGCAGTGTTAAGTACGCGAGGAAGTAGTGTTAAGTACATCCCCCAGAAATATTAACGACTTTCAGCCACAGGTGGCACCCGTGGTAGTGGATCTGCTGTGAAAATGTCTCTTGGATTCACTCCGGGATTTTACTGAACCCAGCTCTTTATCCGATAAGATGTCCATGTTTCAGAATCACATCTTCTGTAAAAAGCAAGGAATAAAAATCCTGGACGAATCCTCTTGGGAGAGAAACCGACCAGATACATAGTGATACCACTCTGATTGGTTGGTGGTAAATTGGTGGTGATATCAAGTGATGTTCTATGACCTTCACTGCGCTATATTACAAATCTTTTAACTCAGTTACGTTCATCTATCACGTCTACCATTTTCTTCTCGACTTGACAACTGTTACATCTCTCTCTCCACCCCTTCTCTACTGCCAACCAATCAGATTAGTACAACACCTCACAAATCGTCATTTAAATATTCACTTCACCATTTGCACTGTCAGAAAAAAGGGAGGCGACTGCAGTAAAACTGGTTTAAATAATAAAGTTAGATAGAGGTGTATGTTGTAGTTTTACAAAGTGGCAGAGGGAGTGAGTAAAGTGGGAAAAAAACGAATAGAAAGTATGAGAATGAATAAATGAAAAACATACAACATCCGATATTTCGGCGTGAGCCTTTTTCGAGGATTACATGCACAACGAGACAAACAAATAACTAAACGGAGAACTTATCTTAATATGGCCTCATCCAGAAGTAGGAAACAAATGCGTATCTAGTAACATGAATAGGGACCACGCGGGCCACACAAAGCATACGTCGTAAAGAAGAGGTGGAGAGAGAGGAGGAAACAAGTGGTAGAAAGGGGTGGGGAGAAAGGCAATAGAAACATGATAGCCACTAGAGGAGAAGGTGTCGGGAGGGGCAGGGAAAAGGGGACGTGGAGAGATAATGAATGAAGAACATAAACACCTGCAGGGAGAAAATGTGAAACTGGTGAATAGGACAAGACCCTATAAACACCAATATGTTGCCAGAGAAGAAAAGAGGGTGGCGGTAGGGAGGGGTAGCTAGAAGAAAGAAAGTAGAGTAAAAAAAAAGGAAGTGGAAAACTAAAGAAGTTACAGAAAGCTGAAGACATTGTTAATTCCAGCTAGGTGGAGACAGCCAGCCTGGAAAATAAGGCGCTGTTCTAGGACCCTCCGAGATCGTATATCATCAGAACAAGTGCGGATCACACTAACCGAAACGTCCTGTTTTCCCCTGTGGTTGCTAAGGCAAAAATGTTTAGCCACAGGTGTCCAGGCCCTCTTAGAAATATCATTAAGATGCTGGCGAAATCGATCTCCTAAGCGTAACCCAGTCTCCCCTACGTACTTAAACCGCAGCGTTTGCACATAATAGCATAAATAATATTGCGTGAAGTACAGGTGAAATCCTCCTGAACGTGGACTTAGGGAAGGAGATCTGGCTAGCCTCGAAAACAAACGAAAAAATGTTGCATTTACGGCGTCCGCAACGTCTGGTACCATAAAAAGTGTCATCTGTCTTAAAATGACTACGAATTAAAAGGTCCCTGAGATTCTTGTCCCGTCTGTACGCCACCAATGGGGTTCCCCAAAAAGTTCACGTGTATCAGGCTCGGTCTGGAGGAGATGGAGATGGCGAAACAGTATGTTTTTAACTGCCAAGCTATGAGGGTGGTACGTGAGTACTAGTTTGACTCTGTCGGAGCTACAGTGCGGTTTAGGGGTGAGGGGCTTGTTGTCGCACTGTTAGAATCATCTACTCACAAGTCAAGGCTAAGTGCTCCTTTTTATATTCATTGTTTCATTTCTTATTTGTTATTATCATTCGTGTAAGTTTATACTTTCATTTTTCCTCTATTTTATGTCCTGTATGTTTGTGTATGATTAAAGTCCAAACAAAACCATCACAACTCTGTGTGCTCGTTAATTAATAAAGCGTCTCCTACTTTTGTTAATCTATTATTTTGATTAGTGTAACTTTGTATATGAGCCCACACAAAACAGACGTTTAGATTTTATGTGTATTACACACAAAATAAGTATTCTAGTTATATTTGGACGCATATCCTTACATGTACAGAGGGGGTCAATGCAGGAAAGCTTCAGTTATATGCGCGATGTCATGAAAACGACTCACTCTTTGTCTGGGATAATCGACCAATAATTGTACAGATACAATTTTACGAGGGTCATGCTGAAAGTCGTGAGCAAAAATTGTTTAAAAATCAGAATTTATAGATAGAGAAAATATAAATATACATAATCTGCACCCTTTTGCGCTTCATGTATAGGTCACATGACGTCGCCATCATGTGTCACGTAACACCGCGGAGCATAAATAAAATGGCGGGTGCTGTAGTTTCTTTTCGTCAACGTGCTGTTATTGAGTTCCTCTTTAAAGTGGAAATCCCCGCGGCTGAAATTCACCAAAGACTTCAACTTGGTTATGGAGATGTGTGTATGGGTGGTATCAATGTTAGGAGGTGGGTAAAATATTTCAAAAATGGAAACACAAGCATCCAAGATATGGCTCGCAGCGGTCGCCCTCGAACTGCCCCCACTGACCAGAACGTAGAAAGGGTTGACGACATCATTAAAGAAGAAAGACGTGTCACAGTTTCTGAAATCGCTCTAAATCTTGGAATAGGGCACAATGCAGTACAGGAAATGATTGAAACCCTAGACTATAGAAAAGTTTGTGCCATCTGGGTCCCACAAGAGAGAACGTCCAGAAAGCAATGCGTCTGTGCCGTGGGTCAGCTGGAACGGAATTCTACCGGGAGGGTATGTTCAAACTTGCAGAGTGATGGGGTAAACGTGTGCAGAGAAATGGAGATTATGTTGAAAGAGTGAAGAAAAGAATGCACATTAAGGTGATACATTTATATTTTCTTTATCTATAAATTCTGATTAAAAAAAATTTTGCTCACGACTTCAGATATGACCCTCGTATATCCGTCATTCATGGTAGGTAGAGGCCAAAAGCTAAGTCTACATTTTCCGTCTATTTTTCATGTTTGTATGTGTTTTACTGTTTCTGTATGTGATCCTTGAAAAAGACTTTAGCCGAAATATTGGATAGTTGTATGTTCTTCATTTATATGTGCTCATCTTGCTTTCTGCCCACTTTTCTCACTCTTTCTATGTCTTCGTAAAGTCTGGTCATATACCTCTTCTACTTTCGTTACGTGGATATAATGCATGAGAAGGGGGTCGATATCCTGGACAGGGGTCGATATCCTGGACAAAGCTTTGGTCGGTAATCAGCGCGGTGAACAGCAGCGTCCATGATTGAACTTGCTGAAACTAAAGCAGACGTGATAAAGTCGCGCACATCGTCTTGACGACACAGGCCATGTTATAACGTGCACAGAATACAAGTGAGATATCATACGATATCAATCGAGCAGGCATGCCCCACTTTTCACGCGATGTGACTAGGAAGCCACTAGAGTTGAACAATGATACCCCATCCCCACCCCAAACTCTCTCTCTCTCTCTCTCTCTCTCTCTCTCTCTCTCTCTCTCTCTCTCCTTTCACGTTTATGGTCGAACTGTCATCAGATCTAAATCTCCCATATTCTGTACCGTTTTGTCACGAACTCCATATCTGTCTACGTAGACGCCTGTCACGATATCCCTGCAGCAGTCATTTGTCACACTGGTAGATAAATAGTGCCATAGAATCAGATCACTTTACAAACCAAGCAAGCCAGTTGGTTATAGTGCAGCTAGACACACCAGTTTATATATATATATATATATATATATATATATATATATATATATATACTCTCTACTGTAGAGAGCAAAACAACACAGCTCCTTCAGATCATCAGAGGAAATACCCCTCCTCCTCCAAGTATGTTCTTCAATTGTGCAATGTACAAAGTACAGAGGAATCATTTATATAGTGGTTTAAGCCACAGTCTCTTTATTACTTCTATAGATGGTCCCTGGTTCAAGTCACAGTCTCTCCTTTTTTTCTATAGATGGTCCGTTGTTCTAGTCACAGTCTCTCTCTCTCTCTCTCTCTCTTACTCCTATGGATGGTCCGTGGTCTCTCTCTCATACTTTTGTAGGAATTCGCGAAAAATAAAAATCATTTGAATGAACACGACACTATGTCGCAGTTCAAAACCAACAAAATCTTGGATTACTAGACCGAGAATCCCGAAACCACACAAGCAACTGTATAATAAACACTCTCGCCATTTTTACTATTAACATGACATCATGCACGTGTGAGTCGATCAAACATCAAGTTGTTGGGTTTTTTAATTGCAAAGGCAATGTCCAAAATGAATGTGTACCACGTGATCAAATGGCAAAGCAAACAGGAAGTTTTAGCTAATTTAAAACGATAACTTATGTCTTTATAGCAAAAGTTGGCTTTAAAAAACATTGTATACATGTATTGCTTAAAATTTGAATATAAAAAACAGGAACAGCTATTTTATTGTAACTTTTTAAAAGTATATGCATAGCTGACATTAGGAAAATATAACTAGAAGGGAAAAAAATCCCATTAAACAGAACACATCGAAGAGTAAGTGCTCACTTGTGTATACTGTCACAGTAGATGAATTAGCCTGTACGCTTGCTTAAATCAATATTGCACAATCTACGACCCAATCATTTGTGAGATAATTGTTTTCTGTTCAGACATTTCGATTCTGATTGGTCGAAACGCGTAAACGATCAGCATGACCAGAAAGTGTGGAAAAGTAAATCCTAATTCTAAAACTGTGTACGTAGTTTTTCTGTCACACATTTGTGAAAGCAGACAGAAATCAGGGTAATAAAAATTTCTCCGAAGTTTAAAAAAAAAGTTAACGGAGAAGTAGAATGGCGCAAGACGAAAAGGACAACACAAGATTTAACAAATGTTTAATGTTACAATGACTAAAGTGTAATCTATCTATCTATCTATCTATCTATCTATCTATCTATCTATCTATCTATCTATCTATCTATCTATCTATCTATCTATCTATCTGTCTGTCTGTCTATTCGTTTTTAAAACTCGGGTAAATCTTTCTATCTGTCTGTCTGTCCTTCCTTTCGTCCGTCTGTCCGCACTTCCGGTCATCTGTTTGTCTGTCTGTTAGCATCATTCTTGTCAGCCTGTCTGTTTGTCTGTTGGTCTGTCTGTCTATCTGCATCATTCTTGTCAGCCTGTCTGCATCATTCTTATCAGCCTGCCAGTCTGTCGACATTATTCTTCTCAGCCTGTCAGTCTGTCTGCCTGCATCATTCTTGTCAGCCTGCCAGTCTGTCTGCCTGCCTGCATCATTCTTGTCAGCCTGTCTGCATCATTCTTATCAACCTGTCAGTCTGTGGACATTATTCTTCTCAACCTGTCAGTCTATCTGCCTGCATCATTCTTGTCAGTCTGTCTGCCTGCCTGCATCATTCTTGTCAGCCTGTCAGTCTGTCTGCATCATTCTTATCACACTCTCTGTCTGTCTGTCTTCATCATTATTATCACACTGTCTGTCTGCATCACTCTTGTCAGCTTGTCTGTCTGCCTGCATCATTCTTGTCAGTATGTCTCCCTGTCTGTCTGTCTGGATCATTCTTGTGGCATGTCTGTTTTTTAACTGCCTGTCTTTCTACGTGCCCGTCAACTTGTTTGTCTGATTATTTCTTCTTATCTGCCTGCTTGTGTCAGTCTATCTGCCTGCTTGTGCCAGTCTATCTGCCTGCTTGTGCCAGTCTATCCGCCTGCTTGTGCCAGTCTACCTGCCTGCCTGTATTTTTAAGCATGTTCACCTGTCCTCATGCTTGCCTGCATGTTGTTGTCTGTTTGTATGTCTACGTAATTCCCTCTTTCTTCTTTTATAATGTAAGTTCTCTTCCAGGTCTTTTGCTTTTTAAGACGTCAAACAGTATCTCATTGATTTAACAAATAATTAGGTTACCGTAATAATTACTATTTATATCATTAAAAAATAGCTTAATGATTTTTATCCGTCTAACAGGCTGTCATGCACTGCTTCTGAGGGTGAAGGGCTGTTCGATGTGGCAGTCAGCCACCATTGTTGATATGGTAGTGTCAAGATTGACAAACCATGGCTGATCAAAACCCTGTCCCACCTCTCCTTTGGTACCCCCAGTAGCAGATATAGCTAGGTTAACGCGGCATGAATCGCATTAGCCCCTAAGGTGGTGGAGTCTGCTAAAGAAGTATTGCATATCCTCTGCTTTTTTTAGTTCTACTCAGGAAGTGAAAAAAGTTGCCGCCGTAACCCGGTCCCAGTCCGACACGATTCTGTGCCTCAACATCATCATCGCATCGGCTACAAAGAACCAGCTTGTATGACAGTATTTGGTAGACACTCCTCTGTCAAGTGAACTTTTGACCTGGTCGTTTGTTCAAGCTTGGAGAAAATTTACATTTAGAAGTGTCATAGTAAGATTAGGTCGTGTTTTGACGAACCAACGAATGAACGAACATACTTTATTTTCAAAGGGTTAAGAATTTGGCACGCAGGCCCGTCTGACATTCTGCCCTTCATCATACAGCTTTCACTCAGTCACAGTCATTCAGCATTTGTTAATGAGCATAATAATCATGAAGACACATTAAATGAGTACATAAATAAATAATAAACTTATCTCATGTCCATACACTCTACACTCTGATTTGTGCAACAACATGAAATAAACTTGCATTCTTACATTCATTCAAAAATAACAAATTTATAGAAAAGCAGTATTTAAACAAAATCACAACACTCCAGCATTTGAAACTGATGGGGAAGTTGTGCGGGTTAGCTGAGTTTGGAAGTTTTTATGGACACAGCTGACACACTTTGGGTGAGTTAGCTGAGTTTGAAAGTTTACTTATGGACACAGCTGACACACTTTGGGTGAGTTAGCTGAGTTTGAAAGTTTACTTATGGACACAGCTGACAAACTTTGGGTGAGTTAGCTGAGTTTGGAAGTTTTTCTGGACACAGCTGACAAACTTTGGGTGAGTTAGCTGAGTTTGAAAGTATTTATGGACACAGCTGACACACTTTGGGTAAGTTAGCTGAGTTTGAAAGTTTTTCTGAACACAGCTGACAAACTTTGGGTGAGTTAGCTGAGTTTGAAAGTATTTATGGACACAGCTGACACACTTTGGGTGAGTTAGCTGAGTTTGGAAGTTTACTTATGGACACAGCTGACAAACTTTGGGTGAGTTAGCTGAGTTTGAAAGTATTTATGGACACAGCTGACACACTTTGGGTGAGTTAGCTGAGTTTGGAAGTTTACTTATGGACACAACTGACAAACTTTGAGTGAGTTAGCTGAGTTTGAAAGTATTTATGGACACAGCTGACAAACTTTGGTTAGCAGAGGGCATTGTTGAAGATTTTTGATTTTGTGAAAACTAAAACATATATTATATGTTTGTGATAAACATGTGGCTTCACGCGATTTTGAGTTTCACGTGACGGAAAGTTATGGAAGCTTGAGGAATTTTCAAGAAGTATAAAAGAAAAGATTTTAGGAAGAACATAATAATGATTTACTTTACTTTTTGGTATAGTAAGTTCTCAAGAAGTAGACAGCTGGGCGTAGTTTTTGTGTAGTTAGAGTGATACTCAGAGTTAAAGTGTAGCAATTCAGTTGTTATTTTTGTCCCTGTTTGGACAAGTAGGTGCTTATAGCTACATTCAGAATGTAGAGTGCTATTGTGCTTTGTTGGATTTCATTGGTTTGTGTGGTTCTTTCGGAGAACTTGTGAGAATGTTTTTTTTTTTGGATTGGTGTAGTAGGATTGTTGTTTCTTCCCAGTGGTGTAATCACGCTAGGAATCATATATTTGTCTTCTTGTCAAGCCGTTTGTCTTCATCTCGTCGCTCATCAGTTCAACCCTCGTTTTCCTCATCAATAAATGTTTTCAACGTTTAAATCTAGCTGGAGTTTTTGAGTTGTTGGAACTTCTTCTGTCAGTCGTGTTGCTATGGGAACACAGTAGTGACAGGTTTTGTTGTCTATTGATTAATAAGCAGTAGAAAAATAAAATCATTCAGGCAGACAACAACATGAGTGATATCATATCAAGCACAGTAGAGATCCAATAACTTCTTTAATAGTTCTGTTTATCAATGGAGAATATTCCCCTGTGGCTGCGGTCTTCTGCCCTAGGCATTCGAGTATACTCGGAGTTCCTGAAAGATAGAAGCAGAAGAAGAAGAAGAAGAAGATATATATATCTATTACTTTCAGTCGCACTGCCTGCACTGTCCGCGCATTATTCAGCAGAATGATAGTTCTACTTAACTTTTACTGCAACAAGAGAGAGAGAGAGAGAGAGAGAGAGAGAGAGGAAGGGAGGAATCAATCCTACATATTGAAAAGCGTTGTAACCGGCTGGTATGCATCAGTTGATAGGACTGTGTTATTGATCTCAGATGTTAAAATAGAGCTTGCTCCAGATTGCTTTATTATTGAGCGCTTGGTTACACAACTGTTGGTGGGGGAGAGATCAAAATACAGAAATCTTCTGCAAGAGATTGTAAGAGCTCTTCTCAGAACATTCGTGTATGTCGCCATCAGTAATATAAATATACCATTATTAGCACTATTAACGCCCCCTAAAAAAATTATTGTCGTAATTATCTGTTTTTCACACCTGTTGTTGCAAATTCTCAATTCTCTTAATCTAATCAATATTTCTTTTTTAAAAAATCATTATTTTAATCATGAAAACGGATCATCAAATAAAACCTACCCCCCCCCCCCCACCATACACACAAACACTACATGGCGAAGTACAGAAAGGACGGTCTGGGTGCACGATATTTATAGAGCGTCTAATACAAACTTTTTCTCGGCCACCAGCACAAATGGCAAAAGACTGTGTCAAGTGGAGATGGAACGAAGCACATTGACAAGACAGACAGTTTAAGCACAAATATAATGGCCATTGCGGCATAAACATAGTTAGCTGTTATATTGGATTTAAAAATAGACTGAGGACTACAAGTAGTCAAGGATACAGGTAAAGACTGAAATAAATGAGAACACAGGCACGAAAACACAGCATGTATGTGGAGTTCTGTCTCTGATATTGGGACCGTTATCTCACTCTAGACTGAATGCAGTATCGAGTATGAAAATTGGTGCTTATAGTCGGCTACAATATTTTTCTTCCAAGTGCTGTTTGTTGTTATCTGTTGTAAAACTGTCGATATCTTCCAAATGAATAAGATAATACAGCGAGAAATGGAGGACCATGGAAATGTGGTTCATAAGAAGGATGTTGAAGGTACCATGGACAGCTAAGAAAACCAATGAAGAAGTCTTAAGTGAGGCTGGAGTTAAAAGGCAAATTACAGCAAAGATCAGGGGCAGATAAGCGAGATTTGTAGGATATTTTCTGAGAAGAGAGAAATTAGAACATAATGTGGCAACTGGAAACATTGAGGGAAGAAGAGACAGAGGAAGACAGAGAGAGAAGTCACTGGAAGAACTGTCAGTGTGGCTAGGAAGAAAGTCATCAATGGATCTCATAATCAAGTCTAAAGACAGGGAATTGTGGAGAGAAATGATCACCAACGCCACGCGGCACGCCACTTGATTGATTGATTGATTGATTGATCTTTCAAATCTTAAGGACATCCTCGTCCATAGCCACCTGAAATGGAACCTTGCATGTGCTGGCTCCAGAAAATGTAACGATCCTCGCTGTGTTACTATCTGCCCTGTAGTCTGGGAACGAAGACGATCACTTTCCCAAAAATTATCCTCACTCTCCATGAAGGATTCACATGCGAGTCCCGTAATGTGATATATGCCAATGTATGAAAAAGATGCAGGATAATTTATATTGGTGAAACTGGTTTCAGATTAGGGGACCGCATGCAGAAAAATCTGTTCGATACCATACATCATGCTTCAAAACCAGTCCCTAATCATCCAACTACAGAGGCAAATCTGATTTTCTGGTAACAACCATCAAACAATATCACGCTGATGACATAAGCCGCCTAGCACTTCAGAATCGCTACATTCAGGAATATGGGACACTGGAACCATATGGTTTTGAACTTGCAATTCAGCTACATCTAGCATTCCCCTCTTTCACAATTATAATCCCTCCGCACTAAGTTACACTCCTTTCCCACTTGTAACGCATAGTTCAGAACCTCTTCACAGCATCAGATTACAACCCCTCTACCCCCAGCTATAGACACCTATTCCACCTTCTTCCGGCTAGATTACCATTGTATCACTCTTTCCCATTCCTACACCCCCTCTTTATTTACATTCCACTTATTACACATTAGAAGTCTCCGTTTAAACATTCCCTACATCCACCATGCGCACTTCTGGTCACAGTCTCTTACAAGCCACAGCTTCTTACAAGTCATAGCTAAGTGTTCCATTAATTTTATTATATTCTATTTTTCCATTCCTTTTCCATTCCTGTTTTTTTTACATAGCATCCATTTAAATTTATATTTTATCTTCCCCCCCCCCCCCTCTCTCTCTCTCTCTGTATTTCTTCGTCCTGTGTGTTTTTTTGTATGATTAAGGTTCACACCGAAACGTCACAAATGTGCGCTCATTAAGTCATAAATCTGTTCCTACGTTTTTTCCTAGTTTATACATTTTGTCGATATCTTCGTCTGCAATATCGTGGCATTTGACTGCCAACAATAAACCTTGTTTTCTGACTTGTAAGAATCTCCTAGCAACGAGGAACGTGAACAGACTCATTGCTACGAGGGGTTTCAACTTTTCTGTTTCCTGGGGCAAGTTTAAAATTTCAAGGGATACAGACAGTTCGGAGTCACGAAAGTCCAGCATACGTACAACCCATATTTACTAACGACCCCGGTAAAAGTTATTATATTAAACATTCGAGTTACATGCAGTGGGTCGTGATAACAAACGGGCGCTATTTTGCGGCGCCCTTGAAAAAAATAACATTGCGCGCCTACAGCAGTTCTTCGGTTAATTTTTTTTTTTTTAAAATATTTTTTAACTGCATAAAAAGCTATACTGTATAGCCCTGCTACATTACTGACGTTAGATACGAACCATAACTGGCTGTTCCGACTTACGTATACATTCGACTTACGAACAGTTAGGAAATAGAACTCGTTCGTAACTCGAGAACGGCCCGTTTCGTTTCGTTTCGTTCCGTTGTTCGGAAACGGCTCATTGCAATCAGGACATTCCCGTATCTGCTCGGCCGCTCATTCCATTTACGACCTCAGAACGGGAGTCGTAGACAGTATAGCACTCAAAGCTTCTGCGACATTTTCAGTGGTAGATTCCCTAGAATTGTTCCTGAACAGAGGCCGCCTGGCCTACTTTTATTTTTTCGATTTCTTACTGCCATTTATAAAATATATGACAATTGCTGTAATACTATTTCTAGTAATGAAATAGATGGGTGTATAGTACGCTTTTACAAAAAAAAGATAGAAAGGGTGAGGAAAATTGGCAGAAACATGAATGGCAGAAAGCAGGATGAGTACATACAAATGAAGAACATACAGTAATCCAATATTTCGGCAAAAGCATTTTTGAAGGATCACATTAAAAACAACAAATCAGACAAAAGCACGAAAAATGGATGAAAAATGTAGTCTTTTGTTATCAGTAAAGCTTACACACTCATTTTTACCATATATTTTTTATGCCAGATTATTATTCTAAAATAATGCCTGTACTCTGTAATGCACTACTTTTTCTTCTAATTCTCAGACAATGTTAGAGATGAAGAGCTAAAACACGAATTAAAAGAGAGATTTTCTAGTTGGCGTCACTGGATTGTTATCTGTAGTACAACTTTGATTTCATGGAAATGTAGGTGAGTGGAAATTAGTCTCAATGGAATTAAACATACATTAAAACATCAAAGGATGGATGTGAGAAAAAAAGGAATATTTCAAGATCGCTTCGGGAAAACAGTTTGATGATAATTATTATGTTGTTACTGTGACAGCTCATTGCTGATTGAGTTATGAGAACCGATAGTAAAGGGCAGGGGAGTAATGCAGTCAAAAAGAAATTGGTTTTCATATGGAGGTTCTCTTCTTCTTTTTTTCGCCTTCAAAAAGGTGAAGGTTGCGTTGTGCTGCGCTTATGTGGCCTGTTGGCCTAAACACATCCGACCTGGGCTCGAGCTAGGTTTTGGGCTCGAGCTAGGTTTTAGGACCGGGTTCGTCTTCCCATTGTGGTCCCTATTCACTTGACCAGACTACTGTCTGCTTCCAGGGGCACGACTGCGAGGTAGAATAGGGTCTTGGCTGGCATTGATTCGCCAACCCTGACACAACCAATCAGCTGCGTGCCGCTGGTTGTGAGTTGGAGACTTGCTAAGATCATACCGCTGGTAACTTCAGCTCTGAAATATTGATACCTGACACAGCTGTATTAGGTAAACTGCTTCAGAGGCAGAGAATATCTATTTACACGACGAGGTACACTAAATTACACTGTATGCGTGACTTTTACTGCACGAAGAGAACAGTACCAGGCAAAGATCGTACCCTTGAACATAAGACTCGGATATAAGACACGGGTATAAGACTCGGGTATAAGACACAGGTATAAGACTCGGGTATAAGACACGGGTATAAGACACGGGTATAAGACTCGGGTATAAGACTCGGGTATAAGACACGGGTAGGCGGGGGAAAAGATGGAAACAAAAATCGTGACCAGTAAAGAAAAAGCTAATCGGAAACTTATGACCAAGGAATCTTCATACAGAAAACTCGGTCTTGTTAACTGAAACTTGTGACCAAGGAATCTTCATACAGAAAACTCGGTCTTGTTAACTGAAACTTGTGACCAAGGAATCTTCATACAGAAAACTCGGTCTTGTTAACTGAAACTTGTGACCAAGGAATCTTCATGCAGAAAACTCGGTCTTGTTTACTGAAACTTGTGACCAAGGAATCTTCATGCAGAAAACTCGGTCTTGTTTACTGAAACTTGTGACCAAGGAATCTTCATGCAGAAAACTCGGTCTTGTTAACTGAAACTCCTCTTTGAAACAGACAAGCATATGATAATTATAAAGACAAGTATAATAACATAAAATATTCGTTCAGCAAAACATCCGAAAACCTCTAAATAATTGTAATAACTTAACCTGTATCGTATCCAATTTTTTTTCCAGTCTCTCCTATTTCATTGCGTTATTTCTTTATCTGTAGAATATTTAATGTAACTATTTACTATGATATTTCGTAGTATACCTTATATGTGAATATTGTTATCCTATATTTACTTTATGAAGTAAAGACCAAAATCAAGATGGGCCGAACACTTCCAAGAAATACTTAATCGACCACGCCCAAATGAATTAATAAAGCTTGAAACCGATATACCACCCCCACAACTAAATGTCAACCTCGATGAAATTACATTGAATGAAACTGAAACAGCAGTAAATCTAATGGCTAACAAACAAAGGTGCAGGTGAAGATGAAATAACAGCTGAAGTGTTAAAAGCTATTAACAGTGATAACATGAGACAACTACAGAGAATCTTTAATAAAATTTGAAAAGAAGAAAAGGTATTTTCTAAATGGAAAAAAGGAATCATTGTTATAATACCAGAAAAAGGCGACATTAGCGACTGCAATAACTGGAGAGGAGTACGCTTACTATTAGTTGTGTCAAAAGCGTTTTGCAAATTTATTCTGAATAGGAGTCAATATATAGTGGATATTGTATTGAGAGAAGAACAAGCAGGATTTCGAAAAGGGAGAAGCTGTCTCGACCAAATCTTTACTCTAAGAATAATACTCGAAGAACGTATTGAAAAGCAGAAACCACTAATACTGAACTTCATAGACTTTAAAAAGGCATTTGATAGCATTCACAGAGATTCATTGTGGAGAATTTAAGAATATATGGAATACCATCTAAAACTGTCAACATCACTAGAGACCTCTCACAATGGATATGTTTGTGTATTAAAAACAGAAGAAAGATTGATTGAAAGGTTTCAGATTGAAACAGGCGTGAAACAAGGATGTATGTTGTCTCCCTTGCATTTTGGAAACGCCATACGCTTCGTAATGAAAAAATGCTGCACAGGTAAAATGGGCATTGATTGGGTACATGGGACTCAACTGGAAGATCTAGATTTTACAGATGACATAACTCTTATAGTGACAATGTGAAATCGATGCAAGAAAAAACAGATACCCTGTCTTCACTGGCTAGTAAAATTGGACTCTAAATTAACAAGGAAAAAAAATAATGAAACTTATCATTAGTCACGAAGGAAAATATACGTAGAGGGAACAGCTGTTGAAGAAGTCAACCAATTTGCATATCACGGCAGCTGTATATACCAAGATGGTGACACCAGAAAGGAAGAATCCGAACTGCAAAAGCAGCATTGACCTTCAAGAATCTTGAGAACATATGGCATTCAAAAGTTATAAGCACAAAAACCAGGTTAAGATTATTCAATTCAAATGTAATATCCACCCTCATTTATGCATGTGAAAGCTGGAAAACAAATAGACAAATAATTAGACTCTTCAAAACAAATGCCTAAGAAAAATACTCGGTATAACGTGAAATGATTTCAATAACAAAGCAGAAATAAGACAGATGAGCAAACAACAACCTGTCTCATGAGTGATCAGAAAAAGAAGATGGATATATGACAAACTTTAAGCAGAAGATGCTGGAAGAGACTAGACATTGCAACAATGAAACTTTTCTGACACTTTGCCAATTATGCTTGTCAAATATTGGTTACAGTCAGTCACAGAAGATACCGATGAGCAGAAGATGGCCAGATACTTCCACAGACAACTAACATGCTCAAAAATTGTTTCTGGGATGAAAAATACAACAAATTATTATCTTACAGTTTCTAATTATTTCTGAAATATTGCTGTTTCACAGGAGCCATGACTGTATCAAGAATCAGCTTGGCTACTTTGCCTGATGTCTGGCCAAAGAGCCAATCAGTGAACCTTAGACACTCTATACAGATAATCATAATTATGGCACTCCTGGCTTCATATGGTAGGCTGCTCTTCTGGTCACTGTAAAGCAAAATATTGTTTCATTGTAGTATTTAAACTTTTGGTTGTTTTTCCTAAAGCTTCATTAACTCAGTATTACTTCCTTCTGATGGCTTCACACTGTTTATTTTGCCTTGCAAACCTTCATTATAGCCATTCAGCATTTCATACATCTGTTTTTGTAAAATGTATTTCAGTATATCAGGATTTTAAAAATTATGACTGATATTCCACAACTGTCTTCATTAGTATAAGCTTCACTCAATGTTGCTTGTGATTTTAAAATGTTATCAGTCTGTTTGTGAACTAACTTATTTCTGGCTATAGTGAAATCATCCAATTTGTTTCTTTCGACTTTTTGGTTGTGTGTGTGTGTTTGTGTGTTTGTTCATAAGTGTGTGTGTGTATGTGTGCACTTATATATTTAAAATATTTGTGTATTAAAAAAAATCACACAGAAAAATATATTGTGTTAATTTAACTACCTGTTGGTCTAGATACAGCAGTGATATTAATTGTATCACATTTGTTGGATGATATCTTATAGCAAGATGATATCTTAAAATAATGAAGGTTGTAACAATTCAAGTACCCATGTTTGCAGTACCATAGTTAGAGTTTGAAAAAAGCCTTGAACCTTGACATCACTGCACTCTCTTATTGTTTATGAGTCTAAACAAAATTGTCTTCTTTTATTGATTACATACCTAGGCAAAGTTTTTGCTGTAGGTAAGCCTATTTTAACTCTATTTAACTTTTTATTTGAATCTGTTTTCATATTTAATGCTGTGGCTTTAGATCTCACTGTCATTTGTTTCTGTTGTCTTGTTTTGATTCATGTCAACTTTGGTTGTTTATTTTGATGACATGGTATCCTGACCAAACAGGATTCCGCTGGCTTACTGTATTGGCAGTGCCTCTATGACAGTCTGAGAATGAATTTAAAAATCCAGCAATGGATTTTTCTGAAGGTCTCCTGCACCCACTAAATGCCACTGCTTTGTACCAGTACTTTTACATTCAAAGTAATATTTAATGGTTGTGATCAATTGTTTGTGCTGTGTCTCCAGAATGGCCAGACTATTTTAAGAATTTCTTCATAGTGGAAATATTCAACAGTGCTTAATAGTAGAAGAGTACTGCAGAGAATAGCAATGTTTTCTCACTAATATTGTGAATTGGAGAGCTCCTCTTGGTACTCTCCAATAATCCAGCAGTAAAAATGGGTACCTAATTTACTTATTTTAGGAAAAACTGTCTCTGAAAATAGAAAAAAATGTGCCTGCAGTCTGAGGCATAGTGGAGGCTCATGTGAGCACATATAAGGGAAACTGATAAAAAACAGTCTCAATTATGTATGACCATATCCAAGTCTATAGCATGTGAATTTTTCCTCTTAAAATATATAAGGTTTACATAAAATTATATTCATGGCCAGTTTATTAAATCATTTTACAGAGGCTTCTTTTTTAGAATTTAATCTCAAGACTAATATTAGATCTAGCAAATTATGATCAGCCAGTCCTCTGTACTCCCAATGGAGCATAAGGCATCAAGAAAGGTTCTCCAGCCAATCCTATCTTGAGCAAGTTGGGGATACCTCAAACCATTTCTTTCATGTTTCCTTTAGTTCTTCCTGTGTTGTGCATCTCTATGTCCCCAATGGCTTGCTCTTCTTTCTTTTTTCTTGAGGTGTCCAAGTCAGGGTGGTATAGAGGGGTTTTGTTCTTTCCATTCATAGTGTGTGGCCCAGCCATTTCCATCTTTGAGTTTTGACCTCTTTAGTAGTGTTCTCAATGCCTAATCTTTTATTTATTTCCTCATTTGTCAAATGTTCTTCTCAGTATATTCTTAAAACTTTAAGAACTTTTTTTCATTCCTTATGAAGATGAAGTTGTAATATATATAAATGTCTTTTAGATTGTCTACATTTGCATCTTGACTGTCATATTATCTACATATGTA
Source organism: Achatina immaculata (assembly GCA_009760885.1). NCBI lineage: Eukaryota > Metazoa > Mollusca > Gastropoda > Stylommatophora > Achatinidae > Lissachatina > Lissachatina immaculata. The sequence goes on along the minus strand of CM019719.1, from coordinate 5,539,167 downwards.
GAATTTAAATTGTCATAACTGTGCTGTAATGTAATACTGATTTCGTATGTAAACCATTCCATGTCATTCTCTTTCAGTGCAAAGTAATACTCCACCAAAGCTGGGCTCCTATCCACAGCAGCTGCTGGTTCCAGAGAACACACCCATAGGTAGGTAATCTTGTCATATCTATGTCCTATGCTATTTACATGCCTTAGGGATGTCAAGCGTTAGTGCCTTCATATTTTTAGACCACTACAGCATTTGATAAGGCAAATGAGTGAACAACAAACTGTCTCATGGATGATCAGAAAAAGGAAATGGACCTGTCTCAGTCATGCGATGAGATGAAACAGTCAGAGAATCTCAAAACAAGCTGTCAAGTGGAACTCAACAGGCCAAAGAAAAAGAGGTCCGCGATTTGAAACTCTGAAAGGACATTGTTAAGAGAGGCCAAATTGGTAGGCATAAAATCCCTTGATGATATTGAAAAACTGGCCAAAAATAGGAAAACTTGGCAAACTGCCATGCGAGCCCCATGTGACATTTAAAGGCACGGGAAAGTTGTCAGATGTAAAATAGCCAACACCTGCCCTCACAACCTTTGTTTTCCTAGGGAAACCCCAGGTATCCATTTTTTAAAAGGTAGTCTTACTTTTCTCTAATTTATAGGTATCATTAAAATTATGTCAGAATACATTGAACATCTTCAATATTTTCAGTTACCACAGACTGCACATAGTTCTCATCAAGGAAGATGATTAAGAATAAGCTCTGTTTTGAAAAAAAAAAGAATATATTTCCACAGCATAATAATCTGCACCTGTCCTTAAAGTATAGCATATAATGTTATCCTCATCTACTGCACCTGTCCTTAAAGTATAGCATATAATGTTATCCTCATCTACTGCACCTGTCCTTAAAGTATAGCATATAATGTTATCCTCATCTACTGCACCTGTCCTTAAAGTATAGCATATAATGTTATCCTCATCTACTGCACCTGTCCTTAAAGTATAGCATATAATGTTATCCTCATCTGCTGCACCTGTTTGTGCCCCAAGATGAACTTCATACTGTTGCCTCTTTTCAGGAACAATTATAGGGAACATCACTGCATCAGATGCAGATGGACAACAGCTGTTTTTTAAAACAGACACTGAAGAAACAGGAGAACTGGTCAACCTTAGTAACCCTCGGAGTGTGCCAAATCAGCCCAATACAAAAATAGTGGACATTATACTTAAATCTCTTTTGGACAGAGATTATGTGAGTTGAAAGAATTTATCCGTTTTACACGGGCAAAGCAGATAAGAATAATTTATGTGATTATAAGTTGTAATATGTTCTGTAATATGATGATTTTTAAGTCTAGGATACAAACAAAATCCATTACTGTTTTTTTTTTTTTTAACCATCATCATCCTGTGACTCCCATAAGGAAGATTGTCTCCAGTGACCCTCCAGCCTTCTCTGTCCCTTGTTTTGTTTAACAGTGCTCTTGCCCAAACTGGGTCCAGTTTATCTTCTTATGTCATCCATCTATCTATATCACTAGATCACTCTTGCTCTTTTTCCTTCAACTTTTACCCGAAGCCTTCATTTATGTAATGTCCTTCAGTAAACCAGATTTTGCGTTCAGTCTTTTTCTTTCACATTTCATTCATTTTGTTTCTTTAGTCCTCTACAGTCACTTAATTGTCTGATTCGTAAGATTAAAATCCTGTGTCCCAGTTTTAGCTAAATGAGTTCAGATATCTCTAGTTCTCCAGTTCTCACAGTTTCAGCTTCTTCTTCTTATATTTGTTAATGCATCAGATGCCATGGCAGTTTGCATTGGGATTCATGACTCTCTGTTTTCTGTGGTCCATGGTATTTCTAGTTGTATCCATTGCTTTGCCTTTTCTGTGGTCCATGGTATTTCTAGTTGTATCCATTGCTTTGCCTTTTCTGTGGTCCATGGTATTTCTAGTTGTATCCATTGCTTTGCCTTTTCTGTGGTCCATGGTATTTCTAGTTGTATCCGTGGCCTTGCCTTTTCTGTGCCATTTGATCAGCCTGTTCAGATATTTTTCTCAGGGTCTCCTCTCTTTTTTTTTCAGATATTTTCCTCAGGGTCTCCTCTCTTTTTTTTTCAGATATTTTCCTCAAGGTCTCCTCTCTTTTTTTTTCAGATATTTTTCTCAGGGTCTCCCCTCTTTTTTTCAGACATTTTTCTCAGGGTCTCCTCTCTTTTTTTTTTCAGACATTTTTCTCAGGGTCTCTCCTCTTTTTTTTTTCAGACATTTTTCTCAGGGTCTCCCCTCTTTTTTCAGACATTTTTCTCAAGGTCTCCCCTCTCATTTTCCTTTAGTTTTCCAGTGGTTACCATGTTCTTGAACTTTCATCATTGCATGATATTTACAAGCCAGTCCAAGGTATTTTGATTATAGTTTTCTTGTGAATCAAATTTTTTTTTAACTTCTCGGAGAGCATCTTCATTTATTTTTTAGACAAGCTCAAGTGATTTTAAAAATTTGTTCAAGGTGTCTGTAGTTACTGTTTGTAGTTTTTCAGGAATGAAGCACACTTCATACTCTATATCCACATTTCACTCTTCAGAGTTTTAAGTACAAGTTTTCAAAAACTTTCTTTGCTGTTCTCATTTTTCATTGGCATCGCATGTTTGATTATATATGTTTTTATATTTGTTGCCATACTCTCTCTCTCTCTCTCTCTCTGAACCTTAAGTGCCCAGGGCACATGGGGCTTCCGCAAGGGTTTTCCACAAATGCCTGTCTTTCGCCTTTTTTTCTGCTCTTGCCCAGGTGAGCCCTCTATTGCTCAACATCCTTTCTGTTGTTCTTCTCCATGTCTCTTTTGGTCTACCCTTACTTCTGCTCCCCTGTGGTGTCCATCTTAGTGCTATTTTTGGTAGTGAGTTGTCAGTCATTCGGAGCACATGTCCCAACCATCGCCAGCGTCTTTCCTCAATAATTGTTGTCAGTGGTTTCATCTGCATATCTGCCAATAAGATGTTATTTCTTATGGTGTTTGGCCAAAATATTTTTTTAATTCTACGTAAACATTTAGTCTGGAAAGAATTCAACTTGTTTTCTATGGTTTTGGTGATTTTCCAGCATTCACTTCCATAGAGTAGTACACTTAGAACATTACTCTTAAATATCCTGATTTTCATATTTATGCTTAGTTTATTTGATTTCCATATATTCTGTAGCATTGCAAAAGCCTGGTTTGCTCTAGTAAGTCTGCTGTTGATGTCCTCTGTGCTGTCTCCATTTTCTACTACTCTGCTGCCAAGGTATACAAATTCGTTGACCTCCTCCACTAACTTGTTATCTACTCTGAGTACATTTCTGTTGTTCACATTTTGCTTCATTAACTTTGTCTTTCCTACGTTGATCTTTAGTCCTATGTTGTTTGCATTCTGGGTTAACTTGTTTATTTTATCTTGCATATCTTTGTGACTGCTTGATAATAGACAAATGTCGTCCGCAAAGTCAAGGTCCTCCAGCACTGTGTTAAGGGTCCATTGTAATCCTCTGCGTTTGTCTGATGTTGCCTCCTTCATTAACCAGTCTACTGCCAAGATAAATAATGTTGGTGATAGTACACATCCCTGTTTCACTCCTGTTTGTACCCTAAAGCTGCTGGAGGTATGTTCTCCACAGATAACTTTGCACTGAAAACCCTCGTATAGGGCTTTGATTACATTAACTATTTTATGGGGGAGGCCATGCCATCTTAGGATTTTCCACAGTGCATCTCTGTTGACACTGTCAAAGGCTTTCTCAAAATCTATGAATAATGCATATGTTGTGCTATGCCATTCATTTGCCTGTTCTAATATTTGTCTAAGTACAAATATATGGTCTATGCATGATCTTCCTTTCCTAAATCCTGCCTGCTCTTTCCGAAGTTTTTCCTCAAGTGTTGGTACAATTCTGTTGATGATTATTCTGCAAAATACTTTGCTAGTGAGTGGCAGTAGGGTAATGCCTCTCCAGTTCCCGCAATCTCTGAGGTCACCCTTCTTGGTAGTTTTACTATAAGACCAGTTTTCCACTCCTCTGGGGCTTTTTCTAAATCCCAAATTTGTTGTAATATCCGGCAAAGTTGTTTTGGTGTTTCTGTTTCTTCTGCTTTCAACATCTCAGCAGTCACTTCATCTTCACCTGGTGCCCTGTCTGATTTTAGCATCTTTATCGCCTCTTTTACTTCATTTATTGTTATTGGTCCTGTATTGATGTTTAGTTCCGCTTTTGCTTCAGGTATATCTATTGCTTGTGCTGCTTGTGTTCTGTTTAGTAGGGTGTTAAAGTGTTCCCTCCATCTTTCAATTTTTTCTCTTTCTCCACTGACCAGTTGTCCATTTTGTGTTCTTACTGCACTTTCACATCTTGTATTGAAGTTACCTGTCATCTGCTTTGTGATTTTATATATGGTTTTCATGTCATTTGTATATGCTGCTTTCTCTGCTGTCTCTGCTAAGTTGTCATAATACTGACGTTTATCTTGACGGCATGATTCCTTCACTTCTTTGTCTTTTTGTGCATAATTACTTAAAACTCGTTCTTTAAGCCGTTGTGATTTGGTGTTCAGTAATTTTTTCTTGATTTCTTTTCTTTGCTCTATCTTTTCCCATGTGGTCTCACTTATCCATTCCTCTTTTCTCCTTTTCCGATATCCCAGCACCTCTTTTGCTGTTTCCTGTAGTGTTTTATTGAACTCTAATATGGACATTTCTGCTTCGTCTTGTAGGACACTGAAGCGGTTCTTAAGTATTATTGAGAATTCATTTCTTGTTTGCTGGTCTATCAGTTTTTTTGTATCAAAATGTATCTTTCTGTGTTCTCCGATTCTGGCTTTCCTTAATTTTAGTTTTATTTTTGCTACCAGAAGGTTGTGATCACTTCCTATATCTGCTCCTTTCCTTGCTCGCATATCTTGTAGTGACCGTTTCCACTTGTTGTTTATTAGTATGTGGTCGATTTGGTTTTCTGTGGTTTTATCTGGTGACCTCCAAGTCACCTTATGGATGTTTTTGTGTTGGAAAATTGTCCCTCCGATGGTCATCATGTTTTCTTCACAGAAACTGCACAGTCTTTCTCCATTTTCATTTATTTCTCCGATTCCTTCTCTTCCCATGATTCTTCTTCTATCTTCATTTCCTTCACCTACTTTTGCATTGAAGTCACCCAAGATGAGTAGCATATCATGCTTGGGTATTGTTTCTACTGTGGCTTGGAGGCTGTTGTAAAAATCTTCTTTTAATTCCTCTTCAGCTGCTTCTGTTGGTGCATAACAAACTATAATAGACAGCTTCGTGAATCTTGAGTTGAACCGTGCATATAATAATCTCTCATTTATTGGGGTCCATTTCAGCAATGCTCTTGATGCTTCTTTTGTTATAATCAATGCTACTCCTCCTTCATGAAGATCTTCTTTACCTGACCATATTATTGTATCTCTGTGTGCTGTGTTGTTAATTTCCTTCTGCCTTGTCCTGTCCATCTTGCTTCTTGTATTCCTAGTATGTCTAGTTTGTATCTGTGCATTTCCTTGATGGTTTGTGCTAGTTTTCCAGTCTGGTTTAGTGTTCTTACATTCCAGCTGCCTATTTGCATCTTTTGTTTAGGTTCCAGGAGGTCTGCAGTCGGGCTGGGGACTTCCAGTGGCTGGCTTTCATCCACAACCTTCATGGGCTCAGTTTCCTGATACGCATTTCTCCTTCCACCTGCATTTGCTTTTTCCCTTGCTTCTGTTTCTGTAGCAGTCTGATAGTTTTTTACCAGATAGGGTTGCTGGCCCTATGCTGAACCCTCCTTAGTCGCCTTTTACGATCATGCATGGTAGGGTACAGTGGTCCTATTCTTTGCAGATCCCGGGTACCACACGGGGGTGTTGCCATACTATACCCATAAAATTACTCATTGTTCTAGACTCACACTTCTAAAGAGCAAGACATTTTGGCACTAATTATCTGTAATATCCAATAACATATTTTACTTAGTCTGTCAGACTGTACACACACTATGCAACAAAGTAAGAAAAAGAGGAGATTAGTGTATGTGTGCATGTAGATCATTTCAGTTTGTTGCTCATTCATAAGCTTTACAGACTGAGCAGAGGTAAAAACTATGAGACAAAATTTTTGGTAATAATAATCACTTGGATAATGTTTTTTGTTTTTTTTTTGTCAGGTATAAAATTCCTTAGTTTATGATATTATTCTTGGGCAATGGTAAAATTAAATTTATTTGGTGAAGAAACAGACTGAGTGAAAATCATATCTTCTCTCATCATTTTTTGAGAGGTTACAGCTTGGTCATTTATAATAATGTATTACACATATTTTCCTTAATGTAATTTTGTCCAAGTTATTATTTATAAACAAAGTTACAGTAGTAACAGTTTTGTGTGAAAGTCTGATTTAGTTTGTTCTGACATTTAGTTTGTTGTGATATTTAGTTTGTTGTGACATTTAGTTTGTTGTGATATGGTTTTTTGTAATATTTAGTTTGTTGTGATATTTGGTTTGTTGTTGTTTTTAGTTTGTTGTGATATTTGTTTCATTGTCACATTTTTGTAAATGTACCATCTTTACTGACAGGCTCCCAAAGAGAGAAAACTCTACTTCACTGTCACAGATGGCCCTAGCTCAGTAAGTCAATTTTATCTGATAAAAGGGATTTATTATTTTATATCTGCCTGATAATTTTGAACTTCATAATTTATAGTATGTTCAGTCATCACAGACTATGGTAGAAGCTTTGGCTATGTTGGTTGACCAGTTGTCTATGGTAGAAGCTTTGGCTGTGTTGGTTGACCAGTTGTCTATGGTAGAAGCTTTGGCTGTGTTGGCTGACCAGTTGTCTATGGTAGAAGCTTTGGCTGTGTTGGTTGACCAGTTGTCTATGGTAGAAGCTTTGGCTGTGTTGGCTGACCAGTTGTCTATGGTAGAAGCTTTGGCTGTGTTGGTTGACCAGTTGTCTATGGTAGAAGCTTTGGCTGTGTTGGCTGACCAGTTGTCTATGGTAGAAGCTTTGGCTGTATTGGTTGACCAGTTGTCTATGGTAGAAGCTTTGGCTGTGTTGGTTGACCAGTTTTCTATGGTAGAAGCTTTGGCTGTGTTGGTTGACCAGTTTTCTATGGTAGAAGCTTTGGCTGTGTTGGTTGACCAGTTTTCTATGGTAGAAGCTTTGGCTGTGTTGGTTGACCAGTTGTCTATGGTAGAAGCTTTGGCTGTGTTGGCTGACCAGTTGTCTATGGTAGAAGCTTTGGCTGTGTTGGCTGACCAGTTGTCTATGGTAGAAGCTTTGGCTGTGTTGGTTGACCAGTTGTCTATGGTAGAAGCTTTGGCTGTGTTGGTTGACCAGTTGTCTATGGTAGAAGCTTTGGCTGTGTTGGTTGACCAGTTGTCTATGGTAGAAGCTTTGGCTGTGTTGGTTGACCAGTTGTCTATGGTAGAAGCTTTGGCTGTGTTGGTTGACCAGTTGTCTATGGTAGAAGCTTTGGCTGTGTTGGTTGACCAGTTGTCTATGGTAGAAGCTTTGGCTGTGTTGGTTGACCAGTTGTCTATGGTAGAAGCTTGGCTGTGTTGGTTGACCAGTTGTCTATGGTAGAAGCTTTGGCTGTGTTGGTTGACCAGTTGTCTATGGTAGAAGCTTTGGCTGTGTTGGTTGACCAGTTGTCTATGGTAGAAGCTTTGGCTGTGTTGGTTGACCAGTTGTCTATGGTAGAAGCTTTGGCTGTGTTGGTTGACCAGTTGTCTATGGCAGAAGCTTTGGCTGTGTTGGTTGACCAGTTTTCTATGGCAGAAGCTTTGGCTGTGTTGGTTGACCAGTTTTCTATGGTAGAAGCTTTGGCTGTGTTGGCTGACCAGTTGTCTATGGTAGAAGCTTTGGCTGTGTTGGTTGACCAGTTGTCTATGGTAGAAGCTTTGGCTGTGTTGGTTGACCAGTTGTTTATGGTAGAAGCTTTGGCTGTGTTGGTTGACCAGTTGTCTATGGTAGAAGCTTTGGCTGTGTTGGTTGACCAGTTTTCTATGGTAGAAGCTTTGGCTGTGTTGGCTGACCAGTTGTCTATGGTAGAAGCTTTGGCTGTGTTGGTTGACCAGTTGTCTATGGTAGAAGCTTTGGCTGTGTTGGTTGACCAGTTGTCTATGGCAGAAGCTTTGGCTGTGTTGGTTGACCAGTTTTCTATGGTAGAAGCTTTGGCTGTGTTGGCTGACCAGTTGTCTATGGTAGAAGCTTTGGCTGTGTTGGTTGACCAGTTGTCTATGGTAGAAGCTTTGGCTGTGTTGGTTGACCAGTTGTCTCACATGTCCAATATGCCTCTCATTCCTAGCTGTGCCAGTCTGTACTTCCAGCTATCTCAGTCTTCTTCTTCTTCTTCTGCGTTCGAGGTTGTTCGTCACTTCAGATCCTGATCCCTGTCGACATGGCAAAGCCCGCAGTCCTCTCCAGATCTTGATAGGAGCCCCAAAGCTTTTGCCCCAAGCTTGTGTCCTCTGGCCATGTCTCTCAGTCTTAGTAGGGATGTCGATTCATTGCTCTTGAAGCCCTTCACTCTGCCTATCTCTCTGAGCAAGTTAACAATATCAGCTTGATCCAGTGATTGTCCATATGTAATGATGGCGAGCCAGCCAGTCTGTCGGCTCTCTCATTTTCCTGAATGCCAACATGCCCAGGAACAAAGATGAAGGTGACTCTGTGAATCTTTGATTTCTGCAGTGACTCAAGCAGCTACCTGGCTACAGAACCTTTCGGCAATTATTTATTACAAAGTCACGCTGCCTTTTTTAATTCATAACTTGGTAGCTTCATTTTTTTTTTTTTCCTTATTTCCTGTTCTTACTGCTCATGAGTTGATTTTGTATTATTTTGATCAACAAAATATTTCTCTAAAATTTTTGTTGGCTAAGGCATTAAGTTTTTCAGTAACTATCCAAAATTTATTTATATATCAGTTATCACTGTCAGGCATTGATGGTTTGTCTGATTGGTACTCTGTGTTACTGGTGACTGTCAAATTCTTAGCCTTATTGTATGGCTTGAGAGAGTCAGAGGTTAGGGGAGTAAACTCTGATGAGAAAATCTAGAGGGAGGAAAGGAGACAGAGGTTAGGGGAATAACTCTGGTGAAAAAAATATAGAGCTAGGAATCCTGAAGCAACTAATGGTCAGGTTCTTTTTCTGGCACTCCTTGTAACTGCAGTTTTTCAGATGTAAGGACCTCATCCTTCCTTCAGAAATAATTGGCAGATTTAAGAGGGGTTAGTGCAATATGAGCAGGGCATCAGTTTCCTGGCCACAGCAGCTGTTATTGCTGCTACCTATACCAAATAATCGTTAATTTAATCAACCTTGAGAATCTTTAAATCATTTAAAATGTCATTTATCATTTAAATAGTGGATAGGTTCTAAGGACTGCAAACGCGCCACAAACAGCCTTTGGCAGTCAAGTCCAGCTCCTGGCCTTCCCGTGGCAGAACTGTTTAAACTGACAGGAGAAGGGGCGAGGGCGAATATCTGGCGCCTGAAACCAGTTACTTAGGGTAGATGAGTGGCACGTTTGGTAGCTCATCTGCCGCTGTTGGCGAGATCTTCAGCTGCCGTGCGTGGAGCGGTGCTCCTCCCGGCCAATGAAGAAATTTGCAAATGAGGTTGCTGCGCAGCATCACTGCGGAAAAGGTGGTAGAAAGGATAAAGCGAAGCAAACAGTCAAATCACGGCACCTCTGGTCTGGAGGTCGGCCACGTCCTGAGTGCAGTCATATCGGGTGAAATGCATGAACCGGCTTGTCCCAGAGGTTAAGACACTGCTGGCTTGACTCTTCAAATGCCCCGCGTGGAGTGAAGCTCCTCCCGGTTAAGGAAGTAAATGCGGAAAAGAAATAAAGGATGCTGTGCGGCGCCGATGGGAAAAGGTGGTGGAAAGTGAAGTTTAACCGGTATGTCCAGTAGTATCGCTACGAGAGCTATACCACGGCACCTCTGCTCTAGAGACCGGCCACGTCCGAAATACACCTACACTGGTGAAATATGCCTAAACCGACACACACCAGGGGTGGAACTCGATGGCTAGACATGTCATGCCACCTCCGCTCTAGAGGTCGGTAACGCCTGATAAACACCCATACTGGTGAATTTTGCCTAAACCGGCTCATACCAGGGGTGAATCTTGAAGGCTATGCATGTCACAGTACCTCTGCCCTAGAGGTCGGTCCCGTCCCAAACACGCCCATACTGGGAAATGCCTAAACTGGCTCAACCCAGGGGTAGAAGTCACTAGTGGCGAGGATTTGTCCTCCTGGACAAAAGCTCCATCCTGGTCACAACTAGGAAGGGTAGCGGCCACGACCGCAAAATGCTGAAGTCGGAGACACTGGACCAGGGAAGTCTAGATAGGCAACCACCTCTCACCCGGCGGGGATGTCTGCGTATCCTAATCACGCTGAGGTTTTCCGGTGAGAAAGTCCAACCCTGGACTGGATGGGCAACCACCTCTCACCCGGCGGTGATACACGGGTATCTCAAAACACGTCGAGGTTTTCCGGTGAGAAAGTCCAACTCTGGCCTGGGTGGGCTACCGCCTCTCACCCAGCGGGGATGCACTGATATCCTAAACACGTCGAGGTCTTCCGGTGAGAAAGTCCAACCCTAGACCAAACTGGTGCAATGAAAACCACGATGTCACGCAATCCCGCTTCCGAGACCCACCAAGATTTGGCTGTGTTGGTTGACCAGTTGTCTATGGTAGAAGCTTTGGCTGTGTTGGTTGACCAGTTGTCTCACATGTCCAGTATGCCTCTCATTCCTAGCTGTGCCAGTCTGTACTTCCAGCTCTCTCAGTCTTCTTCTTCTTCTGCGTTCGAGGTTGTTCATCACTTCAGATCCTGATCCCTGTCGACATGGCAAAGCCCGCAGTCCTCTCCAGATCTTGGTAGGAGCCCCAAAGCTTCTGCCCCAAGCTTGTGTCCTCTGGCCATGTCTCTCAGTCTTAGTAGGGATGTCGATTCATTGCTCTTGAAGCCCTTCACTCTGCTATCTCTCTGAGCAAGTTAACAATACCAGCTTGATCCAGTGATTGTCCATATGTAATGATGGCAGAGCCAGCCAGTCTGTCGGCTCTCTCATTTTCCTGAATGCCAACATGCCCAGGAACAAAGTTGAAGGTGACTCTGTGAATCTTTGATTTCTGCAGTGACTCAAGCAGCTACCTGGCTACAGAACCTTTTGGCAATTATTTATTACAAAGTCATGCTGCCTTTTTGAATTCATAACTTGGTAGCTTCAGTTTTTTTTGGTCCTTATTTCCTGTTCTTACTGCTCATGAGTTGATTTTGTATTATTTTGATCAACAAAATATTTCTCTAAAATTTTTGTTGGCTAAGGCATTAAGTTTTTCAGTAACTATACAAAATTTATTTATGTATCAGTTATCACTGTCAGGCATTGATGGTTTGTCTGATTGGTACTCTGTGTTATTGGTGACTGTCAAACTCTTAGCCTTATTGTATGGCTTGAGAGAGTCAGAGGTTAGGGGAGTAAACTCTGATGAGAAAATCTAGAGGGAGGAAAGGAGACAGAGGTTAGGGGAATAACTCTGGTGAAAAAAATCTAGAGGTAGGAATCCTGAAGCAACTAATGATCAGGTTCTTTTTCTGGCACTCCTTGTAACTGCAGTTTTTCAGATGTAAGGACCTCATCCTTCCTTCAGAAATAATTGGCAGATTTAAGAGGGGTTAGTGCAATATGAGCAGGGCATCAGTTTCCTGGCCACAGCAGCTGTTATTGCTGCTACCTATACCAAATAATCGTTAATTTAATCAACCTTGAGAATCTTTAAGTCATTTAAAATGTCATTTATCATTTAAATAGTGGATACTAACTACTGTAGCTGAATAATTAAAGTGATACACAGTAACTTCTACAAATTTTATGTAAGTTTTAAATATCTGGAGGGAAAGAGATCACAAGCTAGATTCAGCTGAGATATAGAGATGTTTATGAGGGCATGTTTGAGAAATATTTATTTTTCAGATGAGTAAAATGGAAACATCTGAGAAATACATAAGTACCTTTCAATGTAAATGGTATAGAAGAGTCCTTCAAATATCATGGACATAAAAAAAAAACAAAATATATCCATACTATAGGAATTTAATACTGAAGAAAGTTGGTTAGTAAAGAAAATTAAACAAAGCAAACTTGAGTACAGTCTTGGAAGGGTACTTAATGGGAAAAAGAAAGATGACCAAGCTGAAGATGACACCAAAACATTGTTGATAATTTGCAAATGGATGCATCAGCAGCAGGGTATCTTGCTTACAACCAAGAGGCCTTCAAGTGAGCTGTTAGTTCTCTGCAAGGGATGTGCAAATGACTGAATGAGTGAAAATTGGAACAAATGATGTTACATGGAGAGTTATCAGGGGTGCTATATTATCTGAGAGGAAATGATGGCTAAATTTACCAACTTCAGAAGTTACCTCAAAGATGAAAGACCAGTATGATTTTTTTGTTAAATATTGAAAACTCAATATGATTTTTTTAAAATACCTGAACTGTGTAGAGAACAGTCTTTAGTGTGTGTCTTAATTGTTATGATTTTATTCTAGATTCCTGCATGGATCACGATGTTCATAGAAGATGTCAATGATGTAGCACCAAAATTCGTCTTTCTGCCATATGAGGTGACAATAAAAGAGGTGAGCAGAGTTCTCCAAAGGTGAGATAGTTAAGAATTAAACGGCAAAGATTTTACAGTAGAATTGGTGAAATCCACAAAAAAATCTCTGAAACTAAAGGAACTGAATTTAATGGAGCATATTTCATGGGTAAAAAAAAAAATAACCAGAATACATAAATACTGAAACAACTGAAACTGAAAAAGAAAAATCTACATAAAAACATAAATACCAGACATCCAAAATAATTTTTGCTATGATAAGAGTTGAAATAACATTATGAAAACTATGCTTGAAAAAAAATTGAAGGATAAGAATAGCAAAGGAAGAATTTGATTGCTATGGCTGATGACTTGGCACCTAATGATGATAATGATGATGATGGTGGTGGTGGTTATGGTGACTAAAGTAACAGTAAATAAATTATTATAATAAAAATTGAGAATATGAATGGTATATGTTTTTTGATCACATATGACTTCAGTATATTCTCAGAATGCAAGCTTCTATACAACATTTAGAGAGCACATTAATTAATATTTAACCATTTTTCGGAACTACTTCAGAACACTGTGGTGGGTTCAATCATATTTACTGGTGTGTCTGCAGAAGACCCAGACAGTGGGAGAAGCCCTTCATATACCATGGAGGTACTGTTTAACAAAATCATAATTTATGATGCAAGTATAGATGAACGGTTATTTACCATTAAACTAACAAAGCAGAGAAAAAAAAAGAGAAATGACAAAAGAAGTGCATTAAGGCCAATATTTCAGCCAAAAATTTTTTCAAGGTCAACATTATAATAAGTAAACATTACCCTCAAGTCTTATTAATTGTCCAATGACTTTTTTTCTTTAACCAAATTATGCTGTGATAATATCTTTAAGTCCTATTTGATCACTTAATGTGCACAAAGGTTTGCCAGCATAGGTCTGTCATAACTAAGCTGTGGCTCTTCATACACAAGCATGGAGGTTAGACTCTCATTTTCTCTTGTTCCATTCTTCTGTTCATATCTGTGTGATTTATCTGCAAGGTTCACAATAAGCAGACAGCAGCTTTCCTTGGCTGGTTGATCTGTAGACTAAGACCCAGGCTTAGTGCAGAACTGGCAAGATGTTTTTTCCATATCAGCTTCCTAGGTTGAGGAGAATCAGGAAACATGTTGTTACTGTGGTTGGTCGTGCGCATCATAACTCAGTAATTTGTTCATCAATATGTTGCTCAGCAGCTTCTTGAAGTAGTAGACATCAGCTTTCTTCAAATCCATCTTCTAAGACAGAAAAAAAAGAGACATTAAGATTTATCTACATTCTCAAAGATCCTATATTTTATCACATGTGAACATTTAGTATTGTTTGTGAGCAGCAAGTTTATCACTACTAGCAAAAAGTTCCTTTCTCTAGGTATAATGATTGTTCATTTTTCTTACTGCATTTGCTTCAGTATCTAGAAGATTCATGTGCCCCACCCCCCTTCTATCCTCCCACCCATGTTCCCAAAGAAAATTTGCACCCACATTTTTGTCCTTAGAAGATATGCATGCTCACACTCACAAATAAGTTGATGTTGTTAAGTCTGTTAGTTACCCATAAGAGGTAAAAAAAAAAAAGATGAATACCATTGTGGCTGATACAGACAGCTACATTAATAATGAATACTTATGAAGGATTGAGGAATTGTACACAACTTTGACTTTTAGACACTTCTCATTCATTTGTTATTTAAAATATGTAGGAGTTACTTGTAAACATTGAAGATATTTTATAATTCTTGCAAACATGCAGCCTTCTTTCTATATCATCATCATCATCATCATCACCATCACCATCACCATCACCACCATCATCATCATCATCATCATTCATCATCATCATCATCATCATTGCCTTTCACTCCCTTGAGAGCATAGGCCATGGATAAAGGCTCTTCAGTCATCCCTGTTCTTGGAATTATTCTCTGCTTCCTTTCATGCGGATCCTTTGTCTCTGAGCACTGTCATAATTTCTCTTCTCCAAGTAAGTCTAGGTCTTCCTCATTTTCTATTTCCTTGAGGATTCTATGTCAATGCCAGTCTTGCTATGCTGGTGTCAGGTTTCCCCAGAGTGTGACCAATCCACCTCTACTTCCTAGACATGATTTGTAGGTTCACTGGTTCTTGTCCTGCCCTTTCCCAGACCTCCTTGTTCCTGATCTTGTCCTGCCATTTAATGTTTAAAATCCTCCTCAAGCAGTAGTTCATGAATGGTTGTATCCTCTGTTATATTGTCTTGGTCATGACCTATGTATCTGAACCATATAGCAGGACAGTCTTTACATTTGTATTGAAAAGCCTAAGTTTCGTTCTTGTTTTGATGTTCTTAGATGACCATATTTTATATTTATTTTATTTATGTATATTTATTCTGACTGACTGACCACCTACTATGGCTATTAATCTTGTGACAGATTATGAACTTATTAATGGAATTAAATATTGTGGTGAATTTTCCTAGAACCAGTTGTTTTTAATGTGCCTTTACTTATCAAGAGACCTTTCTAAATGTTAGTGAGGAGGGATGTGAACTTATAATTTAGGTATTCAGTTTAAACTTTACCTTCATATTTGCTGCATGTACTAGATGTCTCTCTCTCTCTGAACCTTAAGTGCCCAGGGCACATGGGGCTTCCGCAAGGGTTTTCCACAAATGCCTGTCCTTTGCCTTTTTTTTTGTTCTTGCCCAGGTGAACCCTCTATTGCTCAACATCCTTTCTGTTGTTCTTCTCCATGTCTCTTTTGGTCTACCCTTACTTCTGTTCCCCTGTGGTGTCCATCTTAGTGCTATTTTTGGTAGTGAGTTGTCAGTCATTCGGAGCACATGTTCTAGATATGCTGTCATGTAATTTTTATATTGAAAAAAAAATGCATCAATGACTGATTATATATGATTTTGTAGATGGTGCAGTTCTGTTTGTTGTGTAAAATGCTGCTGAACACTTTATACTCCTGGTATATGCCTAAAATGCAAATTTCAGTTTATTAAATTGTGGCATCAGTAATATTTAAATAATTTAGTAGTTTTATGTGCATAAAAAATCTTTTCAAGGGACCTTCTCAGCATGTAAAAATATTGTAATCTCATTTTTTTTTCTGTTTTTGCCATTTATGATACAAGAGGAAAATACCTTTTGTATTTACAATTTACCTGTTTAGAAATGAATATGATCATAACAAAGTAGTAAAAAAAATTATATATTAGTATTATGGAAATATTGTTAATTTATGAAAGAAATTATGTTCACTGTAAAATATCTATTTTTTTTTCCAGTCAAATGCTCAGGTAGGTCAACATGCATGTTTTGTCTATTAGTCATGTTCAGTACAGTCTGTGAGTGTGCGTAAATGGTGACTCAGATTTGATCAATAAAAGCATGGGCTGTTTTTTTTAATCAGCTGTTGCAGAAATTATGTATAGATTTGTACACAATTAATAAGATCTGATCAGAGACACAGTATTATGGGAGATATTGCTATGAATGAACTGAAGACATTAACAAATAAGAGAATAAAATATGAGTGTTATGCTGAGCTAATATTATGTTATGCTTTGGATATTTGTATGATAAACTAACACATGAAATGTAATGGAAACAAAAGGGTTATGGTTGCCTTGTTATTTTTCATGAGAAGCAAATGATAATGGCAGTGATTGACATATCCTGTTCATAAAACTCCATAAATCAGACATTGCACAGTAAATCATGCTATAGGTTATATGTGTACACTGACTTATTTATTTCTTGTGTTTGAAGACTTGTTTCTTTTGTATATAGATCTGATATTTTATTCAACATATTCTACATAAATTTGTATATGCTTGTTAAAGGAGTTTTACCATTGACCTCATTTTGGTGTTGGCATAAATCAATTTATGTTCTGTGGCATCATTTAGATAAAAAAGAATTATGAGACTGCAGTTCACTAATCACACAGCATTTCAGACAAGGGAATATGTACCTGAACAGAAAAATTGTAGAAATTAATGTAGAGTTTGATTAAGACTGAATGATATAAGTAAGTTTTTAGTGAATGAGTGAGTGAAGATAAACAAAATAAAGAGATAAATGGAAGCAGGAAAGGAAAATATTCTTTTTCTGTCATGCAGGCTGCAGATGAGGAATATCTAACAACTTTTACTATTGACCAGTACAATGGCAACATCACTCTAATGAGATCTTTAGACTATGAGAAACACAGTTACTACCAGTTCAGAATCATGGCAGAGGTAGGAGAAAGCTTCTAAATATAAAGCAGCAGTTACACTTATATGTCTAATTTTAGTTTTTTGTTCTTATCTATGAGAGGACATTATTTTATGATATCCAAGTCTAAGTCTTATAAATTTAATGAGGTGTCAAGATTTATGTAAATTTAGAATTTATGGAAGGAAGTAGACCATGAAGTAGACTGCTGTGATACAAGGATATTTTAAAAGCATGTTTGAGAGATTTTCTTTTCATCAGAAGAGTAAAGTGTTAACAACTAATGTTACACAGGGGCACTATATTATTTGAGAGGAAACAGGGTTAAATTTAAGGTAGAAAATGCTATATATAGAGTTATAGTGAACTGCTATAGTCTGTTCAACATGACCATCTTGCTCTCACAGTTAAGTGAGAATATCATGAAACAATTGACCAATTCTTTCCATGAGACCGTCATCTAAATTCTTTCCATGAGACCATCATCTAAATTCTTTCCATGAGACCATCATCTAAATTCTTTCCATGAGACCATCATCTAAATTTCATTTTTAATTTTTGTGGTCCTCAGGATGAGGGAGGTCTGAAAGCTGATCCAGCTGGGTTTGTTGTGTACGTGCTGGATGTGCAAGACACCCCACCCAGCTTTGTTAATTTGCCATACAGTATTCAGATTGATGAAGACACACCAGTGGTAAAACCATGGTTAAATTTTAATTACTGTTCAGGAAGAATTTGGAATGAATACAATTTTATAGTTGTTATCAGGTATAATGAGACTGACCTCTGGCAGTTTAACCTACTACATAAACAGAAAGTATTCTATCAGTACATATCAAACCAACTGCCTTGTGGGTGACTTGACAGAGTAAAAAAAGCTGTAGGTGTAAACACTGACAGAAAAATTTCTGAGAGGGACTAAGGCAGTTGGTGGCAAGATTCTTTAGCCAAGCCACCTTCTAGCATTTCCTACAACAACGCTGCTAGATTCTTTAGCCAAGTCACCTTCTAGCATTTCCTACTACAACTCTGCTAGATTCTTTAGCCAAGGCACCTTCTAGCATTTCCTATAACAACTCTGCTAGATGCTTTAGCCAAGCCACCTTCTAGCATTTCCTACAACAACTCTGCCAGATTCTTTAGCCAAGCCACCTTCTAGCATTTCCTACAACAACTCTGCCAGATTCTTTAGCCAAGCCACCTTCTAGCATTTCCTACAACAACTCTGCCAGATTCTTTAGCCAAGCCACTTTCTAGCGTTTCCTACAAATCTGTTAGATTCTTTAATATATGGACTTGCCCTTTCTCTGTAGCTGATTGGCTGAGTTGGTAGAAGGGATAGTGTGACATGAACAAGGGATTTTCTCCCAAACAAGACAGAATGTACAACAACAACAACAACAACAACAACAACAACAACAACAACAACAGAAGCAACAACAACAACAACAACAACAACAACAACAACAAAATGGCTGTTTCAGAACAATTTTCTAAGTTGCAAAATGCCATCATATAATGAGACAGATTAAAACACTAAAAATGATGGCACTGTGAGCCATAAACAATTAAATTAAGTTCAGACCCCCCTCCCTCCACACATACACACACATATGCATGCACGCTCGCACACACACACACACACAGATTAAAGAAAATAATTTATGTGCATAGTTTTATTTCTGATTGTTGATGGATTTTTGATGAGATGAGTAATGAACAACAGAAGCTGAATCAACTTGCAAAACAGTATATAAGAGGGTTGTTTGATAAGTATATCTCGTAGCAGAGAAATTTATGAACAGTTTTATTAGTGGTTTGTGATCAGATGGAGCTATTTTTCTTATCCAGGTTGTTAGTGACAATAAGTAATGGACAAAAAAAAAATCTAGACATGGCTGCTTAAGTATTTTTAAGTTGATAAATTTCCCCCTTTTTCACCATCTTTACATTCTTTGGAAGGAAAGCAGTGGCTTGTGTTTTGGGCGGCATAGATGTCCCAGCCATGATTACCATGTGATTAATCAAATTACCGAGTGTTATAACACGTCTGGCTCCTCAGCCCTTTGTTCTGAATTGCAGATCAGAAGTTCTCAGGAATCCACAATTTCTTTTTGCACGAATTGTTACTTGTTTTGTTACATTTCCACCATACAGTGACATGGCATTGTTAAATCTTGTATTATCAGAATTTAGTCTGAATGAGTACACCATCTTTTCACTGATATTCCTTCTTGTTTCATAATTTTGTAGCATTATCTTAATTTAAATGGGAAAATATCAGCAAGACCTGCAGATACTCATTTGGAACAAAGCTCATCCAAAAAACTGCTGTGCTATTTGATGAAAATTTAAAAAACTGCTGTTATATTTGATGAAAATTTTTTTAAAACTGTTGTGCTATTTTATGGAAATTTAAAAAAACTGCTGTGCTATTTGATAAAAATTTAAAAAACTGCTGTGCTATTTGATGGAAATTTAACTCTTTAATTCACAGCCATAATGTTAGGTATTTGAACTATACAAAATCACCATCTTGAAATTTCAAAAATTCTGTAATCTGAGATGTACCTGGTCCCAAGAGTTCTTGATAAAATGTTGTCAGCTTGTAGTGTAAATTTTCATCATGTTCTACATGAAAAATACCTATTAATGATATATTTATGTCTATTTCTTTAGGGCAAGTCAGTACAGAAAGTTGTGGCGGTTGATGGTGACAGGGGAATTCCAAATAATATTACCTACAACTTTGAAAGTGGTAAGTGGCTAAGTGTGAGCAAATAATATTTACCTACCACTTTGAAAGTGGTAAGTGGCTAAGTGTGAGCAAATAATATTACCTACAACTTTGAAAGTGGTAGGTGGCTAAGTATGAGCAAATAATATTACCTACAATTTTGAAAGTGGTAAGTGGCTAAGTGTGAGCAAATAATATTACCTACAACTTTGAAAGTGGTAAGTGGCTAAGTGTGAGGTGGAACTCGCCAAGTTTACTGAAGAAAATTGCTGACTACAGGATGAGAAACTAAGAGTGAAATTTAATATGCAACTTCAGTTTTTAAATTAAAATTCTGTTGTTATTGTTTTATATTGTCATCCTATTCTTATATGTTTTGTGTAAGATGTTTGTCTATATTATTACACAGGAGACTCATGTGCAAACAGATTGGACATAGAAACATGGATATAATTTGTTGTTAATATGGCTCATTGCCTTATCTGTGGAAATACAATGAGGGAAATTAAAAATAGGACATCCATCACTCTTCAAAAAGTAAACAACTAAAGAACTACAAAAATAAGATTTTTAAGGGCATGCATCTTTCCCATCGCAACATATGCCTGTGAGACCTGGACACTAACAAAACAGCTGAGAAACACATAAATGCCTGTGATTGTAAATGTTACAGAAGAGTTCTTCAAATATCATGGGCACAAAAAAGAACAAATATGCCCATACTACAAGAACTTAATATTGAAGAAGGCTGACTAGTAAAGAGGATTAAACAGAGAAAACTTAAATATTTTGGACACATTAAACATCATGATAATCTAGAGAAAACTGTCTTGGAAGAATATATAATAGGCAGAAGAAACAGAGGAAAACCAAGGTGAAGATGGCAGCAAGACATCGTTGATAATCTGCAAATGGATGCATCAGCAGCAGGCCATCTTGCTTACAACTGAGAGGCCTACAGGAGAGCTGTTAGGGAGGCAAAGTTCCACAAAGGACATGCATATAACTGATAGCTCATTTCATGACCATACACTTTTAGAATCAATCAATGACAAAAGTCATTCAACAGAATTATATTCAGCAAAATCAGTAATCAGCTGACATCTGTTTCAGTTTTAGCCATGACTGGCTGACATTTGTTTCAATGAAGTCATAACCAGATTATACCTACTTCAGTGCTACTTCTAAGATATAAATAGCTACTATATTTGATCATGGAACTTCTTGTAAAAGCTGAGATATACATATGTCACAGAGTTCTTTCCATACTTTTCTAAATTCTCAGTTCATTCATTCGTTCATTTGCATGTCCCTTTTGGAACTTTGCCTCCCAAACAGCACTCCTGTAGGCCTCTCAATTGTGAGCAAGATGGCCTGCTGCTGATGCATCCATTTGCGGATCGTCAACGATGTCTTGCAGCCATCTTCGTTTTGGTCTTCCTCTCTTTCTTTTTCCCATTATGTATCCTTCCAACACGGTTTTCTCTAAATTATCATGACGTTTAATGTGCCCAAAATATTTAAGTTTTCTCTGTTTAATCCTCTTTACTAGTCAGCCTTCTTCAATATTAAGCTCTTGTAGTATAGATATATTTGTTCTTTCTTGTGTCCACAATATTTGGAGAACTCTTCTGTAACATTTACATTCAAAGGCATTTATGTGTTTCTCAGCTGTTTTGTTAAGTGTCCAGGTCTCACAGGCACATGTTGCGATGAGAAAGATGCATGCCCTTAAAAATCTTATTTTTGTGGTTCTGTCTGCTTCTCTCCACAGATTCTTTATTTGTTTTACTTTCTGAAGAGTGATAGATGTCCTCCTTTTAATATCCCTCATTGTATCTCCATTATTAGTTAGTAATGATCCAAGATATTCAAAACTTTCCACTTCTTCCAGTTTTTCCTCATTGATACATATTTCAGTGGCCTTGTTTGTTTTGTCACTTGTCATCAATTTAGTTTTCTTTGCATTAAGATAGAGGTTCTGATAATAATTCTCAGTTACAAACAGCAATAGTGAAAATTCCAGAATACTCGTAAAATGTAATAGCCAAAATTATATAAGATATACCTCATTTATTCTTCATTCAGTTCATTTTTCCACTCTGGCATCTTTATTCATAAGTTGGTAAAGCATCATTTTATTCAGAGAATAAAAATATGACTGGCATTTTGTGTTTGGTTTTCTCACTAGTCTTGGTTTAAAGAGGGGATACCTATTTTGGTCCATTGATCACTATTTGATTATTCTCTGCTAAACTCATCTGTAAGAAACTGCATCATCTGCTGTCCAGTAGAGACTAAGATTAATATACCAGAATGGTTCAAACAGAAATCATTTGGCAGAAATAATGAGAGTCTGATTATGATTGATTAGTTTCCATGCTGTATAATCAATTTTCTGTCATTTTCCTCTGTTCTGGATTACTTCTGTTAAATTATATCTTACACATTTATATCATCTTTCCTTAATCCTTTCATGGTATTGTTAATGTATAATGCCTAATTTCTTTTATAAAAATATGATTTTATCGGAGTTTTTGTCTGTAAAAGTACTAATTATTTATTAAAAATTGTGACCATGGAATGGTTTCCCAGTTCTCTTTTTTTATGCCAGGTTCTTGTAGCATTGATAAGCCAAGTTTTTCAGTATCTGCTTTCAAAGTTTATATTTTTCATATGTTACATTGCACATATATGTATTTCATGCAATAAAAATGCATGCATACTTCTACTTTTACATGTATTTGTGGAAATATGAAAATGAGAATGCATATGTGCAAACACAAGTATGTTAAATAAAAGTATCATGCTCTTTCCATTTGTTTTCATGAGTTTTTACTTGAATATGATATCTGTTTATGAAAATTTAGGCGATTTTGAGAATTTCAATCTAAATGCAACGACTGGCGTGATAACAATAAAAAATAACCTGGACCGTGACTCTGACACTATGAGAAACACTGGTGGAGTCTATGCTATGACTGTCAAGGTAAATGTAAACTATGAACCAATGTTTTCATATAGTTTATCCACTAGTATAAATAATTTAGATTAAATTTACCTCAATGCAGATCATTATTTTGTTCTTGTAATCTCAGAGTACAACAGCTTATGGGAGGAAAGGGTAGCTTGAACAAGGCACCTTCTAATAATAATAATAATAATGATGCTTCAAAATTGTCTTATAAGATGAATAAGAGCATTTTTATTCAGGCAGCAAAAAGGAAATACAAAAAGAATTACAAAAATGTGATATATCTCTCTCTCTCTCTGAACCTTAAGTGCCCAGGCCACATGGGGCTTCCGCAGGGGTTCTCCACAAATGCCTGTTCTTTGCCTTTTTTTTCTGCTCTTGTCCAGGTGAGCCCTCTATTGCTCAACATCCTCTCTGTTGTTCTTCTCCATGTCTCTTTTGGTCTACCCTTACTTCTGTTCCCCTGTGGTGTCCGTCTGGAAGTCCCCAGCCCAACTACAGACCTCCTGGAACCTAAACACGAGATGCAAATAGGCAGCTGGAATGTAAGGACACTTAACCAGACTGGAAAACTAACACAAACCATCAAGGAAGTGCACAGATACAAACTAGACATACTAGGAATACAGGAGGCAAGATGGACAGGACAAGGCAGAAGGAAATTAACAACACAGCACACGGAAGATACAATAATATGGTCAGGTAAAGAGGATCATCATGAGGGAGGAGTAGCATTGATTATAACAAAAGAAGCATCAAGAGCATTGCTGAAATGGACCCCTATAAATGAAAAATGTGTTATAGCTGTCATTAATTTATTAAATATATATTTATCATATTGCCTAGATTCATTAATTTATATTGTATCTTACTTCATTAATTGTTTATATCTTTCATTAGGCATCTGAAGTTGTACCTGAAGGTCAGGAAAATTATGGAGCAACAACAGCAACCACACTAGTGACTATCACTGTTCGAGACGTAAATGACAATGCCCCAACCTTCAGCCAACAGATGTACAGAGCTACAATCCCAGAAAACATGCAGCAGGGAGTGCCTGTTGCCTTTCAAGGGAATGTCATGGAGGTTTCTGATATTGATCAGGTTAGCTAACTCTGAGAGTACATTAAACAGTTTCATATACATGTAACTAACTAAAATATATATATGAACAGCTTTATTTACTGAGAAACTTACAAAAATGCCATGTTTCAATTCAAATATTCTTGTCAAAAAGTAATTAGCAAAAACAGAACAAAAACGAATATAAACTGTGGAACATAGTATGTAGAATGAGCTTGATGATCTTCCTAGAAGCAGTTTAGTTATCAAGACTGGCAAACTGTATCTGACCAAGATCCTGTTAGACTTTTCCAAACTGCTCCTTGTGACAGGTATTATATTAGTACGGCTAATCTTCAGTCTTACATCTTACATCCTTCCCATGGTGTTTAACATCACATAGGGCTTTCATGGTAGTTTGCCAAGTTTTCCTGTTTTCAGTGAGCTTTTCAACCTCATCAAGGGATTTTATGCATACTAATTTGGCCTCTTTTAACAATGTCATCTTTAGAGTTTCACATGGTTGACCTCTTTTTCTTTGGCCTGTTGTGTGTATGAGTATTTAGGGGTGGGGGTGGGGGTTCCACTAATGATGGAGTCAGCCTAGAAACTTCTTTCTCCAGTTCACTGAAGGATTTCAGGCAAACCAGTCTAAATTATTCCCTGTTAACTTGATGTTGTACTTCAAGATTATTGTGATGTTAGTGCAAATAATTTACATTAAAAGAACATTAGAAGAATGTATGTTGGTAAAATTATATTAATAAATGAGTAGGAACTCGTACAAGTGATTAACTGATTTGTTTTGATTGGCTCTGCCTTGTTCTTTGAGGTAAACTATACATAAGTAAGGTAATCCTGTCATGCTTTAGAGGCACATAGGGAAATGGTGTTAGTGCTCATATTTTCCTTGACCTGTCATCACACTAGAGGGTGATATGGTCAAACTATACATAATAATGAATTAAATTATATCATTAAATCAGTTTTTTCTAACATTAATATACACATATTTTTTTTCCTTAACCTCTTGTAGGGGATTAATAGCCACTTCTCCCTGACATTTCTGAAAGATGGTCTGCCGTATTATGATTTTTCACCATTGCCTCAGGAAATATACTCAGAATCTTCTGTGCTGATAAAAGTAAACAACTCAGAAGCGCTGGATTATGAAACAAATCATAGTGTTGTGTTCCAGGTCAGTTGCATATTTTGTTTAAAAATTGTTTATATGAAGAAAAAAAAATTACAGTTGTAGTTTAAGTTATAAGACAGCTTTAATTTGTAATCACATCTGCAGCAAAAATATTTGCAAAAAGACTAAGATACTTCATATAAATCTTTAAAACCTAGAATTGTGATATAACATCATAAAATGCTGATGATTGTGTTCATTTACTGTGGATAAATGAGACTGGTTCATTACATCTGCCACAGAACTTAAACAGTGACAGTTTTTCATTTTGTTACCATTTGGGAATGTATTCTGTAACTTCCTTTCATAGTATTTCTCCAGCTAACAAATTCTTAGTGGACAAATTTTGCAAGAAAATGTTTTTTTTTTAGGTTAAAGTTTCCTGAATGTTCTTAATCATGTTCTAAATATGATTTTTGTGAAGGGAAAACATTCATAACAGTACTCATTAAAATGAATTTTTTTCACAGAAATAGCCTTGGATGGTAACAGACCAGATGGATGATAATAACTTTGATATGTGCTGTATGATTTCAGGTGGTAGCTCAGGAGTTGGATACTAAAGAAAAGAGATCAAATACAGCGACTGTTACCATAGAGATTGAGGACATGAATGACAATGCTCCTGTTTTTTCTGAGCCAGATTTTACGTTAGAAATTACAGAAAATACACCTGCTGGAACTTCAGTGGCTCAGTATAATGTAAGCAGGACCTTTTGCTTATTTTTGAGTTAACTTTGTACTAAAAGTTTGAAGTCTGACATGCAAACAGTCAAGTCTGTTAAGTCATGTCTGGTTCAATATGTACTGTGCATTTTTTATATAAATTGTGCCAAGAATGTAGAAATTAAGACTGCACAGTGATATTTTAAAGCTTAGAAAGACTAAGGTCCAGTTAGTGGACATACAGAAATCTACATAGAGATGAGACAATACCAGATTGGCAAGCTCATGCAAATTTACAAATCTAGGCCTAGAGTAGGCATGACCTGAGGATGAAGCTATTATCTGGTCAGAAAAATCTGGAGGAAACCTCACACTTCACTCTGGCTTGGAGGTGTCATATTTAGAATGAAAGCTAAAAAAAAAATATTGTAATATTTTAAAAATTTTGGTTGCAAGAGTGAATCATTCACATCTAAATTAGTTTCACAGTATAAGCATATATATTGGAAAATGTTATATATATATAGTTTATATAGAAATACATATTCCTTAATGCTGTCTAAATACAGATAGTATAATGTTGTCTTCTTCTGTTAGGCAACAGACTTGGACTCCGGAATTTATGGAAGTATTACATATTCTCTTAGAGGTGGAAATGGAAAGTGAGTTTTTAAATATGTAAAATAATTTGTTTCATTTAACAGAAGTTTTTTCAGTTTTTACTTCTGACATGTAAAGGGTACTTTTCCATAAAGTAAAACATCATAAATTTATTGTTGCACTTATCTTGCTTGTTTCTTTTCATTTTTCTGTTTTGGTCAACATGCTTTTTTGTGACTGTGGATCAGTAAGTTTTTTGGTGCTTATTTCAGTTACAGTGCTTGCGATGGGAACTATTTTTTGTTGAACTTGAAGTAAATTGTAAACGTTTATGAATATTTTTATCTTACATATGCTTTCTTGCAGCAGTATCTTCTCTCTATAACTAAGATTCCTTTTATTCTTTCTTTTTTGTCTTCAAAATCTGAAGATGTATTATAGTAGTTATGTCTCATCATACACAGCCATGGATAAATTCTGTATCTTTAAAAGTGCAGTTTTTCTCAAACATAATACAAAAACTGACACAGCATTATATCATAATTTACTGAGCCATTAAAAACAGGCCATATGATGCTAACAATCATGATTTCATTTTCGTAACAAATGAAAAGAAAGGGATTTATATGATGGTAACAGAAATAATATTTAAACTTTTTATTTTCATCAAGACCATAAATGACAGAGATTTTAACAGCAAAGGAAATAAGTTAAAGAGTTCATCTAACACAACACAGGTTTGCAAAAATGTATCTTCTAAATTGATCACTGTTAGTATGTGTGTTGCATGTACTGACAATTGCTTTCTTTATATTTAAGGTTCAGTATAGAGGGAAAAACTGGTATCTTGAGAGTTACAGGAAATATTGACAGAGAAGAAATTGAAGAATTCTATCTGACAGTCGAAGCAAAGGATGGAGGTGGCCTTCGAACACCAGCAGAAGTTATGGTTATAGTGCTAGATGAGAATGACAACAGACCAGTTTTCAAAAGAGATGACTATGAAGGCATAGTCAGAGAGGAAACTAACAAATTTCTAAGACCTTTAAAAGTGGAGGTAACTTTGTAATTAGAAATACCATAAAATGAATAATTCAATCATGTGGTTAATGAAAATGTGTGCCTGTATTGAGTAAAAATGTTTGTATAGGGATTTTGGGAGTAGTTACATCTGTACATTTCGTTGAAACAAAGTTGGTTTTTTGTTGTTTTTTTTTTGTTTTTGTTTTTAAAAATTCTTAAAGGGGCATTTCTGATTAATTCATTTCAGGCTTTTGACAATGATAAGGCAAATACCAACAACAGCAAAGTCTTATACAGAATTGCTGCAGCACCTCCAGGATTAGCCACAAACTTCAGCATTGACCCAGCCACTGGAGAAATTACCATCACAGAACCTGTTGATTATGAGAAGCTTGATCCAGGCCTCAAGGGAGTGATCACCCTAACAGTTGAAGCCTACAATGTAGGGGATCATAACATGTCTTCGCAAGTGTTAGTGAATATTACCGTTGAGGTGAGCTTGCGTAACTTAATTTTAAAATTGCTATTGTCATTTCCCGCTTCATACTGAACTGTGCTGCAAGCAAGATTTCTTGATATCGATCTTTGACTTTTGCTTACAGACTTTGTCTTCAACACTCCAATCCTTTAAAGTTCATTTAAACATACAGATACAGTCAGTCTCTGCTTATTTCAGTTACTTTTCCCAGCTGTTTACTTTTTCCACATCATCTCTCCATCTTTGTCTTAGTCTGCTCCTTGGCCTTGTCTCTTCCATCTTCTTCATATAAAGGGTGAAATTGCTGTTTGGGGTAATGGTCAGTGAACAATAGTTGACCAAGACCCTGTCCTGCCTGTCTGTTAGTAGCCCCAGTAACAAGCTCAGTATGTCCAACTGGCCAGGATTGCTGTAGTCCTCATGGTAGTGCACTCTGCCAAAGAAGCATCTGTCCTCCAATCAGCATCTGAAAAAAAAATTGTCATAACCCACTTTCCATTTAGAATGAGGCCAGCTTCAAAATATTAATTTCATCAGCTGCAAAGTGTATCCAGCTCTCAATTCTGGGAGACAGAACAAGAACAAGATTTCCTGTATATGTATGAATTTGGTCTCACAATTATCTTCATTTTTTCTACATTACCCAGTCACTGAAATTTGTTAGCCATGACTGTTTTTTTTAGTGGAGGTGATCTACAAACCCTGAATTTCTCTGTTGGTTCAGTTTACATACTACTTCTGCATATTATAGGAATATTTTTATTCATCTCTCTGTGTCCACTCTGTCTCTTTTTTCAATTTCAATCTTTTCTGCTGGTGATGTTTTCATGTTGTTTCTGTCACATGCAGTTTATTTAGGTAGATGAAAACTGAATCTGGTTTTGAGAAGGTAATCTGGAATAGGAGAATGAATATTGTCTCTTATCAAATCTTTGATGTAAGATTTATTTATAAGTTGATTTCAAATCAACAACATAATTTTTGCAGTAGTGTAGGCTTTCTCATTTAAATGTGTAATGCTGCATGCATCTACACGTACATTGTTAAGTCATGCCATTTTTTGTATGTGTATTTGCAACATGACAGGACATAAATGACTTTGCTCCAGTATTCCAACAGTCAGTGTACTCCACTAGCATCCCAGAAAATGTAACAGAAGGTAAGTGGCTTATTCCCGCATTCTGTTCATGACTAATTTTGGAAACACTTTTTCATATATATATTTCTTATATTTCCAGTTTCATCTTCTCATCATTCAGTATTCAGCTTTCTCAAAGCTCTTTTTTGTGTTTTCTTCCCCTCTGTTTTAGAATTATCCTTAATTTTTAAATACTTTTCATTATCTAATTTAAAATTTAAGCACTCTATGTTATTATTTCACATGAAATATTTACTTGTACAGTATCTGTGAATATGACATTTTAGCAGCTGATGCCATAGTTTCTTTGGTTTTTCCCACATCCTTTTATTATACATAAAATAATTATCTTGGATTTTTTAAACCTTTTTATTTTAATTTTTATAAGTGAAAATCTGCTATGAAATCTAATATATTTATAATTTTTGTTTTGCCTCTTTTATACCATTTTATATATATATATATATATCTGAATCTTTTTTATCTTCTAGATGTCTGTTGATTGCCATGTGATATTTGAAGAAAAAAAAGCTTATTTAAGGCATGAACTTGTAGTTGATGTAATCATATTATGTTTTGTAAATATAATTAACAGTAAAGTTTGTTTTTATTTGATCTGTCTTATCTAAGAAAGAATTCATACAAGTGGAATATGAAAACTGAATATTTCTCAGAAATCATTAAAACAGGTCTCAGTCAATCAAGTGCCGTGCCGTGCCGTGTGGCGTAGGCCATCATTTCTCTCCACAGTTCCCTGTCTTTAGACTTGATTATGAGATTCGCTTATGACTTTTTCTCCTAGCCACACTGACAGCCCATCCAGTAACTTCTCTCTCTGTCTTCCTCTGTCTCTTCTTCCTTCAATTTTTCCAGTTGCTACAATGTGTTCCAATTTTTCTCTTCTCAGAAAATGTCCTACAAATCTCATTTGTCTGCCTCTGATCTTTGCTGTAATTTGCCTTTTAACTCCAGCCTCTCTTAAGACTTTTTCAGTGGTTTTCTTGGTTGTTCATGGTACCTTCAACATCCTTCTTATGAAGCACATTTCCATGGCCTCCATTTCTCGCTGTACTCTCTTATTCATGGACCATGCTTCACATCCATAAAACAAAATTAGCTCAATGTAACATTTAAGTACTCAGAATCTCGTTTCCACTGATCTGTTGCACAAGATGTTTCTCATTTTCTGGAATGCTGACTTGGCCTGAGCACGTCTGCTTTTTATTTCATTGTGACATTTCCCAGGTTTATAAAGAGTTAAAAGAAGATTTTTATATTCAGTATACTTCTGTGTTTAGTTTCATTATTATCTAAGAATGTTCATTACAAAAAAAAAAAAAATAATAATAATGCCATGCATTTATTACAGGATTTCTTGTGCACACTGTCCGTGCTGAAGACTTTGATGCTACAAGTCCAAATAATTACCTAATTTATCGAATTGAAAGTGGGGCATTGGACAAATTCAGAATAAATTTTGAGACAGGAGAGGTTGAAGTTGATAAAGGGGCAGATCTAGACAGAGAGACCAAGGATGAGTATATACTCAGTATATCTGCAATAGATAGAGGAACACCTCCACTTATTGGAACATGTATTCTGAAGGTAATGATAATCATAAGGATTTTGCTTGGAAATGATAGTAATAGAGTATTTTTTTTTAATAATAGACACAGGATAATTGCTTGGATTTAACAGTTACATGGTATTTGCTTCAAGCTGAATGCCCATAGGATATTTGCTAGCATGTCACAGTCATAGGGTATTGAATTTAACAGTCTATTGAATTTAACAGTCATAGGGTATTTTTTTTAATGTGACAGTCATAGGGTATTTTTTAATGTGATAGCCATGGGTTTTTTTTTTAATGTGACAGTCACAGAATAATTGTTTTTATGTCTCTGAGAATCATGGCAGCCACAGGTTTGAGTGCTCAGTTATTACTGTAATAATTTCTGTGAACAGTTGTAATTTGCAGTTGACAGTGTTGAAGAACAGACATGACAAAATAGAGAATGGTTGACCAATGAAGCCCTGAAGCTGACATAAGAAATTAACATCTTAGTACGCTCCACCACCATGGAGACCATGCCCCATTGACCAGATTGAAGGAACTTGTGAACTTGTTTACAAAAGCACTATAAAGGAAGAAGAATAGGGTCTTGACCAGTTCTAGTTTACTGTCCCTGAAAACCATGCTCTAGTTCAATCACATTTGTATTCTTACTGTCCAGATTTTAAATTTGAAAATGAGACAGGCTGATTTGCTTGTTGTTGTTTTACTTATCTAACAGTTTGGTCATTTTTTTTTCTTTGCTTTTCTTAACATGAATTTTGTAGTGTAGTTATCTTTTCTTTGTTTTTCTTAACATGAATTTTGTAATAAGTTGGTTTTTGTGGTGTTGTTATCTTTTCTTTGTTTTTCTTAATTAACATTAATTTTATGGTAGGTTTTTGTGGTGTTTTTTTTTTCCTAAAGGCTTGATGTTGTTTAAGTAATGCTATAATAAATAAACCACCAACACAGCTAAATACTTTTTCAGATGGAGAATCATTATTGTATGATTTTATCATATTTTAGAAAGTCATAACCTTGTTCACTATTTAAACTTGTCATTTATATTTAATAATCAGTGCATGATGTGCTTTGAAAGATGAAACAGACTTTTAGCTCATTTTTATTTGTATCATCATCATCATTTTCCCACAGATTAATCTGACAGACATCAATGATGAAACACCGGTTTTCCAGCCAGTGACAAGAATGGTTGAAATCCGTGAGAATGCCCAAAAGTATTATTCTGTTATCCTGTTCTCTGCAACAGATCCTGACCTCAACAGTCAGTTAGAGTATAGTCTCGGTGCAGTTACAGCTTTCAGCAGTGACAAAATGGATGATCCTGTTAATGTTACAGTAACAGGAGTTGAGGTACTTACAATGTAGTTCTTCAGCTTTGTGAAATTAACTTCATTTAGTCTTTGACTTGTGTGTATGACCTTGTATGGCCATGAAAACAAGTAATGTAAAATGGTGAGTGAACTTAGAACAATCCAGTTGTTTTGAAAAGCATTTCAAATAGTTAGTTCTCTCATCTGTTTGTGGAATAACCATGAAGCACAAATACCCGTATATTAGCCAGTTGTAAGTGCTTCATAAAGTCAAATACAGCAGAGCAATACATATGTGTCGCAGAATAGAAAGTGTCTAGTATGAGTAATAAACAAGTGTAGTTATTACTCCTTTCATCTTTTAAAATATATTTATTACTTGCTGGAACAAAAACAAATTAATCATTTTGCCATTGAAAAGTACAAATGCATTCTTACACAATTCATTATTCACATTGCAGAACTATTTTGGCATAAACTCCAGTACTGGTGAGATATTTGTCCAAAATAATTTGGATAGAGAAACAGCAGTCAGAGTTAACCTTGAGGTTATTGTACATGACAAGATGGCTGAAGTTGGTAAACAGATTGCCACAGGTAGATTTGTGGTTATTATAGTCTTATATATTCGTGTGTATGTTGTTTGCTGTCATAGAGGAGGAAATAAACCACCATAGCTTTCATTACTAAATGTATACCTTAGAAGCAGTATCTTAGCAAAATCCACCAACATGGGGAACATATTACTCACTGATACAATGTGATGACTTGTGGTATATCTATATCCTGTTACCAGGAGCATTACTCTGAGCCAGAGTTGAGGCCTGCTCTGTGATAATTTTGCCGCTTGTTTGTTTGTTTGTGCAATCTCCTTGTAACTGCGAGCTGTTGTCCTCTGCAGGCGATGCTTTAGAGATGTTCAGCCACAGCATTATATCAGTGTGGGAGTGGGTTATGGTGGCTATTTTTTCAGTCCTGGAGTACAGCTAAAAAGCAGGGGGGTGTGCAATGCTTCTTTAGCAGACTCCACCACCGTGGGGACTATGGCAATCCCTGCCCTATTAGCCAGGCTAGGCCTGTTCCTGGGGGTACCAGTGGAGAGGTGGGACAGGGTCTTGGTCAGCTATGGTTCATTAACCTTGATGTTAGCATATCAGCTATGGGTCGCTGATTGGCTCATCGGACAGCCGTCTTCATCACTTCTTGTTATGATGATGCATAGTGTTATCTCTTTTATTTACATGTCCAGAAAATTTCTGAGAGCAAAGATGACAGCTTGAGTGCAAAGCTAGAGTGATGCCATTGTTATCGAGGCTGGCCAAGACCCTATCCCACCTCCTGTGTGTGACCCCAGCAACAGCCTCATGTTAAGCTTCTAGAGCTTAATCTTGACAAATGAGATAGGGCTCACCTTGATCCCCATGGTAGCAGTTTGCAAAGAAGCTGACACTATGGGACCCATATCTATTTTGGTTCCTTGAACAAGCCACTGTAATCCACATTTGTCTAACTTTATATAAGTATTTCAACATAGTCATAATGTTGATTGTAAACAAAAATTTTTAACAGTTCCAAAAAATACCAGAAGAAAAAGAAGAAGAAAATGAAACTAAGTTCTTATGTTCTCTGTGCAATTTTGTTGTTTATGAGAAAATGTAATAATTACATCAGAATATAAATTATATTTTTTTACTTCCTTAAATAAGTAACTGACATTCCTTCAGATGATTCTTCATTCACTGCATCAACTTCTTTGAAGTCTATGTGAATTATGATTTTTCTTTTTTTTTTTTTCTTATCAGTACATATAAGATATTCTTGACCTTTCTTTTTTCTGTCATTGTCATATCAGTGACATGTCTAACCAGTTACAAAGATAATTTTTTTTTTCTGGTTTTGTTTTCGTGTGACATGTGAAGGAAGTTTTAATCTCATTAGACAGATGTGACCATTTTTATAAAAATTGTGATTTTTAAGGAACTTTTCCTCTTTTCATAACTGGTTTTATGACATAAACATTTTGTAAAATTCTTTTATTGGGTTGGTGACCTGGTTAGCTGAGTGGTTAGGTGCTCAGTTTACTAATCTGGTGGTACTGGGTTCAAGTCCCAGCAGTAGAATTTTTTTTCTGGTACACACCAAAAAAATGCCCCAGGATCCACCCAGCTTCTAAAAATGGGTCCCAGAAAAATCTGGGAAGGTATATGCAGCCGGGCATGATGCTCACCACATCACATTTTCATATTCCAAAGGTCATGGAAATATGGGCCTAACACCATATCCCCAGTATGCCTTAATGGCATTACCTTACATTTTATTGGGTTATTAGCCAAGAGGGGGAAAAGCAGTCTGTCATCTTTATGGTTAGTACTCAGATTTATTTGAAGCAAAAATAATTTTTAGCATAACATTCATCAAAATCTGGCACTGCTACTATAGATGTTTTTGCTACATGCTTATGATTCCTAAATGTTTTCGTAATAAAGCATCTTTATATCCAGTGTTGTGTATTGGTCTGTTAAATGATACTGCATGCTTCCAGGAACCCTGAACATAAGAATACTGGATTACAATGATAATCCACCGAGGTTTATTCCTTCACCAATATACAATGTGAGTGTATCAGAATCAGCAAATATTCAGTCTGTTGTTTTACAAGTTACTACAACTGATGCAGATGAAGGCCAGACAGTAAACTACAGCATTAAATCCAACATCAGTGCATTTGCAATTAGCAGTGATGGTAAGTCACTGGAATTATAACTACTGCTAGCTGTTTTATTGTAATTTGTGTATGAGATTTCTATGAGATCCCTTGGATATACCGTGACATGACAGTAATTAGAGAGTCTTGCTATCACTAGAAAACTCAGTGGAAAAAGAAAGAGAAGGGAGTGATAGAAAAATATCTTAATGAGCTTACCAAGTGGCTTGGAACAGGAAAGGCAACAGGAAAGGCAACTTGATGGGACGGTCAAGAACAACACAGAATCGAGAAGCGTTATAGACAATACCTGTCAACACCAGATAATGAATTAATAAATATGAGTATAAGATTTCTACACATAAAAATCTCTTTACTCGTGAGGTCTAGTTTGTTTTAATTTGGGAAAGAAATTTGGAAGTTTAAACATTGTCTAGAAAACCAAACTGATTTTTTTTCCTTTGCTAAAAATTAAAAAGGAAACTGTATATATGGTATGTACATCTGTGATACTTCCATCTTGTAGTATCTCTTTGTTCACCAGATGTAGATTCAGACATATTCCCAGATTCATAATAGCATTGGCAGTCATGTGGATATTCACTTTTTTGAGAAACAGCTTTTCTCAACAGCTTTGTTGGTTACCAATTTTTATGGATGAATCAGTGCACTAGTGAATGAATCACTGCTCTGTGATCAACTGCTTTCATATAGGAAGATAGATCACTATCAGTTTTACTGTCATGCCTCTCAATATATCATTTAATATTGTATAAAATATATTTTTAATAAATAATTATGATACAAGTAAAAAGAAAAAGGGGAAGATCAAAACGAAGATGGCTGCAAGACATTGTTGACGATCTGCAAATGGATGCAGCAGCAGCAGGCCATCTTGCTCACAACCGAGAGGCCTACAGGAGTGCTGTTTGGGAGGCAAAGTTCCACAAGGGACATGCAAATGAATGATTGAATGATACAAGTAACTTGTGAACCTTGCTTGAGTGACCAATAAGAAGCCACTGGTAAAGCTTCAGTACAGAAAAAATAAAAACAATTTTTGCAGTGTTCTGAGGTTCAAACTTCAATTTAAAATAATATATAATTTGTCCGCAGGCACAGTCCGTCTGATCTCAACACTGGATCGAGAGAGTTATGAACTGGTAGAGTTTCAAATCATTGCAAAAGACAGTGGAAACCCCCAGCTGACTGCAACAGCAACTGTCATTGTGACTGTGCTCGATGCCAATGATAATTACCCAGTTTTTGACCCATTTAATGTTTCATTTAGTGTTGCTGAAAATGAGAAAGTTGGTTTTGTAGTAACAACATTCCGTGCTGAGGACAAAGACAGCGGTGACTTTGGAGCAGTTTTCTTTACCCTCTCAGGTTCTGATAGTACTGGTGGAAGCTTTGCTATTGGTGAAAATTCAGTAAGATAATTATAATTCTTTAATATTATCAATAAATTATAGCTCTTTAAAATTATAATTGCAACTTTTGACCTTTTGACTGTTTTCTCAAATGTAAGAGAAATGTGATATTATTTATTATTATTTTATAATATAAAAAAAGGAATTCTTTAATTTATGTACCACTGCACTAGTGAGAATCTTTTATCATTTATGTTAATCATCACAACCCAGGATTTCTTACTTATACATTATCTCCCAGTCTTTGTCTGCCCGAAGAAAACTGCCATGGTTCAATGAATGGTTGTGCTTAAGGTATTGTTGCATGAATGAACAGCATCCATTTTTTAACCTCACAGACACAAAGTCGACACATGAAATAATTCATAATGCAAGATCCAACCTCAAAATTTATATCTAATTTAATTCCACTAATCAACAGCAACAAATAACAAACAGACAACAATCAGGGATAACACTTATTGTGAAAACATGTGGTTATAAAGAAGCATAAAAAATGATCATAAGGACACACACACAAGTGTGTCAGCATGATATCAACATGAATACTGAAATGGCATGATAATGCACCAAAACTTCATATGAATTAAACAAATGTTAATGATCAATGATATATTCAAGTGTCCTAGTGTTCAAAGACTATACATATATGACACAGAAATGGCTGGCAACACCTGTGAACAAAACATTGTAAACACATCATATTCGTTATTTTGCCCAAAATCCATATTCAGCATGTACATACATGTTTCATTCTAACTTCAATCTCTACAATCATTGCTTTCTTACTTACAAATCTTTAAAGTTACAAACTTAAACCATATCCAGGACCAGAACACTTGGCACGGACTTGATCACAACTCACTTGTTGATAAGACAATGTCTAACCACGTTTAAACATTAAACATAAATATCTATATATATGATTATGATTATGGTCTTTATCAATAAGCATCAATATAACAAATCATGAAATATGGTTTCATCATCATCATCATCAGGTGCTGTGCTGACTGGCATTGGCTATTATGCTTCTCCAGAGTACACGATCCTTCATGCAGGCCATCTGCTCGAAATGGTTTCTTATCTTATCTTATATCCTTCCCATGCCATTAAATGTCACATAGGGTTCACAAGGTAGTTCGCCAATTTTTCCTGTCTTCAGTGAGTCATTCAACCTCATCAAGGGATTTTATGGCAGTTGATTTGAGTAGTCTTAACTTGGTTTTTGTGCTTATAACTTTTGAACTCCGTATGTTCTCAAGATTCTTGAAGATCGATGCTGCTTTTCGCAATTCTAATTCTAACTTCCTTTCTGGTGTCACCATCCTGGTCTATGTAGCTGCCAAGGTATGCAAATTGATTGACTTTTTCAATATCTGTCCCTTCTATGTGTATTTTTCCATTTTTATTAATGGGAATTTTCATTATTTTTGTTTTGTCCCTCTTAATTTCAAGTCCTATTTTGCTAGCCAATGAAGACATGCTATCAAAATGGTTTAGTGATGACAAATTCAGATGCTTCACTTAAACTCTACACATAATGAACTGAATGACTACAACAATTTTATGCTTAACGCAAAACTCTAACTTGTGACAAAGCTTACATAAATACACAACTTACATATTTTAGGGGCTCATGTGGAGATAACTGCATGACAGTCTTTCTTACTTCAGTACAAAATACTCAATTTACTGAACAGAAGATTTCACAATCACGTCCACATGGACAAAACAAAAGCTCCCTCATGACCTGGCCATTTTCCTGAAATTTAAATGGGTTTTTGAAAATTAAAAAAAAAGCAAAACAACAAAATAGCTGATGTCATTTGGTTTTATTCTGTAGTCAGGAGTTTATAATTTTAGACTAAACTAAATGCTAAAAATAGGCATCACGTCATTTCTGTGTAAAACATTGTGGCAGAGATTTCTTTTATTTCATACTTTTCATGGACACAGATATTGTTTAGTAGGTTAAGAGTTAAAGCTAGAACTTTTAAAAATCATTTCATAACTAGAACAGTTTAAACTAACTGTCAGCAATATTACTGATGTGAATTTATCAGAATTTAGCAACACAGTGCTGAGGCTACATTAAAAATTGCACAAAAACATTAAACCTGTTTACAAGCAGTGGTCTTTGAAATTAACTCCACAATGGCTATGCTCTATAGGAGTATCTCATATGCTTCAGTAAGTTAAGTAAATGTAAGAGAAATGTGATATTATTTATTATTATGTACTGCCATGTTATTTGTTCTTTTGCATATTTGCTTCAGCTTAACAAAGACCTTTTTCTCAATTCCCAAAAGTCTTGCCAGTTTTACAGAACTCGGAGAGGAGTTAAGAAAATATATAAAAAGATGTAACAAATTTTTGGAGTTGGTGGTATCATGAACTTTGGGATCTTTTGATTGTTCTCCCTTATTTTTGTTTTCAAAATTGTCTTTACAGTCAGTCGCTGCACAAGCTTTTCTTGTACTTTGTGGAGATTTAATAGAAAGACCGTTCTGACAGTCTTGTTTAAAAGTTTTCTGTGACAAGTGAATAACATAAAAAAACAAACTTTATCACAAATTAAATACAAATAAAAGAATCTCTTGAGAGTAACTGTCCATTTATGCAATAAATATCTCATAAGCTTAACACAGCAACTGGAATAACAAGGTAAGCAGCATTTTTATGACACGAAGGAGACAAATAAAGCTATAAAATGACTTAAGCTTCACAGCAGGTCTTCAGTTCTTAAAAATAGATAGAAACAGATTAAACAGTAACTTTCAAAAGTCAAGACAAAATTTACAAGTTGTCACTTATTTTTCTTTCTCTCTCTCTCTCTCTCTCTCTCTCTTAGGGACACCTTACCGTGGCAAAACAACTGGACAGAGAAACAAAAGACATGTACATGTTTGAAGTGGTAGCCAGTGATTCAAAGAATAATCCAACAGACAGAAAGAGCACAAGATCACAGCCTATCACAATCTACATTGAAGATGTGGATGACAATCCTCCTGTCTTCAAAAGAGTCATTCCAGAAACCCCTACAGTTCTCGAGTCAGCATTGTTAAATCAGACTGTTGCTACTGTGGAGGCAGAAGATGCAGATGATGCAAGTACAGATAATGGACTAGTCCTGTGAGTTTGCAAAAAGTCTTATGTTAGTTTGTAAGCAACTGGTACATCTTTTATATGTAAATCTTGTACTATGATAACAGAATTTTATATATCTACATTTATATAAATTTTAAAATGTTATTTTGTTACTTTAATTCCTAAACACGTCAAGGTCTTCCGGTGAGAAAGTCCAACTCTAGACTAAACTGGTGCAACGAAAACCACGGTGTCACGCAATCCGCTTCAGAGACCTACCAAGAATGCAGGCTAAAGCACTGCGATACTCTGAACCTCTTGTGGTCCTCTCGGGGATCTCGTGTGGTCCTTTCGGGGAACACACAGGAGACCACAGGACCTGACGAGGACCACAGGTGTAAATTCATTAGGATCACAGTGCGGTCTTGGTGGCAGAAGCGAACGAAGAAGAAGAAGTTACTTTAGTGCTGATTGCTACTAAATTTACAGGGGGTAATCATTTCTCTACTGACAGTACCCATGTGTAGTCCCATATTCAAGGACCTGATGTTTCACATGACCATACGCTTTATCTTTTAATGTAGTTGTATATGCTTCATAATGCACTCAAATATTATTTTCCTCTTTCAGATCAATTTCTGTACCACAAGTATCTTATATCCAATTTTACAGTTGGGTTTACTGAAATATGATCAAAGCAGATGCCCAATCTGCTGTTTTCAGATTGAGAGCCATTATATTCTGAAAACTGAATCAATAGTTTTTAACACATACACAAGTTTCATAAAAATAAAAATGTTTACTATTTACGGTACTACATGCCCCTTACTACATGTAAATTTTTTTATCTTTCTCAGTTATTCTCTGACGACAAATACAAATGCCACACAGAAGAATGGGTCTCCATTGTTCAGTATCAACTCAACCTCAGGAGATATTATGCCAACAGTTTCACTGCAGGGCTATGCTGGAACTTATTTCATCACCGTTAGAGCTACAAATAAACGTGAAATATATGAGGCAACAAAAGAAATCACCATTATTGTAAAGGATGTGAATGATCATTACCCAAATTTTGTCAAACCAAATATGGACAATGCTGTAGCATATGTTTTGGAGGTTGGTTTTTTTATTTTCAGTTTGAAAAGGTAGCCAGTTCTCTTACATATATATCAATCTACAGATGCCTATGTTTTGGCTTTTTATTACTTTGAGCTCAATGTTTAAAAAAAGCCAGTGGTCTGAAGGTAAATGATGTTTATGTAAAACTTTTGGTAAATGATAACAATTATTTTAGCATTTAAAATCTTTAAATTAGCATTTAAAATCTATAAAAGTCTGCAGGAGTACTGCCACATGGTTAAAAAAAATCTTTTGTAATAATTCTCTGATGATCTGAAGGAGCTGTGTTGTTGTTCCACTCTCTGTAGTAGAGAGTTTCCTGCATAATAGTCTAATTATTGATATAATAACCAAATATGATTGGTTTCTGGATTTTATTTA
This sequence comes from Achatina immaculata, assembly GCA_009760885.1. Classification (NCBI taxonomy): domain Eukaryota; kingdom Metazoa; phylum Mollusca; class Gastropoda; order Stylommatophora; family Achatinidae; genus Lissachatina; species Lissachatina immaculata. The sequence continues at coordinate 5,498,759 of CM019719.1, read as the reverse complement.
TTATCTGAACAAGAGAGAGAACTGATATAATATGAAGCATGACTAATTAAGAATGCTTTATAGTACAAGAACAAAAATCAACATATACCTGAATTCTCTTTTCTGCATTCCTGTGCATTTCTCTCTCTCTCTCTCTCTCTCTCTCTCTCTCTCACTCTTTCTCTCTCTCTCTCTCTTTTTCCTTCCTGTGTGTGTGTATGTGTGCAGGAGAGAAAGAGAGGGAGATACTGTCTCTGCTTATGTGAACAGAAGATTACATACAGAATAGATCTTGTTCCTTTTTCAATACAAAAAAAAAATCTGAAAACTCTATTCCATGGCATTACCATGTCTGGGGGTGTAAAGTAATAGTCCTTTCACATTTCCAGCCCACTACAGCATACAAGGTAGGGATGACAGCACCTGTCTTTGCTGCCTTTGTTTTTCTATGGAAATCTCAGGTTAGAGGCTGGATTGACCTCAGTGCTAGTTGGTCCAAAATAATTGTTCCTGAGTGCAGAATCAAACCAGGGATGTTCTGATCAGTTGGTGAATGCACTAACCAGTACACAAACACCTTACAGTATAGTAAAACAAATAACAGTCAAGAGTACAACATTTAGCAAAACAAATAACAGTGAAGAATACCACATTTAGCAAAACAAGTAACAGTCAAGAATAGCAAAACAAGTAACGGTCAAGAATACCACATTTAGTAAAACAAATAACAGTCAAGAATACCACATTTAGCAAAAACAAATAACAGTCAAGAATAGCACATTTCAAGTATCTTCTGTTACTTTATTACAGAATTCAGAAATAGGGACATCTGTGTTCCAGTTGGAAGCAGTTGATGAAGACACGGGACTGAATGGAAAGATTCGTTACTCCATACTTTCTATTGCAAACAACAACAGAGATGGATCTAAAACTTTTGAAGTGAATGATTTAACAGGACTAATAACTACAAAAGGAGACATCAATGCAGAAGTCTTAGATAGATATGAGGTAGGTTTAACAGTACTGAGTTATCAGAAATTAGCATTCAGTGTGAATTTTAATTATAATATGGAAAAACCATAGTATTTTAAAATGTATTCGTTGCATATGTGTAGCAACAAAATGTATTTTTGTGTATCATCTGTGTATGATAAAGCAGATGTAGCAAAAAAAACAACTTTACAATTAACAAAATAATTACATAGACATCAGTCCTGGCACTCAAAACAGTTCTACACAAAATCATTTTTCTGTTCAGACATCTGGCTATTGTGGAAATCAGTCAGAATTTTATGAAATGCTTGTGACACAGCATTCAGAATTTATCAGCTCTACTTCATGTTATAGAATCACAAGCTGAGCATTTATTTCTTACTGCACAGAAATAATGTTCTTTCCTAAATGATAATAACCACTTGTATTGCTTCTGATATCTTTACAGATAAATAATTTTTGCAGTGTTTGGTTTATCTGTTCAGCTGACATGAAGATGGCAATAGGCCAAAATATTGATTGTACTCATTTGATCGTACTATTTTCATAACACGTTATCATAGACCATCACTCACCTTTGATCCAAAGAAAAGTTAGCAAGATTTTGTTATAGATATTTTATATTGTTTTACACTTTAAAACAGTTGAGAGTTCAGGCATCAGACCAAGGGTTCCCTAAGCCTTTTGCCACCATATTAACCATGATAATTGTTGTCCTGGACAAGAATGACCACAAACCTGAATTCAGTGGATACTCTGTGCCTTATCAGATCAGCATGGAGGAGAACAAACAAACTTGTGCCAATGTCAGTCTGGCCATTGATAGAGACCTGAATACAACATTCACAACCATTTGTTACTATCTAGTTGGCAAGTAACTTTTATTTCTAAATTTCTCTAGTTTTAACACTTCTCTATTCTTGATTAGATCATTAATTTTGTTCAGGAAGTAATAATCAGTTCCTGTTTATGATTAGCTCATTCATTATTTGTCTTGTCTTGTCTTGTCTTTTTCCTCATATTCCTTTCAGTGTTGAGTGGACAAACACATGTCTTGAAAGGCTGAGCAATTTGCTTCATACTTTCATTCATTCATTTGCATGTCTCTTGCGGAACTTTGCCTCCCTAACAGCACTCCTGTAGGCCTCTCGGTTGTGAGCAAGATGGCCTGCTGCTGATGCATCCATTTGAAGATCATCAATGATGTCTTGTAGCATCTTCGCCTTGGTCTTCCTCTCTTTTTCCCATTATGTACCCTTCCAAGACGGTTTTCTCTAGATTATCATGACGTTTAATGTGTCCAAAATATTTAAGTTTTCTCTGTTTAATCTTCTTTACTAGCCAGCCTTCTTCAATATTAAGCTCTTGTAGTATGGATATATTTGTTCTTTTTTGTGTCCATGCTTCATACTATGGGATTGTGATTTCCTCTCTTCACCTCTTGCACGTATGGCCTCTCCCTTTGTTCCCTATAGTTCTTAGTGTGAATCTTTTCTGACCATCTGGCAGCAGTCATGTAACATGACCAAACTTGTTTCAGCTGTGATGTGTTTGCTTTTCAGTGGTGTCTTTTGTCCAATGATCTGATTTGCTTTATTGCATCTGTTATAGATAATGACATCAGTTTTCCTAAAGGACAACAATGTACTGCCTAGGTATTTTGATTCACATGTTTCAAAGGCTGATTGCCCAGGAGATTTTTGTTGGTATTTCTTCTCTGGCATGGGTCATGACCTACATTTTTTCAGCACATAATTTCTTGTGGTTTTTACATGCTCTTGCAAAGTTATCCACGTTCTGTTGTAGGTGGTTATACGAGCTTGATCATCAGCAAAAAAGGAGTTCATTGATAGTCCACCTATTGGTTATGTTTTCTGAAGGTTGTTGTGAGTTTACTGGCATTGTTTCTAGAGCTGAGCTGTCAGACATTTTCAGGGTGGAATTTTTACTATGTATGTTAGCTTCTTTGCAGATGTTGTCAGTGTATGTTATGAATAGTAAGGAGATAGTACACAGCCCCACTGCAGTCCAGGTTTTATGACGAATGGTTCAGTGTCCCAAATGTACACTGTACATTGACTGTTTTCATACAGTTTTTTGCATAAGTTGATGAGATCAGATGTGTACTAACTCCATAATGCTGCAAAATTTCCCACAGATCTGTTTTATCAAATACTATTTTCTTATTTACATACAGTACAATTTCTTTCATTAATTTCATATGGAAAATGAGAAAATGAAGCAAACCTGGAAATAAAGAGATCATAATTATATAATACGATGTCAAGCCAACTGTTCTTTTGGCAAAAAAGCACTTTCGAGTTCTTTGCGTGGAAGAAAGGTCTTCACTGCCTTCCCGGATGGCAAGAGTTAAGGTGATTTGATGCAGAAGTGAGTGGTTTGTCCATCGAGTGAAGCCTATAAATGGCTAGCCAGCCAGGTTCGTGCTAACGTGTTGGTGGTGTACTACGGTGTTGTCAACCGATGATCTTGAAATTGGCCCATCTCTAGCAAAGAGTATCGTGTCTACAGTATGTAATGTGTGTTGGTTTTATTGGAGCCGCGCTTTCTTCTCGTTCATTAGAGCAGAGAGAGCCGGAAGCCACCACCACTGGTGGTTGAAACGTGGCCGGGGTCAAAAGGGATCCACTTAGAGCAGAGCGCTGTCTCCCTTGCCCCGTGTTGGTCAGTCGGCAGATATCCTGCCAGTAGTCATATACTTGTCTCAAAGATTAAGCCATGCATGTCTAAGTTCACACTGTCTCACGGTGAAACCACGAATGGCTCATTAAATCAGTCAAGGTTCCTTAGATGACATGATCCTAAGTTATCCAACTGGCAATTCTAGAGCTAATACATGCTTACCAAGCTCCGACCCTCGTGGAAAGAGCACTTTTATTAGTTCAAAACCAACGCTGTTGGTGAGATTTTTCAGCTGCCGTGCGTGGGCCAAATCTCATCCCGGCCAATGAAGAAAAATGCGATTAGGGTTGCTGCACGGCGCTGACGTGGAAAAGGTAATGGAAAGGCTTAAGTGAAGTTAAATCAGTATGGCCAGTAGTCTCGATGTGAGAGCTATCCATATCATGGCACCTCTGCTCTAGAGGCTGGGTACAGCTTAACCCAGGGGTGAAACTCACTAGTGGCGAGGATTCGTCCTCATCAGCAGGGGCTTCGTCCTGGTCACTGCCAGAAAGGGTGGTGGCCACTACCACAGAACGTTGAAGTCGAAGACACTGGACCAATGCAGCCTAGACAGACATCCTCCTCTCACCCGGCCGGGATATATTCATATCCAAACCATGTCGAAGTTTTCCGGTGAGTAAAGTCCAACTCGAGGCTGAACTGGTGCAACAAAAACCACAGTGTCACACAATTCCGCTTCAGTGACGCACTGAGAATATAGGCTCAAGCCCCACGATGCTCTGAGCTTCCATCCTAAATGAGACTATCTCGAGGACCACAGGAATAAATTCAGTAGGATCACGGGGTGATCTTTACGAAGAAGAAGAAGATATGATGTCTCACCTTGTCTTTTTCCTCATGTACATTTATTGTTTGAAGGAGTGAAAGGACTTTTTGATCTTGTCTTGTGCTATCTACCTGTAACTGCTGGTGTTCTTTGCAGCCATTGCTGTAGAGGTCGTGAGGTACAGCATTGTATTGATGTGGGAGCAAGTTATGGCAGCTATTTTTTCAGTCCCTGAGTACAGCTAAAAAGCAGGGAGTGTGCAATGTTTCTTTAGCAGATTTCACCATCACTGGGACTAAGTCGATCCCTGCCCTGTTAGCCAGGCTGTGCTTGTTACTGGGAGTACCAGTGGAGAAGTAGGGCAGGGTCTTGGTCAACTATGGCTTGCTAACCCTGATGCTAACATTTTAACTATGGGTCGCTGCTTGCCTAATCGGACATTATCTTCACCTCCATGCCTTTTTGATGAGGTTCAATGGTCTGCTTTGCATAAGGGATATTTAATGTTTTTATTATTTCTTCCAAACACAGCCAGTATGTGGGTGACCTCTCCTTCTGTTTGCTACTATTCTTATCATGAATGTTTCTGTGGTACACTGTCAGCCAGTAGTCATGTAATGTAGCCAAAATATTTTGACTTGCTTCTTTTATGTAGTGTAATACTGGTGCTACTCCATTGTTGTCCTAATGATGTCATTTCTCATTTTGTCTCATTTTGCTACATTTGGAATTTTTCATTTAGTATTATAATGTATAATATTATAGTATATAACATAAATATGATGTTATTTATTTTTAGTGAACTCATATGACAGTCCTTACATTTGCAGGCACCTCTCTTATGGACACCTTCATAATGAAAACACAGACAGGTATGCTTTGTCTGAACAGTACTCTGGATAGGGAGACAACTCCTGTAGTTGATATTGTTATACAAGCACTGGAGGATTGTTACAGGTATCTTACATTTTACATCTTACATCTTACATCCTTCCCAAACCGTTAAACATCACCATAGCCTCCATGGTGGTGAAGTTCTTCTTCTTCTTCTGCATGTTAGCTCACCAAGTTTTCCTGTTTTTGGTGAGTTTGTCAACCTCATCAAGGGATTTTATACCTACTAATTTGACCTCTCTTAATAATGTCCTCTTTAGAGTTTCACTTTGTTGGACTCTTTTTTCTTTGGCCTGTTGTGTTCCATTTGATAGCTTGTTTTGGGATTCTATGATTATTTCTTCTCATCATGTGACCAACACATGTCCATCTCCTTTTCCTGATCACCCATGAGACTAATTCTTGTTTACTCATTGCCTTATCTCTGCATTGTTCTTGAATTTGTTCCACTTTATACTGAGTATTTTCCTTATGCATTTGTTTTCAGAAGATCAAATTTGTTGTTTATTTCTTGGTTTGTTTTCACATGCATAAGTGAAGGTGGATATTACATTTGAATTGAATAATCTTAGCTTGGTTTTTGTGCTTATAACTTTTGAGTGCCATATGTTCTCAAAATTCTTGAAGGTCAGTGCTGCTTTTGTAGTTATAACTCCCTTTCTGGTGTCACCATCCTGGTCTGTGTAGCTACTGAGATATGCAAATTGGTGTACTTCTTCAACAGCTGTTCCTTCTACATAAATGAGGGGTGATTGATAAGTTCTCTGCATAAGGTACAATGGATTATTTGTGGAGAACTTTTTTGGGTTATTTCTCAACATAGTTCCCTTGCAAGTTTATGCACTTAGTCCAACGATCCTGGAGCATACTGATCCCTTCTTTGTAAAAGTCAGCATCTTGTGCCAGTAGAAAGTGGTCTACAGCATGAATGATGTCATCATCTGAAGCAAATTTGCGACCACTGAGCTCCTTTTGAGTTTGGTAAACAGGTAATAGTCTGAAGGGGCCAAATCTGGGGAATAAGGAGGATGTTCAAGAAGCTGGAAGTCGCATTCATGAATTGCAGCCATTGTCACCGCCGACTTATAAACTGGAGCATTGTCTTGCTGAAAGATGACTCTCGTCAATTTCCTTTGACTGTACTTTGGTTTCTGGTTGAAAATGATGAACCAAAGTATTATTTGTAGTCACAAAATGCTAAAGAAACTTTTCAGGATCTGCAGAAAAATGGCCAAGAATGTCTCTTGACATGGTGAGACACTGTCATTTGTGATCAGCTCCAAGAAGTTTCGGGACCCATCGAGCAGAGTCCTTTGTCATTTGAAGATCATTGTGAATAATGGCATGAACACGTTCCTGGGAGATGCCCAACTCAGTAGCAATGTGCCGCTCAGTTAGTCGTCGATCCAAAATTATCATGTAATGGTTTCTGATGGTGGTTTCATCGGTGGTTACCATTCTTGGTCTTCCTGGATGGGGATCATCTTCGAGACTCTCCCTCTCATGTTTGAGCTGAGCTGCGCATTTCTTCACTGTGCTGTAAGAAGGGGCACTCTCCCTTAGAGTCTCTACCATATCCTCATGGATCTCCTTCGATGATAAGCCCTTGATGCAGAGATAGCGAATGACTGCTCAGTGAGAAATTTTATCCATTTTCTCAATTTCTGCCACCCATTACCACTTCATTAGCCTGTAAAAAAATTTGTTGCAATTAATTTCTTGAAACTTGGCATTTAATCTTACATTAACCTGATATTACACCTAATATCAACAGTGTGTTTCAAGTATTTGTACTTTAAGCTGCAAACATATCAATCAGCCCTTAAATTTTCCCTTCTTGATTAATGGGACCACTAAACATAAATATTATACAAGTGTACGTTCCAACAGCTGATAGTTCTGAAGAAGATGTACAGCTATTTTATAATGACATAGAGACAGCCCTGAAACACACAAAGTCACATGGCGTTACTATAGTGATGGAAGATTTTAATGCCAAAGTTGGTACAGGAAGAACTTCAGACATTGTTGGTGATTACGGACTGGGAGAGAGGAATGATAGAGGTAGTAAATTAATTGAATGGGCAAGAATACACAGCATGGTTGTAGGAAACACCTGGTTTAAACAACATCCTCAAAGACTGGCAACCTGGTGCAGCCCAGACAAAAATACTTTTAACCAGATAGACTACGTATTAATCAACAAACAATTCCGGAATGCTTTACTATCAACAAAAAACATGCCAGGAGCTGACTGCAATAGTGACCACAACCCACTGTGTGGAAAATTTAGAATAAAGCTAAAGAAAGCAAGCAGAAAAGTGAGAAACATCAAACTGAATGCAGAACTTCTTAAAGATGACCAAGAACTGTGAGAACAATAAAGTTATTATAACATATAGGTAAAATGCAGTAGAAAAGATAAATTGCATAGATGAGCAATGGGCAATGTTAAGAGATTCTATCTACCAAACTGTTAAGGAGATAATACCACCAAAAACACAAGCCCTCAAGAATGAATGGATGACAGATAACATCTTTGGACTGATGGACAAGAGAAGGAGTAGTAAAAATAACCAAGAAAAATATAACAGGATAAATAAAGAAATAAAGTGCGAATGCAGAAAAGCAAAAGAAGTGTGGTTAAATGAAGAATGCAGACAAATAGAGGACTCTCATAATAAAGACAGCAAAAACATGCACAAATGAATTAGTGAACTCACAGGCAGGAAGACAAAATATATCACAGAATGCCTGAAATCAAAAGAAGGTAAAATGTTAATGGGAAAAGAAGACATTGTGGATAGGTGGACAGAGTACATTAGTGAGCTATATGATGGAGGAAGACCAGAAATAACACCAGATACTGAAAATTGTGATGGACCACCAACACTTGAAGATGAAATCATAGATGCCATCAAACACATGAAGAAAGGAAAAGTGACTGGGCCCGATAATATAACAATAGAAGAAATAGAGGCACTAGAGGAGACAGGAATAAAAATAATAACCAAGTTACTGAATGACATTTACAACAGTGGTTATATACCCAGTGACTTGCTTAAATCCAAGTTTATAGCACTACCAAAGAAACCAGGTGCATATGAATGTGATGACCACAGGACTATCAGCCTCTCATGTCACACAGCAGAGCTACTTCTGAGAATTTTTATGAGAAGAATAAGAAAAAGATAAAAATAAAAATAGCAAATGAACAGTTTGGGAACTTACAATGCCATTTATGCTTTACAAACACTAACAGAAAGAACTTTAGAAGTACAGAAAGATCTCTACTTATGCTTCATTGATTACACCAAAGCATTCGAGGTGAAACATAATGAAATTATTAAAATGCTTGAAGACATCAGTATAGATGGCAAAGACCTGAGAATTGTAAACCATCTATACTGGCAGCAGGAAGCAGTGATTCGAGTTGAAAATAAAACTGGAAAATATCAACCAGTAAAACATGGTGTGCAACAGGGGTGTGTACTATCTCCAGACCTTTTTTCTCTGTTCAGCGAGAATATTCTAAGAATGATCATTGGAGAACCAGGTAGAAAAGTAGGAGGATACAATATTAACAACCTTCGGTATGGTGATGACATAGTACTGATAGCTGAGAACCAACAAGACCTGCAAAATCTCTTGATTAAAGTCGCCAAAGAAAGTAAACAGAAAGGCCTTACTTTGAACATCAAAAAGACAGAGACCATGGTTATATCTAAGAAACAGAATCTACCAACATGCAGTATAAAATTAAATGGAACTATTCTAAAGCAGGTGCAGAAATTTAAATACCTTGGAGCAATAATAACTTCAGATGGGAAATGCAAAACAGAAATTGAGAACAGAGTAGGCCAAGCAAAGATTACATTTCAGAGAATGATAAACATATTATGCAACACATCCTTATCAATGAATGTTAGAAAACGAGTCCTAAAATGCAATACTGAACCTATCTTGTTATATGGAAGTGAATGATGATGAACAATAGACAGATCTGCACAAAAATCATTGGACGCAGCAGAAATGTGGTTTATTAGAAGAATGTTGCGAATCCCCTGGACAGCAAAAATAACCAATGGAGAATGTATGAGAAGAGCTGGACACAGAAAAAATCTTGTCAAAAAAATAAGAGAGAGACAATGCACTTTCACAGGACATGCAATGAGAAGATGGGGCATTGAAAATATTATAACAACAGGAAAAATAGAGGGAAGAAGAACAAGGGGAAGACCAAGAGAAATGATACTGGACAGTCTGACATGATGGTGTGAGATCACCAACTGAGCTGATGGCCTGCATGAGGGATCATGTACTCTGGAGAAGCATAATAGCCAACGCCAGTCGGCATGGCACCTGATGATGATGATTAATGGGAAGTTTCATTGTTTTTCCTTAATTTCAAGTCCTATTTTGCTACCCAGTCAAGACAGAGTATCTGTTTTTTCTTGCATCAAATTCACATTGTCACTGATAAGAGTTATGTCACCTGCATAATAAAGATCTTTTAGTTGGATCCCATGTACCCAATCAATGCCCATTTTACCTGTGCAACATTTTTCACTATGAAGCCTATGGCAATTCCAAAAAGCAAGGGAGATAGTATACATCCTTGTTTCACACCTGTTTCAATCTGGAACCGTTTGCCCATTCCTTCTTCTGTGTTGACTGCTCAAAAATATTTGTTGTAGAGATACTTAATGATTTTGGCAATTTTAGATGATATTTCACGTAGTCTTAAAATTCTCCACAATGAATATCTATGTATTCTTTCAAATGCACTGCCCTAATTTATTCAAATTTTAGTTTTTAGGAAGTTTCTGTGCTTATGCCAAGGTTATTTTAAGTTCACCAGCTCTTAAATCATTTTTTACTTTTATCTGATATACTGTTCAAAAAAATAAACGCAACACTACTGTAGTCAGAATGGACACCAAATTTCAAAATTGTATCAAAATTTTATTTTACAGAATTGTTCAGTCTTGGCATGAAGAAACTCTAAGACTTTAACAATGAAATGATGTTCATTAAATCTGGTTTGGAGTTTATTCTTTGTGACTGAGGCCTCCGTTTCAATAAGGTGTATGGCCTTATCTGGCCTGTATCAGAGAACGACATCTCCATGACATGGATCCGATTAGCCATTGGATCTGTTTTTGTGGAATGGCTGCTCACTCTTCCTGCAGTGCAAAAGACTGTCGGAGATTGGTTGGCGCCAAATTTCACTTGCGAACTTGTCTGTGGAGTTCATCCCATAAGTGTTCTGTTGGGTTCATGTCTGATGGCATGGATGGCCATGGAATGGTCTGGATGTAGTTGTCAGCGAGGAACTGGGTGGTGAGTTGTGCCACATGAGGCTGAGCATTATCCTGCTGAAAAATTGACCCTGGTGCAGCCAGAAGCGGAAGGACATGAGGACGAAGAATTCCAGTGACATATCGTTGGGCATTCAGGAATCCTTCAAATATGCACTAGGTCACTTCTTCCCATGAAGTTGATTGTCCTCCACACCAGTACACTTCCACCACCATGTGGAGGAGCCTCATCCACACAGTTCTGGATGTAGCGCTCATGGACTCTGCGCTAAACTCTTCTCCATCTGTCGTGTCGCTGGAGCAGAAAGAATGATTCATCATTAAACCAAACCCTTCTCCAGTCATCCACAGCAGTGATGCTGGTTCATCCACTGCAGCCAGTTCTGGCGATGCCAGTCCATCTATCCCAAAGACCAGCGTCATGCAGCTGGTTCCTGACCATTTGATCCAAAATTCAACGAGTTGCTGTAATTGACTGGACTGTTTAGGATGCAGATGCTAATCAATTCCTGAGGTGACACAGCCATGTGAATCGGACTTTGGCAGGAGTTGTGACTATGAATCTTCCACTATGTGGCCGGTCTGCAACTGAGCCAATTTCTTGAAATCATCTCCAAAGGCATAGTGGTTCTAACCACATTAAATTGTCTGGCCACTACACATTGTGACTGTCCAGTCTGTAAACGTCCAATGATGAAGAGTCATCATTCTGTAGTGAGATGAGCCATGCTTGCGAAATGAATTTTTAAATGAACTGATTCAAGGAGTGTCAATCTTTTATAGGCATTAAATAACATGGTCACTGAGTTTTGTGTTCAGTAATTTTCACGGGGTTCTTGTGAACATGTCATAAGTTATTGTCAAAAATGCTGTTTTGACTTTCTGTGCTCATGAATCATCTGCTGAGTACAATTCATGTCAGCACATGAAGTTGATGTCCAAATGAACATTTCAGGCAATTTGCCCTTGTCTGATCAGCAAACTTCAGTTTAAATCGCAACATTGTATTTTTGCGTTTATTTTTTTTAACAGTATCTTTTGAAGACTCTGAATCTGAACTTCAGATTAAAATTGTTCATTTTTTAGCAACTCATGATATATTTATTATTTCAAATGTATTTCAGGTCAGATATTAAAACAGAAAAAATAAATCCCCTGAAAGAAGGAGAGCTCCCACCAATGTACATGCAAATATTTACAGACAAATTGTGGATTAAAATTCAGGTTAGATTTAGTTATCATTCATTCTTTGTGTTACAAAGGCTGTAATTAAGCAGTGAACTAATTTTTAATATCATGAAAATGCAAGAATCCACAACTTGTTCTGCAGTCTGTGGATGAAATCATTGATGTAACATTGATCCTGCTCTTTTGTACAATTTACATAGATTTAATTTACAGTGTCCTTAGTCGCTAAGAATGTTTGCTGTAATATTGTGATATAACTTCTCCAGTCACTCAGAATATGTGTGCTGATTCATCTTTCCATGTCCTTGAATGCTGACTTACAAAGCAGCTACAGCATATTCAGCATGTCTTGTGGTGTCATGAGTGGTGGCTGTAAATTCTCTTCATTTATAATATTTATATCGTGTCACAGCAGTGCTGTCCATCTTGTCTCCACCTGTTCTTCACCAGGTTGTCTTTGGTCAGTCTCTCTTCTGCTTTTTTCAAACAATCATTATATGGCTGTTTTAATTGTAGCATTTAGATCTTTTGATAGTATTTAGATCTTTTTGTAGTATTTAAATCTTTTTGGATTACATACCTCCCATTTCAAGCTTTTTATTTTTAAATTAAGCTTTTTGAATTTAAAATAATAAGCTTCACTACAAAAACTTAATGTTGAAGAAGGTTGACTAGTAATGAGGATTAGAGAGAGAAAACTTAAATATTTTGGACACATTAAACATCATGATAATTTAGAGAAGACCATCTTGGAAGGGTACATAATGGGAAAAAGAAAGAGAGGAAGACCAAGGTGACGATGGTTGCAAGATATTGTTGATATCTGCAAATGGATGCATTAACAGCAGGCCAACTTGCTTACAGCTGAGAGGCCTTTAGGAGAGCTGTTAGGGAGGCAATGTTCTGCAAGGGACATACAAATGACTGACTGACTGACCTTCTATTTCCAGTGTCTTTTGCTATGATCAGGTGCTTGTCTTCTTGCTTGCTTTGAAGAAGCATGTCTGTGACTTGTGGGTAGAAAAGTTTCATAATCTTCCAAAGACATGATGTGGAAACAGTATCTGTAGGCATGAAGAACATGTGGTATGGACTGAAGCAGTATTTTAATTGTAAGGATACTTGTTTTAAACATCTGTAAACATTATCTACAGTTGGTTGGTTATAAGCTTAGTTCATTCTGGTTTAAAAACTGTATGGGATTTCCTGTTAGAACAATTCATAAAGTCTATTGTGAGAGAAGATTTACTGAGATTTGTTATGTTACCAATTCATTGAATATTTTTATATAAACTCATTACAAAGACTTCTCATACTTTTAAAAATTTTCATGAAGATTGAGTTGTCAGAAAAAAAAATATTGTTTAGATAAAAAGCTTAAGTGACTCTTTTTTTAAATGATGAGTAAATTCCTTCAGTTTTATTAATATTTCAGCCTAGAATATGCTAAGATATTCTTGCTTTGATATTGGTCTATTTATGTGAATATCTTTTTTTTCTCTATTCTCTAATACAAATATCTCTTGTAATCACAGGTGGAAGATGTTAACGATAATCCTCCAAGGTTTTATAGCAAGGACTTGGCCCTCGGAGTGACACGGGTCACACAGTATGGCAAATTTATCGTTGACTTAAGAGTAAGTCCACATTTTGTTGTTCATGTTTTCATGTTTTCCATGTGCTTACAGACAAGCTTCCACTCTGGTCTAGATCAGGGGATCTTGAACTTTTTTTTTATAATTATAGACCCTCTAGTGGATTACCCATTATATCTCCATATCCCCTTTGCCAGACATTTGAAGCAATCATCATCAGCATTCCTAGTAGGTACCAACCTGACTTCAAAAAATGTCTTCTTCTTCTGCGCTCGAGGTTGTTGGTCACTTCAGATCCTGAAGTCAGTAGCTTTGTTTTACTTTACATGTGGGTAGCTAGGACCAGAATAGCTGAAAGAAAATTGTAACCTGACAACAGTTTTTTAGAAATCAAAATTGTTCAGAGATTGAGTTCCATATCCCTATCATTTGGTTCTCATACTCTTAACATGTTGCTGTTTGGGTTTCTTGGTATATTTTCAGAAGATAGTTTACCATTGCATTCCTTCCGGGCAGTGACTGTACTAGTCAGTGGTCATAGCCTTTGTCCCTACATTGAGATCATCTGCCTACCATCATAGAATGGTGACCATAACCAACATTATCTGTCGGCTGCTCTCCTATTCTATCCACCACCTGCTCCCATGGCTTCATGTCACCCTGATCGGGGGGCTATACGGGTACTCCACCTTGCCCAAGGGTGTCCCATAGACTGATGGCGATAAGGTGGCGTCTTACTTCTCCTTTGATAGGGGATACCCCTACCCCGCTAATCTAATATGGTCCAAGCTGGTTTCAGGCAAGGAAGAGGATCAAGAGATCATATATTCAATATAAGATCAATAATAGAGAAATGCAGAGAGTTTAATGTGAATCTATATTTAGCCTTTACTCAAAGGAATTTGATTGTGTACAACACCAGAAACATTAGGAATTAATGGACAAAAATGGGATTTCCAACACATTTGATACAATTAACATCAGTGCTGTATCTAGACCAACAAGCAGCAGTAAGAATAAATTATGAAACAACAACTTGGTTTGACATAAAATAAGGGGTCCATCAGGGGTGCATATTGTCACCTTACTTATTTAACTTGCATACTGAAAATATAATGAGGAATGTTAGAGAAGATGTAGACAAAGAATATTATGATGCCATAACAATTGGAGGTTATGAAATACCAGAGATTAGATATGCTGATGACACAGTATTACTGTCCACAGCACAAAAAGGAATGGAAAAAACTAATTATGTCAGTCCGTAAGAACAGCGAAGAGCAAAACCTCTATCTTAATGCAAATAAAACTAAATTGATGACAACTGACAAAACAAACAAGGTAGCTGATATATGTATCAATGAGGAAAAAGTGGAAGAAGTAGAGAGTTTTAAATAATCTTGGATCACTGCTAACTAATAATGGAGATACAATGAAGGAAATTAAAAGGAGGACATCTATCGCTCTTATGAAAGTAAAACAACTAAAGAAGCTGTGGAAAGGAACAGATAGAACTACAAAAATAAGATTTTTAGGGGCATGCATCTTTCCCATCACAATATATGCCTGTGAGACCTGGACACTTAACAAAACATCTGAGAAACACATAAATGGCTTTGAATGTAAATGCTACAGAAGAGTTCTTCATGTATCATGAACACAAAAAAGAACAAATATATCCATACTACAAGAACTTAATATTGAAGAAGGCTGGCTAGTAAAGAGAATTAAATAGAGAAAACTGAAATATTTTGGACACATTAAACGTCATGATAATCTAGAGAAAAGTGTCTTGGAAGGGTACATAATGGGAAAAAGAAAGAGAGGAAGACCAAGGCGAAGATGGCTGCAAGACATTGTTGATGGTCTGCAAATGGATGCATCAGCAGCATACCATCTTGCTCACAACCAAAAGGCCTACAGGAGTGCTGTTAGGGAGGCAAAGTTCCAAAAGGGACATGCAAATAAATGAATGAATGAACTCTTAACAAGCTTGCTACACCTGGTTAATAACCCTGGTATGTGTTTATCATTTTTAAGAACAGCAAATATTATTGGTTTGTTTTCACTTGTTTTTAACTCGAGCTTAATATTGTATTTCTGGGGCTGACTTTTACATGAATATCTTATTTTCCCACACTGCACTGACATTTGTATATTGTGTACGCTGTTTTGATTGTCATATATGCAGATATTATTCATGTTTGGTGGTAGTTTGTTTCTCTCAGATTCCAAGTGTTATTACAAATTTTTACAGCTGAGTCAACTGAAGTATGATGGAGTCAGGCTTGAACTCAACTCTTTTACTATAAGAGGGCACTTTGCTAATGACTGAGCCACTCCCATGCTCATTAATGGTCAAACTGCCTACAACTTGTAAAAGTACACAACAAAGATAATGCAAAAGGAGAAAAAAAAATTAAACTTAGAACAAGTTCAGAAAAAAGGAAATGTAGTCTGATAGAACAGATCTAAGAAGGTCTGAAAATCAAATCATTTTGTTTCATTATTCATTCCCCAGAATGATGTAGAAGATGCAGATTCAGCAAGATGGGGCATAGATTACTTTACTGCAACCTCAAATTTCACTGCATACCCTGAAGCTCTGAAGAGAGAGCTTCAGAATCTGGGAGTGGTAGAGCCATTCAAACTTTTCAGTAATGGCTCAGTGAAGACAAATATGTTCTTCAAGCCTCAGATGAGTGGATTTTTTATGGTTGATCTCAAGGTGTTTGATAAAGGAGGTCAGTCAGATACAGCCAGGCTCAGGGTAAGAAAACTAACAGTTTCCAAGCTGTTGTCTAGAAAAGTAAATATCTATGATTTCTAATGCACTCTAAAACACTTTGTAGAAAAGAAATCCTACAGGCTGTAGTAAATCATCTTATCTTATTTAGTCACATTCTGTGGCCAGAAAGTAGACAAATTATTGTTCAGCTGAAACTGAAAAGAGAAGTAATGAAAAATGAATGAACCAACAAATAAAATACTTTTGCCTTACATAGAGGTATAATACTGTATTGAAAACCATACTTAAAAGTCAAAAGGAAAAGAATAAGGGTATGTACATGATATAAACTGATAAACATAGTGTGAGACATAGGAATCTGCCTGGCTTTGACACATTGGAAGTGAAGGACAGGGGAAAAAAACTAGACATCTGTGGCAGCAGAGATGAGTTTGATTTTTTGTTGTAGGCAATGGAGGACCAACATTATGCAGGGCAACAGATATAATTGTGACGGAAATGCCATTGTCGTCATTTGATTCAGTCGGGTGTAGAAAGTGAAAGTACATTCTGTTTAAGCAGCAGTTTGTTCTCTGCATAGGAAATCCAAAGCTTGTACCTTGGAGATAAAATTGGTCTTTCTTCAGAAAGGTGCATCCTCCATCAGTTAAAGAAAATGCTTCTTTTACTAATATTTTCAGTCTCATGTGGTTCTGTCGAAAGGATTGAAAAATTCAAATACATTTTCAAACATTATGAAACTTGGATAGTCCTTTGTGTATGAACTAGAATAGTCTTGATTTGATAAAACTTTGATGTCCTTAAAATTTCTGCATGCATGAACACAATTTTTAAATCTATAATATCCTGTTTAATTGTATTATCTGACTTATTTTCAACACTCTTTATATGCATAATTTTTATGAAATAGGACAATCAACTATTTCATGTAGCATCATGGTTCATTTCAAAGACCACTCTTCTGCTAGTGTTGCAAGTATACTTAAATATTAATTCTCTACTATTCTGAATAAAGATTTAGATTTCTCACTTGTTTGTAATTAAATGAAGCACAGTTTACAGGTCTTTATGGTGTACTTCTTCAGCAGCTGTTCCTTCTATATATATATATATATCCCTTCTTGATTAATGGGAAGTTTCATTATTTTTGTTTTTCCTTGTTAATTTCAAGTCCTATTTTGCTAGCCAGTGAAGACAGGCTATCTGTTTTTTTTTTCTTGCATCAAATTCACATTGTCACTGATAAGAGTTACGTCATCAACAAAATAAAGATCTTCTAGTTGGGTCCCATGTATCCAGTCAGTGCTCATTTTACCTGTGCAACATTTTTTTCACTTTGAAGTCTATGGCAATTCCAAAAATCAAGCTAGATAATATACATCCTTGTTTATTGCCTGTTTCAATCTGGAACCATTCACTCATTCCTTCTTCTGTGTTGACTGCACATACACATTCGTTGTAGAGATCCTTAATATATTGACAATTTTAGATGGTATTCCATATAGTCTTAAAATTCTCCACAATGAATCTCTGTGTATGTTATCAAATGTCTTTTTAAAGTCTATGAAGTTGAGGATTAAATGGTTTTTGCTTTTCAATATGTTCTTCAAGTATTATTCTTAGAGTAAAGATCTTGTCGAGACAGCTTCTCCCTTTTTGAAATCCTGCTTGTTCTTCTCTCATTGCAGTATCCACTATATCTTTGATTCTATTTAGAATGACTTTGCAAAATACTTTTGACACAACCGATAGTAAGGTTACTCCTTTTCAAACGCATGAAATGAATATGTTGTACACTCCTTGCTTCCTGTTCATATGAAATTTTACTAACATAACTCAGTTTCCAGTCAGTGTAAGTTATATCTGATTCACTTATTTTCGCGGCAGTAGTTTTCATTGTTATTCATCATGTTTTTGAAGATGTTTTATAATGAAACCTTATTTAACAGATTTCACTCATCAATGATGACCAGAGACTCATTATTGTGTTCAGGCGTACCATCGAAAATGTTGGACCAATCAAAGATGAGATTGCAAAGTTAGTAAACTTCTCACAAAAAAAAAAAATCCAGTGCAGTACATTTCTTTTTAAGAATATTTTTATTTCTCATTGTTTTCTTTAAATTTTCATTATGTTTATTATTTTATTCATATTTGCTTTCATTGATAATTATGGATAAAGGTAGAAATGTTGCCAGTTTGTGACATACTGTTGTAGAAAAGGACAAGAGTGCTTTCTTTTGTAGTGTTTAACTGAAAGATCTTTACTGGAAATTTGCTAAGTTAAGAGAAACCTCAGTTTCAAAAGGTAACATTGCTTCTTATGACTAAAAAAAAAAAAATTTTTTTTCCCAGAATTATGAACTTTTGAAGAACATTTGTCAGTATGGCTGTAAACATGTATATACTCATTGAAATTAAAATGTTTACTTCACAATGTATTTTTCCTATGATTGCTAGACTTATTGGATCCAAAGTTGGTTGTCGAATAGTTGTTGACTCCATACAGACTCACGAGATGGAGACAGGACAAGCTGACCTGGCCAGGTAAGTACATACATAAGCTTCATTAAGTTTTGACCGTCTGAGGTAACACATGAATAATTATAGCTATACATGAAGCCACCACAGTAAAGCTGTGATAACAAAATGTATAAACTAGTGAAAAAGTAGGAACAACTTTATTACTTAATGAGCACACAGTTGTGATGTTTCAGTGTGAACAAACACACAGGATGAAGGAATAGAGAAAGAAGATAAAATATAAATTCATATGAATGCTGTGTAAAAATAGGAGTGGAAAAAATAAAATAAAATGAATGGAACACTTAGCTGTGACTTGTAAGAGGCTGTGTGCAGAAGTGCCATGGTGTAGAGTAGAGAATATTTAAATGGAGACTTGTGATGTGTGATAGGTGGGTTGTAAATGAGGAGGGGGGAAGAGGGAACCGTGGAAAGGGGAGAGAGTGATACAATGGTAATCTAGCTGGGAGAAGGTGGATTAGGTGACTATAGTTGGGGTAGAGGGGTTGTAATCTGATGCTATGAGAAGGTTCTGAACTATTTGTTATAAGTGAGAAAAGACTGTAACTTAGTGTACAGGGAATATGATTGTGGAAGAGAGGAATGCTAGATGTAGCTGAATTGCGAGTTCAAATCATGTGGTTCCTTGTCCCATATTCCTGAATGTAGCAGTTTTCAAGTGCTAGGTAACATCTGTCATCACCATGACACTGTTTGATGGCTGTTACTAGAAAATCAGATGTGCCTCTGTGGTTGGGGCCATTGAAATGATTAGGGACTGGTTTTGAAGCATGCTGGGTGATATAATTTAGATGTTTCTGCATGCAGTCACCTAATCTGAGACCAGTTACACCACTATAAGTTATCCTGCAACTTTTGCATACAATGGCATATATCACATTATGGGACTCATATGTGAATCCCTCATGGAGAGTGAGAATAGTTTTGGGAAAGGTGATCATTTTCATTTTCCAGACTACAGGGCAGATAACACAGTGAGGGCAGTTACTTTTTTTAATGCCAGCATGTGCAAGGTTCCACTGTAGGTGGCTATGGAAGAGGATGTCCTTAAGATTTGGTTTGCGTTTGTATGCTAATAGGGGTAGATCAGAGAAGATGTCACGAGTATCGGGGTAAGGTTGTATTAGTGGCATATGGCAATGAAGAATTTTCTCAACCATTTGACCTTATTGTGTCTTGTCAGTTGTCTCCTTCCTTGTATACCTTTTGGTGTTGAAGGGGCAAATAGACACCGTGATAGGGCTCTACGATTTGTTTCATATAATGGGATATTTAACACTTCCGTGATTTCCTCTCTCCATCTACTGCATGGGTGGCCTTTTCCTCTGTTACCTACAAATCTTAGTACGATTGTTTTTTTTCTGGTGGTAACTGTGTAACATGGCCAAACCATTTTGACTTGCTGTTTCTGGATATAGTGTAATACTAGTGTTACTCCAGCCTTTGCCCCAATATCATTTCTTATATGGTCTCTTCTTTTCACATTTAGTATTCTCCTTAAACATCTTATTTCTGTCATGATGATTTTCCTTTTGTTCTTGGCTGTTAGTGTCCATGTTTGGCATTGATATCATAGAGTTGGGAAGAAAACTGTGTTGTAAAGTGCCCTTTTTGTTTCAGTTGTGATGTATTTGTTTTTCAGTAAAGGAGTTATTTGTCCAATGACCTGATTTGCTTTATTGCATTTGTTTTCAATCTCATAATGATATCATAATGAGGATGATATTAAGCTACCTAGGTATTTGAAATGTTTCACTTGTTTCAAGGGCTGGTTGTCTAGGAAGATCTTTGTTTGGATTTCTTCTCTCGTTATGGTCATGACTTCTGTTTTTTCAGCACTGATCTTCTTGTTGTGGCTTTGACATGCCCTTGCTAAAATATCCATGTTCTACTGTAGGTTTTTTCCTGATGTGGCTATAAGTGCTTAATCATCAGCAAAAAAGGAGTTCATTTATGGTCCTCCTGTTGGGTATGTCCTCTGGAAGGTGTTGTGGGTTTAGCTGCATTCTTTCTGGAATTCGGCTGTTTGGCAGCTTTGTGGTGGGGTTTTTACTATGTATGTTGGCTTCTTTGCAGGTGTTGTCAGTATATGTTATGAATAGTAAAGTGGGGGCTTATAAACTAAAAACTTCCTGGGTCAGATTAACTTCCAGGTGTTTTTCACTTATTCTTTTCTTTTCTTAGTTTTTCACTCCTATGGTCTAAACTTCTTAGCAGATGTCATGTGCAGATAGAAGTTTAAATGAGACTGACTGGAAAACTCAAGAAAAAAGAAGGAAAGGGAGACCAAGAGAAAAATATCAGAACAGATTGACCAGATTTACAGGAAATGAAAAGTAACCCATGAGATTAAAAATACCAAGGGCCACACAAAAATAGAAGAGCTTGATTGCCAAGGCTTGTATATACCAAGGACCACACAAAAATAGAAGAGCATGATTGCCAAGGCCTGTATATACCAAGGGCCACACAAAAATAGAAGAACTTGATTGCCAAGGCCTGTATATACCACTGGCCACACAAAAATAGAAGAGCTTGATCGCCAAGGCCTGTATATACCAAGGGCCACACAAAAATAGAAGAGCTTGATTGCCAAGGCCTGTATATACCAAGGGCCACACAAAAATAGAAGAGCTTGATTGCCAAGGCCTGTATATACCAAGGGCCACACAAAAATAGAAGAACTTGATTGCCAAGGCCTGTATATACCAAGGGCCACACAAAAATAGAAGAGCTTGATTGCCAAGACCTGTCAGCTTGACACCTGAAGAATGAATAAATATATCAACATCTGAATGAAGTTGTTAACTGTAAATTTGTTTACTTGGGATGCAGTTTAGATATGAACATTGTTTGGCTCATCTGATTTGATCCTACAGGACAGATATGTTTATTCATGGTGAAGATCTTGACACAAATGAAATTATTCCAGCAACAAAGTTACTCAGGTAAGCTTTCTTGATGTCAAAACTCATCATTTCTTTTTTATTCTCATTTTAATAAGAGTTACTCGATATTCAAACTTTCTGTTTCAGTTATTTCTTTGTTGTTTGTTACTTTTTGATCAAGATCACTGTTATTCATTGGTGTCCATTCCATGGGATAAAATTATAAAATGGATAAAATGTTTAACAGCTTTAAAGACATAATTGTCACCATAATTATTAGGAGAAGTAAATAACTAGTTTTTTTAATTGATGTTATGCAATGTATTGATTTTTCAGAGATAAGGTGTTTTAATCAAAAACATTTACTTATGTACAAAGGTACTAACATAAAGTACTGTAAATGAGTAAAATTATTTGATACTTTTTTTTTGCATTTTGAAACAAAAATAAGCTCATAAAATAAATATTGGGATTTTGTAACAACACTCTTAGTAAAGTAAAACATTTTAAGTTATTTAACATTACTTATCTTATATCTTATATCCTTCCCGTGCCGTTAAACGTCACATAGGGCTCGTAAAGTAGTTCGCCAATTTTTCCTGTCTTCGGCGAGTCTTTCAACCTCATCAAAGGATTTTATGCCTGTTAACTTGGCCTCTCTTAATAATGTCCTCTTCAGAGTTTCACGCGGTCTGCCCCTTTTTCTTCGGCCTGTTGTGTTCCACTTGATAGCTTGTTTTGGGATTCTCTGATCATTTCTTCTCATCAAGTGACCAACATATGTCCATCTCCTTTTCCTGATCACCCATGAGACTGGTTGTTGTTCAGTCATCTGTCTTATCTCTGCATTGTTCTTGAATTCATTCCACTTGATGCCGAGTATTTTCCTTAGGCATTTGTTTTCAAAAGAGTCTAATTTCTTTTCTATTTCTTTAGTTGTTTTCCAGCTTTCGCATGCATAAATGAGGGTGGATATTACATTTGAATTGAATAGTCTTAACTTGGTTTTTGTGCTTATAACTTTTGAATTCCATATGTTCTCAAGATTCTTGAAGATTGATGCTGCTTTTGCAATTCTGATCCTAACTTCCTTTCTAGTGTCACCATCCTGGGCTATGTAGCTGCCAAGGTATGCAAATTGATTGACTTCTTCAATATCTGTCTCTTCTATGTGTATTTTTCCATTTTGATTGATGGGAATTTTCATTATTTTTGTTTTGTCCTTGTTAATTTCAAGTCCTATTTTGCTAGCCAGTGAAGACAGGCTATCTGTTTTTTCTTGCATGCAATTCACATTATTACTGATAAGAGTTATGTCATCAGCAAAATCAAGATCTTCTAGTTGGGTCCCATGTACCCAGTCAATACCTGTGTTACCTGTGCAGCATTTTGTCATTATGAAGTCTATTGTAATCCCAAAAAGTAAAGGAGACAGTATACATCCTTGTTTCACGCCTGTTTCAATCTGGAACCATTCACTGATCCCTTCTTCTGTCTTGACTGCACAACCATATCCATTGTATAAGTCCTTAATGATGTTGACAATTTTAGATGGTATTCCATATAGACATAAAATTCTCCATAATGAATCTCTGTGTATGCTATCAAATGCCTTTTTAAAATCTATGAAGTTCAGTATTAATGGTTTCTGCTTTTCAATATGTTCTTCAAGTATTATTCTGAGAGTAAAGATCTGGTCGAGACAGCTTCTACCTTTTCGAAATCCTGCTTGTTCTTCTCTCATTGCAGTATCCACTATATCTTTGAGTCTATTCAAAATGACCTTGCAAAATACTTTTGACACAACTGATATTAAGGTTACTCCTCTCCAGTTGTTACAGTCACTAAGGTTGCCCTTTTTCGGTATTTTAACAATGATTCCTTTCTTCCAATTAGAAGGGACCTTTTCTTCTTTCCAAATCTTGTTAAACATTCTCTGTAGTTGTCTCATGTTGTCACTATTGATAGCTTTTAGCATTTCGGCTGTTATTTCATCTTCACCTGCAGCTTTGTTGTTAGCCATTAAATTCACTGCTGTTTCAATTTCATGCAATTTAACTTCATCTAGGTTGACATTTAGCTGTGGGGCTGGTAAGTCAGTTTCAAGGTTTAACAATTCTTTTGGGTGTGGTCGATTGAGTATTTCTTGGAAGTGTTCAGCCCATCTTTGCTTTTGGTCTTTATTTGATGTTAATAGTGTTCCAGTTTTGCTAAGGATTGGTCTTTCTTTAGATGTAATAGTACCTGTTAGCCTCTTTTGTATGTTATATAAAGTTTTGCTGTCTCCTGTTTTTGCTGCTTTTTCTGCCTCTTTCGCCATATTGTCTATGTATTCTCTTTTATCCCTTCTAGCTGAACTTTTTTACTTTCTTGTCTATGTCTTTGTATTTTGCTTTTGCCAAATCTCTTTCATGATCTGCTTTTGCATTCAACATGTCTAATTTGACTGCTCGTCTTTCATGTATATACTTCCATGTTTTATCTGATATCCATGCTTTTCTATTTGGTTTTTCCAATCCAGCGCTTACTTTTGCTGCTGTGATTATGGCTGTGCTGTAAGAATTCCATAACTCATCTATACCTATCTCCTCAACTTCACTGGGTGTTTTGGAATGATTTGCAAGTTCATGATTGAAATTACTGTTACTATTCTCTTCTTGTAGGCTGTGGCTGTTTATCTTTCTGTGTACTGGTTTCTTGTGTTGACTTTTCAATTTTAGTTTTATTTTCCCTATGCACAGGTTGTGATCACTGTTGACATCTGCACCCCTATAAGCCCTTACATCCATGAGAGATGTTCTGTATTGCTTTCTAATACAAAAATGGTCTATCTGGTTTCTAGTTCTATCATCTGGAGATATCCATGTTGTTTTATGTATCTCTTTGTGTGGGAATATTGTGCCTCCAATGACCATGCCCTCTGTTAGACATACTTCAATTAATCTTTCTCCATTCTGGTTAACCATGTCAATTCCTTCTTTCCCCATCACTTTTTCAACGTCGGTTGAAACGTCGGTACTGGTACCATTTATATTGGAAAGAGCATTAGGATCTGCATTTGTTGTCAGAGTATACCTATTGAATTCATTGCTGCATTTCAGTTAGTGCCATTGTGAAGAGTTACAGGTCGTCGTATCTACGTAATTTTATGAAGCAAAGATGTCTGCTTTGGCAATCATTGACCCATAGCTGACATACTGGCATCAGGGTTGGTGAACCATAGCTGACCAAAACCCTGTCCCACCTCTCTGTTGTTACCTCCAGTATTAGGCCTGGGCTGGCTAACATGGCAGGGATTACCATAGTCCCCATTCTAAGGAAGTATTGCAAACTCCCTGCTTTTTAGCTGCAGTCGGGGATTGAAAAAAAAAAGCTACCGTGACCTACTCCCAAGCTGACACAGTGTTGTGTCTCAGCTTTTTCACTGCAGCAGCTGCAGAGAATATCAACTCACAGTTCCAGGAAGATTCAAAAAAATATATCATTTAAATTTTTCTTTTTAATATTTTGTTCAGCATGATTGATCTAAAGAGCACCTTGCTGGTTGATGTGCTGAATAGCTACAACATCTTACAGATTGTAGTAAGTAATATTTTCACTAGTAATAATTATCTTACAGGCAGAAGACTGTGTCATAAACGTCCAGTCACATAGCCCACCAGAGGCTAGGTCATGTAAGTCACATGTTGTAGGATCTTACTGGTGAATTAAGCTGGAATCTTGTGACATCTAAAACTGCACTGAATAATTTAATAAGAAGCTATTATATCAGATTTTGTGAGTAAAATAAAATGAGGGATATTAATGTGAGAATTCAGTTCAATGCATGACTTAATTACATGAATAAGTTCAAAAGCCTCAGAAGACAAATCACAGTAGATGAAAGACTTGACTAACAAATGGAGTCCAGAATCCACCAAACCAACAAATTAAACTGTCTGATATCACTAGATTTGAAACTCCACATGGCAACTATAACAGGCTTCAAATTTATAAGAACTTTGTGCTGCCAGTACCAAATAATGCCAAAGCAGCAAAGCAAAAATTCTCTGTGGGCAAAATGAGATGTTTGAGAAAAACGATGCGCAGAACTCAGAGAGACCAGAAGTGAAATGAAAAACAGAACTGACACAGAAAAAGTCAAAATACTCATACAAAGAAAACAAAAATTAGCCATTTTGGACACTTGATCAGAATGAAACCATATCAACAACCTCCCAAGGTCTTTAATAAAAGAATGGAAGCAACCATATACTAGGGAAAATAGTCGAAAGTTAAAGATCTATATATAGATTATATAGATTTGCAATGCTTTTATTTATTGAACATAAACATTGTTTTACAGCCAACTAAGAAGGACAACATTGGTAGTGAGGTTGAGGAGAGACTAAAGATGGCTCTTATTTTAGTTGCTGTAGTGCTGGGATCACTCTGCATCATACTATGTATTGTATTATATAGTGTTCACAGCAGGTGAGATGGCTTTATTTAGTATCGAAACCATTTTTTTTTTATACATTTACAGTGATTCAGTTAGACCAGTATTCAATGTATTTAGATTATTTAGAAAGATAGGAGCAGCTTTAATTATTAAAGGAGCACATGTCAGTGATATTTTGACTTTTTTTCCTTATTCATACAAAAACATATGGGACAAAGAAATAGGAGAAGAAGATAAGGTCTAAGTACATATGCATAATGTACAACCAGTAAGAACAGAACAAAAAGGTTTTACACTACTTTATGAGTTGTGTGATGTCATGTCAGGAAATGTCATTTGGGAAATATTGTTCAGTGGTACACTGTGGGAATAAAATGTACCATTCACATGAATGAACAGGTACAAATACAAGGAAGTATATTAAGATGTTTTTACTCAGAAGTAATGAGGATATGGCAAAGACTTTTTTCATCTAAAGCAGGGTTTCTCAATATATAATTGCCATGGTCCATGAATTGCTTGTCAAGAATCTTTTATTGCAATTTTGTTTGAAAGCTTTGGTACATGAATGGTTGAATCCTTGTCCTCATGATGATGATGATGATGATGATGATGATGGTGATTGTGGGGTGATGGTGGTGGCGATGGTGGTGGTGGTGATGGTGATGATGATGATGGTGATTGTGGGGTGATGGTGGTGATGATGGTTGTGGTGATGGTGGTGATGATAGTGGTGATGATGGTGGTGGTGGTTGTGGTGGTGGTGATGGTAGTGGTGATGGTGGTGATGATAGTGGTGATGATGGTGGTGGTGATGGTGGTTGTGATGATAGTGATGATGATGGTGGTTGTGAAGGTTGTGGTGGTGGTGATGGTAGTGGTGATGATGGTGTGGTGATGGTGGTTGTGGTGATGGTGGTGATGGTGGTGGTGGTGGTGGTGATGGTGGGATGATGGTGGTGATGATGGTGGTGGTGGTGATGGTGGTGATGATGGTTGTGGTGGTGGTGGTGGTGGTGGTGGTGATGGTGGTAGTGGTGGTCTGTACACAGACTGAGAAAGTGGAGAGACAGCGCAGCAAAACATGGATCCTGAAGGGAAACTGAAAGCGGGAAAGACCAAAGAATACACAGTGAAGAGATACAGTGAAGATTCTATAACCAGAGAAGCTGACATAGAGTGACTTGAGAATGAGGTCAAAGACAGAAATGACCGGAAAGCCTTTATCTCAGGCTTATACCCCTGAGGAGAGGCTATGGGCACTGATGGATTGATTTCTGGAAGTGAAGTAACCGTTGAACAGATATTTCTTAAGGTGAGGTGCCTAGTCTGAGACTGCCTGCCTTAATTTTCTAACACTGGTGTCATGCACCCCTGTAAGCTGGGATGATTGAAGCAGGCCAAGACATGGAGTGAACCCAGTTACTTTGCCATGAGAGGGCAGTGCCCTATCCACTGCAAGACTCTCACACTATTTTAGTATGTATCTCTTCAATCAAAAGCATTGAATACATCATATCTTTATTCTGTTAAAAAATTTGTAACCATTCATTTCACAGATACAAAAGAAAACTGAAGGCAGCCAAAGCTTTGGCTTATGGTAAGTAGCCATAGAGACAACTTTTTAATCTGCTCCAGGTTAAAGCTATAGTTAATTCAAATGAAATATATTAATAAGCAAATATCACAATATTTCAATTCCCTTTTTCACTTTCAGTAACCATCAGTATTGAATCAATAGTTTTAGATTGTGAATCTCATATTTTTCATACTCTTTGTCTACAGTGAACTCAGGAGTTGGTAAGTGAATTTTGTAATTTTGTTGTACTAGTGCTCATCAACATGTGAATTCTGCTCTCCCTCCCTCCCTCTCTCTCTCTCTCTTTCTCTCTCTCTCTTTCTCTCTCTCTCTCTTAGTCATAGGACGCTACATGTTCTGCCTCCTAGAATTTAAATTTGGTGAAAACACTGAAAATGAAGAAACAGGAAAAGAATATCTCCTATTATTGATACATTTACTTTAGCCATGATGAAAAACAAAAAAGATAAAAAATTATCAAAAGGATATGTGACTGAAATGAAAATAAGTACATGTTCTCTTCATTTCTCTTTTCTGTGAGAGTAAAAAAGTAGAATTAGTCTTGAAAATTGTAGACAAAGCTCAGAGATGCAAGAGAAAAAAATTAGTAAGGAAATAACTACAAATAAATTTTCTCACTCTAGTGAAAGTCTAAAGAAATAGACAAGAATTAGACTCTTTTGAAAACAAATGCCTAAGGAAAATAATCAGTATAAAGTTGAATGAATTCAAGAACAATGCAGAAATAAGGCATATTAGTGAACAACAACCAGTGATCAGAAAAAAAAAGAGATGGACATATGTCGGTCATGTGATGAGAAGGAACAGTCAGAAAATCCCAAAACAAGCTATCAAGTGAAACACAACAGTCCAAAGAAAAAGAGGTCAACAACATGAAACTCTAAAGAGGACATTATTAAGAGAGGCCAAATTAGTAGACATAAAATCCCTTGATGAGATTGAAAAACTTGCCAAAAACAGGAAAACTTGGTGAACTACTATGTGACGTCTAACGGCATGGGAAGGATGTAAGGAAGTGAAAGCCATTTAGCTACAAGAGGACATTTTGTTAATCACTTGGCTGTGAATCTTCTCATATTGTTCTTATAAAGTTCTTCATCTTATCATTGTTCCATGATAAATACACTTTTTTTCTTCATACAAAGGATTTTCTGGTTTATTGTTCTTTTTTATTTTCTTCATGTTTCCACAATGACCATTTAAAATTTTAGAAAGAACTATTTTTATATGGACTTAAGTATTTTAGGGTTTTTTTTTCATAAAAGGAAGAAAAATAATGTTTCTAAAGTAAAGAAGAAACTGAAGAGTAAATAAGAGAAAGCTGCATGTGAAACAAAGAGACATATATATATATAGTCTAAAACTTTTTTTTTTATTTCCCATGATATTGGAATTAAGACATTTATTTTTTTATGCATTGTCCTAAGGTGGAAACTTGTTTTCTTGCAAGTGGTTATGCTGCATTTATATTGTCTTGGGTCAGACACACATTTCATTTGTATGTTTCTAGTATTTTGAATTGTAGTTTTCTTTCTTTTAATCATGATACAACAAAAGCAGGTTAATCTTTCATTTTTATCAGCGTTTTTTTAAAATTTGATTATTTTTTTCTAA
Source organism: Achatina immaculata (assembly GCA_009760885.1). Taxonomy (NCBI): domain Eukaryota; kingdom Metazoa; phylum Mollusca; class Gastropoda; order Stylommatophora; family Achatinidae; genus Lissachatina; species Lissachatina immaculata. The sequence goes on along the minus strand of CM019719.1, from coordinate 5,469,481 downwards.
CATGGTGAGGTTATTAGCTTCACATACAAATTTCAGTTTAATACATGGTAGAAAAACTTAGCAAAAAATTAAGATGCAAGAATACAAGTTACAGTCAGGACACAAATTACAGCTAATTAGTATAATCATGCTATAGAATGAATACAAAATTCATTTTTATCGATGCTTATGAATACAGATCAGTTATTTTTTATTACTGTAGGTAGATATACAGGGTGTTACACAAATAATATACACTTGCTTTTTACAAGCTTTAATGATTGTCTTGTTTTAGAAGTAGCACTTTGTCTTAAAATATTTAACTTGAGATGGCAAGAACTCATAAGGGCTTCAAATATTTTTCCTTCAGATGTGGCAGAAAACAATGCAGCCGTCTAATTAGATACCTGTACTCAAAGTATGTGCATTTATTTACTTAATTTTGTTTGCTTTGTGGCACTCACTGTGTGTAACTACTAACAATAAATTCTGCGATGAGTTTGAAGGTTATCACACGAATGTCATTCTCCACAGAACCTGATGATTTGTACAAAACAAACATTCCAGGAGCAAATATAACTTCTTATGAAAAGTAAGTACGTCCTGTGAAAATGTATATGTGGGTCTCTTTGCTACATGGGTAATTGATTCCTTATTTAAATCTGAAGTGATACAGACAATACCTACATAATAATGTTATATTTGTTATAGTAAAATTATCATCCAAAATTTAATTGCCATATTTGTTGATTAAAAAAAAAAAATCAGTTTTCTACACATGAGATCTATTTATTTTTGTTAATGTTATTGTTGTTAAACTTTCTAAATGTTTTATAAAACATATTAACTTCATTTATTTGAGCAAAAATATAAATATTAGTTTCATTGCTATAAAAGTGTTTCATATACTTTCATTTTCTTTTCATGTTTTTACCTTAACTTATTTCACAGAAACTAGATAATTGTTTCTTTTTGTTTTGTTTTAATAGATGTGATTACCTGTTAGCTTTTTTTTTTCCCTTCCCATAGTTTTATGCCTAGTGTTTACGTCACCTATGTAACTGCTTACGTTAAGATGATTACATTCAGTGAAGATTTTTTTTTAAACCAAGTATATCTGTTATGTAGATTCAGCATACATACTAACATCCCTTTTGTGTTTGTTAACTCCAATATTTTGTCAGTGTTCAGGTCTTAATCAGTCTGAAATTTGTCTTCCGTAACAGATACATTCTGCTGATATACACTTTTAAAATACTCATATGTAATCTTGCTAAACTGCCTTTTTCTCTGTGGTTAACTGTCAACTCCTTAATGTATAACTAAGAGTGTTTTGTGTTTGAATGAGATATAAAAGTGCTGGACAAAAGCTCACAATCCTGGGAAACATTGCACTGACCATCCCAGGTGGAACACATTCTGAGTCCTCACTTCAGGAAGGTTGAAGAAACACGCTTGCATGAGGCAGAAGAAGGAAGATGCACAGAAAGCGATACCAGGCAAAACATATATGAAAGATCAGTCTTTTTTCAAGGCCAAATAATCCATGGTCAGAAATGATTGAAACAGGATACAAATGCTGTTTAAATTTCACACCGCTGAAGAAAAGTTACTTGTGATTAGTAAGAATATAAAACACCCTGTAGTGAATAGGGCGAGTCTAAATGTAGCTAGAAGTGAATGTGATAGCACCTAATTTTCCATCAACATTGCTATCGCAGACCACGATTGTTTGAAGGACAAACACGATTCTGACTGTATGTATATTAATTTGCATATAACTTGTTGGCATTCTCATGCATTCATGTTCACCCTGTCATGAACATTTTTCACAGTTCTTTTGGTGTTTTGTTTCTAGCCACTCACTTTTGAGCATGATGGTATTTTGGTACCTGGTAATCACGGTCATTTCTCTGGGACACACCACTTTTAAATTTCCATGAACTACTCATGGCTTTGTATGTTTCTGATGTGGATCAAATTTCATGTGAGAACAACACACGCTATTTCAGTAAATTGTGCTTAAGTATAAACCATCACTGTTGGTATTATATAAATGTGGTAAACTATTTATAAACACAAATGCTCGTTACATGTTCTTGTCTGGCATGGACTGCATTTTAACATGATCTCATTTTAGAACTGTTGACAAACAATAGATTTTATAATATCATTTTACCCTAATAAAATAACAAAAATAATCTTAAGAATAATACTAATAATAATAATTCATATTGGAATGTGGTTTTAAGGTAAATAGGTATCAGCTGTTTGTTAAAGTTGCCGAGCAACATTGTGGTATGAAACATCAGCAACAGTTGATTTTGTCAATATTTAATTGGAATAAGTGACCATGGTAACAAGAAACTACTTTCGTGTTACAAGATCCGGTCTCTTCATCTTCATTTATGGCCACTTGAGCATTCTAAATTACTAACAACCACAACTCATTGAATCACTGTGATTCAAGCAGTGCTGCAGCTCTAATCTCTGGAAAGAGATCTTCTTCACTTAGTTTCATTATATGAAGCATAATTTTTCTAAACAATAATAACAGATTCTTTGATTTTCCTATTACTGATAATTTAATAATGAAGTGTAATAATGACAGAGAAACAGGGTGTGTTATTCCCTATGTACTGGTGCTATATAGAATATTCCTTTTTTTCTTTCACTCAGTTCAGACTTCAGTCAAGTCTCTTTTTTATGAAACTGACCTTTAGTATGACCTCTAACTTGCCATTTATTCACTGAGGTACAGACAAATTCTGTGCTTTCAGCGACTGTTTTCATCAGAACTATGTGTTGAGTACTCATTTCTATGCATGAAGGAAGATGAGTGTAGGCGACCACGCACAATCTTCTGAGGAATAAAACATGTCACTTTCCACTGTCCTACATAACCCTTCCCTTCCTGAACTACCTTCCGCCATAGAATAACTGTCCATATTAAACATACTGAAACACTGCTTAATTCTCTCTGTTATCACTGACCTGTGCACTTAAAATAAAGTTATGTTCAGTAAGCACAGTTAAAAAATTTCTAAGTTCATTGTCTGTTATCACTTATTTGTTCTGTATCATGCTGTACAGTCGAGTATCTCAGCTGTCAAAAACTTTCTCATCATTTTCTGTAACTACGAGTAATTCCTTGTGTGCTGGCGTAAGCCTTCAATCATAATGTTCATTTATGCTTCTGGACTGCTCTGATGTAGTTACGATGTCCACTTTGCTTTTCTTGTGTTGCACCATTTTGTGTGTGTGTGTGTAATATTTAAGTGGTTTTTTTTTTTCCATTTTGTTTTTTAATTTTTTTATGTTGCCAAGTTTATATTTGTATTGCAAGCAGTCAAGCAACTAAATATTAGAAACTCTTCATATTTTTTTCTATGAAGCCAAATGAAATACTAAAATGCACTGTATGCCATTTATGCTAACCACCACAGAAAACAGTTAAACTTAAAAAAAGAAAAAAAAAATTATATGTATATATTTTGACAGTTATAAGCTATACATTTGACTGCTATAAATAGCAGAAAGGTTTAACAAACAGTAACAGGTTCCAAGGCTGTGTAGATTAAGAGTAACTTATGAGTAGTGTCTCATGGGTGATCAGAAAAAGATGGACATACGTAGGCCATGTGATGAGAAGAAGCAATCAGAGAAAACCAAAACAAGCTATCAAGTGGAGCATCAGAGAAAACCAAAACAAGCTATCAAGTGGAGCATCAGAGAAAACCAAAACAAGCTATCAAGTGGAGCACAACAGACAGAATAAAAAGAAATCGACCATGTGAAACTCTAAAGAACACATTGTTAAGAGAAGCCAGTTTAGTGGGCATAACATCCCTTGATGAAGTTGAAAGACTTGTCGAGAACAGGAAAAATTGGCAAACAACTATGCGAGCCCTATGTGATGTTTAATGACACAGGAAGGATGTAAGATATAAGTGAGAACTGAAAATGCCCTGTACTGAATAAAGTGAGGCTGAATGGTTCAGCTCTCAGCAGCCACTTCTTACCTGTACTTAGATTATTGTTAATGCATTATTATTTTTATATTTTGTTTTCAGTTGAACTTTTTTTAGGAAACCATATGATATATAGTTGTCCTCTGCTTTTCACCGACCCACTCTTTCAGTCATTTTCAGTTATAAGTAGAGTCCGTGCAATTTCAATTAATTTTGCTCACCTTCCATGTGGTTTTACTTCAGCCAGTCAGAAGATTCATATCAAACTGGATTCAGCACTATCAGTCTGTTTTAATCCTTTTATATTTGTGTTTACGTTAGTTCTGTCACTAAATGTGGTGATAAAACTAAGCACCCAGAAGGTTCTCAATTTGCAAGAAAAGCTAGAACTAATAATACTCAGTGATCAAGACATGTCCTTGCTGATAATTGCCGTAAGCTAGGTGTACCTTTCTTGGATTTTGTGCCAACAATGTTATTCAAATCCCGTAACACTTTGTTTTTGTTTTTGTTGTCCACCTACACAAGAATCAAAATATTTAAAGATAAGCTTATATTTCTTTAGCTTTAAACTTTTGTATATTTATCTTTCACGTCACTCATAAGTGATGTCTAGCATGCTTTTTATGTTTTAATCAGCCAAAATGTAATGTCAAACTAAAAAAAAAAAAAAAACTGGATTCCACTTTTTGACCAGTTCCAGTGTTCAAAAGTGGTATTTTTCATAACCAGTTGAATAAGTGGGGGATGCCTGTATGTAATTATGATTTAATTTCTTTAGACATTTACAAATTTGCTTGACTGCTCCTACAGTTGCCTTATTTTCCCACTGCCTGATGTTGAGATATGCTTTTATTTTATTACTTGCTTATATGTTTCATATTTGCAGTGCAAACCCTATTTTCCTAGAGAAGATTATGTTGGATTACCATGAGGATGGGTAGGTTATTGTGAAAACAGCTAGTCTGAGTTGGTTGTGTTATGTGACATATTAGCAATGGAGAAAAATCACAACAGTTACAAATATATATTAAATAATGAAGCATAATGAAACATGAAATAATGAATGAAACATAGCATTTGAACAAAGAGAAATAACTGAATTGTTATAATTGTTTATGTTTTACAGCTAAATAAATATTTGAAGGAAGCATAAATGGAAATTGTGAGAAAATAGTTTACTTTTCTAATATAACTGATGAATTATAGAACCTGAATTGTTATAAACTGTTTAAAATGAACATATTTTAAACATTCAGTATTAGAGATCCACAAATTTCATATTGCCCAGTATTTTTTGTTGATTCTTTGTCTTGCAGTAGGCTTGGGGATAAAGCAGAGTTTGGTCTGATTTGTAGATACCAATGTGTCTGTATTTCTTTATTATTCCTTTATTTTTTTTTAAACAGAACCCTTTGCTTGAATATTTTGGTCTTGCCCTCTGCTTGCTACATTTATGAAACTTATCTATGTACTTGACAGTTTCACTTATTTGCAGAAAAAAGGCTGCTTTTGTTTCTTGAACTATATACTGTGACATTATTATATTAATTCAATTTAATAATAATTTGATAATAATATTAAAAATGATTAAATTATTTGATCTTTTAGAAATCTTCAAATTCTACTTGCCTAGGCATTTGTAAAGAGTGAATTGCTGTTGTGGAATTCAGTTGATATTCAGCTTCATTTTGTGTCAATAACTTTTTTTAAAAATACTTTTTGTTTGTTACAGTTATGCAAAATTAATGAAACATAATTCAGCACATGAACTGATAGCTGACTCGAATAAATAATTTTTGTTGTATGTAATTAATAGTGATAGGTGTACCTTGCTTGGATTTTGTGCCAACAGTTGTATTCAAACCCTGTAACACCATCATTCAAATAAATGTATTGCATATTTGTACCACATGTCTCAGAAAAATGACATAAGACTGAAATCCATGAATCCTTAAACCATAATACAAAATGTATTTGTAACTTATAGTGGTTAACCTGTAAACTATAAAGATGCATGCATGCTCCATCTGCTACATATGGATTGTATTAATCTATAATAAAAGAATGCCTAGTTTGGTGTGCATGTGGTGTGCTGTGTTCCTGATACCTTAAAACTCATCTGTAAAACTTTTATTCCCAATTTTTTTCATGCACAATTTAGGGACTCCACGGCAGCTTGAAGGTAGGGAGACATCATTGTAAGGTACAAAAAAATCATCATCATTACATTTACATTTAAAGTTAAATCTCAGAGAGAACATTCTTCCATATTAGTACTAGAATATTAGAATAATTGAGTACTATATATATATATATATATATACATACTATTATCACAAAATGAACAATGAACAAGAAACAGCCTATTATAATAAATGTCTGCTTAGTTCCTTCTGGCAGAAAAAAAAGCCATAAGTATGTCTGCTACTTGGGCAAAGTTGCCAACTCTGAATTTAACAACAACCAATCAGATCATTGTAAAAATATGATTACAGATTTTAAGAGCCTGTTAGTTGTTCACAACTTTCACTGTTTCCACCCATGAAATCTCCTGCCCTCCTGCTTCCCCCCCCCCCCCAAAAAAAAAAAAACTGCTAGATCTAGCCATTTATTATTACATCAAACTCTTTCCTGATCAGGCATGCAGCTGTGGGGGTGATGGGAAAGCATGTTCTATTTTTCTTCAAAGCTGATGAGCCATGTTTATGTGAATTTTTAAGCTATTGCTGTTCTTGCATATGAGGATAAAATGCAACAGATAAGAAAGAATTTTAGTATGATATGAAAAAAAAAATAGTCACATGGCAGTTCACTGCTTATTTAACCAAAATCCATATTCAGAGTAAAACTATTTAACAGCAACAAAATTCAGTGGCAAATATGCACATTCATCACAAAATGTCTTCAATATGTACATATCCGATACAAGAGTGCTCAAATTAACCAGAAAGAGGAAGATGATTATGAGGGAGAGTAAAAAAGTAAGTGTGAATCAAGAAATATAAGCATGGAAAAATACATAGAAAGACTTTTTGACTTACCATGGCATCTTTTCATGTTTTTTTCAGTGGTTATGTCCCTTGATCTAACGTAATAATTTTTTTTATTCACTTAAACACACGTTCTTAAAATGTTTGTGTTGTTTTTACATCTTTGCACTAAAAGGTTCACTTAGGTAACAAAATATAATGAGGTTTGGTGAAAGAGAAATGGAGAGTTTAGTCAATTCTGCTGAAATATTACATTCATTTTATTATATAAATAATTCAAACTTTGTGATAATTAAACAAGAGTATTCTATAAATTGCTATAACTTGGTTATTTTCTCATTCTTAAGACACTTTTTTTCATTTTGATGCATGGTGATAGTCAGTTGTAGTCATACTTTTCCATCTTATCCAGTGCTTGGTTTTTGTTTTGTTTTGTTTTTTTAATCAGATCAGTCATTTTTCTTTTCCTTCACCGTGTTGTCTGATCAGCCAGACAGATTTCTTTTGATCTTTCTTTTTCCTGAGTGAGTTCCACGGATTGTCTGGTTCTATAAATTCTGGGTTCTTGTACCATATAATATTTGTTGTCTTTTTCTTAAAGTATTTCATTAGTTTTCATTATTCTATAACTTCACTGAGGACTTCTTTATATGTTTTTACGCCATTTCACTATATACTTCTGCATATTTCTCAGTAAACATTTTATGGTCTTTGCTTGAGATGTAGTTCCATTTTATGTGTCCTTACATTTAGCAAGCCTATTGTGAAAACTGTGGACTATGGTGATACCTGTCTCATTACCCAGGTTAGTCCGTTTATTCGGGGTACAAGTGGAGATGTGTGACAGGATCTTGGTCAGCTATGGTTACCAACCCTGATGCTAGCATGTCAGCTGTGGGTTGCTGGTTGTCAAAAGGGACAGTATTTTCACACTCCATTCATTTTCAAAAGTGCACTTAATGTGTGAGTAGTTGTCTAATTATCTAGAGAAGCAATGTTTGACGTACAAGTTAAACAGCTTTTTTTCCAGGCATAGTTCCAATACAAGTATATATTGGATCAATTTTTATGAAAAAAACTGACATCTGGAAATGTGTCCTTCAGTTTCTATGACACTCACGTCAAGAACTAATTTTTGCAGCTTTGTTGATGGGAGCTGTCTATATGTGCTCCTTTGAGAAGGCAGTTTGCTGTAAACTATTCTACCCTTGCACTTAGTGTTATATGCATGAAAACTCAGTAAATTGAACTACTTCTAAAACCTGTCACAGATTGTCTCTTATATCACTTGTCTGAATCCTCCACAGTTTGGATGATAACAGGTTTGTTTGTGAGAGCACTTTTGATGAACATGAGATGACTATGGCAGTCACCAACAGTGACCTCTACTCAAAGGTTGTTAATGAGTCAAATAAAGCAGAAATGTACCTTTCAGCAGTTCTTGCTGCACATGAAGCAGACAAAGATGTCAAGAAAGCAAAAACTGGACAAGATGAATTAACGTCGACCACAGCTGCTACTTTTGAAATCCCCTGTGTGAATTCATGTTTTACAAAAGTTCATTCAAATGGAATCAAATCTGATAGATCACATACAGCTCTAACTGATTTGTAGTATAATTACTTTGGGTTTTTCTTTCATAATCAGGAAAGTAACATAGCTTCTTATAGTTATCTTCATATTAAAATATTATTACAATCACCTTATTTGAATTGTTCTCATAGTCAAAATCTTTCTTACTGTATTCATCAACTCATCATCATCATCATGTGCCATCTCTCCAAAGAAAATTGGCTGTAATAGCCTTTAACTTGCTCTGTGTCTTGTTTTCACATTACATGCTGCCAAACTGAATCCAATCCACCTCTTTATGTTACTCGCCCATCTATATCATTGTCATACTTTAGCTCTTTTTTTTTCTTCAAGTTTTTCCCTCAAGTATAGTTTTCTTTATTGTTTCACTCATATTCAGCCTCATTCTTTTCTGTTTTCATTGTCAGCCTTTTTTTGGTGTTCTCATTACCAGTTTTTATACATAACTGATCCCAAAGTCAGCCATTGTTACCTCTTACTTGTGCGTATCATTAGTTTATTTACATAATACAAATTGCTTGTTAAAATTTGTCTGCACCTTTTCTACCAAACTGAGTAAATGTCTTGAAATTTTACTCTGGAAATATGTTTCACCATTCCTTTCTGTTTTACTTTTCATTTGATGTTTGTTATAATCCTGATGTAAGTTATATTTATATTACAACAAGATATTTTTGTTGATGCAGATCACTGTTTCCCCAAAACTAAAGGAATGTGAATGTGATGTTTTATTACAATATATAATATTTAAGATATTGTTACATTACTGTGCCTGCTGTAACATGTGATGCAAGTATAATCAATATGTTGTTGATATGTAACATCATTATGATGTTTTAAGTCATTTGACTTTGATATACATCATGAGATCTAACATTTTTTTTTATAAAAGACAGTATGATATTCTGAAGTTAGAGATGGAGAATTCGACAGTGTCTGAGAGTACATAACATAGTGTTAAAAGTATGGTGTCTGAAGTTACATTAAATGAAGTACAATGTCAAAATGTTGGATGAGTTAAATAACAATAAGGCAGATATGAAGAATGAAAGAAATCAATACAGAGATGTTGAGGGAGGATGAGCTATGCAATTTAACATTTGGTGAGAAATGAACAGATCATAGCTTATGGCAAAATAGACAACATTAAGAGATTTTTACATTATCTCTTTTAAGTTAAAGATATTAACTTTTACTGTGCATACCTAGCTTTATGTGTTATGGTTGGTAAATATATATTTTAATAAGATCTGGACTTTTTAGAGATCTTTTTGGTGAAAAATGAATTAATAAATTTGTTCAACATATCAGTTTTGGTGCATATAATTATTGCTGTGTGATCTTTATGATATTTTTATCTTTATCTATGATATTTTTCAAACTAAAATTTCTTTATGCAAAACTAGAGCATGAAGTTCACAATACAATGCTGAAGTGCTCATGTATAAAGACCATCGTGTTATGTTATTAAGAAGCAAAACATGCTGCAGATGAGAACATTTTAAATTTTTGTTTCCAACAAGATCTAGAGAAGAGCATCCACCCTAAGAAGCAACTGACCTAATTTATCCTGCATTATGAAGGTGCATTGTTACATTATGTATTATACAGGGTGTTCCATAAGTAACTGTGCACTAACCCAACCCAGTATTGATTCCGGTATCGTATTGATATCTTAATGTCTGTGGTATCTAACCACATCTACCTGCCATGGCTGGAGTCGCCAATTAAGCTACACAACAACAGGCTTCAACACACTAACGTACACAGGTAGATGTGGCTATATACCGCAGTCATTAAGATATCACTACAATACCGGAATCGATACTGGGCTAGTGCACAGTTATTTTCTGAATGCACTGCACCAGCTTACATGCAGCATGTGTAAATTACCGAAACAGTGTCACTACTGCAAATGATATTTATTAGTATATTTAATCAGTTCAGACATACATTGTGTTATGAATCTATCATCTGTGGTGGCCATCCTAAATGAAAACTGTAGCACTTAGCCATGAAAAGTTTAATATCCCTAGTTTAAACCAATGGTAATTTTGGCCCATGAGAGCACAAGAGTTGCACTTTATGTCTGCCACCATTTGTTGTTTCATCAGGTCTGTATCTAGTCTTGGAAAGTGGTAAACACCAACAGCTCACACGCTTCAGGGAGTCATACATTGGGACCTGTAGTGCTTAAGGAGTTTAGAGGGTTAAAATTTAATAGTTTGTTTTCTTCCTTTTTATCGGGGGAGGGGCAGAATTCTCTGATGATCTGAAAGAATTGTTTGATAGTTTAGCTCTCCAAGACTGAAGAGTTTCCTGCATCTCCAGAGGTAAAGTAATGGGCTTCATGTAAAATAATGTGGTTAAATTTGCATTCAGTATGGCATGGCTTCTTTCAGTGAGTCCTAATTTTTCTGAACTTTATAAGTTTCAGAATGAAAGACATGTACTAAAAAGGAATCTGGATTTAGCTTACAAAATAACAATTCTGGAGAAAGTTCAGTCTAAATGTTGTTAAATATAAACACATAATAAACTGCCTGCTTTGTGAAGTATTACCCATATTCATATCTTGTAGTGATAAAACTGCTCTCATGGTAGCAAAATTCTGTTACATTTGATAGCTGCAGCTTTATTTATGTATCCTATCAGGCTGTCACTGTGATATATTAAATAATATATCATTGTGACATATTAAAATGTTATTTTACTAGGTCACAAGTTTAAGTGAATTATTAATAGCAGAACAAAATGGCCTCAAAACTTTAGAGAGATTTAATTTCTTTTGTTGAATATTCTGGAGAATTTAATGCTAATTCTAGCTGATAGAAGTACAATACCAGTAATATTTTGTACCATAAATGTTTAAATTGATTACTCATTTTATATTAAAAGATGGTTTTGGAAGAAGAATACTTTATATAAGCTATGGAGAATCATTTTAGTGAGCAAGTTTTCTCATGGCTTTTGTGCTGCCATAACAGGCCACCATGACAAAAGATAAAAATGCATAAAGTGGACAAAGTACTGACCAAAGAAACTGCACCTTCAAAACTTGGTTGAAAATCAAGCTAAAAATTGCAACACTTCACAGCTGTGAAGTAACAGTCACAGATTATGTCTTCATATTTGACATATGGCATTTGTATGAATTGTTTGAAACGTATATTCTGGATATGGTTATAGTTGTTTTCATTGCAAAAGTTTAGTTATGTTTCATTGAAATACATACTCATGAAATTAACTGTGATGCTGGTTGCAGATTTTGTCTCATCCTGAATGTTTATTTTCTCTCATCTGTTGTATCAATGTAAGACCATTAATTCTCAAACTGTCTTTCCAGGTGTACTTAACATTATCACTTATCAGAAAATGCATGTCAGTTATTATTAAGTGACACTTCCTGAGCTTTTCCTTGCACTTAAATACAGTTTTACTGTTCTTTGTCAGTTGGTGCTTTCAGTGTAACACTCTCTTGATTACAAGCCAAGTTTGGTAAACAGCTGTACAATGTATAATGACAGGTTGGATATATTGTGCAGATAAGAACAAATTAGGAGCAGGCATCTTTTGTGCCTACAGGCATCATCCTGCTTAGAGTAGGTAAACCTCCACTGGTACATAAGTTAGGTGTGAAATAGAGCACTCACTTCTCAAACTTGAACCAGCTTCTGATGACCCCCACAGATCTGACAGAAAATGGGCACTTGGAGAAATGAAAGTGAGAAAAGAACCTCATCACAAGAGGGTGACCTCATGTAACAAGCTGGGTCTCTATTCTATTCCATTCTGTTTCACAGACAGAATTCTGCCAAGGAACTTTCTTTTGTTTATTTTACAATCTTCATAAAAGTCATTTTTTTGTGTTCCATTTTAATAATTGTGTTATAATGAAATTCTTTTTTTAATTGCTGCATATTTTGTCCCATAACATAAGTTTATTCAGATGTATGTAAACTTTTAAAAATATGAGCATGTGTCTACTAAAAATTTCCTTCCTTTAGATCAGTGGTTCTCAGCCTTTTTTTAATCGTGACCCTGAACCAGCAATGGTACATGAGAAGTGACCTATGGAAAAGATCAAATATTTAAATTCATGAGAATGTAAAATGTTACAACCAGTTATATCAAGAGGCATAAAACAGTGATAAAAACTATATAAGAGAAAAAGAAGAAGGAAAAAGAGCAAGAGGTTAAAAGCAATGCAAACATAAAAAAATGGACTGGACTGGGTTTAACTGGGTACGCTATGAAAATGAAAAAACTGAACAAGTTGAAGGGCCATTGCAGCCAACCTTCCATGGGAAAGAACACAAATGATGATGATGATGATGATGATGATGATGATGATGATGATGATTTAAATTCAACAAAACTAAACTAATATTATGTCAGTGCCCTTGGTATGGTGGAATTCTGCAGCAAAACAAACAAAATTATACTTAATGTTACTTTCTAAATAATCTGTCATTTCTCAGGATATGAAATACTCAAAATATTCATCTGAAAAAATCTATTTAGAAAACATTTCATTGAAAAGTAGTGAATGTGAGCGTTGTTATTTTAACATTTAGATTTTAAAATATGAAGTAGGAGGACTTACGATTATGCCATTTGTAAAAAAAAGTTACCTTGTTTTTTTTTCTTTTTAACATTTTTCACAATATCTTCTCATGAACCTACATCTGATCCCCAATGATTCTGTTCTAGATCACAACCTGAGATTGAAACCACTGCTTTGGACAATAACATAAGATTAAAATATGATTTAGTAATGTAAGATTAAAATATGATTTAATAATGTAAGATTAAGTTAAGATTTTAAGTCCACAGGGTCATCTGTGCACCATCAGCAGAGTTTTACAGCAGCACAAGGTGTAAACAATGCCTAATGTTAGTGGATCCCAAACTTTTTCAGACTGCCACCCTCTTGCCTCCCAGACCATATCACTAGATCCACCAACATTTGTTTGCTTGGTTTGATACCCACAGTTGTGCAATCATCCCCACCTCTACCCCCAGTCTTTCCACAGCCAATAGGTGGACAATACTGCCCACTTTTGACCTAGTGTGGCAAAAATTTTTTTTTTTCCAGAATTTGTAAATAACATTTGAGAACACCTTCAAAAGGTGAGACTAAACCATGAACTAACAGTTTTTGTTACTGTTATCATCCTTCATTTGCCTACAAAAATGTGAACTGTTTATACAGAAAATCACAGGAAACTTTAAGCTACATAGATCTATTGTTGGTGAACATGTATTATAAGAAAAACATTTTTTCTCATCCTGTGGTAATATTTAATCTCGCAATTTGCCATTTCTGTTACTTTTCCTTTGTTGTTAATAAATGCTAGTCTGTTCTTAAATCATTTTTTTTTTTTTTGAAAAACAGAAAAGTCCAATGTTTTTATGTTTAATTTGTAATCACTTTGAACACTTTGTAAATAGATCATGACGTAAATATTTCTCGACACCAGTGACAGGAGTAGATATTCCTCCCCCCTCCCCCCCCCCCCCCATTCATCTGTGATACATTTCATCAAATAATACAAATAATAATAATAAAACTCTTGTCTCTTGTACCAACACTGAGTATGAGAATTATACTCTAAGCACTGTGTCTTATACTGTGACATCATACATTATCTATACATGTCATATATTCTAAAATATGAGAGGTCTTATACTGTGAGATCGTGTATTATCTATAAATGTCTTGTATTCTAAAATATGAGAACAAAATATATTCCTCTGAAATTATGCTAAAGGAATTGTACACATTTTATGTTCCCTTAACAAGAAAGAGTACCTATTTCGTCTAGCAGGTAAAATAAACACACTTTACCTTTATTTACGACGAGGAATGAAGGATTTTCAGTCTATCTTTTCCTCTGATAGTTAAATTGTTCTTCAAATGTTAGAATCTCCAAGGTTGTGTAATTTAAATGATGTATTTGTATAAATAAACAAATATAAAAATATTGGCATAGTCTTTTCCTTTCCATGATTTTAGTATTATTTAATTTGGTTGTAGCAAAACTGGAACCCTATTAACATCAAGTAAAGACCAAAAGCAAAGATGGGCTGAACACTTCCAAGAAATACTTAATCGACCACAGCCAAAAGTGTTAAACCTTGAAACTGACTTACCAGTCCCACAGTTAAATGTCAACCTAGATGAAATTACATTGCATGAAATTAAAACACCAGTGAATTTAATGGCTAACAACAAATCTGCAGGTGAAGATGAAATAACACCCAAAATGTTAAAAGCTATCAATAATGACAACATGAGACACCTATAGAGAATGTTTAATAAGATATGGAAAGAAGAAAAGGTCCCTTCTAAATGGAAAAAAAAGGAATCATTGTTAAAATACCAAAAAAAGGCAACCTTAGTGACTGTAACAATTGGAGAGGAGTAACCTTAATATCAGTTGTGTCAAAAGTATTTTGCAAGGTCATTTTGAAAAGACTTAAAAAAATATAGTGGATACAATGAAGAGATGAACAAGCAGGATTTTGAAAAAGGAGAAGCTGTCTCGACTAGATCTTTACTCTAAGAATAATACTTGAAGAACATATTGAAAAACAGAAACCATTGTTACTGAACGTCATAGACTATAAAAAGACATTTCATAGCATACACAGAGATTCATTGTGGAAAATTTTAAGTCTGTATGGAATACCATCTAAAATTGTCAACATCATTAAGGACTTCTACAATGGATATGTTTGTGCAGTCAAAACAGAAGAAGGGATGAGTGAATGGTTCCAGATTGAAATAGCCGTGAAACAAGTATGTATACTGTCTCCTTTGCTTTTTGGAATTACAATAGACTTCATAATGAAAAAAATGCTGCACAGGTAACATAGGTAACACAGGTCTGGGTACATGGGACCCAACTAGAAGATCTTGATTTTGCTGATGACATAACTCTTATCAGTAACAATATGAATTCCGTGCAAAAAAAAAATAGCCTGTCTTCACTGGCTATCAAAATAGTACTTGAAAATAACAAGGACAAAACAAAAATAATGAAACTTCCCATTAATCAAAATGGAAAAATACACGTAGAAGGGACAGATATTGAAGAAGTCAATCAATCTGCTTACTTTGGCAGGTACATAGACCAGGATGGTGACACCAGAAAGGAAGTTAGAATTAGAACTGCAAAAGCAGCATCTATCTCCAAGAATCTTGAGAACATATGGCATTCAAAAGTTATAAGCACAAAAACCAAGTTAAGAATATTCAATTCATATGTAATACCCACCCTCATTTATGCATGTGAAAGCTGGAAAACAACTAAAGAAACAGAAAAGAAATTAGACCTTTTGAAAACAAATGCATAAGGAAAATACTCGGCATCAAGTGGAACGAATTCAAGAGCAATGCAGAGATAAGATAGTTGACTGAACAACAACCAATCTCATGATTGATCAGGAAAAGGAGATGGACATATGTTGGTCACGTGATGAGAAGTAACAGTCAGAGAATCCCAAAACAAGCTGTCAAGTGGAACACAATAGGCCAAAGAAAAAGAGGCAGATCGCGAGGACATTGTTAAGAGAGGTCAAATTAATAGGCATAAAATCCCTTGATGACGTTGAAAGACTCGCCGAAGACAGGAAAAAGTGGCGAACTACCTTGCGATCCCTATGTGACGTTTAACGGCACGGGAAGGATATCGGATAATTTGGTTGTGATGCAGATTATGAAATGTCTCACAGAAGATCAACCCTACAGTAATCCTAGCCTCAAAAGTTTCATCACATGTGCAACTGAAATTCTGACTTTTTCACCATTTGTTTTTTCACAAAACATTTACAAAATGATGCATTTATATTTTCCTATCGTGGAACCGAGTTGCACCAGAGATCCCATATTTTACCTTTACCCACAGTTCTGTGCGCTTGGTGTAACCTAGTGTGTCCCGGAAATACTGGAAGATTTTATTTTCAGGTGGAGCTTTCATCGATACTTTGTGATAAGCAACATTTTTACAGCTGGGCCAGATAGAGGGCGATGGATGGAGACATAGAAGTAACTTCTTGTAGTCCTACAAATCGTGTCGCTGTCGATTCGGCCACCATCACCTTTTCGTGTTGAATCATGTGAATAGATCAGTCATATAAGCGGGCTGTTTCTTGTGAATAGATCAGTCATATAAGCGGGCTGTTTCTTGTGAATAGATCAGTCATATAAGCGGGCTGTTTCTTGTGAATAGATCAGTCATATAAGCGGGCTGCTTCTTGTGAATAGATCAGTCATATAAGCGGGCTGCTTCTTGTGAATAGATCAGTCATATAAGCGGGCTGTTTCTTGTGAATAGATCAGTCATATAAGCGGGCTGTTTCTTGTGAATAGATCAGTCATATAAGCGGGCTGTTTCTTGTGAATAGATCAGTCATATGAGCGGGCTGTTTCTTGTGAATAGATCAGTCATATGAGCGGGCTGTTTCTTGTGAATAGATCAGTCATATGAGCGGGCTGTTTCTTGTGAATAGATCAGTCATATGAGCGGGCTGTTTCTTATGAATAGATCAGTCATATGAGCGGGCTGTTTCTTTGTAATTATTCATCTAAAGTTCAATTCAAATCATCTGTCACTTTCATTTAAAATCTGCGACTGATCTGTCTGTCTGTTACCCTGGGGACTGGTGATCATGCTTGTCCACAATTCCATGTCCAGAGTGCAGATTATCAGCTGTGGCCACGTTCTCACTCTGTCACTGGACTGCGACTGATGCATTATCTAAAATGTTGATTGACACGCAACCTTGATAAACATTTATCATTCTGGACATCAGTTTTTGTTTTATGCAAATTCTGGCAAATTCCTCGGCAACAGAATGCATGACAAACTTCAGAATACTGTAGATAAAAATGTATAAAAAGAAGGCAGGACAAACTTCAGAATACTGTAGATAAAAATGTATAAAAAGAAGGCAGGACAAACTTCAGAATACTGTAGATAAAAATGTATAAAAAGAAGGCAGGACAAACTTCAGAATACTGTAGATAAAAATGTATAAAAAGAAGGCAGGATAAACTTCAGAATACTGTAGATAAAAATGTATAAAAAGAAGGCAGGATAAACTTCAGAATACTGTAGATAAAAATGTATAAAAAGAATGCAGGACAAACTTCAGAATACTGTAGATAAAAATGTATAAAAAGAAGGCAGGATAAACTTCAGAATACTGTAGATAAAAATGTATAAAAAGAAGGCATGTCAAGCTTCAGAATACTGTAGATAAAAATGTATAAAAAGAAGGCAGGATAAACTTCAGAATACTGTAGATAAAAATGTATAAAAAGAATGCAGGACAAACTTCAGAATACTGTAGATAAAAATGTATAAAAAGAAGGCATATCAAGCTTCAGAATACTGTAGATAAAAATGTAAAAAGAAGGCAGGACAAACTTCAGAATACTGTAGATAAAAATGTATAAAAAGAAGGCAGGACAAACTTCAGAATACTGTAGATAAAAATGTATAAAAAGAAGGCAGGACAAACTTCAGAATACTGTAGATAAAAATGTATAAAAAGAAGGCAGGATAAACTTCAGAATACTGTAGATAAAAATGTATAAAAAGAAGGCAGGATAAACTTCAGAATACTGTAGATAAAAATGTATAAAAAGAATGCAGGACAAACTTCAGAATACTGTAGATAAAAATGTATAAAAAGAAGGCAGGATAAACTTCAGAATACTGTAGATAAAAATGTATAAAAAGAAGGCATGTCAAGCTTCAGAATACTGTAGATAAAAATGTATAAAAAGAAGGCAGGATAAACTTCAGAATACTGTAGATAAAAATGTATAAAAAGAATGCAGGACAAACTTCAGAATACTGTAGATAAAAATGTATAAAAAGAAGGCATATCAAGCTTCAGAATACTGTAGATAAAAATGTATAAAAAGAAGACAGGATAAACTTCAGAATACTGTAGATAAAAATGTATAAAAAGAAGGCAGGACAAGCTTCAGAATACTGTAGATAAAAATGTATAAACTGGGAGAAAAGTAGGAACAGCTTTATTACTTAACGAGCACACAGTTGTGCCGTTTCGGTGTGAGCACAAAGGACGAAGAAAGAGAGAGAGAGAGAGAGAGAGAGTATAAAAGTATAAATTCAAATGAATGCTATGTTTTAAAAATATGAATGGAAAAAACGAATAAAGGAAAATAAAATGAATGGAACACTTGTCTGTGACTTGTAAGAAGCTGTGGCTTGTAAGAGGCTGTGTTCAGAAATGCGCGTGGTGGAGTGTAGAGATTATTTAAATGGAGACTTGTGATGCGTGATAGGTGAGTCGTAAATAAGGGTGGGGGACCGTGAAGAGGAGAGCTAGTTGGCTAAGTTGATAGTACGCTGTTCTCTCGTGGCTAGACGGCTGCTCGTCCTACCGGAGTCCGTGTTCGAATCCCAGGTAATTCTCTTGTGATTTTTCTTTCTCTCACGTCTCACTAAAGTGCTTTGTCTACGATTTTTTCGAGGTTTAATCCTACAATATTTGTTCTCTTACTTTACCGTACCAAAACCTCGTAGTTTCCTATTTATAAAAAATTGTTCCGTGAAGAGGAGAGAGTGATACAATGGTAATCTAGCCGGGAGAAAGTGGATAGGTGACCATAGTTGGGGTAGAGGGGTTGTAATGTGATGCTGTGAAGATGTTCTAAACTATATGTTACAAGTGAGAATTTAGCAGAACTTCAGAGGGATTATCGTTGTGGAAGAGAGGAATGTTAGGTGTAGCTGAATAACGAGTTCAAACCATGTGGTTCGAGCTTCGCATATTCCTGAATGTAGAGGTTCTCAATCGCTAGGCGGCTACTGTCATCAGCTAACATTGTTTGATGGCTATTGCCAGAAAATCAATGGCTTTGTGTATGGTTATATACTTATACACAAATTATTCGTGTGTTACTGTAGATAGTTTTAGACTGAGATGTCTCGTGACAAAGTGGTTGGTATGTTATAGTTTTATGTTTAGATGATTGCTCTCCTACGTGACTTTGAGACTTTCTTTTCAATCATTCTCCTATTGGACTCCTAAATTATGTTCTCGGTCACTCTGCTACAGAGCTCTGAGACTATTTTTAGTCCTACTGTTTTTATTTCTTTCAGATCAGAGGTGCTTTACGTACAATGTTTCGAAGTTAATCCTTCGCTTTCACATTTTACTATGCACAAGCCGAGTTGTTGCCAGCTGTTCTGTAATTAACCTATAACTGAAAGCTTCATCAGCACCTCCGAGGCTTGCTATAATTAAGGTAGAGCGAAAAGCCACACATGTTTAGCTGGATCAGAACTTTCGACGATCTTTAGTTCATGTTTGCAGGTCGGCCGAGTCTGTAGTTCTATATACTTCCGAAATGCGTGAAAAACTGGATATCAACAAGTCTCTGTTTTTCTATAAATCCATAAATAAACCAATAATTTCTTTAAAACCATTTGAAAAAGAGGTAAAAAAGGATTAGTTTGTTAATAAATCAATTTTATTATATGTCTCGAAGTACTTAAAATTTCAGAAACATATTTTATAAGGAAAACGCAAAATCAACTGAAAGTATTCAGGGAAAGCTGTCTAAATTCTAATGCCCTTTAACGTCGTTAGTCATGTTTCTTGCATATATTTATTTTGATGAAACGTGACATTCGTTCGATCCTGTAAGAGAAGCTTATAATCTCCTTAGCTTGTCTGTACACTTACATCACGTAAACTCTTTACTTTGGTCGTATAATTTTCACGTATTTACGTAAGTATACACACAGATGGATGCAAGACATCGTTGAAGATCTCCTAATAGAAAAAGGAAGAGAGTAAGACCAAGCCGAAGATGGCTGTTAAGACATCGTTGATGATCTGCGAGTGGACGCATCAGCAGCAGGGCATCTTGCTTACAACCGAGAGGTCTACAGGAGAGCTGTTAGGGAGGCAAAGTTCCGCAAGGGGCATGCAAATGATTGGCTGACTGACTGATACACACACATTATAGGAATGACCTGTCTCATCTTCCGATTTCGTTTGTTACAGCCTTTGACATCATGTGAAATTGTTTTTCCTTATTTTCTAGCATTATGACTTTTAAAAAAATCGATGATAATTTCTTCTCAACAGCAGTGATATCAGATTTCACGAATTCGCTTTATGTTTATATATACATTACAAATCTGTTTCTTTGTAATATTTACTTTGTGATTTTGTCAAGTATTTTAATATGAAAAAGCGAAGATAATTTAGCATGAAAAATAAGCCAAGATAATTTATCCTCAGTTAGTTTCATCTCCAACATATAAAACATCGTTCATTTCACGAACAAAAACTCCAGGAATAACCTTTCAGGAAAACAACAGACATTTCTTTACACATCACAGCCAGTCTCATACAAGTTCCAGTTGTAAGAAGAAATAAGAACAAAATCCCGACCAGGAAGTAACTAGAAACTAGACGAAAGTGTGTCTTGTCTCTACTTACACGAGACCGCTTTCCTGGTGCGACATGACCTGCTGGAACCAGGTCGGCGTTCTTCTGTACATGAAGGTACACATTGCCCAGAAGTGTACACAACTGAAAAACAGCTCACTGGATTTTGAAAACTGTTGTAGTTAAATTTGATAGAAATCTACTGTCAACTTCTCAGAAGTACATTCTGCATTTTTACACCAGTCAAAAGTGTGCACTAAATTGTTATACCAATCAGAAGTATATATTAAACATTTACATTAGTCTAAAGTATGCACCACTAATCTTTTATACAAGTCAAAAGTATAAACTTAACTTTCACACCAGTCAAAAGTATGCTCTTAACTTTTACATTGGTCAAGACTAGTGTAATCAATTAAAAATATATACACTTAACTTTTACATGGGTTAAACTATACACACTTAACTTTTACACCAGTTAAAAGTATATACACCTAATTCTTTTATCAGCAAAGATGTTATACAGACTTTAACACCAGTCAAAAGTTTGCGTTAAACTTGCACCAGTCAAAGGTTTGCTTTAAACTTACACCAGCCAAAAGTTTGCATTAAACTTGCACCAGTCAAAGGTTTGCTTTAAACTTACACCAGCCAAAAGTTTGCGTTAAACTTAACATGTCAAAGAATTGACACTACTGATGCGTTGAAACATGAAATACGTATAAAAATGTCTTGAAATATGAACACATTAAAAAAAGAAATGTCAAAAGACAGAAACTGAGAATTAAACAAGTTATACTTCGCTACTGTAACAACCGTTTAGCCATGACAGATCATAACACTGACAGTCCCTCACTGTTCCATACATAACGCAGTAGATAGCTGGCTATATCTTTCGTTTCTTTTCTATACATCTCGATCTGTGACAAATTCTCCAAATCTTTTCTGCTTCACATTTTATAAATACGAGGGGTGATTGATAACTTTTCCGCATAAGGTACAACGGATTGTTTGTGGACAACTTTTTTTGGTTATTTCTCAACATAGTCCCCTTGCAAATTTGTGCACTTAGTCCAGCAATACTGGAGCATACGGATCCCTTCTTTGTAAAAGTCAGCATCTTGTGCAAGTAGAAAGTGGTCTACAGCATGAATGACGTCATAATCTGAAGAAAATTAGTGTTTGGTAAACAGGTAATAGTCCAAAGGGGCCAAATCTGGGGAATAAGGAGGATGTTCAAGAAGCTGGAAGTCGCATTCATGAATGGCAGCCTTTGCCACCGCCGACTTGTGAACTGGAGTATTGTCTTGCTGAAAAATTACTCCTCTCGTCATTTTCCCTCAACGCTTTTCCTTCAGTTGACCCGCAGTTGCTTCACAAGATTAGTGTAATAGGTCCCGGTGACCGTTCTGCCATTTTGAAGATAGTCTACCAATAGCACACCATCATTTTGCCTACAGACAGAACCACTCTTGCTTTCTCTGAAGGTGGGGATCCATGATCTTTCCACTTCTTTGACTGTTCTCTGGTTTCTGGTTGAAAATGATGAACCCAAGTCTCATCCATAGTCATAAATTGCTGAAGAAACTTTTCAGGATATGTAGAAATATGGCCAAGATTGTCTCTTGACATGTTGAGACGCTGTCGTTTGTGATCAGCTCCAAAAAGTTTCTGGACCCATCGAGCAGAGAGCTTTGTCATTTCAAAATCATTTGTGAATAATGGCATGAACACATTCCAGGGAGATGCCCAACTCAGTAGCAGTGTACCACTCAGTCGTCGATCCTCCATTATAATGTCATGGATTCTGCTGGTGGTTTCATCAGTGGTTACTGTTCTTAGTCTTCCCAGATTCTCCCTTCCATGTTTGAACTGAGCTGCCCATTTCTTAACTGTGCTGTAAGAGGAGGCACTCTCCCCTAGAGTCTATACCATATCCTCATGGATCTCCTTCGATGATAAGTCCTTGATGTAGAGGTAGCGAATGACTGCTCGATGAGAAATTTTATCCATTTTCTCAGTTTCTGCCACCCCTTACCACTTCAGTAGCCTGTAGAAAAATTGGTTACAGTTAATTTCTTGAAACTTGGAGTTTAATCTTACATTAACCTGATCTACAAATACACCTAATATCAACTGTGCGTTTCAAGTATTTGCATCTTGTGCTGAGAACTTATCAATCACCCCTCGTACCTTTACATTTTTACACTGAGCTGAAATAATTTCCTTGTATTTGTTCTAATGTTTTTTGTGTGTTTGTTTGTCTTTTATCTGTGTTTCTTTCGGAAGCTACGAGTTTATGTCTATAAACTTTTTTTTTTGCGCCACACATTTGCATGTGAAACCGTATTATTAATTATTCTCTGTGCCAGAGAACCAGTCCTGGATGTCAATTTCCTGAAATAACTGGCTAGTACTGTCTATATAGTAAATTTAGCTCATGGTGGACGTTTCCTTGCATAAAGGCGTAAATGAATTCACGGTTTAATTTACAGCCGCAGTCACGACCTATTCTCTGATTTACCTTTCAGTCAAAATGAGTTTTGAACACGAGACAACGCGCGACAAATTTACTCTCACCCTCTGGGCGTGTGACTCTGAATTCGATAACATGTTATACGAAGACCTCTTCAGAGCTGAAGCAGGGGGTGGAAGATTTAAAGTTACATGTGGCGCCACTGTGGTGACTAGATAAAATTAGTATATCTGTCCATGGTCTTTTTTAGAAGAGACGAAAGAGTGCGAAAACCACGGGGGATTTTGTTTAGATAAGTAAGACTGATAATGATGATATAATCAAACTTAGGGAAGAGGAACTTTAAACTCGACAAGAACAATTGAATACTCTTTTCTTGGAACTGCTTGTAGTATTTATTATAGCAGTAAACGGGACATAACTGTTGTTTTTACAGAAAGGGCAATTGTTATGATTCTCTTTTTTGAACTTTTCCATAATCGGTCAAGATCCTTCTAGAACGTCACGTGTGCTGAGAAACCCGTGACAGAGAACTGTGGGAGAGACTGAGTGGGCGGTTAGTATATGTTTAGATGTATTTGTACACGAGAGGATGTTTTTTTTTTTTGCGATGCCTCTGTCGAAAAAATGGATGTTTGTATCTGTTACTGGAGTTGTGGAAGTATGAAAAGACTTGCCATGTGGCAGGGCAACCTGCCGGCGGACAGAATATCGCCACCACCATCTTCATTTTCATCCAGTTTATCAATAAAACCTCATGTGAAGTGATACTCAGGCCTGGTTTGACTTCTGTATCAGTGTGTTGCCAACTTTAGGTTTGAAAGCGCCTGGAAGTTTAGTTGAAGGCTGGAGACAGTAAATAACTAATCCAGAAACACTCAGCAAACACGGCTTCAACTAGTGCCCCAACTATTCAGTAGTAAAAAAAAAATAATAACACAGTAAACACAGCGACACATACGATTTCATCACCATTATAGTACTTTCTCATCCAGTCAATGAGAAACGCATGGGTCGTTGTCGTATTATTTCTTTATGTTGGTTGCTACCAGTGAACAGTATCTGGAGCCATCAGTTTAGAATCCCTGTACAGTAAGTAGCTTTGATTTGTAACAAAATTAATGGGACACATAATACAACAGCTATCCATTATCCTTCATCTGCTTGCTCTGTCTTTATCTACGAGTGTTCCTGAATGTAAAATTCCAAAATGTTATTCTAGCATGAGTCCTGAGACCGTATCTGAAACAAATAACTTGGAGCCGACAGGTAATCCCTGGAAAAACTTGTTTCTGGGAAGGGTTTAGGTGTAAAGACGGGAAGATTGTGGGTGATACGGGGATAGAGAGGAGAAGGACCGCCGACCGACCCCTGAATTAAAGGTTTTACCTTCCAATTATAACCTGTTATTTTCTTGTCTCTAATCTAGTCAAATGTATAATCCCTCTTCTGTTGCCTTTTCATCTGTTCAACGAAAGTCCTGTATCACATATTAGAACCTATATTTTCAATATCATTTCCCCATTTTCCAGTTACCATTTTCTAATTATCTCTTTTCGGTGGCACTCTCACTCCCTCCCTCCCCACACCCACACACAAATCTGTTTTGATCTTGAAGTTAATGTCCCTGACCTGATAGTATAGATAACACGCCACCTACCTGCACTTTCAAGTGTGAACAGTCTCTCTTCATTAAATTGTTCTGAAGTAGAAGAGTGGCACTATTGTTCTTTTGACAGGTAAAAATCAGGTCACACTGCTCTGTTTTCGCGTTATTTACACACACACGCTCTCTCGCGCGCACACAAACAACTACACCGGATCTAGTGATCATAACATTTTTTTTTCTTTTCATGAAATCTCCGCTTGAAAGTGTTACTTCCTGTTTATTGAATGTAATGAAGGTGGCAGAGAAGATTCAATGAACAATCTAAAGCTGATAAATAGTTTAAACGTGATAAATAGTTTAAATATATTAAATAGTTTAAACATGATACATACTGCATTTCAGAGAATGAGAAACATATTAGTTAACACATCTTTATCAATGAATGTTAGAAAACAAGTCCTAAAATGCTATATTGAACCTATCTTGTTATATGGAAGTGAATCACGGACAATAAGCAAGTCTGCACAAAAATCATTGGAAGCAGCAGAAATGTGGTTTATTAGAAGAATGTTGCGAATCCCCTGTACAACAAAAATAACTAATGAAGAATGTAGGAGAAGAGCTGGAGAGACAAAAAACCTTGTCAAAAAGATAAGAGAGAGACAATGTACTTTCATAGGACATGCAATGAGAAGAGGGGGCATTGAAAATATTATAACAACAGGAAAAATAGAAGGAAGAAGATCAAGAGGAAGACCAAGAGAAATGATACTGGACACTGACGGGATTGTGTGAGAGGAGATCACCAACTGAACTGATGGCCTGCATGAAGGATCGGGTACTCTGGAGAAGCATAATAGCCAACGCCAGTCGGCACGGCACATGATGATGATGATGATGATGATGATACATAGTTTAAACATGATACAGTTTAAACATGATAAATAGTCTAAACATGATAAATAGTTGAAAGATGATAAATAGTTGAAAGATGATAAATAGTTTAAACATGATACATAGTTTAAACATGATACATAGTTTAAACATGACAAAAAATTTAAACATGATAAATAATTTAAACATGATAAAAAGTTTAAACATGATAAATAGTGTAAACATTATAAAATTTTAAACATGATAAACTGTCACTGGCTAAGATGATGCGGAATGTGAAGAACTGAAACATATCGGCACCTAGCCCAATGATGATAACTATGATAATGATGATCATGATAACTATGATGATGATGCTAATGATGATAACGATGATGATGATGATGATGATGATGATGCGTATTTCTGTTTTTATACACTTAAATGTTACTCGTATATCCATTTCCAGTACCGTTATACAAACATTTGATGCCAGCCACGAAATAGCCTCCAAGTTCTGTTTGTAAGAAAACATGTACTGTATATTCCTTGAAATTTGGCTAGGTTTGTCACTTTGTGTTTGTCTGTATGTGAATGGTATTTGATTCTCTCGTGTGAATCTGTATATTGTAGGTCAGAGAGAGAGAGATAGAGAGAGAGAGAGAGAGAGAGAGAGAGTACACACCTAATCTAGCGGTTCTTTTCTTCAGTCGCTATAAAGTAATGACTTTATTGTATTTGCCGTGACAAAAATATATAGTCAGCAAAAATATTTAAACGTAAACTTGTGACTTTACAATATTACTACAGCCGTTTTTATATGAATTCATTAGCATAATTATCATCAATCTTGTCTAACCTTAACAAGGAGAGGTCCCAACTTATGAAACAACTTCCGTTTTCTCCCTTGCCGTTTACGCACCACGTGACCTCGTATCTATTTCTAGCACCCATACGTCTCCTTTTTTTTACCCTTGACTCTCCCAAATGTCACCTACATCTTCTCCGCCTGTTTTCCAGTTTTAATTTTGCCTAGAGCATCCAGCCTTTTGTTAATAGTGGACTCTTTGTTATCTTTTATTCTTATGTTACATTTATTGTCATCATCATCATCATTTTGATACAGCTCCCGGCTCCATGTTCTTCAACCCTTCTTTGGCGAAAACACCGCCCACAAAAGCCGGAGTAACTGTCATAATTTGATATGTTATATGATATGCAGTATCCGTATTGTGTTTTCGGATGTTAATAACTGTACTGCTACAAAGCGTACAATAGCTGATGTGATATAAAATGACACATAAAACAATTTATTTTATACTACTAACAATTTAACCGAAATGTAACTTTTAGGACTTCATTTACTTTCAGGGCTACTCTCTCTCTCTCTGTCTCTCTCTCTCTCTCTTTCTCTCTCTCTCATGTACATACCTGCCTGCACAATAAAAAACTATTTATTTCTCTCAAAAATTAAGTCTAATGTTTCGAGTTGAAGGGGCTATTCTTTTGAATTAAAAGCACTTTCTATGACATAGCAAAAGTTTTTGAAAACAATTGTAGTTACAACTTCCTGGCATTTGACCTAAAGGCAAAATCCCACAGGCAAAATCCCACAAGGAACCATAACAAGAACACTGTTTCGTTCTTTATTCTCATTAGAACCATCAACTTTTATCTAGACTCTGGTGGTCCTATTTTAACCAGCTCTATAATTTAAAAATTTAAAAACGTTTGCACAACCGTGAAATTCAAGCACCACATATAACAGAAATTTGAACAAACCACGAAATTCAAGCACCACATATAACATAAGTTTGATGCGAAGGAAACATGTCATCAGCTGTCCTAGGTGTCACCAGCTGTCCTAGCTGCCCCCAGCTGTCCTAGATAGCGCCAGATGTCCTAGGTGTCATAGGTGACGCCAGGTGTCCTAGGTGAAGCCAGCTGTCCTAGGTGACACCAGGTGTCCTAGGTGAAGCCAGCTGTCCTAGGTGACACCAGGTCTCCTAGGTGAAGCCAGCTGTCCTAGGTGACACCAGGTGTCCTAGGTGTCGCCAGCTATTCTAGGTGCCGCTATATCTGAGATTTTCCATCAGAGTTTACTCCTCTAGCTGCTGACTTGTCTGAATCCCCTACAAGGTGGTGGATCTGACAGCAGCAGGTGACCGTCAAAATATTTGATGTACTGTAATATTCCAGAACTATACAGGCAAGAACAGCCATAATCTTCAAAACCTTGGGTAGGAATCTCATGTATAACAATATTTGTTTTTGTCTCAAAAGTTAAATCCCAAAGTTGTAAGATTTCACTTGTTGGTTATCTGCGCGCATTCATTTGTTATGTCTCACTACCTGAAAATCACACACAGCACTCTAACACTTCACAGCTTTCTACAACACGTGATAGGACACATCTGTAGGTCAAGACCTACCTGAATCTAGACCTACTGTTGACTATCGTCACAGAGACGGATGACTTTTCGTGAGTCTGATGGGTTTAGAAACTCATATCTAACCTTTCGTCCGTGCAACAGTCACGGAGAGAGAAGGCCCATTCCAGTTTAGTGACCTTCTGGCCAGTAACAGCTCGGGCTTGCCACTGCAGGAGAATTAGAAATTACAAGGAACGAATTTTTTGCAAAGTGAAAAATTGGGCACATGGATCCACCTGACAGACCGCCCTTTCTCAAGCTAGAACAGGAAATAAGATGAAAGTGATGAAAGATTTGTTATTTCCTGAAGAAAAATAGAGAAAGAAGAAAGACAGATGGAAATGTAGGAAGAAGGGGAACAGCTAGATAAGGAAATTAGATGTGTGACTAGGAATTCGGTCATTTTTACAAATCCGTATAGACCTCCCCTATTCAGGCAGGCTTAATCGAAGTGGTTGTCATTATCTGGCTAAATTTAGTGTCACTCACAAAGAAAAGTTCATGTAAAACTTTTGAAAGTATAGGAGATGTTTTTGTAGGCACTTGTTTACACAGTTTGAAAAAATCTGAAATATTTAAAAAATCATGGACACATACCAGCAGATAACAATCGCCCTATTTCTCTTACTATACTGGCTGATGTTAACTGATTGTTAAAACAACAACGACATTTTCTAGAAAAGACATAGCGAATCCTGTTTTGTCAAGCGATCAGATACATGTGACTACAATATGACGTGCACCGCTGTTGTGGTGTATGTCATCTTCTGTACTAGTGGTTTCTAAATGTTGTGGTTGCGGCCAATTATGTCTGTTTGTCTTTAAAATTGTTGGTAGTTACACTACGACAGAGCAGCAGTACGCTATGTAGAACAGTGAGACGAGATGCAGAGCAAGCTGCAAGAAAGTCTAAGATCATACATGTAGATTTACATATGACAAAGCCATATTTGTGAAAATAACCTGATATCTTATCTTTTGCTTTCAGAAAAATTCAGCTTTTGTTTCATGAACAAGAGAACTCCGCACGCACATTTAGGAAGGGGTAGATGAAGAGCAAAGTGATTTACGCGGTAGTCTCTCATGACGAAGGACTTATGTCTGGCTGGAGGTGCCTCATTTACAGAACTTAGGATGTGGAAACTTGCCCCATCTTGAATATGGGGGCGGGGGGGAGTAAAGATGACCAAACTTGATGCTGACCACATCACCCTCTTATGTGCCCACTGGACGAGGAAAATCTGAGCGGCTTTCTGGAGTTATTGGTCTTAACATTTGACAAGAGGAGAATTCTAAATTCTGTACTATATTCTATCTGAAACACGTGGTCAATCAGTTACACGGCTAAATCACTGTACTCGAAGTTTGAAAATCATAAATATTCATAACACTTGAATCACTTGAAACACAGATTCAATCTGTCCTAAAACTACTTCTTCAAAACTGCTTTTCCTGAGTATCTATTGCTCTAATTGTTCATCTATTCCAACTGTCGTTACCTACGTCTTCTTCCTCTCTCGTGTCTTCTCTAGCCTGTGTTCTCCTTCTGCTGTTCTCTCTGATTGTCTGTCCTTCTCTTCTTCTCTGTCCTTCTCTTCTTCTCTTGTCTGGACCGGTCTCAGTTCACTGACCGTCCTTGTTCCTCCTTCTTCGGGGCTCCGTCCTCTGTTTCCTCTCCTCTACTTCTTCTTCCTCGTTCCTCCTACTTGGTTCCCCTTCTTTCCTCGTCCTTTTTATCTTCAAGTGCAGCTTGATGGATTAACCATTAAGTATTTTGGCTGCACCCTTCAGATGTCCACTGGTTCCCATGAGAGTTCTGATTGTCCCTCTTTTCAATCATTTCTGACCACATAAAACCGTTGTTTCAAGCATGTAGTGCTCTTCGTTCCTTTCATGGTGGCCTCTACTTTGTCTGTGATTTGCGTTCCACTCATGATGTCCTCAGATCTGTCTGTTCAACTCATGATGTCCTTAGATCTGTCTGTATCATTCATAATGTCCTCAGATCTGTCTGTAAGCTGATTTCCATTCATAGTATCCTCTGCTTTATATGTGCGTTGCATTCCTTTCATCGTGTCCTTTGCTTTATCTGTACGTTCCTTTCATCATGTTATTTGCTTTGTCTGATGCAGTAGTTCCTATTCGATCTTCTTGACTCGATGATTTGAACGAATTCCCATTTCAGGTGCTCTTACAGCATAATTCTGTCAGGATATTATGTCTACATCCAGCGTATCATATATAGTTTCTAGAAATCTGTATTCCATAATCGTGGGTTCTATCGGCTCTTACGAAAGCACATTTACGTCGCAAGAGAATAGTTACATTAAGTTATTGACAAGTTTCTCGAAAGAAACTGTTTAATTACTCGTAAATGCAAGTGTATGTAGCTATAGACTCCTGGTCTGACGTGTCCTGTCCAGAACGTTGTCTCTGTCACTGCCTCTTTAAATGTAGTGCGGTCGCGAGCAGGTTGGCTGGTGTCTTCTCGCAGAGACATATTCAGACTTTCCGTGATGCCTTCAGTTCACGTGCGGAGAGGTCGTCCCTCTTCTCTTGTACAGGGCGCTATGTTTCCTAGTATCAACCTCTCCAAACCAGTGTGCCTCTTGGTGTTCCTATGTTTTCTCTTGTTCAGGGCGCTATGATTTCTAGTTTCAACCTCTCCAAACCGGTGTGCCTCTTGGTGTGGCTATGTTTTCTCTTGTTCAGGGCAATATGATTTCTAGTATCAACCTCTCCAACCCAGTGTACCTCTTGGTGTTCCTATGTTTTCTCTTGTTCAGGGCGCTATGATTTCTAGTATCAACCTCTCCAACCCAGTGTTTCTCTTGGTGTTATGTTTTCTCTTGTTCAGGGCGTTATGATTTCTAGTTTCAACCTCTCCAAACCGGTGTGCCTCTTGGTGTGGCTATGAACAATGAGGAAAAAAACATCACAAAAACTGTTCTAAAAAACCAAAACAGAGATGACAGTACAACTAGGGCAAAGTTGGCTATAGACCGTGAGAGATGGTGAGAATGTGTTGATGTCTAGCAAGACGCGGCCAGGCCGTGACTGCTTGTATCAGTGGATCTACTGCAGTAATATACAGAATCGCCTGAAAATAATATTGTGAGAACAGCTCATGTTAAACAGAAAGGCAGGAACAGGCATAATCTTGTAAACAGCTAGTTTTACATGACCGTATAAACTTGCCTCTGCTTTGGAACTGCTGTTTCTTCCTTATGCACGTTTAAATAAATAATACACGACATGTCACGAAAGATTTTATAATAATTTTTATCATCATCATGTGCTACTCCCTAGGAAAGATTGGCTGCCGTTGATTTCCTACTTTTTGTTCCCGCGGTCTCACGAAGCACTTGGCCAACCTGATTCTTGTCCATCAATCTGTACTGTCTTCTCTTTGCATTCTTTCCTTCCGGTATAGTTGTTACTATAGTATGTCTCCTGATATGGCCAATACATTCTAATTATCTGCTTCTTATATTTTACAATGTTTGTTACAATATGTACAAAACATATATTCAAAATTATGCGCTACATTAGGTATAAAAAGAAGATTAATATACATTAAAATATTGATAATATAACCCCAAAAAATTCCGTTCTATTTCAATATTTCATAACTTGACTTCTGAAATGCTACGTGAAACAATAATGTCTTGCATGCAACATATACATCATGCTAAACTAATGTTACGACATAACGTAAAACAAACAAGAGGAAACTTTGCTAATTAACTTTGGTATCTTCAGGTGAATTATTCACGGCCAAGTTAAATAATAAAAATAATACGTTTGTCTCTACAGTAATATGTTTTAACTACAATATATGTATATGCGTTGCTGGTATACAGGGAGTAATCATAAAGTCCTTCCCTGACTATGAAAAATTATATCTTAAAAACTAATCTAGACAGAAACATGAACGTTGTGGAAATACGTATGACGGTTCTTAGAGTTGTGTCTCTACGGGTATCACCGCAGTCATTAATATCAAAATGGCGCTTAAGAAGCCCAGTGTCGTTGACTGCAGACTTTCCAGACCACACCATGACCATCACGTTCACTGGACAAGACCCCTCTCGACGTTGTTAGGTGGGTATTCTTAGGAGAAAAAGTGTTCACTTCACCAGTACCTGATACTGGAACTTTGAAGAAAAGGATAGCGGCTGTTTTAACAACAGCGACTAAAGAGATGTTGGAGAACACAAGGCAAGAAGTCGAGTACCACTTAGACGTTCTCCGGGCACAAGAGAACCCATTTTGAAGTGCAAGACTGAGTTTGGGTACAATCTGGAAAACACTACTTGTTTGTAGGTAACATAAGTGTATGAGAGAGAGAGAGAGAGAGAGAGAGAGAGAGTGGGAGAGAGATAAATGGGAAAGACGTTATGCTATCCAGTTTACAGTTCTACAAGAAGGATTCACTAACCATTTCCTATCCTACACCGTAGATTTATTAGAAAAACCAGTTTCTCGGTTCCAGTTATATGACAGCGTTTGATTAGACAATCATGTCTAAAAAAACGGTATTAATTACACACAAGAAAAAAGTAATTCATTCAGTCTGTCATTTAGCAGTTTATTCATCTATACACTTTTTTTTATCATACACTTTGTTCGTCTAAGCGAACCACTCAACAGTCATAGGAAAATATTTGTTCCGTTTACTGTACTCAATGTTTTTCAAACTTCCGTGAGTTGTAAAATACAGAAATGAAATTTAGGAACAAAGATGCATGCATCTTTTTATGTGCCTTTTTTAAACTGACTGTTTTTCTTCTTCAAATTTGTTTTTCAACTTTCGTTCTCGAACAATAAGTTGTGCTATTCATCTAATGCAATTGTAAGGTGTGCTAACAGTGAGAAATGGTTTCGAGTTTAATCCCAAACACGGAGTTTTTTAAAATAGATTAGGCAGCGTTTGTATGGTTTTAAATAGAAATAATGTTTTTCCGCATGCCAAGTTGGACAACTTACAGGTATCGTATTAAATAATCTTTTGCGAATTTTATTTTATTAATCAGTATGTAAGAAAAATAAAGGAAGTGACATTTAAATCCGGTAGAAAAAAAAAGATAAAGTCTTAAATCAACTGGATTATACAAAAGTCTTCGTTGTGTATAAACTAACAGACATGGTTGGTTAATATCTTTTTCAGAAGTGGGAGCTCGACAGAAACTGTTGGGAAGCACTGTTCTAAATCTAAATTATTGAAAGGAGCAAGGAAAGCAAGGGGTTGTTTGAGACTGCTGTTATTACAACAGGCAGATCTCATTAACGAAAAGTCAAAGACCTCATTTTTCATGTTGCCTATTGCAACCTCGTCCACTCTGTAAGCTTTCCATGGGATCGTCTGAACAAAAGTACGCCACAATCTCCCATTTAAATCTGAACAGATACCATTAGATATGTGTAACACAGTATGTGTGTGTACTGAAATGAGCTTATGTACTACAATCTCAGAAAGGTTGAACGTGCAGAATGGAAACTGTTAAAATAAGTCCTTACGTCTTAATGCAGAGTTGACACTTTTACAACAAATCCTTATGCGGAGGTGAAGTGCTAAAAAGAAGACTTAAAACGTCCAAATGTTGGGCTGAGGCTGTTAAATGTAGTCCTTATATTGTTCAAGGAAATATTAATGTCATACTGATGAATTTAAAACTGGGAGTTGAAGGAGAACCTTTAAATTCTCTTTATTTCTTACTACTTTATTATCTTTATTCTATTGTCAGTTTACACTGATTGGCAAACATACAGATATATCTCCTAGTAGGAAGTTCCGATTTACGAAAATTCGCATTTATGATGAAAAACTCATGTATGCTTAACAAAGCCTTTCGCTTTTCATCCGACGACGGTTGTAGTTGTAAGAATTCACGAGCAGTTTTTGGATATTAGTAAACATATAAACTAAATATATAAATTTAATTTACACAAAGTCAGTGAAGTAAAGCTGGTTAATTAACAAAGCTGCTCCTACTTTTGTTCTGGATAGTCGCAACAATCCATTTCGTAAGAATCCAGCACTTGACCGGTCTGACACGAACGTTCCGGACCACGCTGTTGGCATTTCAGACCTAGAACATTGGACATCACAGTAGTGAACACGTACTTAAAGTAGTGAACACATACTTAAAATAGTGAACACATACTTAAAATAGTGAACACATACTTAAAGTAGTGAACATATACTTAAAGTAGTGAACATATACTTAAAGTAGTGAAAACATACTTAAAATAGTGAACACATACTTAAAGTAGTGAATACAAAATCTCACAGAAGATACTAAAGTTTACAAATTCGGAAACAAATCTGGTTGCAAGTAGACTAACATCTTTATTTTTTGTACTCTAGACTCGATATTTTAATACTATAATGTCCTTGCTTTTTTCCATCCTCATCAACATCCAGGTGTTATTTGACATAAGTGAACACTGGGCACGTGATCATTCAACAAACAGTCTTAAACAACGTACAGTGTCATCGTCTTCTTTTCCTTCTTTATATTCAAGCTTTATTGATCAGGCAACTTTCTCCATGTTACCCGGGTCCAACCCTTCCAACCAGTTCTTGTTAAGCACGTGACCAGCCACACCTGCAGTATCAGGACAACAAAACAACAACCCACCATCTTCACACAGTTAAATAAACAACTTTTGGTTAGTTTTAAGATAACAAGAACCCGGACTTGCTAGCTGTCCTGAGTCGTAAGCAACGCTTGCTCCAGCCATGATGTTTTCCTATATACAGACACTGAGTCTTGTGTAGGTCATATCTATCCGCAATGAACCATGCGGTCCAAATGTTGCTTGTCATAATTTGATCCCATAGGCCATTAAAAGATATCTTCTTCTTCTTCTTAGCGGTAATGCGTGGTACCCTGATTTTTGCGAATGGCCTTCTGGCAGAGCACCTCCGACTTCAGCCCCTTTCCTTGCTATGGAATACTATGGTCGTGCTAAGACAATGGATATTTTAATTTACTGTTTTGGTTTCCCTGGAAGCGCTAGTGCATGATCTCTTGGTGATTTTGAAGTACTGCATTGTGCTGGATAGGGAGTGGGTTATAATGATTGATTGAAATCCGAGAAATGATTCCTGAAGTAGACTTATCTGCAGAGTCCACCACCGTAGGGACCAGATGAAGTCCTATACATTTACCCAGGTTAAAAGACAGCCTTGCCTTTAACCACGTTAAAAGATAGGCATAGTCTTTTACAAGGAGCACCACAAGAGCCTACCGCTATGATCAACACAAGGCACTGGTTCTAGCAGCACTACAGCAGCCTGGTTCTAGGAGCACTACAGCAGCCTGGTTCTAGGAGCACTAAAACAGCCTGGTTCTAGGAGCACTACAACAGACTGCTGCTAGAAGCACTACAACAGCCTGGTTCTAGCAGCACTACAACAGACTGGTTCTAGGAGCACTACAACAGTCTGCTGCTAGAAGCACTACAACAGTCTGTTGATAGAAGCACTACAACAGCCTGCTGCTGGAAGCACTACAACAGCCAGGTTCTAGGACCACTACAACAGCCTGCTGCTAGAACCTGTACAACAGCCTGGTTCTAGGAGAATCACAAAAAGTCTTGTTCGCTCCGATTTTTGTCTGACTTAACCAACAGGGTTTAGTATGTTATGTATACATTTAGTTAAAAATACTAGCATTTATATACTGTACGTTTACTTAAATATACTAGTACTTATATATTATACGTTTACTTAAAAACATACTAATATTATATTATTATACATTTACTTAAACTTACTAGTACTTATACAAAGGTTATTCATAAAACGTGAAACATTTTTAAAATTCGCAACAAATAAACTATGTAAAGGATCATGATTATTTCTTACGCCAAAATAGAGAGAGAGAGAGAGAGAGAGAGAGAGAGAGAGAGAGAGAGAGAGAGAGAGAAGGGAGAAACTTTTAAAGTTTTTTTTCAAATAAAGCCTGCACGTAGAGCTCCTGTTGTTTGACACTAGAAGGCAGCAGTTGCAAATATGGAATACAGTAAACGTAAACAGTCATTTTGCTGAGTTGGGAGTACGCATGAACCTAGCCCATTGTGACTGTGCAGCGACGATTTCCAGC
Organism: Achatina immaculata; assembly: GCA_009760885.1. Classification (NCBI taxonomy): domain Eukaryota; kingdom Metazoa; phylum Mollusca; class Gastropoda; order Stylommatophora; family Achatinidae; genus Lissachatina; species Lissachatina immaculata. The sequence continues at coordinate 5,432,994 of CM019719.1, read as the reverse complement.
GGAATTGTTGTTTGTGCACAGCTTCTCGGCAGGGACGCCAAACTACAGGAGCTCTGCGTGCCAGCTTTATTATTAAAAAAAAACTTGAAGAGCTTCTCTCTCTCTCTCTCTCTCTCTCTCTCTCTCTATATATATATATATATATATATATATATATATATATATCTCCATCTCTCTATCTCTCTCTATCTCTCTCTCTATCTCATCTCTATCTCTCTCTCTATCTCTCTCTCTCTCTCTCTTGGCGCAAGAATAATCATGATACTGTTACGTAGTTTATTTGAAGTGAATTTTTAAAATGTTTCACTGATTTATCAATAAATATGCATATTATATGTTTAGTTAAATATTCTTGTACTTATATATTACGTGTTTAGTTAAACATACTAGTACTTATACACTATATGTTTAGTTATATAAACTAGTAATTACACCCACCCCCACCCCCACCCCCTCCCCCACACACACACAAACCTGTAGTGCTGCTCTTTTAACTATCACACTCTCTTCCTTCCGTCTGTAAACTACGCTGTGTCAGAAATATTTAACGCATAAAAACAGCTGCAAACAACAAACACATAAAACCAGCTACAAACAGCAAACACATAAAACGCATAAAAGACTCGTAAGCAAGAATATATAAAAACTACCAAAGAAGACATGTGCATATAAAGCAGTTGTAAAAGTAATTCCACGTGTGCATTGACCTGTTCTCACTGACCTGCTGTATGCGTTTCATTTACGCTTCGATAAAGCTAAGAGATTTGGGTTTTTTTTTCCTTCATTATGGGAGGGTCTCTTCTCGTCACTGGAGAGTCATATATTAAACTTTCCACGCCGTTAAATAATTTTTGTACAACAGTAGAAATTCTACATGCATAAATCTGTTCAAAAAGGATGGTTTGGGTTATTGCGTGCAGTACTGTAATCCTTAAAAAAGTCTCGTCTTATTTTGAACTCCTCCATATTTAAATGCAGCGAGCCATGCAGAGGCGGACAGCCCGCTTTCGTTCTGAGAAAATTTTCCACTTACCTGTCGGCCTAAATCTTCCAGTAGGTATTGTCCCGGTGTTTACAGATTTTGCTCCCAATTATATTTGACCGTAGGCAATAAAACGGGAAGAGAACTTGCCATAAGTGTTTGCCACAGAAGTCGAGCTGAAAGTTCTATAAACAGGACAATTTCTTCCTTTGCCCCTTCTGGAAATGGTAAGCCAACAAGTCATTGTCACGCAGAGAACCAACTAAAAGAACAAAGTGAGTCCTTTTTTTAATGCATATACTTTCTCAACAGTAGAAGATAAATGTGGCTGAAGTATGTCGCAAATATTGATTATAACCGTGAGCCCAGGCAAACATACAAATTAACTTTGGGACAGATGCAAGCAGACCAGAAACCGAGATAAGCTTAATATTTGTAAAGCATTCACGTACAATATTTTCTCTGCCAGCTGGACATGTAAGAACTGGCGAAAGATTACGTCACATGAAGAATGACTCTGCGCTAGTTCATACTTTGTTGTTATTATGTCTTATTATGTCAGTCAAAACTTGGTAGAATCAGTCGTTAAAATCGCTAAGTAAAAAAGTCAGTTCCAGGAACAGCTAAAGTTTATTTTACTCGTAACCTCCTTCTATGGCAAATTGAACCATTATTATTATTATTATTATAACAGTTTAATTTCGGCAGACTGAGAATATGTCATTCGTATTACATTCTGACAAAACGAGGGACAATAAAATATCTCCGTGGTGAAATGTTTATTACATCGACAGCTGTAAAGTACACATATTAAATCTGAACTGCTTTTCTACTGAGTCTTTAGATTTCTATGTCAGCTGATTCTGTTACTGCTAAAGAGAAAACACGTTTTTCTTTGTGTCGTACACGTGTAGGTAGATTTATACAATGTATGCAATGGAACTTGCAGGTGTGATAAAAGCTCAAGTAAAACTGATTCTTGCAGGGTACAGTTACAAGTGGGTTTTATAGGTTTATGGTGGACTTTTGAACAAGAAAAAGACAGTAAGAGAACCCCCGGTTACTTCCTCTTTCTATCTTATTTTGTAAAACTGCACATTCACCTTCGTCTAACTCTACTGAACAAGGAAAGTTTTAGAATTTGACTCACGTGTTCTATGGTTTTCTCACTGACTTTCTTGTTTGTTCTTCGTGATGTGACAGTATCAGAGGTGATAACTACCAACGAAGCGAAGCTGGTGAAGTTTCTGCCCATGTTCTCACTCCGTGCGTCTGGTGATGCAAATCCAACTGCTGGACACGCGTAGGCGTAATATTTCTGTTGGAAAGTCTTTCCTTGAGATCCATCAGGGAAGTGAAAGAAAGCAGCAGTCCCTATGAGGCCAGATCTTCACCGCAGCGTCCAAAGATTTATAGCTCAGAACTGCATTAACCAGCATTAACCTTTCTATAACAAAAAAGCCGTCCTTCTAACAGAGGTTTATTTTGGCTTAACTATCACAGTGTGTACTTCGGCTTATTCATGTACGGGACATAGAGTCTTATTTAATGTCTTATTTAATGACGGTTTCTTCGACCAAAGGCATGAAACAAAAACATTTTGTATTACGGCCCGTCTTACTGACTATTCTCTGTGATATTTTTAATATGGTATGAAAAATATGCTCAAAATGACTGAGAATAATTTATATTTCTTATAGCTGGTAAAATAGGTGAAACATTTGTTAGTATTTTGTTGATGAGTCAGCCATTGTTTGGTAAGACATGTGGCGTCTTATCGAGTAGAAACAAATTCTGTACACTTCTCTTTGTCTTTAGCCAGACTATGTATGGACGGTGTCCAGACTGTGTATGGACGGTGTCCAGGCTGTGTTGCATGCTGTCCATCTTGGCTTCATTTGTTCTATACAGATTTTATTTGGCCGGCCTCTCATCAAGCGTCAGTCATATGGTTCTTCTAGCTATAGTGTAGGGATCTTGTCGGAGTACATGCCCACATTATTTCCAGACAATTTTTACTATAATGTTGGGGTCTTGCTGGAGTACATCATCATCATCATCATGTGCCGTGCCGACTGGCGTTGGTTATTAAGCTTCTCCAGAGTACACGATCCTTCATGCAGGTCATCAGCTCAGTTGGTGATCTCCTCTCACACCATCCTGTCAGACCGTCCAGTATCATTTCTTTTGGTCTTCCTCTTGATCTGCTTCCTTCTATTTTTCCTGTGTTATATTTTCAATGCCCCCTCATCTCATTGCATGTCCTATGAAAGTACATTGTCTCTCTCTTATCTTTTTGACAATATTTTTTGTCTCTCCAGCTCTTCTCATACATTCTTCATTAATTATTTTTGCTGTCCAGGGGCACACATCATTTCCAGATAATTTTTACTGCAATGTTGCAGTTTTGTTGGAGTACATGCCCGCATCATTTCAAGCTAATTTTTACTATAATGTTGGAGTCTTGTTAGAGTACATGTCCACATAATTTCCAGCTACTTTTTATTATAATGTTGGAGTCTTGTTATAGTACATGCCCACATCATTTCTAATCATGTGTTTGCTATAACTGTAGACATATCTTCTTACTTGTTTTGAACCAGCAGATCTCTGTTACCTGTGATCTGTGGCCAGAAACGTTTCATAATCCTTATCTCATTTAGACAGGGAAGCTATTTGGACTGAAGATAATTTTAACCATTTCCTTTTCTGTTGTTCTCCAGTATTCTGCTCGTTTATAGACGTATAGTTAATGTACAGCTTTGGAGTAACTTTCTGTTGGTACTCATACTTTCATATATTTCTCAATGAAAGTTCTTGGGGATTTATTTTTTTCTATTTGTTATGTCTTTGTTTACCTTTACATAGTTGTATTTATATCTTCAAAATAAGATGAATGCTACAGCATTAACTTTATTAAGGGTGATGGTAAAAACAGTTATTTAAAAATCGGAGTCACTATATCTTGTGACTGAGAGTTTTAACTGCTGAGCTAAGACTTCTCAATCGAATTTGAACCTGCAGCTGGCCTAGAGATGGGCCTTCTTGCACTGAAGACACTCCCATATGTGCTCAGCCTTTAACCTCAGTGTTGTTCATAGTGTATGATGGGTGATAGTGCCAATGACACATTGATCGAATACAGCTCGATCTGTTCCACAAAGTTCTGAATGTCTGCCACTGCTCTTTATTATTCCTCGTTCGCATAGTCTTTGGTGACAGGGACTGCATTCTTTTTTTTTCCAACTCCCTGTAATTTTGATAGGGTGGCTGTTATAATGTCTGCTTTGTCTATTTGTAGATTGTCCAGGGTTGTTGCTTTGTTTGCCCGTTGATCTGTCATTTCATTTCCTTCGATACCAGCATGTCCTGGACATTAAATCCGTATTAGGGAGAAGGTTTGACTATTTTAGTTTGGTCAACCACTCGCCATACAGCATCTGGTTTAGGATTTTTTTTTAGCATGCATTGTGAGTCTGATAATATTATGGCTGGTGATGGTTGCTGGTTTGCTAGCCCGCTTATAGTTCGAGTTGTTGCTGGTTTGATAGTCAGTTTATGGCTTATGATGGTTGCTTCATTCTCCATCCTCACGCTGGATGTGGTTGTGGCGAAAGTTTCGGACCCGTTAACGATTTGGCGTCCTCTGCGATAGACAGCGAATCCCCATCCGCTCCTTTATCCACGCGTTATTAATCCATCTGTATATATATACATATGGTTTGCTATATAGGGTAATATATATATATAGGATCATATATATAGTGTCATATATAGTGTCATATATAGGGTCATATATATAGTGTCATATATAGGGTCATATATATAGTGTCATATATAGAGTCATATATAGTGTCATATATAGGGCAAAATATATATATATATATATATATATATGGTCATATATACATAGTGTCATATATTGGGTCATGTATATATAGTGCCATATATGCAGTGTCTCAGAACTTTGAAGTTGAAGTGCTTAATAATTCGCTCTTTGATTTCTGACTCAGTCCTGCCACCCAATTTCAGCTTTCTCGACTGAGGCATATATGAAATTTGGCAAGTTGCCTTCAGACAACACGTGGACGAGAGGATACTGAAAGCATAGAAAGGCATATCAACTCTAAAAATAATAGCAAATATGGGTCTGTCACACAAAAAAAACTCTATTCTCACCTATGCAAACCCTGGTAATGTCAAGATTAGAATATGGCATCAGCATGCCCACTTTATCAAGTCAAACAGGCCAGCTGCTGGAGAGAATTCAGAATGAAGCAATGAGGACAGGGCTCGGATGTCACAGGGACATTCCGGTGGATGTGATGGGTCACCTACTGAACATACCAAGCATGAACATTCAGCAGAAATGCACTCAAGAAAAAGAGTACATATGAAACAACAGCATGGAAGACCGCACATAGAAAAAGAAGATTCAAACACAAAAAGGTACACGGATAAAACGAGATCAATCATGGATAGCGGAGGCTGAAAAGACCGTAGGGCAGATACGCAACGCTGAAGAAATCCCCATGAATGCCGACCGGATTGATGTCCAAAAATCTACGTCTTCTGAATCTAAATGACACAAAAGAATACAGAATGCAATGTTTGGTGTTTTGCTATTCCAAGATCCTTTGGAGTTGTGACAATGTCTAGTGTTTGATAACGAAGGTTATGTAATTTCTGTATATACAGAATACGCTATTTTAAAGGGCCTAAAGGTAATCCAACGAAGCGAATAAATAAACTATCATCATCTTGTGTAGGCTGCCTGCAGATGATTATTAATTTGCTCTGCTCTCTCTCTCTCTCTCTCTCTCTCTCTCTCTCTCTCTTCAAAGTACTTGAAAATAGAAAACTTCCTTGTACTTTAGTGTTTATTGAGAGTCTTTCTTGTACTGTAATGTTTATTGAGAGTCTTTCTTCTACTTTACTGTTTATTGAGCGTCTGACTTTCTTGTACTTTATGTTTATTGAGAGTCTTTCTTCTACTTTGATGTTTATTGAAAGTATGTCTTTCTTGTACGTTAATGGTTATTGAGAGTCTATCTGTCTTGTACTTTAATGTTTATTGAGAGTCTTTTTTCTACTTTAATGCTTATTAGAGTCTGTCTTTCTTGTACTTTAATGTTTATTCAGAGTTTTTCTTGCACTTTAATATTTACTGAGAGTCTGCTTTTCTTGTTCTTTAACGTTTATTGAGAGTCTGATTTTCTTGTAGAGTAACTTCTTGGTACTTTTTTGTTTGATCTTTTTGTAGTCTTGTATTTATCTTGTATGTTATTTAGTCCTTAGTTCCCAATGGCTGTATAATCTTTTCTGCGTTAAGAAAAATTTCTACAAGTTATTAATTTTGCTGTTATTCCATATTATGTCCCCTTCCCCTGCCCCCCCCCCCAACACACCTCCATATGCCTATTTGTAATTCTTTCTACTAGTCTTTTTTCATTTCTTTGGCCGTTTGTCTCTCTGAATGTGAATATATGTGTGTGCATATACGTGTATATATGTATATGTATTTGTTTATATGTGGTGTATAAATGCATGCATGTATATGTATTTATCTCTGTGCATATATGTATTTGGCTGTATGAAAAGTATAGGCATATGTATCGTCAAAGTCTAAATTACCTTAATCTAAGAACGGCTTGACTGTTTATTTCCCGTACTGCTTTACCATAATTTGTTAGTTTAGAATAAATGTATGAATATATGTGAGAATGCAATATAAGTCAAGCTACTTGGAGACATATACAATAAAAACATCATGAGAGACATTAAAAATGTGAAAAGGATTAAAATAAGAGGACACATGCAGGAAACTCTCTACCGTAGAGAGCGGAACAACTCCTTCAGATCATCAGAGGAAGTTCCCCCCCCCCCCTCAGACAAGTGTTTCGGCCCTATTAAACTCCTGACACTCTAAGGGGGTGGGCCCCTCTGGGTCATGACTCCCAGAGGTCGTGTGAGTTTCCCGGTCCCGGGATTGAACCCATGCTCTTCCAGATGCCGCTGCACTTTTACAGTGCGTCTTTAGCGATTTAGCTACGGAGGACTGGTATTGGTTGTGGCAAATGAAATTATTTATGTTCTCAATGCTTGTTTCGCATACTCCACAGCCAGCATGAGGCCTTTTCTGCTGTTTCTGAAAGGCTTCTCATTGAAGAATGTATGAGAAGAGCTGGAGAGACAAAAAATCTTGTCAGAAAGATAAGAGAGAGACAATGTACTTTCATAGGACATGCAATGAGAAGAGGGGGCATTGAAAATATTATAACAACAGGAAAAATAGAAGGAAGAAGATCAAGAGGAAGACCAAGAGAAATGATACTGGACAGTCTGACAGGATGGTGTGAGAGGAGATCACCAACTGAAATGATGGCCTGCATGAAGGATCGGGTACTCTGGAGAAGCATAATAGCCAACGCCAGTCGGCACGGCACCTGATGATGATGATGATGATGATGCTTGGAGTTGCGTAAATCACAGTGTGGAGTGTATTGATATGAGATGATTTATTTGTTTATTCAATGTTTATTTCTTCATGCTTGTTATGTCCAAAAACAAAAGCTGAATGTCTGTGACAGATTGAAAGTTGTATGTTAGACCGGCCAGCACGTCTAATTTTTAACCCTTTGAAAATAAAATGTGTCCTCTTTATATAATGACACTTAATATCTTTTGGACCGTCTCCAATTACGCACGAATCCGTTCTACATTTTACATGTCTCCTGATTTCAACATTGTGTTCACGTCATTGCATAAAAGTGAATACTTTACCACTTAAGCTGTTCATTCACTTGGACAAATCCGGCGTACAAACTGGCACAGATTTGGCTAACGGTTGAAAGCAACTCTTTAAAAAGAAAACTAAATTACCTAACTAAGATTAGATCTGATGAGTCAATGCGTCAGATAAACATGCAACTCCCCTCTCCCCCCTATCACAACTACGAATCTTATTTTCTCAATGTATGGGGTTTAAAACCGCATTACAGAAAGTGGACAGCAAGGTTACAACTACATGATAACTGACAGACAGCATTACATCTAGGGATATATATGAGACGTTGCTTTTTAATGCTAATGTATCGTAAAATTCAAATACACGTATTTAATTTAACTTTTAAAGTGTAAATGTCTAAGAGTGCTTTACATCCTTTTTTTATTTAGTGTGTAACTGTATTTCAAAATGTCATCTTTTATGTTTTCCTGGAGTAATGTCATCTTTTATGTTTTCTTGGAGTAATGTCCCTTCTTTCACGAGGTTTTTCGTTACTGGTTGCGCTTGAGCTGTCTTTTGTGAACTAAAAATGTACTATTCGGACCGAATATGAATAGTCAGTAATTTCATGTGACAAGCGGGTGGTTCACGCCAAATATTTTAAGGATTATTTTCACAATACCGTAATTCACTTCCCCGAAGACGCATCATCAGAAGGAGGTCAACCCGTAGAAAAGACGATATTGTGAAGTGAATTGTTCAAGCTGAGGTTCAGTACTGTCTCAGCATCACAGCAAAATGAGAGCATCCCATAACTGCTCCCCCGCCTGTGAAAGTGGCATCTCCTGACATGCGCAAGAACGGTCTCACGTCACGTCCGCGCATAATAACGATAAGTGATCCGTGCATGATGACTGCGTACATCTTCGCCGATGTCCTCATTTGGGAGGCTCTCACAGCCAGCTCTAAACAGCTGTACAGCGCTAGTAGGGAGGCTCTCACAGCCAGCTCTAAACAGCTGTAGGGAGGCTCTCACAGCCAGCTCTAAACAGCTGTAGGGAGGCTCTCACATCCAGCTCTAAACAGCTGTACGGCGCTAGTAGGGAGGCTCTCACAGCCAGCTCTAAACAGCTGTACGGCCCTAGTAGGGAGGCTCTCACAGCCAGCTCTAAACAGCTGTACGGCGCTAGTAGGGAGGCTCTCACAGCCAGCTCTAAACAGCTGTACGGCGTTAGTAGGGAGGCTCTCACAGCCAGCTCTAAACAGCTGTACGGCGTTAGTAGGGAGGCTCTCACAGCCAGCTCTAAACAGCTGTACGGCGCTAGTAGGGAGACACTCACAGCCAGCTCTAAGCAGCTGTACGGCGTTAGTAGGGAGGCTCTCACAGCCAGCTCTAAACAGCTGTACGGCGCTAGTAGGGAGACACTCACAGCCAGCTCTAAGCAGCTGTACGTCGGTAGCAGGGAAGTACTCACAGCCAACTCTAAGAAGCTGTACGGCGCTAGTAGGGAGACACTCACAGCCAGCTCTAAGAAGCTGTACAGCGCTAGTAGGGAGACACTCACAGCCAGCTCTAAGCAGCTGTACAGCGCTAGTAGGGAGGCTCTCACAGCCAGCTCTAAGAAGCTGTACAGCGCTAGTAGGGAGACACTCACAGCCAACTCTAAGAAGCTGTACGTCGGTAGCAGGGAAGTACTCACAGCCAACTCTAAGCAGCTGTACGTCGGTAGCAGGGAAGTACTCACAGCCAACTCTAAGCAGCTGTACGGCGCCAGAAAGGAGGCACTCACAGCCAGCTCTAAGAAGCTATACGGCGCCAACCTTTCAAAGAACACAGCGGAATGCATCAGCCATGTTTATCAAATACCGATCACTGACGTGGAAATCCGTGCGCCAATGAAATTCACAGCTCACAGTGACGCCCGATCACTTTGCTCTGTAGCTAGGGCGCTAAACCGGACTCCTACCCCACAACACAGCGAAACTGGCGCAGATAAAGCCTAGAGAAAAGCAAACAAAGGCACAATCATCAACGGTTACATTCGCCCTGCCGCCATGTTGGAAGGGAAGTGAATTCTTGTGAATATGCACTCGTGAGACGAACGGTGAGAAACAGTCATGGCGAATGTACATCTGGAACTCTCTGCTATTCTCTTGTCCTTTCTGCTCATGCTGTAGAACGCCGTACTCTGTCGTAACACAATCTCAGCATCTTCTGGCAGGTAGTTCAAGTCAAGTTTCCAGTTTAATAACACTTCATTAATCTCTTCTTTATCTGTTGGATAATTTTGGAGCAACGTGCACACTTGGTAAACAAACATGTTGCCATTTACGTAGTCATTGTCAGGCCCCATGAGTCGGGAAAGAAACGGGGTCCAGGCTGTTGAAAGAGGCTGGTGGCCCCTTCTTCTTCTTCTTCTTCTCTTCTTCTTCTTCTTCACGTGACGTGCCCTTTCCAGAACGTTGTCCCTTTCACAGCCTCCCTGAATGCAACACGGTCTTGCTCAAGTTGACCGGCGTCTTGCAGTGACACATTCAAACTTTCCTTGACGTCCTGAGTCCATCTGCGGTGAGATCGTCCCTTTTCTCTTTTGCCAGATACTATGCCTTCTACTATCAGTCTCTCCAAGCTGTTGTGTATCTTGATGTGGCAGCTTTCTAATTTTGATAGCAGTTACGAGCCAGTTTTCTGCGAAACCTAATCCCATCAATACTTCTTTATTTGATTTTCTTTCTATCCATGGTATTCTAAGTGCCCTTCTATGACATTTCATTTTCTTATTACAGTTAGTTATACAAGAGCACCTTTTCATGTTTTGATAGCGGGTACGACGTGGTTCTAAAGTGGGCCAGTTTATTTTATGAAAATGTATGCACTTTCGGCATGTCAATGCCCGTTCTAGTTTTTCATTTTCCACTTTCCTTGTTTACGTCCCCTTACGCATGACGTCATTGCCCTTTGACCCTGTCTGATCAGTGTCAGAACTTGTTGGTGCGTACTATCAAGTCCGTTCTTGGCGCGCATTCTTTCACACATATTTGTGTCATGTAGCCTGTGTTTTCTCCCAAAGCCAGTCACAAAACTTCCAGTTTCTGTGTTTTTACTGTTATGAGAAAAATACAACCAAACCTGCCTTGCTAAATCATTTTCCCATAATTTTTTGTTAGCATTTGAAGCCACTTTCCAGAGTTTTACAGCAATAACTTCGTGTGCCTTTTATGGATTACCTGTCCAGACGAAGACATCATACTGCACTGAGTGCTGAAAGGAGAAACTATTTTTGAATATATTTCAACACAATGAGGAACATTAAAGTTTTCTCCTTTACTCATTTCCTCCCTGTCAAGGAACTGTGACGAAAATGTTGACACGCTTTCACATCTTAAACGGCCGCATACATGATGTTCGTCTTCTCAAACATCGCCCGGTCCCTTTTTTAAATAAGAATCTCCCTTCTCATGATGACCTCCCTTGCAGAGCTAGATCTTCCTTGAATACCATGTTCTCTCTCTTGTTTAATTAGTCTTGGTTTTGTCCACGTATAATATGCTGAGACATACAGCGCGTATAAAACATATACTGTCAGTAGCCAAGTAGGTAGAGTTTTTTTTTATGTTCTTAAGAATCACTCCAAAAATTGTGAGCGTGGCACATTCTTTTAAATATCTTATTTTCTATGTAGTCTACCTGGCCTTTTCTCGAAATCTCTGTCTGCGGAATGAACTTCATTTTCGTCTTAACATCTCTCCTGATGTGATGTCAGGATGTTATGTGACTTCTACCTGGTTTGCTTCGAAACATCTTTCCCTTACATATTACAAAGTTTGCCAGACGTATAGACATTTCGGCGCCGAAACGTCACAACTTTGTATTCGTTAAATAATAAAGCTGTCCCTACTTTTTTCTAGTTTATACATTTTGGTATCACAGCTTTACTGCAGTTCTTTGTGTATAGTTATATACTTAACACTATTTATCATCTGTGATCAAGTCGAGGGGAGCGTCACGAATATCGCAGGCAGTTGTATAGATCACTGGCTCGGGCAAGAAAGTAAACTGCGTTTTACGAAGACAGTTCACAATCGTTGACTGACTGACGTTATTCCATGCTGCATGCATAAAATTAATCGCTATCTTGATGTCGATCTCGGCGACATCTTTTATTCCACAGCATACAGCACATGACGCACTATTCGCCTTTCTGTATTGTTGCTTGAAGGTGTAAATGATACCTTGGTCGCAAGGCTGCAGTACGCTTGTTGTGTTAGATGGCAGGAAAACAAGCTTTGTAGCCATCAGATTGGTGACGTCAACTGTGTGCCGGACAGTTGTCAACGAACAACAAAACTTTTCTGTCCATTCGGTTCATTTTGTTGTCGAAAGAAATGACACCGTCCTCTAACAGTTCACTTGTCATCAAAGCAGTCTGGCTGGCCTTGTAAGTGATGGACAGGCTCTTTACGTTCTTAAAGCACCGCGGTTTTCGTGACTTTCCAATAACAAGAAGCTGAGTCTTCTCAGTGCCAGACATGTTTCATCACGTGACAGCTGTTAAGCGATCTTTAGAACGTTTACCACCGTGGCACTTCTCACCACGAAAGCACAAAGTCCTGTTCGGCAGCAGTTTATAAAACACGCCTGTTTCATCCATGTTAAAAATGTTATCTGGGCTGCACACATCCAGAAATTTTGGCAAGCGAGAAATCCAATCATTAACGACATCAGTGTTAACTCGGGCCGCATCACCTAAGACGACCTTAAATCTTATGTTGTGGCGTTTCTTAAAGCGCTCAAGAAAGCCGTCGAACACTTCTAGTCTGACATATCCATTTCTTTCGCAAAACGTTCTGCGATTTATGTCAGCATAGGACCGCTCACAGGCAACTGTGCAGAATGTGTTTGTTTGAACCATTTCAGCAGAGCATATTCAATATCCATGTAGGAACTCACACCGCCTTCGCTTACAGTTTGACCTAACTAAAGACGAGTGAAAGTCTCGTTCAATTTTGCCTCGGTTTTTACAAGTTTCGATACAGTTGAAATGTTGAATTTACCCGCTATGTCCTTTCTTGTAACTTTTTCATCAACTTGCTTCAGAAGATCCATTATACTGTTCAAATCCAGATCAACACCTTTGCATTTAGTAGCCATTATCTATTACAAGGAGAACCAGAGAGAAGTTCCCGGCTATACGATTCACAGTGTGACTATCACCTCACGTTGCCAATTTAACACCGCTCACATCTTGATAAAGAAGCCAATGATCGGGAAAAAAACTAGATTTTAGTCATGAAAGGGCGGCCGTGGTAAGCCGTTCATTCACACCACGTGAGTTTCGATGCCCACATGTTCAAAAGGTTGATGCGACAGTTACTCGTAATCAAACGGCCGGCCAATTCTTTGATGAATCGCGGAGCTGATAACGCTTTGTGAGATGTTTGTAACTTGTATTCGCCCAGTCTGTGATACAAAGCGGGGTCTTTAGCTCCTCCGGGTGCAAAAATACCGTGACATTAACCAATTTGTGGCAATAAGCGGGGCGATGTTAACGGGAGTAAAGCCCATTCTTATGGGAGCTGGCCGGGGATACAAATTTATATGACAATATCCAGGTGGTGACATAAAGCGATGTGTTATTAAGTGGGTTCGACTGTAATTTCATTGCCTTCAATGAGAGGCATACATGAGTGTTGTTAGGGAGGCAACGTTCCGCAAGGAACATGCAAATGACTGACACTGACTTCATCCCAACATTGGCACAAGATCTCCAACAGGGTTCAGAAGACATGAGACTGGGACTTTGTATTAAAATCCGGCCTCTTGTTCATATTGTTTTCTCTCCTGTCTTTCTGTCGCCTCCGAGACCTGGTCATCAGTCAGTTTTTTTTCCGAACTGCAGTTAACACTTTCAACATCAAATGCTTAGCCTTTCGGTCACATTCACTTAAGCTTCTGTTTGGTTCCGACAAGTGATAAAACTTGTTCACCGCATCTAATACCACCTAATGTAATATGAGCCATCGTTAAATGCTGCCTTTGCTTTGTGGATGTGGAAGAATCTAAGAGTTAACGTTATAAACTGAAATATGCACCATTAATGGTCAAATGTGTGTCTGTCAAAGTGAAACTGCTTATTTTTTCCCCTGTTTATTTGCACGGACCTTTGCGCTAGTTCAAACGACTCTAGCCTGTTTTGGAATGCTGACACTTGCTTAGGTTTCTTTAAGGAGTTAGGAGCGTTTGTTTTGCTCCCAAAATGCAAGGCAACCTGTTTTGTTTGTTTAGAAAAGGCCATCAACTTTTTTCTAGAACGCACCAGAGTGAGAATGTGTGAGAGAGAGAGAGAGAGAGAGAGAGAGAGAGAGAGAGAAGGAGAAAAACAGACACAAGGAGAAAAAAAAAGCACCAAGCGACCTAACGCATGCTTGAATTTCGAGCTTATACTAAGGCCACGCTGACAAGTGCTATTTGCACGGATTTCCTACGGTACAGCACAATGCCTAAGAGCCCTTTGTATATATAGAATGTGTGCTTCTACGTAGACATCTAAATACAGAATGTTTTTGCAGGTAGGTTAAGGGGGGAAATCTGCATATTAAAATATGCGAAACAACTTCATTAGGCACTCTTGTAAGATACCCAGATCCGTGAGAGATGAAGATATGGCGCCGACAAATTTCTGAGTTACAAAATCCACAGATTTATCTCTCAGATGCAGACATTCTTTTTAAAAACCTTCTTTAGCGAAGAACAATAATGAATTATCCAAGAGATATTTTAATGTAACTGTCCTTTCATCGAAGTATTTGTAGTATGATACTTTCAGCCATCCATGTAGTATAATGCTTTCAGTCATCCATGTAGTATAATGCTTTCAGTCATCCATGTAGTATAATGCTTTCAGCCATCCATGTAGAGTAATGCTTTCAGTCATCCATGTAGTTATAATGCTTTCAGCATCCATGTAGAGTAATGCTTTCAGCCATCCATGTAGTATAATGCTTTCAGTCATCCATGTAGTTATAATGCTTTCAGCCATCCACATAGTATATTGCTTTCAGCCATCCACGTAGAATAATACTTTCAGCCATCCATGCAGTATAATACTTTCAGCCATCCATGTAGTATAATGCTTTCAGCCATCCATGTAGTATAATGCTTTCAGTCATCCATGTAGTATAATGCTTTCGGTCATCCATGTAGTATAATGCTTTCAGCCATCCATGTAATATAATGCTTTCAGCCATCCATGTAGTATAATAGTTTTCCGCCATCCATGTAATATACTGCTTTCAGCCATCCATGTAGTATAATACTTTTCCGCCATCCATGTAATATAATGCTTTCAGCCATCCATGTAATATAATGCTTTCAGTCATCCATGTAGTATACTACTTTTCAGCCATCCATGTAATATAATGCTTTCAGCCATCCATGTAGTATAATGCTTTCAGTCATCCATGTAGTATACTACTTTCCAGCCATCCATGTAATATAATGCTTTCAGCCATCCATGTAATATAATGCTTTCAGTCATCCATGTAGTATAATACTTTTCCGCCATCCATGTAGTATAATGCTTTCAGCCATCCATGTAATATAATGCTTTCAGCCATCCATGCTACATTTCTGCTCAAATTACTACACCTATAATTTGTCCTTTTATGCTATCTTCCCCGTCAAAAGCAGTATAGTACTGTACATTATCATAGACTTGTGTATTCATTCTTTAACGTTCAGGGCGTGATTCGAGTTTTATTCCCAAAATTTCCGTTTCAGTTTTCGTTTGTGAACCAAGCTCTGCGTAAAGGTCTTGATGTAGTGGTGGTGCATGAGATCACAAGGTTACAAATTAAAATGTTCAGTTCATCACAGGAACATTGTGGTGTGTTCATCTCTCGTCTTTATAGATCTTTATAGAGGAGGGGCAAAAGGGAAGAAGAGAGAGATAGATAGAAAGTAGATAAAGCGTGTATAATTCCAAGTAAAGATCAAATGTTGGGTTCTTTTCTCGTCATTTTTGACTGGTTACAGATAGCAGTTTTTTAACCTTTGATTGTAACAATATCCATGAACTTGTTATCTCAAATTGATTTTAACATATTTTTGTAGAATCCAAAGTAATGATGTGTTGCCACAAAGTTGACCTCTGTTGACACTGTTTCAAACTTTTGTATAAATAATGATTATGAGTTAATGCATGAACCGATTCTGTCAGGATTTCGATTTCATCATCATCATCATCATCATCGCCTAACTTAGTAGGTCTTCGAACATCATCTGTTACCTGGTGACTGTTTCTTGCCTTAAATGTCTGTAATAATATTTTCAAATGTTTTGTCCCAAACATTCTCTCACATTATTTCATTACTTTTTAAAAGTCTGGTAGTACTTCGTTTGTCAGGAAAATGTATACTTTTATAAGTAAATGAAGAAATCTATATACATGAGATGAGTGAAGTAAAGTTATGATAGCTACAGAGAAGATTATCATATAAGAAGTAGGGGCAGTTTTGTTTGATAAACGAATCGTGACGTTTCGGCTTTCACATGGGAGCTAGGCAGTAGTTCGATTCAGTTCACCTGCATCTATTTTAATAAATCATGCTTGTCTTATTTTCCACTTTTATCTTCTCAAATACTTTTTACCTGAAATGGTATTTGTCAGGTTTTTCGATACAGCACGTTGTTTGCAGCAGTTAATTATGTGCTTTTTGGTCAGCATGTTCAGATCTCTCTCTCTCTCTCTCTCTCTCTCTCTCTCTCTCTCTCTCTCTCTCGCTGCTTTAATGTAAAAGCGTTGTGATTTACACTTTTTGTCTCACATTTTTTATGTATTTATTACTACTTGTACTGGCGTGAATGTTTGGGGTAGACTGAAAGTTGAGAAGATGGTGGGCTGAATGTCAAACAGGCTTGTATGCCCAGTTCTTCAGTCTTTGAAATTAAAATTTGTTCCTTCTGTACTTGAATAAACAACTAGAACAAGGATTATAGGCTACTGAAATGTGGCTCCTATGAAAGATGCTTTGCATACCATGGACAAATGAAGAAGTATTCATCATCATCATCATCATCATCATCATCAACATCATCATCATCATCATGTGCTGGCGTTAGCTATTATGCTTCTCCAGAGTACACGATCCTTCATGCAGGCCATTAGATCAGTTGGTGATCTCCTCTCACACCATCTCGTCAGACTTTCCAGAATCATTATAAATATTCGAAGAAGTATTGCAGCTGGCAAAAGAATATTTCAAAATGGTGCCATGCATCGGCAGACATGAAAAACTGATCGTGGCTGGAAAGGTAAATGGCAAGAGACAGACATACATATCCAGATGGCCTGACTGCATGATTTGGTGTGAAAACAACAGAACTAATTCGAGACACGGAAGATCAAACGAGAAGGAGAGAGATGACCGCCTACGCCTATCGCCATGTCACTTATCTGATCCCATCGTTCTGCAGTTAGAGCCTACAGTTCCAATTCTATTTTTCAGAAATGTCAGAGAAACGAATACATTTGTCTTTGTTTATTTTTCAGAATTATAATTGTGCCACCCTTGTTAACGATGTAGCGGCAGTGGGTGATTTAGCCAATATTACAATCATAGGAACTGATTCGAATTCTGATTTTAACCATTTTAAGTGTTGTACTTTCTATAATGAAGCTGTGAGACTGTATGATAATATTTAGGTTTTTAAAATGCTGTCTTAATTTTCTGTTAAGGAGGTGGGGCTTGTCTGTACACTGGATGATTTTGTTTTGCTCCAACTATGAAGTCAGTGTAGACATCAAGCAAGATGTTATCGTCATCATCTGTTGCCGTGGTTGCAGGCCTTTGCGGACATATTATGCTTGGCTGGTGTTTGATAACTTCAAACAACACTGTACACAAATTAAATATTGAATATTTTTTTCTCATTTATCATAAATGTGATTTTTAAATTTTTTTTTTAGTGCCCGCAGGGCTCGCTAGATAACTTTACCACGTGTGTGGTGAGGGTTTATAGATTAAGATCTACTTAGCCTGGTTAGAAAGACCACCTTCATGTGATTTTTTAAAATGGGATTTACATAATAATGTTAGCCCATTTATTATCAGGAGTTCGATCAGTGTAAAGAGCATTTCTTTTGTCCTCCGGTCGGTTGAAAAAAACATTCTGTATTTTGCGAAGTTATATTTTGTAAAAGTTATTTCGTTGTATTAATAAAACGCATAGGATATAACACATCCTTAGTTCTGTTGACTTTTGTTGTATGTTATGAGTGGTTAAGTTATAAGAGAGGGAACTCTAGAAACGAAACAGCCATATAAGGTCTTGGATTATGCGAGGAGTTACTTTCCTTTGATTTCCAGAGAGTAATTTTTTTCTGAAAACTGAGGTGTCATGACGTCGTAGGTTTGTGAGCTTTTCTTAAAATCATTTTTCTAGAATGAGTTTAATTTGTGCTTTTTAGGTAAATAAGTGAAAGAAATATGCAGCTGTATTTTATGTCATCATTATCATTATGTTCCCCTCTTCTCATGGAAGGCTGGCTGCAGTTGTCGTGGAACTCGCACTGTCCTTCGTTTTCACAGTGCACGTGATCAAACTCAGTTCAGTCCACGCGTTTTTTGTTGTTTGTTATCTACCAGTATGTTTAGATGTCTACCTCGTGCTTTCTTTCCTTCTATTTTTCTGTCTAGTATTATTTTCGTTATTGTACTACGCCTTCTGATATGACCAAAATATTGTAACTTTCTGGTTCTAATGTTTTTCATTATTTCTGTTTTCAGTTGAAAAGGGAGATATTTCAAAAGACCTGATCTTTTACTTATTTGCGAGTAGTTCCATCATGTATGAGTTTACCATGATTCTGTAGTTGCGGTTTTATTCCGTGCTACTTTTTCTTTCTTGGACGGAAGTTGTCTTTCCCTTTTTTTTTTTTTTTGTGTGTCGTTTCATCTTTGTTTTTCTTCTTTCTTATTCAGTTCGCAATTTTACTTCCAGTTTTTACTTTGCTACAACTGTCTTGGTAGTATGGAAAACAGTTTTTACATGGCATTTATAAGCTATTTGTTTGTGTGTGTGTGTGTGTTTGTGTGTATGTGTGCGTACAATGTACTATACTACTGAATGAAGTGTGTAATATCCAGAATGTGGACATCTAAGACAGAATGCATGCAAAACCAAGAATCTGGGGGGGGGGGGGGCGTGACGGACTAATAAATTCAGCAACATGCCACGCCCTTTCAAATTATGTTTTAAACTGACAACTAAAATACGGTTTACACCGAGCACGTTAAAAGCAATAAGAATGCATTTTATAATAAGATTCGTTGTTTTTATTTCTTGTGTCATTTTCTCAGCTCTTTCATTTAGTTCTCCCCCTTTATTTCGCTGCTGCTGCTGCTGTTGTTGTTGTTGTTGTCATTGGATTTTCCAAAAACCATTAGGTTCTTTAACTTGTGTTTTCTGTCGACACTTATAAACAGTTTTGATTGTTCTTTCTTTACAGCTTTTTTAAAGTTTTGTGTTTCTTTTGCATCTTCTTTGAGAGTATCTTCATTTCGGTTTTTTTTTGTTTATGGTAGTCAGGATGATGTTCATATCTTTCTTAAGAATCACAACTCTGTTCCTTCAAACTTCTATGTTGCATATTTGTTCATTGCCAAAACCTTACAATGACTTACTACTCCGGCTTAATCTTTTGCTCAAGACTTTTACTGTCATAGTTATCATAGTTAAAATATTTACTGTCATAGTTAAAATATTTACTGTCATAGTTGTCATAGTTAAAATATTTACTGTCATAGTTGTCATAGTTAAAATATTTACTGTCATAGTTGTCATAGTTAAAATATTTACTGCCATAGTTGTTATAGTTAAAATATAACAGAGAAGTGAAAATAATCAATTATCAGCCCATGTTTTATTTCAGCAACTTCCTTGTATCAAACTAAGCAAGGCTATAATAAAGATAGTTGTTTGTGTTAAGGGAGGCAATGAGCATGCATCACTGTAATTATTCCAGGTTCTTCTGTGACTAGTGCAGGATTTATCTCTGTATCTCCGTGTAACAAGTAAATTTATAGATTTGTAACGACAAGTTTAGGGCCAATATTAACAGTAGTTATTTCTTCACATTATTGAAATAATAATAATAATAATGCATCTGATCTGTTTCAGACTTCAAGTTTTGATGACCAAGATTTCTGTCGTAAACTTGAGCTTCTGGACCTTTTGAATAAAATCAATTTTAATCCAAAAACCCCACATCACCACGAGGTGGTACATTTATCCAGCAGGCATCTTTGTGGCGTATAAAAAAAAATACTTGGGACGTGATTACCAGATTCTGAAATAACGAGAAACAAGAAACTGCAAATACGTTTTCTCAGCCACCGAGTTTAAAGGTTACTGTCTCGGTGTGTGACATTTTAAACCATACGTGCGCAGTCTGCCATTGCAGAGTATGATGTCCCACAATCAAAGTGCGCCATTTTACTGGGGCGATTATAGTTTCAACACCGGGAAACTGAAGCAATTCTCAGTAGCTGACTATGTTATCTTCGCAGCAATTCTTGTTATCTCAGCAGCCATCGGATTCTATTTTGCATGGAAAGATCGTAAAGAAAAGAGCATTACTTCTTTCTTGCTTGCGGATAGGAATATGAGCCCCTTTCCTGTGGCTCTATCACTTCTAGCTAGCTTTATGTCCGCTGTAACGTTGCTAGGGACGCCAGCAGAGATGTACAACTACACGACCATGTACTGGTGGATAGGACTTGGATACTTGCTTGTGATAGCAGGAGCGAGCCATATCTATATCCCAGTGTTCTGGAATCTAGGAGTTACCAGCGCTTATGAGGTGAGCGTTGTTGTGTCGATATTGTACCATTGTGATATTCCCATAATAGTGTACATCATTTAATGAGTGCCCCCTTTGTCATTTCTTACCCGAGGGCGATGCGACCTTAAAGCAAGAACATTTTTTTTTTCACGTACGTTCTTGCCTGACATTCTTATCTTCCAGTCATCTTCTCCTCAGTCTGATACAAGTGCAGGGTTCTTGTTCGCCGACAGAAAGACCCCAGACTTGACCATGTCTAGAACTTGTACTCTCCGAGTCTGAAACCTATCATAAAAGAGCATGGTCACGCCCACGCCGTCAATTTTTAAACTGCTACATGAACTAATGTACACCTCTGATTATTTTGCAACGAAGAACATGGTAGCCGTGTTTATTATAAATCTGTATGTGTGTCCTTATATATATGGTAGTAAATATGAACCAACAGTTTCAGAAATAGGACAAAGAAAAGGACAGGTTTAAAAGCGCGCGCGCGCACACACACACACACACACACACAAACAAACAAAACGGGGGGGGGGTGAAGGGGGAGGTGGTAAGTCAAGTCTTTACATTTAATCTTGTCAAACAAGTCCTGCTCAACAAGTAAAACGCCTATCCAATTTTTCCTGGTACTTCTAGACATTTTGATGGGCAGGACATTAGCTTCGAACACAAAGAAACGTATACTTAAATCTTGATTATAGTTATGGTAATAAAATTACAATGGAAGGAAAATAGATCTTTGCCCTGACATATGCAAATTTGAAACAATAATAATAAAACATTTATACAAGAATATCAGGAATGGTATAATGGGTACTAAAACATACATGACACCGCACACGAAATGTATTGCCTGCACTGAAAGGAGAAACTCTATGCAAATAAGTACATATCTGCTAACATGGTGTTTTAAGTGAATATTACATTCATTGTACACGTTTTTTTCCCTTTAACTTGAATTGTGAAACTATATTCTTTGCAGTCAATGTTGTGATGACCTTGAAGCACGTACATCATGACGGAAATGTTTATTTGAGGATCATGAAGCAGGTTTAGGCAGTTCTCACCTCAAACATCATGGGCTCGCGCCGATCCCAACTTCAGTGGATGAAGGGATGCATCAGCTTCTTGCTATGTGCAAGACGAAAGAAAAAAGATTGGGTCTTGACGTGATTTTCTCTCCCTGGTGCAAAATGTCGACCATGCTTCCAGTCCAGTCACATTTACTTCCAGTCCAGTCACATTTACTTCCAGTCCAGTCACATTTACTTCCAGCCCCACTTTTACAACATCACATTTTAGTGCGTGTATGTCAGCTGAGATAAAATCTAACAGTTAGGGTTGCTACACGTCCCGGTTTGTAATGAAATAATTCACTGTCCCGAAAAATGCTTTCGGGGCACCTGTTTGTCGCGTTTTTTTTTTCCTTTCAAATTAGAGAATTTTGCATTCGAGTTCTTCTCTTTCCCTACGATTTCAGATTGGAGAACTGCTATAAACGCTTTAAAACAATACAACAGCGGAAGTTTAATTTGTTACTCCCGCCTCCGATTTGGAATTGGTGAAATTGGTGGGTTTCGTATTATTTTTGTTTCGTCTTTGCGAGAGAGACTTTTTCTATTGATGACCACATGTCTCTCCGAGTATCCGCGCCAAAATAAAACGAGGACCTGTATGGTAAAACAGTTAAAGTGCGACATCTTTTCTGTCTATTGTCTTATAGTTTGCTTGTTTTGAGGGACTACAATGGCTGCAAAATTTTCACGCTTATTTTACTGAGAAAAATATATGTTTTACCATTATCCGCGTCATAGCTCTAAAAATCGATGTGTCGTCCCTTTAAAATTTATAGCAAGTGAAAGAAAGAAAAATAAGTGGTTCTTCACTACTGTCGGTGTTGAGAGAGACCCATGCTCTTTATACATATGCTATAATTGTATGAAGTGTTTTCAAAACGTATAAGAGAAAGTGTCCTTTTCAGTAAAAATATTCACAGGAATGATCTTTTGTAAAGCGAGGGAGAAATGACCATGAAGCAGAATATAAAATGTGTCAGTGTTGCATTGCTAGTGCGCATGGCGGAAGAGGGGATATAAGAGACCATGCAGCAAGAGAAAAGAATAAATGAAACATGTATTCTGCAAGCACTTCTAAAAGACTGGACAATTATTTTGTGCCCAAATCTTCTGAATAAAAGGAATGACAACTGCAGTAAAACTGGTTCTAGTAATGACAATAGACGGGTCTATTATTTAAGGTTGTCTAGATATTTTTCATCCATTTTTCGCGTTTTGACCTTCTGCTTTGTTTTTGTATGTTATCCTTGAAAAAGGCTTCTGTTGAAATATTGGAATGTTGTATGTCCTTCATTTATATGTGCTCATCTTACTTTCTGCCATTTTTCTTTCTGACCACTTTCCTCACTTTTTCTATCTTTTAGTAAAACTGAAGCATACACTCATCTATCACACAGTCAAACATCACCTATCACACAGTCAAACATCATATATCGTTCATTTCAGTGGATTGCAGTACCAGGTTAAACTCTAACATTTTTAATGATTACAAAACAGCAAAAAATATGGCATTGGGAAGATCTAATGAAACAGCAATAGTAAAAACCACTTTATCTCCTGACACTACCAAACAACTATGTGATAATTTAGCAAATGCCCATTGTTTTGGTATTGCGAGAGACGCTAGAGAAAATTGCCGAGAAAATTTTCGCATTGAATGTTAAGTACTTTAGTCCTACAAAAAAAATGGTATGTGGTATGACTATAAAAGTGCTTAAACTGGGTTCCTTAAAAAGTTAAACTGCTTCTGAGATAAGCAAATACTGTGCTAATGCATTAGAAGAGAACACTATTGGTAAACATAAATGCATCATGTTCTGTGGTTACAATGCAAATACGAATTTTTGGTGGAGTATGACGAACTGGTAAGAACAAAGGTGTTCACAGGAATGAAGAGTGAACGAAATTAAGCCTTACTGGTGTTTGATGCACTGGAAAGCTGACGTTCTAAGTGTAGATGTGGAAACTATAAATAAGCAAAATGTTCGGTTATTTAAAGTTCTTGTGGTAGTGGTTCCAGCTGGCAGAAATTCACTTTCCCATTTTTTGCAGCAAATACCAGGAGACTCTGGTGTAAACGTTTTGGCTTGAGAGAGCACCCGAAAGCATTTTGCGAATGTATGGATGCGGAATATCGCAAGTTGTTGTCACACACAAAAACAAGGTGGTTATCTTTGCTTACTGCAGTGGAAAGAAACTTTATGAAACACTCGTTTCTTCTCTCAGAAGAAAAAGCACCAAAAGTCCTGATTACCCTGTTTGAAAATCCCCTAAGCGAACCCTATCATTGGTTTGTCAAAAGCCAGATGAGGGTATTTATTAAACTATTAAGTACGTAAACTGGAGAAGGCAGACAGAAGCGTCTCAGAAGTACGTGTAAATTTTAGAGGAAACCCTTATATTGCTCAATGGAGAGAAGAAGGATTTCTTCACCTAAAAGAGAAATCTACAGTGGAACAAGCAGAAGATAAGAAGATCTATCATCTTTAGATGTAAGTAAAATTTATAGTGAGGTGGAAGAGTTTTACAAAACACTAGCTGATTACCCAGCTTTGCCCGGTGATTTCCTGGCCGCCTTTTCTTCCCCAACACAAGAAGAAGTCAGGTACCATATTCTACACCTGGATGACTGGGGCGCTACATTTACTGGACTCTATAAATTATTATCAGTGAATCGTTTAAACTATTTAAACTGTTACCATTATTTGCCAGCTCTATTGGAGATGAAAGTCATACATAACAGGGCAAATGAGAGATACTTATACCAGTATTTGTTTAACTCTAAATCTAATAAACAACATCCATTTCTTCTATTATTCTGTCTTTTATTAGACAGGAAAAGTAATGAATTCTATTTATAGCGTAAAATCGAAGAATTTTTATTTACGGGTATTTACGTACAAGTACAGTTTACAAATTTATAAAGTAAAGTGATTTACTAATTCACTATAATATTAATTTAACCCAAAACTTGATTATAAAAAACATTTTTAGTTTCACCTCCAGGAGCAAGAATAAATAAATTCTTGGGTGAACTCACCCTTGAGCAAGCAACATAAAGTTCTCTGTGGGAGAATACTTAATAGACTACCCCTGTGACTTGTTGATCGCGATGGAGAACGCAAGTCTCACTGGGAATTGCAATCTCTTAAAGTTAAGAGGGAGATCTGTCGGAATGAGTGGTATCCGTGAGATAAAAACTGTTTCACCTTCTCCTTTTCCTGTTAAGATAGTCGCTTCAGTTAAACTGCCCAGCATTTTCTTCACACACAGCCTTGTGCCGTTGCAAAGTTTTGGCGGGTCGAGGTTCCGTAGTAAAATAATTGGAGATCCGACTTTAAGTAAAAGACGATGTGGTGGCAATCCAGCTGGATCAAGTGAGTTTAGGAACTTTGGTGGGAAATTGACGACCTCATCGGCATCTACTACGGTATCGATAGACTTGTTTTCAGTGACTACGCCTAGTAACATGGCAAGTATTTGATTGTTTATTTCGTTGAAATCTTCATTTCTAGCAGCAAGAATGGCCCTCTCTCGCAACCAGTTCAAATTGTGATAGTTTTGGAAAACAGCCGGATAAACTGCATCTATTAGCTCTGTGATGGACGACACCAGAATACAAAAATCGGATGAGAATTTTATCTTGCCAGAAGACTCGACTGCTAATCCACCTTCTCCGATCTCCAAAGTTTTACTGAGAAATTCTGAGCACTCTCATTCCCCCAGATGTACTCTCATGTTTTGCTTTAAAGTTATCTTTCGCACATGTCTCCACAAAAATGAATGTTTTAAACATGGGTGGATCCATCGGCCGGTGCTGACTTTGGGATGACGGGCAGAGTTTGACGAAAGTCTCCACAGAGGAGTACCAGAGCTCCTCCTATGAGGCTGTCGTTTCTTCTCAGACCTCTCAGAGTGACGTCAAGGCATGGAGAGCTTTCCTGGGAGCCATGATGCATTCATCCCATACGATTAATTTACATGTCTTGAGCACCTGCGCCCGACCACTTGCCCTGCTTATGCTGCAGGTAAGATTTTCCTGCCTGGCGATGTCAAGTGCCAACTTAAGTGCGGGCTGTCCTCCCTCCTTCTATTAATGTCGCTGCAATTCCTGAAGAGGCGATAGCAAGAGTAACATCTCCCTGATACCTGATTTCGGCCAGAATTAAATTAGTTAAAATGTTTTCCCTGTGCCCCCAGAAGCATCAAGAAAAATGATACCACCTTGTTGTTTCGTTACTTGATCCCCGGCTGTTCAACAACTGATGTGAGGCCGAAGGATGCCATTTGGAAACATGAGTTGTATTTTATTATGTTGCTAAGAAAATGCCTTGACTCTGACGTATCTCCTGATGTGTAAGTCAAAAGTTACTGGGCGGTGGCAGAGACTCACTTTCTCATTTTTGCAGCACATACCAGGAGACTCTGATGTAAACGTTTTGGCTCGACAGTAACTACAACCATTTCCATTTTTCAGATGGTAACACGTGTATACTGCGAGTAGTCCTTATGTGGATCATAGTGGAATTCTTCCAATGCTAAACTAATATGTTGTGCATTCCGTGATCGTCTAGCTTTATATCTATCTTATCCTGTAGTCGGGTCGCACGCTGTTGTACAGTCTCTGAAGCTCTTGATGTAGTAGCTCTATCTCTCTTATTCTGTAGTTGGGCCTCACGCTGATGTACAGTCTCTGAAGCTCTAGATGTTGTAGCTTTCTCGCGAAGCGTCGCAAGTCTTCTATCTCTCTCCTCGGAAGTTTCTTGTCTATGCTGTTTCATTTTTTAGCCTTTGATTGCACTTGGCCAATCGCCATAGGTTTCCTTGTAGGCACTGTTACGGAAATGAAAGCTATAAAATAATTTTTTAAAAGCTATTTAGAAAAAAAATTAGCAAAAGTTACACTCTCACTGAACAATGAAATCTATTATAGAATACAATAAAACTCTTCACAGAAATAAAAAAAAAGTAGAAATGAATGAATCTAGTAAAGAATACAATAAAAACCTAATATAAACATAAGGAAAAAAAAACAAAGTTAAAATTTAGTATGAAGCACTTACATCTGTGGAGAAATATGTAACTCTTCAAAGAAATTTTAAAAAGTAGTAATGAAGTAATCTATTATAGAATACAATAAAAAGCTAATTTAAGCATATCTTATATCTTATATCCTTCCCGTGCTGTTAAACGTCAAATAGGGCTTGCAAAGTAGTTCGCCAATTTTTCCTGTCTTCGGCGAGTCTTTCAACCTCATCAAAGGATTTTATGCCTGTTAATTTGGCCTCTCTTAATAATGTCCTCTTCAGAGTTTCACGCGGTCTGCCTCTTTTTCTTCGGCCTGTTGTGTTCCACTTTATAGCTTGTTTTGGGATTCTCTGATCATTTCTTCTCATCAAGTGACCAACATATGTCCATCTCCTTTTCCTGATCACCCATGAGACTGGTTGTTGTTTAGTCATCTGTCTTATCTCTGCATTGTTCTTAAACTCATTCCACTTGATGCCAAGTATTTTCCTTATGCATTTGTTTTCAAAAGAGTCTAATTTCTTTTCTATTTCTTTAGTTGTTTTCCAGCTTTCGCATGCATAAATGAGGGTGGATATTACATTTGAATTGAATAGTCTTAACTTGGTTTTTGTGCTTATAACTTTTGAATTCTATATGTTCTCAAGATTCTTGAAGATTGATGCTGCTTTTGAAATTCTGATCCTAACTTCCTTTCTAGTGTCACCATCCTGGTCTATGTAGCTGCCAAGGTATGCAAATTGATTGACTTCTTCAATATCTGTCCCTTCTATGTGTATTTTTCCACTCTGACAGAGGAATTTTCATTATTTTTGTTTTGTCCTTGTTAATTTCAAGTCCTATTTTGCTAGCCAGTGAAGACAGGCTATTTTCTTGCATGGAATTCACATTGTTACTGATAAGAGTTATGTCATCAGCAAAATCAAGGTCTTCTAGTTGGTTCCCATGTACCCAGTCAATACCTATGTTGCCTGTGCAGCATTTTTTCATTATGAAGTCTACTGTAATCCCACAAAGTAAAGGAGACAGTATACATCCTTGTTTCACACCTGTTTCAATCTGGAACCATTCAATCATCCCTTCTTCTGTCTTGACTGCACAAACATATCCATTGTATAAGTCCTTAAGGATGTTGACAATTTTAGATAGTATTCCATATAGACTTAAAATTCTCCATAATGAATCTCTGTGTATGCTATCAAATGCCTTTTTAAAATCTATGAAGTTCAGTATTAATGGTTTCTGCTTTTCAATATGTTCTTCAAGTATTATTTTGAGAGTAAAGATCTGGTCGAGACAGCTTCTCCCTTTTCAAAATCCTGCTTGTTCTTCTCTCATTGCAGTATCCACTATATCTTTGAGTCTATTCAAAACCACCTTGCAAAATACTTTTGGCACATCTGATATTAAGGTTACTCCTCTCCAGTTATTACAATCACTAAGGTTGCCTTTTTTTTGGTATTTTAACAATGATTCCTTTCTTCCAATTAGAAGGGACCTTTTCTTCTTTCCAAATCTTGTTAAACATTCTCTGTAGTTGTCTCATGTTGTCACTAATGATAGCTTTTAGCATTTCGGCTGTTATTTCATCTTCACCTGTAGATTTGTTGTTAGCCATTAAATTCACTGCTGTTTCAATTTTATGCAATTCAGTTTCATCTAGGTTGACATTTAGTTGTGGGGCTGGTAAGTCAGTTTCAAGGTTTAACAATTCTTTTGGGTGTGGTCGACAACCCGAAGCATGCACTGCGCATAAATATCACAGGAGTTACATCCCTTCCTTCACTGGGCTTTTTTAAGGATCGGTCGTTTTCGATTATATTTTAAATATCATTCCCATCCCACTCCACCTAGTGATGTGTTCCCCCCCCCCCCCCCCACAGTACTTTTCTCCAGATTGTAAGTCATAAGTGTATCAAGCTTGGTTGGAATTGCTCCACAGTTATGCTGGAACATACATACACACATACAAACATCCATTTTATATATATAGATGTCATGCTTATGTGCAGAGGTGGATGACACCTTTGAATGAATTTTCCATCTGGAAGTGGATGCTCTTAGGCCAGTGGTTCTCAGACCCTTTTGCTCCATGGCCCATGGGTAGAGAATCACTGTCTTAGGCTCCGTACTAGCATGGTTTGAAATGGAAGAGACCAGAGTTTCTTCAAGACAAGGGGCAGCTAAATGTCAATTCACTACTGTTTGATCAGTCCACATGTCTGAAGCACTGTATTTAAGCAGTACTTGCAAAGGAACAGAAATTAGGAACAGAATAGGCCAAGCAAAGACTACATTTCAGAGAATGAGAAACATATTAGTTAACACATCTTTATCAATGAATGTTAGAAAACGAGTCCTAAAATGCTATATTGAACCTATCTTGTTATATGGAAGTGAATCATGGACAATAGGCAAGTCTGCACAAAAATCATTGGAAGCAGCAGAAATGTGGTTTATTAGAAGAATGTTGCGAATCCCCTGGACAGCAAAAATAACTAATGAAGAATGTATGAGAAGAGCTGGAGAGACAAAAACCTTGTCAAAAAGATAAGAGAGAGACAATGTACTTTCACAGGACATGCAATGAGAAGAGGGGGCATTGAAAATATTATAACAACAGGAAAAATAGAAGGAAGAAGATCAAGAGGAAGACCAAGAGAAATGATACTGGACAGTCTGACGGGATGGTGTGAGAGGAGATCACCAACTGAACTGATGGCCTGCATGAAGGATCGCGTACTCTGGAGAAGCATAATAGCCAACGCCAGTCGGCACGGCACCTGATGATGATGATGATGATGATGATGATGATGATGATGATCGCAAAGGAAAAGGACAATTGGAATAGCAAATCCAGTCAGGAGAAGTGCGGCTACTTCTTTGGACAGTCTGAATCTTCGGAGCAAGTACTTGGAGTTACTAAACCTGTGTCAATTTATCTTTAGTGTTTCTGGACATAAAGCAAATGTGCAATTGGCATTTTCTCTCATGAGTGCAATAATTCACGTCTGAACAGTTGAAGCAATAATTAAATGTGCTTTTAATTATCCAATCAGCTGCTCAAAATTCTATGATTATGTCAGTTACCGGCAGAATCTTCTGTCCAGAAGTTTGAAGTCGGATAAATACTAGGACCAGGACGTAGGACGGCAGGATGATGCAGAATATTGACAGTAAATATCCGACAGTAAAATAAATTTGTACTCGGATAAAGAATGTTCTACATATCATGAATTAACTTTGAGCTATTTTAATTTCAAAATGCATGCAAAAGTATAAAACATTAGACATAGGTATTATACATACATGAAATAATAATAATTTCTGCTCTTCTGAGCTGAACGTAACATTAGTATGGCGTAACTTATATTTTTTCCTTGGATAAGTTATTTGAAAAAAAAATTCTTAGATTTTAGGACATGTATGCTGTTGCTTATTAGTAATTAATGATGATACTCGAATAAGTTTTCTTTTTTCGGTCTGAGAAAATGCCCCGGTTTTTACTTTACAGAATCTGTCTAACATCATGTATGTACGTTCGTTTAGAATCAAGCTTCAAGCTTATAAAGACTTATTAAGCCATTGACACAAATAATAATTGTTGTGTCAATGTTAACGATTTAATATGTTAAAATGATCTGTTTTGTTAACAAGAAGCAAAGAACACTAAAGTCCGAATTTCAGTTACGCCTCAGTTCTGGGTGAAGATGAGGTGCGGTCATGTGAAGTGTCACAATTGTTAAACCTTTCTTACGCAAATGACCTCATAGCTACATGTTTCTTTTATCAATTAGTCTTTCTTTTCCTGCCTCATATTCAAGTTCTGCCTTATGGAGTCTTTAGTGTTATTATTATTTATTTTAGTTTCATCTGAATGCAGAAGTGATATCGTTTCCAATCCACGTTTAGTGTGCGTCCCAGCCATTTCTGGCCCTTCATGTTTTCACCAAGGGCATAGTTTCTTATTATCTATCCGTGGCAACAAAGACGCTCGTGTTGGCATGGCTGCACGCTTGTTGATGCCGGTGAAGCACAGCAGGCAAGACTCTGCCCTACTTCTTCTAGATCATCCTAGTAACAGACGTATATCCTGCTTCAGCTTGATTAACGAAGCAGAATTTACCGTCACTCCCCGCCATGACGGATTCTGCAGGGAACTTATTTCATAGAACCAGTTCAAGCGCGACACCGTAACCCACATTTTATCCTACACGATGCTTGTTCATCAACATCGCCCCAGCGTCAGCTACAAAGAGCAACAGTCCACAGTTCCAGGGTCACAAGAACTAAGCATTTCTGTCCAATCAAATGTGCAGGATTCTCGTTAGGCATATTTCCCGTTTGTAATCGTTTTTATATGTGTTATAGAAAAATAAAATAGAATGAAATAAATATTAACCTTTGTCCTGCATATTCAGAAATCATCTATATTCTCTCGAGTGATTTAAAATATCTGACTCGGATGACGTAATTAAATATTTAGATGTCCCAGGTCATTTACAACAGTGGTTATATTCCCAGTGACCTGATTAAATCCACGTTTATAGCACTACCAAAGAAACCAGGTGCAAAGGAATGTGACGACCACCGGACCATCAGCCTCTCATGTCACATAACGAAGCTACTTCTGAGAATCATCATGAGAAGAACAAGGAAAAAGATAAAAATGGAAATAGCAGATGAACAGTTTGGATTTGTTGAAGGAAAGGGAACACACAATGCCATTTATGCTTTACGAACACTAACAGAAAGAGCTTTAGAAGTACAGAAAGATCT
This sequence comes from Achatina immaculata, assembly GCA_009760885.1. Taxonomy (NCBI): domain Eukaryota; kingdom Metazoa; phylum Mollusca; class Gastropoda; order Stylommatophora; family Achatinidae; genus Lissachatina; species Lissachatina immaculata. The sequence continues at coordinate 5,401,551 of CM019719.1, read as the reverse complement.
CTACTTATGCTTCATTGATTACACCAAGGCATTTGACAAGGTGAAACATAATGAAATTATTAAAATGCTTGAAGACATCAATATAGACGGCAAAGACCTGAGGATTGTAAAACATCTATACTGGCAGCAAGAAGCAGCAGTTCGAGTTGAAAATAGAATTGGAAAATATCAACCTATAAAACAAGGGGTGCGACAAGGATGTGTACTATCTCCAGACCTTTTTTCTCTGTATAGCGAGAATATTCTAAGAACAATCATCACAGAACCAGGCATAAAAATTGGAGGATACAATATTAACAACCTTCGGTATGCTGACGACACAGTACTGATAGCTGAGAACCAACAAGACCTGCAAAATCTCTTGAATAAAATCGCCAAAGAAAGTGAACAGAAAGGCCTTACTTTGAACATCAAAAAGACAGAGACTATGGTTATATCTAAGAAACAGAATCCACCAGCATGCAGTATTAAATTAAACGGAACTGTTCTAAAGCAGGTGCAGAAATTCAAATACCTTGGAGCAGTAATAACTTCAGATGGGAAATGCAGAACAGAAATTAGGAACAGAATAGGCCAAGCAAAGACTGCATTTCAGAGAATGAGAAACATATTGACCAACACATCCTTATCAATGAATGTTAGAAAACGAGTCCTAAAATGCTATATTGAACCTATTTTGTTATATGGAAGTGAATCATGGACAATAGGCAAGTCTGCACAAAAATCATTGGAAGCAGCAGAAATGTGGTTTATTAGAAGAATGTTGCGAATCCCCTGGACAGCAAAAATAACTAATGAAGAATGTATGAGAAGAGCTGGAGAGACAAAAACCTTGTCAAAAAGATAAGAGAGAGACAATGTACTTTCATAGGACATGCAATGAGAAGAGGGGGCATTGAAAATATTATAACAACAGGAAAAATAGAAGGAAGAAGATCAAGAGGAAGACCAAGAGAAATGATACTGGACAGTCTGACGGGACGGTGTGAGAGGAGATCACCAACTGAGCTGATGGCCTGCATGAAGGATCGTGTACTCTGGAGAAGCATAATAGCCAACGCCAGTCGGCACGGCACATGATGATGATGATGAGGTCTTTGAAAGTACGTGTTCCGATCTGAAAGTAAACACAAAACATAAGCGTAAGCAGGATGTGTAATAATTCCGACATTTGCATATATAAAGTTGGCACTGTATGACGTCAAAGATTAATGTGCATTTAAGATTCATAGCTGAAAATTAAGGGGTTTTTTTTCTCAGATATAAAACTCTTAAACAAACAGTGATATTTACCTGCATGCATGAAACGTAATAAAAATATTCTACAAAGTCAATATGTATCTTGGTTTTCTGAAGATCACGCGTTCGTCAGCGGCAAACTGAGCCAACACCAGCAAACATCTCAGAGTTAGAAAGGGACAATAGGGTGAAATGACATGCCAGCCAAGACCTTCGGTCACACTGACCTGAACTTAAGTTATACATATACTGAAAACCTCATGTACATTTTTTTTCATGATATTGCTCGCAGACGATCAGATATCTGGGTCAGCTTCTAGTGTTCTTCTTGAACATACACATGCGTGGAAATCTGAGCCTTTCTTTTTCCAGATTTGAATGTACACAAGGTAGGAAACTGTGTCAGTGAGAGAGAAACAATTGCACAACTCCAACGATCTTCGGAGGAAGTTCCTCAATGTTTAAACAGAAGTGTTTAAACCAAAGTTTCGGTCTAGAAAAATTTAATGAGGATGTCTCCCCTTCCCACCTTTCTGAACTCCAACAAAATGGCGTTCATACTCTGCAAAACGAGTAGTGACTTCATGTGACCAAAGAATTGAACATTTTGTTTTATGCTTTTTTTTTTAATCAGTGCAAAAAATATTTATGGTTTCAGTATTCAGTGAACATCATTGTTCTGTATTTTCGCAGAAAATTTTTAATCCAAAGTCTTGCACAGATCAATTTTTTTTTCTGAAAATTATCTGCATCTGTACTCGTTTCCATTAAAATCTGTTGCTTTACTCGTCTCATATACGAGAATCTTCAGCCTCATGAAGCGGTTATAACCAACAAGTCACTCACAGACCTCTGGGAGTCATGACCTAGAGGGGCCCACCACCCCCTTAGAGGGTCAGAAGTTTAAAGGGCCGAAACGCTTGCCTGGGGATGGCGGCAGGCTACTTCTCTGATGATCTGAGGAGTTGTGTTGTTTTGCTCTCTACATCAGAGTTTCTTGCCTCGTTTTGTAAAAGAACGTTTGACTCTATAAATTTTTATATATAGATTTTTTTATGCATATAAAACTTTCCTAATTTGGTGTCTGAAAGGCTTAACTATGCATTTTTCCATTTCAGTATCTAGAACGTCGTTTTAATAAAGGCTTGAGGACTTCAGCGTCCATGATATTCGTGCTTCAGATGGTGAGTCACATCAAATTAAAGAGCGGTAATCTCTGAATAAACAAAGAAATGACTCGCTTATTTACCCTTAATTACATAATTTTTTTTTATTAGGCATTGACTGCTCTCTCTCTCTCTCTCTCTCTCTCTCTCTCTCTCTCTCTCTCTCTCTGCGTGCCCAATTCTTAACCCTTTTGAAATAAAGATCAATCAATCAATCAATATCTTTCTCTCTCTCTCTCTCTCTCTCTCTCTCTCTCTCTGAACCTTAAGTGCCCAAAGCACGTGGGGCTTCCACATAGGGTTTTCCACAAATGCTTGTCTTTTGTCTTTTTTTCTGCTCTTGCCCAGGTGAGCCCTCTATTGCTCAACATCTCTCTGTTGTTCTTCTCCATGTCTCCTTTGGTCTACCCTTACTTCTGTTCCCCTGTGCTGTGAATTTTAGTGCAATTTTTAATAATGAGTCATCAGTCATCCGGAGTACATGTCCCAACCATCGCCAGCGTCTTTCCTCAATAGTTGCTGTCAATGGCTCAATCTGCATTTCTGCCAACAAAATGCTACGGTTTCTTACAGTGTTTGGCCAAAATATTCTTGTAATTCTTTGTAAACATTTAGTCTGGAAAGAATTCAAATTGTTTTCTATAGTTTTAATGATTTCCAGCATTCACTTCCATAGAGTAGTACACTTAGAACATTACTCTTAAATATCCTGATTTTCATCTTCATGTTTAGCTTTTTAGATTTCCATATAGTCTGCAGCATTGCAAAAGCCTGGTTTGCTGTAGTAAGTCTGCTGCTGATGTCCTCTGTGCTGTCTCTGTCTTCCACTACTCTGCTGCCAAGATATACAAATTTGTTGACCTCATCATTAACTTCATTGTATGTATAGGTACATAAACAGACATTTAGGTATGACAGTTTATTTTTCGGAGTAATTATGTACAGAAGGTAGGAAGAAAGGAATGATTGGAATGAAAGGAAAGCAAAAAGAATGCAAAAAAGATACACTCAAGACTGTCATAGAGCAATACCTTTTTCTTATATTTCCTTGAATGTTATTTGAGCAGAATGTTCTGATTTGCAGAAAACTGAACTGACTCCATGAGTAGAACATATATATATATATATATATAAGCTTATTAAAATGTTATTTTCAGATTCTTTACATGGCAATTGTTTTGTATGCACCGAGTCTAGCTCTTAATGCAGGTAAGACATTTCAAATTTTAGCAGTTTACCTTCTCAACTTGAATAAACTAGGAAAAAGGTAAGAATAGCCAAGCATACATTTATTATGTTTAAGTTCGCACCTGAATCATACAAAAAAACATAGGACAAGGAAATAGAGAAAGAAGATAAAGTATAAATTCACATGAATGTTATTGTGTTCATGAATTAATAAAGCTGTTCTTACTTTTTTTCCAAAGTTTTATACATTTTGTTAACACAGCTTTACTGCAGTGGCTATATGTATAGTTATATACTTAGTTTTATATACTTATACACTAATTATTCATGTGTTACCTTCTCCACTTGTCTTCTGCTTCATCAGTTAGGCAGAAAACAAACAAGCAAACAGTGATATTGTCGTAAAATGCTTCAAAAGAGTACCTGAAATGAAATATTCCCATAATCCTTACATGCAGTTTCTCATGTTATATTTTTTTAATGGTTCACATTACAGTCTGGGCCATTATCCTACATTAATATCTCTCTCTCTGAACCTTAAGTGCCCAGGGCACATGGGGCTTCTGCAAGGGTTTTCCACAAATGCCTGTCTTTCGCCTTTTTTTCTGCTCTTGCCCAGGTGAGCCCTCTATTGCTCAACATCCTTTCTATTGTTCTTCTCCATGTCTCTTTTGGTCTACCCTTACTTCTGCTCCCCTGTGGTGTCCATCTTAGTGCTATTTTTGGTAGTGAGTTGTCAGTCATTCGGAGCACATGTCCCAACCATCGCCAGCGTCTTTCCTCAATAATTGTTGTCAGTGGTTTCATCTGCATTTCTGACATTAATATATAATAACAAAAATAGTAGGAAAATAATTTCAGCAAACTCCCCAAACTGGCACTTAAAGTAAGCATAAAGAAAAGAAAATATTAATCAGCTTTTTAATCACCCATTAAAATAGTTCAAGGATGCCCTGAGAGAATATTTTTGTAGTGTATAGACATGGCCATGACAGAGAGAAATTTTGTAAACAGTTCAGAACTACTCTCTCTCTCCCCCACCTCCTCACCAACCCCAACCCCCAAACAACACACACACACACAAACACGCATGCTCGCGCACATGCCCACACACGCGTACACGCACACACACACTATTGATTAAGCATTAGGTTTTCATCCACCATGGGGTCCCTTGAAGCCCTCCCTTACAAAGCAGGGAAGCCCTTCTGACCCCAGATTGATGTACTGGCTGGAGTCCACCTCTCATTGAACCTGTGTTAAGATACAGATGATTGATTTCTTTATTTGGAAGTAACTTCCTAATGAAACCTGTTTCACATTACACAGTTACAGGATTCACTCTGTGGGGCTCTGTGGTTTCTATTGGCCTTATCTGCACTCTGTACACAGCTGTTGTAAGTATTGTTATTGATAATTATGTGACATAGATGCAAGATTTTCCTAAACAAATATTTTTATATTAGTAATACAAATATATATTACATATAGTTTGAAGAATATTAGTGTCAAGATGTTAGGGCAGGAAACTGTATAAATGAGAATGACACATCTATACAATTCCTTTATTAAAAAAAAAAGGATTATCTCTCCTCAAATATTTCAGCCATTCAATCTCTGATGATCTGTGAGAGTTGGTTGTGTATATCATGATTCTGTGAGTTTGTGATATTCTTTTATACATTTATTTTCCTTTCCTGAATTTGAATAAACTTATTTTTATAGAGTGAGTGAAAATTCCCATGGTATAGATTTACAAATGTTACATTTTGTCAATGTGAAACTGCCCAGGTATAAACTTGCTGTCATGATGATCTTTATTACCTGTCTTAACTCTAAAGATTCACTCTCTTGACCAGACACATCCATTTAATTCATAAACTACCACGAACCATTTAAATGTCTTTAGAAAAATAATAAAAAGAAAATTAATTACAACCAATTAGTTTTGTTTTGTGGTTGAAAATTCATAAATTTAAATTACCATAAATGCTAAAAAAAACCAGGTATCACATCATTTGCTGGTATACACATTATGTTTAAGATTTTTTTGTTACAAATAATGTTCATATATCATGGATGTTGTTTGGTAGGTTAAAATTAAGATAATAATATGTTACCTAAAATAACATAGTTCTAATTGGACATTTTCCTCACCTGACAATGGGATTAAGAATATAAATGATCAAATGTCCATTTAAAATACTTGATATATCTTCATGGTCACAAAACTGATGCAAATGTTGGTGATAATCAGTGGGATGTAAGTGTTGGAACTACTGGATAGTCAGTCTTGAAAAGTGGGAGCAAATATGACTGGTTGAGACTGACAATAGGCCAGCAAACTAGAGCTAATCAAGACCCTGCCCCACTTCTCCACTGGAGCTCCCAGTAACAGGTTCAGTCTTGCCAACAGGCCAGAGATTTCTTTAGTCCCTGTTTTGTGAGCAAGCCAGTCTCATTACCTGCTCCCCTTTTGACACGATGCTTGCACTTCAAACCTTCACTGTTGTGAATGCAAAGAAAATCCTCCTTGCAGTTCCAGAACAGGATCAAGAGTTTGATAAGCAACAACAAAAGCACAATTCTTTGTGGTCCATAGCTTCTAAATTAAGAAGACCAGATAGCAGTCAATATTTAGACTATACTAAAAAGATGGGAACAGTAATAGTGCAAATAATAATCTAATCATTTGTTACTGCCTTTACTGCTTTATGGCTTTACTGCTTTATGCATTTACATAATTAGTTTTATATACCAGTACTTATACCTAAAAACTGTTTGAATAATAGAAGCCATCTTACAAGGATTTTTTTTTAACTGAAATAGTTTGTGCATTATTTTCTGCAAATATTATTAACAAAACAATGTTTTAAAATAAATTACTCTGTGCTATTTTATTTTAAAATGCATTAGTTTCCAATGACCCACACTGGACAAAATACTGGCCTATAATGAACACTGGCCCACACTGGACAAAATACTGGCCTATAATGAACACTGGCCCACGATGGACAAAATACTGGCCTATAATGAACACTGGCCCACACTGGACAAAATACTGGCCTATAATGAACACTGGCCCACGATGGACAAAATACTGGCCTATAATGAACACTGGCCCACGATGGACAAAATACTGGCCTATAATGAACACTGGCCCACATGGACAAGACATTACAGCTGGCATTAATGCATGAAAAATATTTGGAGGCATCACTACATATTGAATGCTAGAACCTACAAGAAATTGAATCTGTAACTACAAAAATCTTTTATAAATGCTTTTAAAAAATAATCATTATCAAATAAATAATTTATTCATTAAGTTGTTTTGTTGGATGCCATTTTGGACAAGTATCTTGATCTGAGGTGTATTATTTTATGACAAATATTGTTTCTGTGAGCGTGAAGGTGGTCCTGTTCTGTTGTTTTCTAACAAGCATTATTTCTTGGACCAGGGTGGCATGAAGGCGGTCTTATGGACTGACAGCTTTCAAGTCATCATGATGATTGTCAGCTTACTGGCTATCCTCATCAGGGCATCTGTAGTGATGGGTGGATGGGATGTAGTGTGGGATTCTGGATACAGAACTAACAGGATCTGGTTTACAGAGTGGGTGAAAGCTTTTACCATAATACGTTTTATCTTTTTAAAATAAATAAATGGTACAAGAAGAGTTAAAATACACAGATTCATGGTTAAAAGACAGCAAAAAATAGGGAAACTGAAGAAATTATCGAGTACATAAATATTATGAGATAGCAAAAGAGAACTAGAACAGTTGCATTTGCATGCACACATGTGCACACACCACATACACATAAAATATATAAAACACACACATATATGTATAAACAAGGTATATATATATATATATATATATATATATATATATATATATCAGAGCCAGGCAATTAAGATATCTTGTTTAAAGAGGCAAAATAATGTCCTGAAAATCATATTTGAGAGAAGAGTTTAGCAAAATATGCAATGGGAAAATAACTGGAAAAATTAAAGTGACAAAATGAAATGATGAAGATGAATCAACTTGGCCAGTACACAAGTACAGCAAGAGACAGTGTGAATAGGTGATCCCTGTTGAAAATCTTTGAAAATAATATCTCAGAATCCTGATTATGATCAATGTTTACTATTTTCAATGTTCAGTAATGTCTCTGTAATTCATTTATTTATATTGGTTTTACATATTTTCATGTGCTGTTTCTTTAAAGGGTTGTTTATTTAAACTTTAATTGTAGCATAAGTGAATTCTTGTTTCTATTATTTTGATTTTACTGTTTGGTTAAATTCAGACTCTTTCATGGAGTTAAAAGAAGTAGGTGAAGCTATATTGAAGAATATATTATTTTGATTATTTTCACCAGCTTCAGTGCAGACCCCTCAGTCAGGCACAGTGTTTGGTCACTGACCATTGGTGCATACTTCACATGGGTTGCTATCTTTGGAACCAATCAAGCTCAAGTACAGAGAGCAGTCACATGCCCCACACTGAAAAAGGCACAAATGTGTGTTTGATTTTATTTTTCATCAAGGAGTCTTTTATTAGAATTTTTTAGATTTTATATGTGGATATATTCATCATAAATCTTATCTTATATCTTATATCCTTCCCGTGCCGTTAAACGTCACATAGGGCTTGCAAAGTAGTTCGCCAATTTTTCCTGTCTTCGGCGAGTCTTTCAACCTCATAAAGGATTTTATGCCTGTTAATTTGGCCTCTCTTAACAATGTCCTCTCAGAGTTTCACGCGGTCTGCCTCTTTTTCTTCGCCCTGTTGTGTTCCACTTGATAGCTTGTTTTGGGATTCTCTGATCATTTCTTCTCATCAAGTGACCAACATATGTCCATCTCCTTTTCCTGATCACCCATGAGACTGGTTGTTGTTCAGTCATATGTCTTATCTCTGCATTGTTCTTAAATTCATTCCACTTGATGCCGAGTATTTTCCTTATGCATTTGTTTTCAAAAGAGTCTAATTTCTTGTCTATTTCTTTAGTTGTTTTCCAGCTTTCGCATGCATAAATGAGGGTGGATATTACATTTGAATTGAATAGTCTTAACTTGGTTTTTGTGCTTATAACTTTTGAATTCCATATGTTCTCAAGATTCTTGAAGATTGATGCTGCTTTTGCAATTCTGATCCTAACTTCCTTTCTAGTGTCACCATCCTGGTCTATAATAAATCATAAATGCAAAATTTTTAATTTGAGACTATTTTGTATTTATTGAAACCATTCAAGATTTATTCATCCATTTTATCTCAAGCATCTCTAAAGCAGGACCTTCAGTTACTGAGACTGGTGTTGGTGGTTGATTTGATTGCGTCCTGATTAGATGGTCAAATTTTTATCCTCTTTCAGATGACACATTTATTGCAAAATATTAGTGCATGTGTCCCTCCAGCATTTTAATTTCAATGGCAGTATGGTAGACTAATATATAAACATTATAAATGGCTGTTTCATTTTATTTTATGCAGGATTTTCATGTATCTTAAGCTGGATTACCATCTAATTAATATTTTAGTTAAAACCATCATAAAAAAAATTATCAAAATTCTTTGGGCATGACAGAAGATAGAAAAATTGACAATAATTGGAAAATACAATAAGAACTAAAATTAGAGAGACTGAGACAAAAATATCTGATTAGATTGACAAAACGGCATGGAAAAAAAGAAAGGTTGATTATAAATTCCAAACACCACAGAAATTGAAAAAGCATGATCACTAGTGAGTGACACTTAATGAATGAGTGAAGTAGAATATTTAGGTTTTCTGTCAAGTATTAAAAAATAGCAAATATATGTTGACTATAAGTTTTCTGTCAAGTATTACAAAATAACAAATATATGTTGACTATAAGTTTTCTGTCAAGTATTAAAAAACAGCAAATATATGTTGACTATAAGTTTTCTGTCAAGTATTAAAAAATAGCAAATATATATTGACTATAAGTTTTCTGTCAAGTATTAAAAAATAGCAAATATATGTTGACTATAGGTTTTCTGTCAAGTATTAAAAAATAGCAAATATATGTTGACTATAGGTTTTCTGTCAAGTATTAAAAAATAGCAAATATATGTTGACTTCTATGCCTTTTTTTTTCACAAGAAAGATGAACATGGTTACAAGTCTATTCTTAGTGGCTAAGTGGTTAGTGCATGGCCTCTTGTGGCAAGGTCAGGGGTTCAAATCCAGCCGGAGGCACCCTAGTCACCCAACTGTATAAATGGGTACCCAACTTCTTCTGGAGTTGGGGAAGGAAAGACAGCCAGGTGTGATACTGACCATATTACCCTCTGGTGTGCTGACAGGTCAAGGAAATATGGGCACTAACACCATATCCCTATGTGCCTCTAAGGCATGACAGGATTACCTTTATCTTACCATTACTTTGAAAACGTGTAGCAGCTGTGAACATACACTTTAAACTGCTCATGGTTTTAAAACAATACAGCTTGTGTAATGAGTTTATTAAATTGAGGGAATACATTGTAAATTATCTAGTATTCTTCACAAAATATTTAATTATTCTGCATTATTCTCATCTACTGCCTGTCTTAATTGTCTAGACATGTTGCGGCTATCAAAGTGCCATCCAGAACATTTTGAGACTTGTTTTCAGTTTTATTACCATCATCATCTACTTTATAAGGTCTCATAAATGATTATGTCATTCTACATTTCTTGATCACTAGTGATTTCTATAAAACCTTTCAGTGTTTTAGTTTTATCTCTGTACTGTTAGATTCTTCACTGGCTTTGTCTCCATTCTTGTCCCAGTTATTTTGATGTTTTATTTTGCTGGTATCACATCACATTTGTAGTCAAATATTAAGTAAACTAATCTACAACCTAATTTGATTCAATTTACTTATCTTTTTACATCTTACATCCTTCTCATGGCGCTAAACGTCACATAGGGCTCATATGGTAGATTGCCAAGATTTCATGTTTTCGGCGAGCTTTTCAACCTCATAGAAAATTTACTTATGCTGAAAAATAAATGACACTAATACTGAATTACATAGTTAAGCTACTGAATTACTTGCATATAGTTCAAGTGCTGAAATTATTAACTTGCTTTATTTTTGTCTGTATTTTTTTAACATTTAATTTTCCTTAAATAGTGTTGAATCAGGGTTATAAAAACAAACTGAGTAACCTTGTATAACTGTTTGTGAATAATTTCAGTGCCATGTGGCTGAACTTTCCTGGACTGTGTATTATACTGTATCTAAGCTGCTTCATTGGCATGTACATGTCAGCATTTTATGAAAAATGTGATCCACTGAAGGCAAAATTTGTGGATGATTCCAATCAGGTATCTGAAGTAAAATTATAGTTAAACTTATGTTATGCCTGCATTTTTTTTACAGAATTCTTCAACTTTCAACTCATTTGTTTCCCAATATGTATGGAACTTATTTTCATATAAATATGCCATTTTCCTTAAATACACTAAAAGCCTTGAATGTAGGATTTATGATGCGCCTTTGAATGGAGAAAAAATATTCTCAGTTTTTAGAACCACTTCCCTGACATGAGTGTCAGGAACATATTTTTGTGGCTAGATTGACTGCATCCAAATTTTAAAAATGTCTTTAAATGCTATTTCTTCTTCTTCTTCTTCGTTCGCACTGTCTGTCTATATCTGCAGTCCTGTCTCTTGGATAAATTTCACTGTTTTTTGTAACTCATGTATGGAACCGTAGAGCTTATCTTCTTTAGTGGTTTCACTGGGCCAGTAATTATTTCTCAGTGTCTCGTAGTTGATGCAGTTCTGGAGGATATGTTCCACGGTTTGGGGCACCTGGGCACATGTACATAGATTAGTAGTACCAACCTTAAACTTTGTATACATATGACTTCGGAGTCGGCTGTGTCCTGTTCGGAGACGGAAGATGGTGACTTGTTCCTTTCTGTTTAGCATGTGATAGTCATCATGTGGTGGTGTTTGTGGCTTCCTGTAGGTTTTTATCATGCTTTTCTTCTGATTATAGGTGACTGGTATGTCTGGTTGCTCCATTTCAGTGCCCTCTTTGGCCAGATGGTCAGCTTTATCATTGCCTGGTATCCCACAGTGGGAGGGAATCCATTGCAAAGTGACTCCATGTTGTAAGCCAATTTTTGACAAGGCATCCTTAAGGTCTGGTAGTTTGTTGCACTGAAGAGCCTCCAGTACTGATCTTGCATCTGTGAGAATTACTACAGGACATGTATCAATTCTGGAGTCTGATAGTTTTTCAACTGCAGCAATAATTGCCCTAACTTCTGCATCAAAGTTGTTGCAGTATTTACCAGTGGGTATGGAAATCTTGTCAATGGTGTTGTTTGGATATTCAATATATGCTCCTGCCCCACCATTCTTTATGGCATTATGTGCAGATCCATCTGTATACACACGTATCCAGGTGTCACATGGATATTTGTCATCTAGAACACTAAGTGTGGCTATTGATCTTACAAGACTGCTCTGCATCTCACCATTCTGCACACCTTTCACTTCAGTCTGAATAGTTATTTGTGTATAATCTGCTTCTTTCCATGGTGTATGCTCTGGTACAGATGATAATGGAGTGACTACAGTTGGAAGGTCAGGTATCAGCTTACGCATACGCTTGGCCTGATGAATGAAGCTGCTTCTTTTAAGCCGTCCTAATGCCAAGTTATTGAATCTCTCCTTCAGGGGATGGCTTACAGAGCTAAGGAATTTTTCTCCCATGGTCATGACTCTACGTTCCTTTAGCGGTTGAACACCAACTATTTTCTGCATTTCTACTATTGGTGTGGACCTCATGGCACCTGTGATAATCCGTAGTGACTGATTTTGAACCTTGTCTAGATTATGCAGCGTAGTGTTTGATGCTGTGCACCAAGATGTTGAGCCATATTCTAAATGTGGTAGAATACTTTGCTGATATACGTTCTTGAGGATTCTTTCACTAGCTCCCCATGTAGTCCCACTCAATTTTCTTAATATGGCTAGTTTTCTTCTGGCTTTTGCTTCTGCACTGTTGATGTGTTGCTTCCAAGTCAGTTTTGAGTCAAGAGTCACTCCTAAGTAAGTGGGTTGGTTGTCCATCCTTAAGGGTATTTCATTTACAAAGATCTTACCTGCTTTCTGTTTAGATGAGAGGGTGAACAGAGTGGTACTTGATTTCTCTGTGTTGATACTTACACACCATTTGTTTGTCCATGATGTCAAGATGTCTGCTGCTCTTTGGAGTCTCTGTGTAGCAACTGTCGCATATTCATCTGTACACCACATGACCAGATCATCTGCATACAGTGCTGCTTTGATTCCATAGGGAAGTTCCTTGACCAGGTCATTAATGAATACAAGGAATAGTGTAGGCGAAAGGACTCCTCCTTGTGGTACACCGTGTCGCAGAAGTACTTTCTGGCTTTTGTGTCCATCCATTACTACTCTAGCTCTTCTATTGTGTAAATAGGACTTTATCCAGTTGTACAGTCTTCCATTCACATTGCAGTTTCTTAGTTTCCACAACAGACCTTTTTTCCATACTTTATCAAAGGCTTTCTTCAGGTCTATCCACGCTGCTAGTACAAGGTTTTTCTCTTGGAATGCATCCTCAATCTCTTGAGAGAGATAGGTCACTTGATCTTCCGTACTGTAGTACTGCCTAAATCCTGCTTGTTGTGGAACGAGAAGGTTTTCACTTTCTAGGTACCATTTTAGCCTCAGGTCAATGATGCGTTCCATCGTTTTGCATAGGCAGCTAGTGAGACTGATTGGCCTGTAGCTGGAGGCAGTATCACTGTTTTTCCCTGGTTTTAGCAGTGGTACCATGCTTGCTTCCTTCCAGATTTGAGGTAACTTACCTGTGCTCCAGCACATATTGAAAATATCCAACAGCTTTCCCATTGCTGCCATTCCCAGGTTCTTGATCATTTCATTGGACACTCCATCTGGTCCTGGTGATTTCCTTGGTTTCAGTTTACTAACTGCTAGGTCTAACTCACTGCGTGTGATTGGTGCATCCATGACCTCCACTTTTCTGACTTGTTCCTCCTCTTTCTGTGGCTCGATGCGCACTGTACGCTCCTTCTCTGGATGGATATCAATGTTGCAGTCCTGTGCAAACATGCGAGCAAAGTGATCTGCTACCTGCTTACCTGTAAGAGTTTTCCCATCCTCTATTAGTGTAATCTTTGTACTTCTTCCAGTACTCTCATCATTTAACTGTTTGATTAGTTTCCACAGTTTCCTTCCATCCTTTTCAAAGTTTAGGGACTCTGTTTTCTCTCTCCAACTTTCCCGTCTGGCTTGCAGCTTTGCTCTCTGAAATTTGGCCTTAGAATGTTGGTAATTATTGTGGTGTTCTTGGCATGGTCTATTTTCTGCTTGCTTTCGAGCTGCTTCCACGTCATCATGGAGTTTTCCCAGCTCACTAGACCAGTATGGTTTATAGTCCCTGCGAGCTCCTCTGGGAATGGTTTCACGAGCGGCCTGAAGGATACAAGCATTGAATTCCTTCACTATGCTGTTAATATCCTTACCTTCTATGGACAGCTGTCCCACCAGGATACCTGTACGATGTCTGTACATTGTCCAGTTTGCTTTTTTATAGTTCCATCTGGGGAGAGGGTTACTGGTGTTAAGGAGTTCATTTTCTATTGTCAGGAAGACTGGTCGATGGTCGCTACCTCCAAGTTGTTTTCCAACTTCACGTGTAATGTTCCACTTCAGATCTGGAGAGTGGAATGCCAGATCTGGTGTTGATTTTGTATGCCAAGCCCTTGAGTAAAATGTTGGGGCATCCATTGGCTGGTTGATCAGGAGAAGTCCATTATCATCCTGCCAGCTCTCAACTTCCTCTCCTCTCTTGTCTATGTGGTCATAGCCCCAGCTCTGGGAATGACTGTTAAAATCACCACAGACCATCAGTCTCTCTTTGTGTGGGATTGTTCCTAAAGCAAGTGGGCGGTCATTAGGACAGTAATAGTTAAGGAGGTGGAAATCTGTATTACTACTTTTTAGATGGATCATCTGGTATTCGGCTCCTTCCATGTACACTCCCACCTGACATGCGCTGATGTTATTCTTAACAAGTGTGAGTACTCCTCCTTTTCTTCTGTCCTGTCGGTCTGATCTAAAACACTGGTAGCCTCTGATTTTAAAGGCGGCATCTTTGGTTAGGTGTGTCTCCTGTATGCAGCATATACTTACCTGCTCTGCAAAAAGTATGTTCTCTAGTTCAACCTTTTTGCTATAGCCATCTCTAACACTGCTGACACCCTCAGCATTCCACTGCATTATTTTAAGTTCTTGCTTTTTGGCTGTTTTCTTCTGTTGTATTTTTTGGCCAGTAGCTCTACTCTCATGTCTCCTGACTCCACAAGACGAACTGAGAGGACCTCCAGTAGCATTGGGTGGACCCTTTCGAGGCAGGGGGCCCGGCACTGCACCTGCCTGGTTAGTCTTCACAGGGCGAGCACCATGTTTGAAAACTGTAGATATAGACATTTCATTAGCGATAATGCGTGTTACCCTGATTTTTGCGATGCGCCTTTTGGCTGGGTAACTCCGACTTCAGCACCTTTCCTTGCTAGGGCAGACTGTGGTCTTGCTCGGACTGCCATGAAGACAGTGTGGCTGGCCTGGCCAAAACTTTGTTTTCCAGCCTCTGGTGGCTGTACTTAAGCCCCTTCTCCATGTCAGATGGTTTGAGACAGTTCCACAAAGACACTCTGACTCTGAGATGAGGAATCTGATGAGTGCTTCAACGATATCCATTCCCCGCCACCTATAGTCTACTGGCTCTGTTTTGTTTACATCATTCTGATAGCCATTGTTGTAAAGACCCATAGGCTTGTCACGTCCTGGATTCATTGGTTTCACACCAGACTTCCCTCATCCCCGCCAGAGATCTCCATGTCCCCATCCGTCCACCAACCTGACATTACATTTTGCAAAAATAACAATTACAATTACAATTAGTGTTGATTGCTACAAGTTTCTGGGCTACAGAGGTAGGTCAGAGTTTTTAAGCAAACAGATCTATGTTCCCTGTCTCACAAACACTATGTTAAGATAAGTGTGCTCTTAACACAGTTGTTCCCAGGGGATAAATGCTATTTTTTTTTCCTGAACATTGTCTATCATAGATCTCCAGCCACTGTACTTTTCCTCCTGCCTCTTGTGACTTGGATGAATATTTTTATGACATGCTGTTTTGTCTTTCATAAATTATCAACAATGTATGTCGTATAATCCAGAGTGCCTTTCCACATAGGATGACATCTCTGTCTATGGAGGCGTTTTTTTTTCTCAACACAGCATGCCGAGTATCCATCTGTTCAGCTAGGTCAAACGAGGGTTATGAAAAGCAATCAATCCCAACCTTTCAGTGTGTCTAATCTTTACTCATTGCACTTAATGTCACCTCCATACACCGTAATCATTGAGCTCACACATATCTTCAGTAATTATGCTTTACAACTGCTGATTCTCTGCAATAAATATAGTGATGATGAAAGAATAATAAAACTAAGCTAGTATAAAACACCAGAACAAAGAAAAAGAGGTCAACTACGTGAAACTCTAATGAGGACATTGTTAAAAGAGGCCATATTCTTACATCTTACATCCTTCCCATACCACTAAACATCACATAGGGCCTCCCTGGTAGTTTGCCAAGTTTTCCTGTTTTGGGTGAGCTTTTCAACCTCATAAAGGGATGTTATGCCCACTGAACTGGCCTTTCTTAACAATGTCCTTTTCAGAGTTTTACACTGTCGACCTCTTTTTCTTCAGCCTGTTGTGTTTCATTTGATAGCTTGTTTTGGGATTCTCTGATTGTTTTTTCTCATCATATGACTGACATATGTCCATCTTCTTTTTCTGATCACCCATGAGACAGGTTACTGTTTGCTCATCTGATTTATCTCTGCATTATGCTTGAATTCATTCCACTTTATACAGAGTATTTTTCTTAGGAATTTGTTTTCAAAAGAGTCTAATTTCTTGTCTGTTTCTTTAGTTGTTTTCCAGCTTTCACATGCATAAATGTGGGTGGATATTACATTTGAATTGAATAGTTTTAACTTGTTTTTTGTGCTTAAACTTTAAGCCATATATTCTGAAGATTCTTGAAGGTCAATGCTACTTTTGCAATTTGAATTCTAACTGTCACTATCCTGGTCTATGTAGCTGCCAATATATGCAAAATGGTTTACTTCTTGAATAGCTGTTCCTTCTACGTATATTTGTCATTCATGGTTAATGAGAAGTTTCATTATTTTTGTTTTATCCTTGTTAATTTCAAGTCCTATTTTACTAGCCATTGAAGACAAGGTATCTGTTTTTACTTGCATTGGTTTTCACAGCTATTAAACATTTATTGAAGGAATTTTAATATCATAGATTCACTTTAAAAACAAATGCTTCAAGGAGACCTGCCACAAATGATGAGTAATTAGACTATGATTTAAAAAACATCATTTTTAAACAAATAATTTTGATTCAGGAAAATTATTGAATTTAACAAACTGAATCCTTGAAATTCATACACATTTAACATGCTCACACTTTTGTATACTTCTGTTCTCTTGTAGATATTACCAATGTTTGTGATGGATACTTTAGGTGATGTTGTTGGTCTGCCAGGTTTATTTGTTGCTGGTCTTTTCAGTGGAGCTCTCAGGTATGTAAATACTCGTACAAAAAAGAATATACTTGTATTGTTGTTGTAGCATCTCCCAGCAGCTGTGAATCTGAGTTCTTTACAGCTGATCTGCTGTAAAATCTAAGGCATCTAATAAAACTGGTTGTAGGTTACGGTGTATTTTTAATCTCCTGGACTGAACTAAACAAGTTTGTATCTCAAAGAAGTTTTCCTCCCCAAAGTGAAATAGTTTTTAGTGAAGAGCTACAATGGATTACAAGCATTTGTAGAATATTGCTAATAAAAAGTTAAAAGTGTTTGGTTATTTGTAACAAAAAAAAATAAAAAGAAAGATGTAATTGACGACAGTTTCTGCTTTCCAAGATCCCAGTTTGCATTAATTTGGTTTTGCAACCATCAGCCCATTGAAATAAATAAATTTACAGAAATTTTTAGAGTAAACAGTACTTATTTTAATGTAAAAATACTAATTTTAATGTTTTTGATAAATTATAAAGTCACTCTAGTTTATTTTTATGTTTTAAAACATGCTTGTCTATTGATAGTAAATTACTGTATATTCACTCTTATGAAAGGGCTTTATGTCTGCTTCACTTTCCAATGCAGGCAGTAGCAGAACTCAGTTGGAAAGTGAGGATTATCTGTAAATTAATAAGCAGGATTACCCATATCTATCAACATTTGAATTATTATGAGTTCAGTTGTGTTACCTTGTTTTGCAGCACTATATCATCAGGGTTGAACTCCGTCTCAGCGTGTGTGCTAGAAGATGTCCTTAAAGTCTACTTTAAATCATATTTCAAAGAAAACCGAGGCAGACTTTGGTCACAGTTACTAGGTTTGTGAATTGGATGTATCAAGAATGCATTTTTATTTTTTTTAATGTTTTTTTTTCATTTATTACACGTTGCTTTTTATGCTGTTATTTGGCAATTTTCCCCCTCCTGTAGATTCAAGCTTTGCTCCATTTTCATATGAAAAGAGAACTTATGCCCTGTTTTCTCCAATTTGATACTGTATTTTCCCCCTCTCATTTTACTGTTATATCTTGTGTCAAGGTTTTTGTCATAATTTCTGAGCCTGATTTATTATATGTGCTTTTGGTTGAAGAAGTAGCAGATTGATTCTGATGGTTTCTAAAACAATTTTAATGTGTTAAATGTAATTTTGACTGAATTTAAAATTGATATTTTATAGGATACATATTAAGATATATATAAAGAAAAAAACTTTTTTAAAAATGCATGTATATGAAGGATTGGTGTCAGCCTTTACTCAGTTTTTAAAAAATGGTAAAGGTAACCCTGTCATGCCTTAGAGGCACATAGGGATGTGGTATTAGTGACCATATTTTCCTTGACCTGTCAGCACACTAGAGGGTGATATGGTCAGCATCACACCTGGTCAACTTTCCTTCCCCAACTTCAGAAGAAGTCAGGTACCCATTTATACATCTGGGTGACTGGGGTGCCTCCGGCCAGATTCAATTTAGTGCCTGCCTTTTGCACAACAGGCAAGGTTAACTAACCTGTACAGAACTATGGCCATGATAATCTCTGTACTGCATCCCTGTGAGGTAAGCACTCTTTGCAGCTTCCTAACTGATGTAATGGCCCTGCATATATGTGTGTGTTTTTATGTATTTTTTAAAATATATGTATATAATATGTCTACCTAATACCTGATGTGGTATTTTATATTTTTAATTGCAGCTTTAATATTTGGACTAATTTGTCTAGCTTTGACATACGTAGCATCCAAACTTGGCAGCGTTCTACAGGTAAGATGATCCACCAGAAAGTACTGTGAATCAAGTACACAGAAAGTACTGTGAATCAAGTACACAGAAAGTACTGTGAATCAAGTACACAGAAAGTACTGTGAATCAAGGGCACAGAAACTACTGTGAATCAAGGCCACAGAAAGTACCGTGATTCAAAGGCATAGAAATCATTGTGAATCACGGGTTAAGTATCTGTACATCTGAAAACATGGGACAAATTTTGAAGATTTTGGGCTTTTTCTAAGACACAAAGATTTCTAGGTTCAGCAAATATTTAAAGAATAAGTGGGATTTGTTCATTTCCCTGAAAACTGTAGCTGTGTCAACTCTTTGACCATCTTCTGATGCTCTTTGTTTGAAACTGTACAAAACAAATGTACTGAGTTCCTAGAGAACTGTCAATAAAATTTAATGTAGTACAATAATTTTAAAAACAAAATACAGTAATATGTTATAAAACATTAAGATTTTGTGCATCTAACTTAAAATTAACAAATTCATGTGAAAGAGAACAGAGGAAACTATGTCACAGAGACTAGGCATTATATGGTCAAAGTGTTAATACACAGCTTTGTCTTGTTACTCAATATATAGCTTCTTTTCCAGCTGTTTCTCCCCTAGTTACTTTCCACAGTTTTGCAGTAGTGACTGTGTGTTTATACATCCATAGACATAGTTAGTTGCATTATACTAGGCTTTTTGGCAATCAAGTGTTACCCAGAGACCAGTAATAAAATGGTCATTTTACTCATCTAGTTAGAGGTGTCCCAATAAATTCAACTCCGAAAATGGGTACCTAGATCATCCTAGAGCTGGGGAAGGAAAGACAGCCATGATACTGTACAGATCATTTTGTGTACCAACAACAAATGGTGAACACGAGCACCAACAGCTTTTCTTTATTTACACTTTTTCTTGCTATAGTACATAAAGTTAGTTTATGTAAAACTGAGTTATACAGGCCTGCGGAGTGCTTCAAACAAATCTGCTGAAACATGTAGCAGCTACCAGCAGTCTGCATATTGAGGAAAGACGCTGGCGATGGTTGGGAAATGTGCTCCGAATGACTGACAACTCACTACCAAAAATAGCACTAAGATGGACACCACAGGGGAACAGAAGTAAGGGTAGACCAAAAGAGACATGGAGAAGAACAACAGAAAGGATGTTGAGCAATAGAGGGCTCACTTGGGCAAGAGCAGAAAAAAAGGCGAAGGACAGGCATTTGTGGAAAACCCTTGTGGAAGCCCCATGTGCCCTGGGCACTTAAGGTTCAGAGAGAGAGAGAGAGCAGTCTGCATTTTATTTTTCAAATAATGAAGTTACCAAATTTTAAAATGTGTACTTTATATATATCTGGAAGAGAAAAGCGAGTACAACAAAACATAATTTAGTTATTTATCTTTTCAGGCAGCTCTGTCGCTGTTTGGTATGATTGGTGGGCCATTGCTTGGTGTTTTCTCTCTAGGAATGTTCTTTCCATGGGCAAACACATGGGTAAGTGATTAAAAATATAACTGTTTTTTAATGTAATAAGTGCTCCTAACAGATTGAAGACGTGAAGTGGTATTTTTGGTCTAGAGATAAATAGAAAAGTGAACCACTGTACTGAGATTTGTGGCTGAATCGTTAAATATTGAGAGACATAGATCAAAAGAAACTGCTCAGTAAAGCGATGTCTGGTAGCCTCCATAAACATTTGCCATTAACCTGGTTAAGCACCTTCTAGAAAAATGAAAAACCCCATCTAAATATGGATAATGATAAATAATTCTAAACTATTCAAAAACTAAAATAAATATTTCAACACATCAAATTGCAACATCGCCCTTTTTACTTTGAATCAGTATGCTCATTTTTATTACACATTGTGTATCTCATAGAAATAAATAATAATTTTAGCATAGTTAAAGATTTTAAAAATTATGAAAATTATAAAACATATATATTGAATTATTTAAAGAAACCTTCCAGTTAGAACAGAGAAACATTTTCCAGATATGGCGTAAGCACACAAAAAAAATTGAAAAGAATGATCAAAAGATTCCGGTTCATCTGTTCATTCATTGATTGCTGTGCCATTAGTGACCATTCTCCATTAAGTGTATCCATGATGTCTCCAGTCAGATTTTCTGCCTCTTTTTCTTGTTTCACTTAGTAAAACTGGTTATTAATGTTCTGCTGCCAATTTTAAAATAAATAAATGAATAAACTATTTTCAATTAACTGCGACTCTTGAAAACATGTGCTAAAAACATACTACATGTTTTAGACTTTTGAGGGGAAATGAATGATGCAGTACTAACTGCTTATTTCTGTGTTGATGATCTTTTTTTTTTCTCATTACTGTTATTACTGTCATTATGCATTATGCCAGTAGGCACTGATGATTACATTATATCACTGTCATTGAATGTTATGATCATTTTACATCAAAGACATTGATCATTAATGGTCACAATCAGTAAATGATTTTGTTTAATAACACCATATCCCTATGTGCCTCTAAGGCTTGACAGGAATACCTTAACTTTTTTTTTTTTTTTTACTTTTTACATCTTGTCAGAATGTCTGTTATCTTCTTTTGCTATGTCTCTCTTTCCATTTATTTGTTGATATGTTTTCAAGTTCTCTCCACAACATTTTGTTCAATAAATGTTGGTTGCCTGCATCCTTTTAAATTTTATACTTTTTAAATTATATTTTCACGTTTTCTGCATTTATATTCCACATCAAGGCATGACCAAACATTTTATATTCCACATCAAGGCATGACCAAATATATTTATTATGTTAATTTTTTTCCTGTTTATTTCATAATAAACATTAGTAACACTGTTTTAGATAAGTAATTCTTATCTTTTTTTCTGGTGTTAAACTTTTCAGGGTGCTTTCATTGGTTTGTTTGGCAGTCTTATCCTTATGTTCTGGATTGGTGTTGGAGCAGCCATTGTTAACCCACCATATGAAAAAGCTATAACATCTATTGAATACTGCAATTTGTCAGTTTTTAGCAATGCAACTATCCAGTCAATGTTCTCACCAAATGTACCAAAAATTGTAGAAAGGCAAGATTTTTTATTATCACTTTTTTTTAAATTTAATATTTTAAAAGTAATATCTATAAACTATGTATTATTTTGTTTTAAAGATAAGTACTTGGAATAGTAACTGAACATTCATGCTGCATAGAAACAAAAATGAAATTTGTAAAAAGTTGGCTGCAAAGTTAACAAGATATCCAGTACCTTACATCTTACATGCTTCCCGTGCCGTTAAATGTCACATAGGACTCGAATAGTTGTTTGCCAAGTTTTCCTGTCTTCAGCGAGTTTTTCAACTTCATCAAGGAATGTCATGCCCACTAAACTGGCTTCTTTTAACTCTTTAGAGTTTCACTTGGTTGATCTCTTTTTCTTCAGCCTGTTGTGCTCCACTTGATAGCTTGTTTTAGTATTCTCAGATTGTTTCTTCTCATCACATGGCCTACATATGTCCATCTTCTTTTTCTGATAACCCATGAGACAGGTTGTTGTTTGATCATCTGTCTTATCTCTGCATTGTTCTTAAATTCGTTCCACTTTATACCAAGTATTTTCCTTAAGCATTTGTTTTCAAAATAATCTAATTTCTTATCTGTTTCTTTAGTTGATTTCCAGCTTTTGCATACATAAATGAGGGTGGATATCACATTTCAATTGAATACTTTTAACTTGGTTTTTGTGCTTATAACTTTTGAATTCCATATATTCTCAAGATTTTTGAAGGACAATGCTGACAATACATAATCCAGTATGGCACATAATAATAATAATAAATAATAAGCCAGGAAATATTCATGGCAAAAAGATCAACAGTCATTTATTTTTTTGTGATTGTTCTGTTGTTTCTTTTCATCCACATATAGAATAGAACAGCAAAAATACATTGTACAAGGTCTGACAATTAAGTTATGAGACTAATTTCAGAAAAAATAAAATAAATAGTGGACGATATAACCTGTATTTTATTCAAAGTAAGCCCCTTGTGCATTGATACAGTAAGTGACATGATCTAACAAATGCTGGAACAACCTCTGCAGTTGGTATGGTCCTTAAACTCGATGTCACAGCCCTTTGGATGTCATCATTATTGTCAAAGAAGCATCCTTTCAATGGTAATGGAACACACACTTGTTTTTGGGCCAAAAATTCCTGTACAAGTATCGCCTGGTGAGCCAGTGCATTATTATGAAGAAGGAAAAAACTGCCAGGTGTTGAATACTCAGGTCGGACTCGGAGAATACTTTTCAAAAGCCATTTCAAAATACTTAAATAAACTTTGGCGGTGACAGTCTGTCCAATCAATCAATCAATCAGATTGATCCCTCTGGAATAAATTCTTTGTGAATAACTCATTTGTTGTCATAGAAGCACACCAACAATGTCTTCATTTTCGACTTTTGAAGATGAAATTTTTGCCTTTTGGTGATGATGATGACTTCCACTGAGCACTTTGGCGTTTAGTTGTGGGATCATAGCAGAAAATCAGTATTTCATCCTCTGCAACAATCAAATTTAAGAAATGTTTATTTCTGCGACAAATTTTCATGATGTCTTTTGCATACTCAACATGCTGATGTTTTTGGTCATCAGACAACGCATGTGTACAAACCGACAAGAACTTTTTCTTGCCACATTCTTTCACTAAAATTTTATGAATGGTCTCTTGGTTAACACCAAATTCATCTGTCATCATCCTCACAGTCAAACAACGATCTTGTATCCATTCTCTGACTTTTGCAATGAGTTCCTCAGTATGAACAGAAATTGGGTGTCCATGTTTAGCTGCATTTGTAATCGTTTCCACACTTTTGAATCATGAATACTACCTGAATATCTGTGCACGAGATAAACAGTTATCCCCATAAACTTGTTGCACCAATTCAACTGTCTCAGTGGCACTTTTTCCAAGTTTTAAACAGAATTTAATGTTAGCTTTTTGCTCCATGCTGATTACATGACAATGCACCTCTAACTAGGTCAACAAAATGGTGGCTTTTTTGTCGACTGCTTATCGGGCAGCAATGAAAAGTTGCCAGATCATAGATAAAGGTTGTCTCTTTAGATTCCATGCATTGCTTCATAGACAGGATTTTTGTCTTGGTCTCAGTAAAATCAATCTCATTACTTAATTATCTGACCTTGTATAATATTTTGCATTGTTCCAATTTATGTGTCTGAATAATGATGAACGTAAAAGCACTTTTGTTTTTTACTGACTTTTAATGCTTATGATTTGTACTTACATATTTTGTTGTGCTTCTAGCAATAAATCTTCTTTGGATCTTAAAAGAGACAAAATAATAAATAAAAAATGAGTATTTGGAACAAAGAAACTGCGAATGGAAGAACTGATAAAGAAGGAGAAAAAGGTCAGAACAGCCAGTATAAGAAAATATATATACCATGTTTAATATAAATATCTTATATCTTATATCCTTCCCGTGCCGTTAAACGTCACATAGGGCTCGCAAAGTAGTTCGCCAATTTTTCCTGTCTTCGGCGAGTCTTTC
This sequence comes from Achatina immaculata, assembly GCA_009760885.1. NCBI lineage: Eukaryota > Metazoa > Mollusca > Gastropoda > Stylommatophora > Achatinidae > Lissachatina > Lissachatina immaculata. The sequence continues at coordinate 5,376,942 of CM019719.1, read as the reverse complement.
AACCTCATCAAAGGATTTTATGCCTGTTAACTTGGCCTCTCTTAATAATGTCCTCTTCAGAGTTTCACGTGGCCTGCCCCTTTTTTTCGCCCTGTTGTGTTCCACTTGATAGCTTGTTTTGGGATTCTCTGATCATTTCTTCTCATCAAATGACCAACATATGTCCATCTCCTTTTCCTCATCACCCATGAGACTGGTTGTTGTTCAGTCATCTGTCTTATCTCTGCATTGTTCTTGAATTCATTCCACTTGATGCCGAGTATTTTCCTTAGGCATTTGTTTTCAAAAGAGTCTAATTTCTTTTCTATTTCTTTAGTTGTTTTCCAGCTTTCACATGCATAAATGAGGGTGGATATTACATTTGAATTGAATAGCCTTAACTTGGTTTTTGTGCTTATAACTTTTGAATTCCATATGTTCTCAAGATTCTTGAAGATTGATGCTGCTTTTTCAATTCTGATCCTAACTTCCTTTCTAGTGTCACCATCCTGGTCTATGTAGCTGCCAAGGTATGCAAATTGATTGACTTCTTCAATATCTGTCCCTTCTATGTGTATTTTTCCATTTTGATTGATGGGAATTTTCATTATTTTTGTTTTGTCCCTGTTAATTTCAAGTCCTATTTTGCTAGCCAGTGAAGACAGGCTATCTGTTTTTTCTTGCATGAAATTCGCATTATTACTGATAAGAGTTATGTCATCAGCAAAATCAAGATCTTCTAGTTGGGTCCCATGTACCCAGTCAATACCTGTGTTACCTGTGCAGCATTTTTTCATTATGAAGTCTATTGTAATCCCAAAAAGTAAAGGAGACAGTATACATCCTTGTTTCACGCCTGTTTCAATCTGGAACCATTCACTCATCCCTTCTTCTGTCTTGACTGCACAACCATATCCATTGTATAAGTCCTTAATGATGTTGACAATTTTAGATGGTATTCCATATAGACATAAAATTCTCCATAATGAATCTCTGTGTATGCTATCAAATGCCTTTTTAAAATCTATGAAGTTCAGTATTAATGGTTTCTGCTTTTCAATATGTTCTTCAAGTATTATTCTGAGAGTAAAGATCTGGTCGAGACAGCTTCTCCCTTTTATAATATATAAATATAGTACGAGTAAATTAGAGAACAATATGACAGGTTGACTTTAAAGCTTTCAGATTTTTAAATTCAGTGTTTCCTTTTGTGTCTACAGAGATGCGGTTTACCCCCTGTACACTCTATCCTACTTGTGGTACAGTGCAACTGCTGTGTCATCATGTATAGTGCTTGGCCTCATTACCAGCTTTTTAACAGGTTGCAAATCATCTCTGTCTCATCTTTATCACTATCTTAAACTTTCATGTCAAAATTATTAAGAATGTAACTGATTGTATTGCCATTTATACTTTACTGTGACAACTATGTCATCATGTATTAATATAATCAATCATGAGAAAAGTTGGTGGCCAAAATGATGCGCTTTAGCTTCCATAAACAATCAATATGTATTTTATATAGTTTTCTGAAACCAAATGATTTTTAAAAATATGAAAAGCTGTCTAACTGGAGATATGAAACAATCTGTTTTTGAGTCTTACTTGTTAGTAAAGGGCATACTTTAATTTTCATCATTTCCAAAAACTTAATTTTATATCTGAGTTCTGTGTTAATTTACAATAAAATGAGTAAAAGATGACTGCTCAACTGACAGCATAGTTGTTATGGTCAGCAAACCAACCAAATATGGCTAGGATCATACTCCACTGCTCTGTTGGTGCCCTAGTAACAACCTGAGGCTCAACCTGGCCAGCCAGGCAAGGACCACTATGGTTACCATCTGATAAGAAACAATCCATCTTTTCCAGCATTTTTCAAGTTTCATTGCAGGCCTGAAAGAAGCTGCCAGTACCTGCTCCCATTTGATACTGATTCTTGTGCTTCAACACCTCCACTATGCTCAATGCATTTCCAAGGAAATAGTTGCAAGAACTAGAACAAGATTAAAAATAAAATTCTTTGGACTGATTGTCTGTAGAAGAGAAATAAAGCATACAATATCTAGCCATCTGTGTGAAAAAAGGAGTTTCAAATTTTTAAACACAATCATAGTTACATGCAGTACCTGTATTTATGCTCTTTTCTATGTAAATTTCATGGAAATGAATTTTATATTGATGAATAAAGTAAGCCTGGAAGGACTTTTAGCTAAATAGGATGTTTTTCCATGTGCTTTCATGCCATTATATAGAGACATAAGCAAATAGACATTATTCTTCTCAAGGTATTGCTGAAATTTGTCAGCTTATATCAACGGTTGACATTCATCTGGTTCAAATCAATCTTGTAAGATGAAAGAAACTTTCAAAAATAATTAATAGCAATAATAAAAAATAACCAACAGAACTTAATAGAAGCAATAGCAGGGACTCTTAAAAACAGTGTATCCTGTGTCAATTTTTAACCTTCACTGAAACACAGAGAGGCAATAAGTAACAGTAATTTTTAAATAGATGTACACATTTTGAATAGTTTCATTTGAATATATGTATTAATATACAAATATACATCTCTTCAACATCTGTCTAGGTGCAACCAAGCCAAAAGATCTTGATCCTAGATTGATATGTCCTTTGTTTGATATTCTCTTTCCATACTTGCCTGAATGTATCAGAAAACCACTACGTTTTGGTATCGTCCATAAAGGGGTATGAAATCAGTTATTCTTACATAAATTGTCTTGTTTTCTCTGAACCTATAGATAATGAGAGCAAAAATAACTTTGCTTACTGATACAGTTTTCATGGCCAGCACAATAGGATTATGAGGAACAGAAAGATTTTATGCAAGACCATGCCACATGGTTTGTGATTCTCATAGTGGTGCAGTGTCATCTGAGGAGGAGACAACTGAAAACAGAACTTTTAATCACTGTACATCAGGATTTCATTGTCACTGTGGCTATTTATACCAATCAGATATGTCAGAATGAGCCAAGAGAACAGCAATAAAATTATATCTTCAAATTTAAAAAAAGGACTGTTTCAGAACTATCTTCTAAGAAGAAAAATTTATTAGCAAAATTCTTACATAGAACTACAGAGATGGACTGAAAAATGTTCCCTCCATTTCAGTAAAGAACAATAAGTTACTGAGTTAAAATACAAAACACAAATGTAGGTTTACCTTTTACTTGTAACACTTCAAAACCGACTGGGCATAAAGTAGGTAAAAGACTGAGTTGTGAACCAGCGTGATTGCACATGGTCAACCCATAAGCACTGTCTAGTCAGCGATTGACCAGAAACTGTAAGTCCATGACACCATCAGCACAACTCTGTAGCTAGTGGTGTAATTCCTCTTCCTTCCCAGAGTGTTAACCCTAGTGCTTGCTTTTTTCTTGAGGCCGGGTGAACTCTGGGAGTCTTCTGTGAGCCACAGTTGACTGCCACCACAGTGAGTGGAAATCAAAACCAGATCACCTGGTCAACAAGTGAGTGACTGATCCACTACATTAACACAGCTTCTGATTGGGCATAACCACACTTACTAAGACTATTCCAGAGAAGGCAAAATATTTCAGCCCACGCTAGGAAAACTGTAGTTCTTTTGAGAACAGAATAACATATAAACATAATGTATGGCTGACTATAGATGAATTCTGTCTAGATATTCCTGTTCAGTAAATAACATTACAGATAATTAGGATATTTAATTATAGTGTTTATTTCAGTACACATGGAACAATTTAAGTACACATGGAACAAACCTAATGTTGTTTGAGTAATTCTGTTAGAAATTATTTGTTGATAATATTTTTGAATCAATGTGTAACTGTAAATTGATGTATTTAACTGTCTAGTGAGTTTAGGATGAAGTTCTTGTCTTGGTCGTTCTTAGCAAATATGACTCATAAAGATGGCCATCTCCTCCACTTTTCCAGGCCTTTCAAGTCATCGTTCTTATTCATTTTGTGTTGAATGCTAAAGGACTGAATCCTTTCATCTTCTGTCCAGTGATGATAATCATGATCAGTGATGGATTAACCAGTAATCAGCCCTCTCTGACCTGTACCATCCATCTCTCAATAAGTGGTCTGATTCCTTTCTAGTTGTGATTTCTATTATAATTATATGACTTTCTATTCTTATATCTTACATTCTTCCCGTGCTGTTGAACATTACATAAGGCTCGCATGGTAGTTCACCAAGTTTCCTATTTTTGGTGAGCTTTTCAACCTCTTCAAGGGATTTTATGCCCACTAAACTAGCCTCTCTTAACCATGTCCTCTTTAGAGTTTCACATGGTTGACCTCTTTTTCTTTGGCCTGTTGTGTTCTACTTGATAGTTTGTTTTGGGATTCTCTGACTGTTTCTTCACATCACTTGATGACATATGTCCATCTCCTTTTTCTGATCACCCATGAGACAGACTGTTGTTTGCTCATCTGCTTTATCTCTGCGTTGGTCTTGAATTCAATCCACTTTATAACGAGTATTTTCCTGAGGCATTTGTTTTCAAAAGAGTCTAATTTCTTGTCTATTTCTTTAGTTGTTTTCCAGCTTTCGCTTGCATAAATGAGGGTGGATATTACATTTAAACTGAATAATCTTAACTTGGTTTTTGTGCTTGTAACTTTTGAATTCCATATGTTCTCAAGATTCTTGAAGGTTAATGCTGCTTTTGCAATTCCAATTCTAACTTCCTTTCTGGTGTCTCCATCCTGGTCTATGTAGCTGCCAAGGTATGCAAACTGATGTACTTCTCTAACAGCTGTTCCTTCTGTGTATATTTTTCTTTCTTGATCAGTGAGAAGTTTCATTATTTTTGTTTTTTTCCTTTTTAATTTATTTTACTAGCCAGTGAAGACAGGGTATTTGTTTTTTCTTGCATTGAATTCATATTGTTACTGCCAAGAGTTATGTCATCAGCAAAATCAAGATCTTCTATTTAGGACTTTCTGTTAAACAGATTTTAAAAAAACACCTAATATGTCAGTGTCAGCCTAGCATTTTTCAGAAAATTCTTCACTTACTTCTTTAATCATTTTCAAGTAAGCAAAATTTACTCAGTCTTTGCATAGGTTTTTTTTTTTTATTATTCCTTAACATCTGATCGGCTACCAGTTTTGGCTCTTGGAATTAAGCCTACTTAATGATTGGTCCATGCCTTTCTGAACTACTGAAAATAAGCCTACTTAACAACTGGTCTCAAGCCATTCTTGCCTTCTAGAATTAAGCCTACTACCTGATCACCTACCATTCTTGATTCCTAGAATTAAGCTTACTTAACATTGGTCCCCTGCAATTCTGGGTAAGTCTGCTCAGCCTAATAGATAGTCTGCCACTGATGATGATGTCAGTAGCTGATTTACATCATGGTTTTTCATCATGTCCTGAGGCATACAAAATACAGAAGACAATGCCTTCCATATGAGCTTCAATGCCTAACTTCTTTGAAAGCTCATCCATCATTGAGACCATTTTGTGACTTGCCAAGCCTAGCATAAAAGCATATTTGTTATCAAATGCTGATCTTAAAATCACCTTTAAAAAAAATACATCTGCGAATCTCTTTCATAATCAATGCAGTTGTTACAACCAATAATTATATAATAGGAAAAAACAAGACAGATATTTTTTTAAGTTCAAGCACTTAAAAATATACTTTCCATTTCCCCAGAAATATGACAAGCAAGACACCACTGATAAGAAACCAGAAGAAGCCACAAATACAAATGGTTTTACACATCATGAGAAGGATAAGAAGGATGAGGTGGACAAGGAAATGGGTAAAGTTGAACTTGGCTATGACAATATGGCTGCTTCAAAAGAGTCACTTGAAGAAAATGTAAAATATTCAACACATTTGTGAACTGATCCACTTCATGTTTTGTGAATTGATTAGTTTCATGAAGCAACTGTCAAACACAAGATGACTTGTTATTATATTATGGAAAAAATAAACATATACAGAACTTTTTTCCCAAGCATTGTTTAAATTTTGTTAGTGTTTAAATTTAACATTTGCTTCAACAGCAGTAAAATACAAGGAAATTACAGTGGCTTACCTGGTGATTACAGGTTTAAATAAATTGTGTTTCTCTGTATATGCTTATGGTTAAAATGGTTTCTTTATATCATCTGTTCTTGATGCCAGTTTATGCACATGTTCCAAAAAAAAAAAGTGTTAAAGTATGAACCTAATAATCTTTACCTCATACTAGTGGAACTTGTTTTCCTAATACCCAAGGACATACATCCCCAGAAAGGCAACAGTTTGTCAAAGGTCACATTTGAGCTGAATAATTTTTTTTTTAATCTAGATTGGTGAATTTTCTCTATAACAGCTTCTTACCAAGTTATTGCAAATTATTCAATCTTCTTATTCTCTCTCTCTCTCTCTCTCTGAACCTTAAGTGCCCAGGGCACATGGGGCTTCCGCAAGGGTTTTCCACAAATGCCTGTCTTTCGCCTTTTTTTCTGCTCTTGCCCAGGTGAGCCCTCTATTGCTCAACATCCTTTCTGTTGTTCTTCTCCATGTCTCTTTTGGTCTACCCTTACTTCTGCTCCCCTGTGGTGTCCACCTTAGTGCTATTTTTGGTAGTGAGTTGTCAGTCATTCGGAGCACATGTCCCAACCATCGCCAGCGTCTTTCCTCAATAATTGTTGTCAGTGGTTTCATCTGCATTTCTGCCAATAAGATGTTATTTCTTATGGTGTTTGGCCAAAATATTTTTTTAATTCTACGTAAACATTTAGTCTGGAAAGAATTCAACTTGTTTTCTAAGGTTTTGGTGATTTTCCAGCATTCACTTCCATAGAGTAGTACACTTAGAACATTACTCTTAAATATCCTGATTTTCATATTTATGCTTAGTTTATTTGATTTCCATATATTCTGTAGCATTGCAAAAGCCTGGTTTGCTTTAGTAAGTCTGCTGTTGATGTCCTCTGTGCTGTCTCCATTTTCTACTACTCTGCTGCCAAGGTATACAAATTCGTTGAAATCTTCTTATTGCCTTATTAAATTTGTTTAATGCCAGTGTGTCCATTCTCTCTCTCTCTCTCTCTCTCTCTCTCTCTCTCTCAAAATTTTTCTTACTTTAAAACACTGGGTGTGGCTTTGATAACTTCTCTAAACCGTTTCAGTCAGTAACAAGTAGTGATTGTATATTATTGTTAAAATCATATATTTGTATTTTTTGTACTGTTGAAAGTAAATGAACAGTGCCTTAAATATTATAATCTCTATGTAATATATGAATATAATGTTGATTCCATGAAACTGTTGACTGTTGTTCTTTACAGCAGAAGCTGTGATGATTTTTAAGCACAAGTATAATATTTAATGGAGATTAGATTATGGTGGCTTACTTCAGTACCAAAAGTAGAAAAAAAATATAGGAGCTTCTTGGTTGATTCCAGCACTCAGGGGATTTTAGGGAGTCCTCATGCCATTTGCTGAGCATCTTCTTCTTCTTCTTCTTCTACATGTTCGAGGTTGTTGGTCACATCAGATCCTTATCCCTGTCAACCTGGCAAAACCTGCAGTCCTCTCCAGATCCTGACAGGAGCCCCAAGCTTGTGTCCTCTGGCCATGTCTCACGCCTCAGGTCCACATGGTTTGGGCACTCTTGAAGGATATGTTCTGGAGTCTTGACACCACTGCCACATGGACACTTATCTGTGTGAGACATTTTGAGTCAATGTAGATGGCTCAGAAGTCTGCAGTGGCCTGTCCTTAGGAAAAAGAGGATGGTTTGCCGATGTCTTTGTAGTTGGTGTATTGGATCTGATTTGTTGTTGTATTTAAGTTGTTTCTTCCATTCATATCTGCATTTATTACCAGGTTACAGATTATAGTTTTTGCCTCTTGGTAATTTACTGGATGATTGGTTTGATCTTTATTGCTACCAGCTTTGAATAGGCTGTCAGCTATTTCATTGCCAACTATTCCACAGTGGGATGGTACCCACTGTGGGGCCATTGTAAGGTGCTTCAGTTGTGATTTCCTGTATGTTTGCCTGAGGGTTGTTTGTTGATTTTGGTGATTCCAGAAGTGCCCAGCAGTCTGTGAAGAAGGCTATTTTGTGTGGTGGCTGCTGGTTTTCTGTTTTAAGTATTTTGAGGGCTTCAAGGAGGGCTGTTGTTTCTGCTCTGTAGTTGGAGGAAATCTTTCCTGTCGCAAAGCCATTTTTGGTTTGTCTCTAATTTATGTATCTTATGTAAACATCCTCACCTTCATTTTTTTACTGCTTGTTCTGCAGACCCATCTGTGTGTACATGTGTCCATTCAACTGGGTTGTATTTGCTGTCAATCAGCTCCTGGGTCCGCGTCTTCATCTGAACTGTTGTTAGGTAGTCCTTTTTTGTGTATGCCTGGTACCTCTGTGAGGACTGTTATCTTTTCACAGAGACTGTGGTCCTTCAAAATTTGGAGTGGTTTAACTTCATTGTGAGAGGTGAGAAGGAGGTCTTTATAATGTAGTTGCAGTTGTGTTGTCAGATGGTTGAAGCTGGTTTTTTTTTGTGGACTCTTGAATTCTTTTGTTCACAGGGTGAGTTGTCAGGCATATCACCTTTTGTTTGTGGATCATTCATTTTTCTTTACACTTGACCTCAGGAGGTTGAATTTGTGTGTATTTCTCCATCTCCATGTTCAGAGTGTTTCTTCATTCCTCCTGTGATCTAAGTTGTTTTAGACTGCCACCGAATTCAGTTAATTATTTATTCTAAATAGTAATGAAATTTTTGTTTGGTAGATGCTCATTTATATGTGTATGTAGTTAGTCATTTTTATGTGTATGTAGTTTCTTTATTGTTAATTATGTTTGTTATATGAACAGCATATTTGTAGAATGTCTGGAACAGAGTGAAAGTTGTATGATAAAGGGAAAAATGTCAGACGGGCCTGCGTGCCCAATTCTTAACCCTTCTGAAATAAAGATCAATCAACCAATCAATCTTGTGATCAGCTGCAGGCCTGTGTTTTGCACTTTTGTTAGGTGAGCAGTGTTTGTGTTGGAGGGTGTGGCTCAAACTGTCATGCCATTTTCGAGTTTTGGGCTTATGGTGCCCACATACACTTTTTTTTTTAAAGTATGTTACTGTTGGCTCCCCAGGTTATGCCTGCCAGCTTTTTTACCACAGCTAGCTTTTTGATTGATTTATTTTCTATGCCTAGCATGTCCAGCTTCAGTCCAAGGTATGTCAGGTGTTCTGTCTGTGTAACCTCCCTTCCTTGTATTTCTAGTTTAAAGGTTTCTGTCTTGTTAGACAATGAGAAGCAGGTGGCTGTGGACTTCGTGGGGTTTATCATCACTCCCCATTTTGTGGCCCAGTCTCCTATGGTATTTAGTGCTCCCTGTATTCTGTGGGTTGCTGTTGGTGTTTTTTCTGCAGCATTCTACATAGCTTGGCTAGTAAAGAGGACTAAACAGAGAAAACTTAGATATTTTGGACATATTAAACGTCATGATAATTTAGAGAAGACCGTCTTAGAGGGGTACATAATTGGGAAAAAGAAAGAGAGGAAGACCAAGGCGAAGATGGCTGCAAAGACATTGCTGATAATCTGCAAATGGATGCATCAGCAGCAAGGCATCTTGTTTACAACTGAGAGGCCTACAGAGTGCTGTTAGGGAGGCAAAGTTCCACAAGGGACGTGCAAATGACTGACTGACTGACTGATTTCACATAGTGAAGTCATCTGTGTGAAAGGAGTGTGATATACTTTTGGGCAGTTTGTCTGTGATGTCTTTTATGTATATCAGGAACAGATTTGCCAAGCTGAATGAGCACATCCTTGACTTGGCTAATGTCTTTGTTCCCATGTGCTATATACAGTCGTCTTTGCTCCCATATGCCATGTGTCTTTGCTTCTATGTTTTGTGTATAGTTGTCTTTGCTCTCATATGCTGTGTATCAAAATATTGTAAAGTTTAATTGGTTTTAGAAAGATATTTTTCATTATGTTAAACTACACCCTTATTGTTGGCAAATATATTCCAGTTTACGTCCTGTAGCATATGCATGCCATGTGGGGTGTAAGTGTTAGTGCCTTCACATTTTTAGGCCACTACAGCTTTTGAGGTAGGGACACCACCACCTGTCCTCACCATCTTTGTTTTCCTAGAGAAGCTCCAGGTAGGGACACCAGCACCTGTCCTCACCATCTTTGTTTTCCTAGATAAGCTCCAGGTAGGGACACCAGCACCTGTCCTCACCATCTTTGTTTTCCTAGATAAGCTCCAGGTAGGGACACCAGCACCTGTCCTCACTGTCTTTATGTTCCTAGAGAAGCTCCAGGTAGGGACACCAGCACCTGTCCTCACCATCTTTGTTTTCCTAGATAAGCTCCAGAACCCCCTTTTTTTTTAAGCTGGGTGAACCCTGGTGCTCGTCAGTCTGAAAAAAGTTCCACCCCAGTGCAAAATCAAACTGGGAACCTTCTGATCAGCATGCAAATGCACTAACAACTACACCACCACAACACCTTCAGAATGCACAATGAAATTCATCTGTCATTGCTGACATATGATAGGATTTCTGTATCATTTATCACTGGTGACACATGACATGACCCCTGTACCACTATCATCATCATCATGTGCCTTGCTTCGATAGGTGTTTGTGGCCATACTTCTGCACAGCTGTTGATGTTTTCCATAATTCAGTTGATAATATAAAATGCCACCTTATTAGTGTTCATGAATGTATAAAATTGGAAAAAAGTAGGAGCAGCTTTACATGAATACTATTAAAAAAAAAAAAAATAAATAAAATTTTTTAAAGGAGTACTTAGCTGTAAATTGCAAGGTGTGGCTTGTCTGGCGGTGTGTGTCAGGAATGGATCTGGTAGGACGTGGAAATTGTTTAAATAGATACCTGTGACATGTGGTCGGTGGGTTGTAACTGGGGGTGGTGGATGGGGAACCGGGGAGGGGAGAGAGAGTGACGCACTACTGGCCTAGCTAGGAGAATTTGAAACAGGTGATTGGGGAAGAGGTGTTGCAGAGAAGAGGGGTTGCAGAGAAAATAGCGGGGTTGCAGAGTGATGCTGTGAGGAAGTTTGAAAAGTAAGAAGGGGTGGATTTAGTGGAGAGGTACTATAATGATTGAAGAAGATGATGTTACGTGTAACTAAACAGCGAGTTTAACCCATGTGGTTCCTGACACACACCGCCAGACAAGCCACACCTTGCAATTTACAGCTAAGTACTCCTTTAAAAAATTTTATTTATTTATTTATTATTTTTTTTAATAGTATTCATGTAAATCTATACTTTATCTCCTCTCCCTATTTCTTCGTCCTGTATGTTTTTGTATGATTAAGGCTCACGCCGAAATGTCACAACTTTGTAATCGTTAAGTAATAAAGCTGCTCCTACTTTTTTCCAATTTTATACATTCTAGTATCACAGCTTTACTGCAGTGTTTAGTGTATAGTTGTATACTTATACACCAATTATTGTATTAGTGTTCATGATCTTCTATCTTCAGTTTCCTCTGCCTTCTTTCTTGCTAGGCTTGATGAGAAGAGAGAGGTGGGGGAATGAGGAATGAGGTCTTTTCTGCTGTTTCTGAAAGGCTTCTAAATGCCCTTGCTCTTGCTTGTCCCTTTATGCCCAGTTGCCTACATAGGTCATATGCTGATGTTGCCACGAATCCTCTCACTCCCACTTCTACAGCTATCACTTTTGCCCTGACTCCTGCCCCCCTGCCTCAGTTGCTTGACCAGATCATTGCACTTCTCCCATTTGAATAAATGCTGCTCCTCTATTCTTGTTTCGTATGGAACCATAAGCTCGTTCATTACTAATTCCTGTTTTTCTATGGAGTACACTACAATGTCCGGTCGCATTCCTGTGTTCTTGATGGCAGTCGGGTATTCTCTTCTTCCTGGCAGGTCGGCTACTACTTTATAGCAGATCTACCATGTAATCCTTCACTTCATGGAATCCAGTCTATGTAATGCTTTGGTCTTATGTTTTCCAACAATATATGTCACAAGGACGTAATTACATTTTTTTTTCTTGCTTTAATCTCAGCATCTTTCTTCTTGTTGTTTTATGCATATTTATCTTTCCTTTCACTTTTAATCCAAATTATTTTAATTATTATGTTTTTAAACTGTTTAAAAATTTTTAATAAGTTGTCCAAATATTTTGTTACACATTTTCAAGGCAAGTAAAGACAGTTCATTTGTATAATAATTTTATGTTTGATTGTGTGGTTAATTTGCTTCTATTTCTTAAACTTATCTGAAAATATTGAAAAGCACTTAGTCTAGACATTTACCTAATGCAGCATTTTCAGTAGTTGACTGAATGCAGAGTAATGGCTTTGATGTGAAAATATTGTCATCACTTGTCCAACAAACAAACAAAAATGGAGTGGATTAACCAATATTCATGCCCCTCTGATCTACGCCATTCATTTCCTGAAATGTGGTCTATTCCCCTCTATTTATGATCTATACTGTTATTATATGACTTTGTATTACCCCAGTCAAACACAATGCATACATCATTGTCAGCCTTTTACTTTTTCAGAAAACTTATCACTTACTTCTTTAATCATTTCATGTAAGCAATGTTTTCTTACTATCTGCATATTTTTAAAAATTCCTAAACACCTGGACCCCTGCCATTCTGGGCTCCTAAAATTAAGCCTACTTAACACTTGATCCCTTACCATTCTTAGTCTCCTAGAATTAACCTACTAAATACTGGTCTCTATCATCTGGACTCCTAGAATTAAGCCTACTTAACACCTAGTCTCCTGCCATTCTGGACTAGGCCAGCAGCTCAGTTTTAAATCCTTTAGGTGATCACGCCTAAACTGACCATACCCAATGAGATAATGAATCTAAAAGCCCCCATCTGGGTGTTTATGCCTAAACCATTTCAACCCAAAGGGACAAGTCAAGAACATGGTGAGAGCTTCTTCTCCATGACCAAAGCTATGACAACAGTAGCAGCATGGCAACCAAGATGCTGAAGTCAGAAAGATTGGACAAGTGCAGCCTAGTCTTAGCAATCTCCTCTCACCCAGCCGATTTGAAATCCAAAGAAAGTCAAGATTTCATTGAGATAAACCCCAGTTTTAAGCTGATCCAATGAAAAACACAGTTTTGTGCATTTTCACTTCTATGACCCACCATAGAATAAAGGCCCAAGCCCTGTGTTGTTCTAAAGCTCCATCTTACATAGGAGTTATCTCAAGGAATGACTCCAGGAAAAGAACATGGATGGAAAACTGTGAGGCATACTGAAGAACTCTTGCTGATAATAAGATTCAGGGAGGTGACCCATCTCCTTGTTTAGATAGCAGACCATATGAAAATGAACACATAAGAAGAAGGAGAATTAACATGTTGTCCTTGGAAAATTTGAATGGTTTTTAGCCATGCTGAAATGTGAAAGTTTAAAATTGCCCATATTTTTCTGCTGCTGATCTGAAAAGGGGCTACTAGAAAAGGTGGATAATCCTGAAAAAAGTATATATTAATAACAACAAAAGTATATGTCAATAATAATAAAAGCCAGAAACCATGAGGTTATCATGACCAGTTTTTGTCTTGCCACTAACTGATGCTCATGAAAACAGGTCCCTGCATTACTGGTACAGATTGGTGGAGTTTGTGGGATGCCTGCCTTTGGAATTACCTGAGAATTAAAGCAAGTTTCAAAATCTTCACTATAGTAATACTGTATCCAAAAATTGTTCCCAAGTTTCTGAAATTCTGAATTCTTGTTGCTTGCAACCAGATAAAAGGGAGGCGACTGCAGTAAAACTGGTTCAAATAATAAAGATTGATAGAGGTGTATGGTGCTGTTTTTATAAGGTGGCAGAAGGAATGAGTAAAGGGAGAAAAAAACGAACAGAAAGTATGAGAGTGAGATGAGAATGTATGAATGAAAAACATATAACATCCGATATTTCAGCGTGAGCCATTTTCGAGGATTACATACACAAACGAGACAAAAGCGTATAACTAAATAAAAAAAACTTGCCTTAATGTGGCATCATCCAGAAGTAGGAAACACAGAAAAATGCGTGTCCGCTAGACGAGGCACAGAGACCATGGGGGGCCACACAAGGATAAGCCGAAAGAGCCAGTTGTAAAGAAGAGGCGGAGAGAGGAGGGAAACAGGTGGGGGAAGGGGAAGGGCAAAGGAAACATGATAGCCGCTAGAGGAGAAGGTGTCTGTCCGGGGGGGGGGGGGGAAGCGGAGAGATAATGAATGAAGAATATAAACACCTTATATCTTATCTTATATCTTATATCCTTCCCGTGCCGTTAGACGTCACATAGGGCTCGCAAAGTAGTTCGCCAATTTTTCCTGTCTTCGGCGAGTCTTTCAACCTCATCAAAGGATTTTATGCCTGTTAACTTGGCCTCTCTTAATAATGTTCTCTTCAGAGTTTCACGCGGTCTGCCCCTTTTTCTTCGGCCAGTTGTGTTCCACTTGATAGCTTGTTTTGGGATTCTCTGATCATTTCTTCTCATCAAGTGGCCAACATATGTCCATCTCATTTTCCTGATCACCCGTGAGACTGGTTGTTGTTCAGTCATCTGTCTTATCTCTGCATTGTTCTTGAATTCATACGTTGTGTTTGTTTTTGTATGCAATCCTTGAAAAAGGCTCACGTAGAAATACTGGATGTTGTATATTTTTAATTATTTGTGTTTTTCTCACTTTTCTCACTCTTTCTATCGCTTTGTAAAACTGTATCACACACTTCAATCTATCTGTATTACCTCATTCTAGTGGATCTTGTTTTCCTAATACAGTGTATTCTGTTTTTTTTTTCTTGCATCAAATTTACATTGTCACTGATAAGAGTTATGTCATCTGCAAAATCAAGATCTTCTAGTTGGGTCCCATGTACCCAGTCAATGCCCGTTTTACCTGTGCAACATATTTTCATTATGAAGTACATGGCGATTCCAAAAAGCAAGGGAGATAGTATATATCATGTTTCACGTCTGTTTCAACCTGGAACCGTTCACTCATCCCTTCTTCTGTGTTGACTGCAAAAACATATCCGTTGTATAGATCATTAAATGGCGTTGACAATTTTTGACGGTATTCCATATATTCTTAAATTCTCCACAATGAATCTCTGTGTATGTTATCAAATGCCTATTTAAAGCATATGAAGCTCAGGATTAATGTGCACGCACGCACGCACGCACGCACGCACACACACACACACACACACACACACATATATATATATATATATATATATATATATATATATATATATATATATCTTGCAAACTAAGCATATCGCTACCAAAGTTGGACAGGAAAAGAAGCCAAATGGGAATGAAATTCAATAATGATGATGTGAAAATAGCTGAAAAAAAAAATTAATCCTACTAACATTTTACTAAAGTGACCAGACGGACGTCCTGGGTTTTCTTGAACAATCCTTAATTTTCACGAATTGTTCTTGATCGTTATCAAACGTCAGTCGGAATGCTTTGTTTAACCCAAAAGTTTGTTTTTTTTTAAGTTTTGTCGAGTATTTTAAGATATTTCTGGGAAAAAAAATCCACTTAAATTCACAAGTCTGAAAAATACAGTACTCTTGCGTCTTTTTCATTTTAAAGAACGGATGACAACAATTCTAACTTAGTGATACTTTCAAAAACTGGAGAGGCATTACCCTACTGCCACTCACCAGTAAAGTATTTTGCAGAGTAATCATCAACAGAATTGTACCAGCACTTGAGGGAAAACTTCGGAAAGACCAGACAGGATTTAGGAAAGGAAGATCGTGCATAGATCACATATTTGTACTTAGAAAAATATTAGAACAGGCAAATGAGTGGCATAGCACAACGTATGCATTGTTTATAGATTTTGAGAAAGCCTTTGACAGTGTCAACAGAGATGCACTGTGGAAAATCCTAAGATGGCATGGCCTCCCCCATAAGATAGTGAATGTAATCAAAGCCCTATACGAGGGTTTTCAGTGCAAAATGATCTGTGGAGAACATACCTCCAGCAGCTTTAGGGTACAAAGAGGAGTGAAGCAGGGATGTGTACTATCACCAACATTATTCATCTTGGCAGTAGACTGGTTAATGAAGGAGGCAACATCAGACAAACGCAGAGGATTACAATAGACCCTTGACACAGTGCTGGAGGACCTTGACTTTGCGGACGACATTTGTCTACTATCAAGCAGCCACAAAGATATGCAAGATAAAATAAACAAGCTAACTCAGAATGCAAACAACATAGGACTAAAGATCAATGTAGGAAAGACAAAGTTAATGAAGCAAAATGTGAACAATAGAAATGTACTGAGAGTAGATAGTAAGTTAATTGAGGAAGTCAATGAATTTGTAGATAGAAAGTTAGCGGTCAATGAATTTGTAAACCTTGGCAGTAGAGTAGCAGAAAATGGAGACAGCACAGAAGACATCAACAGCAGACTTACTAGATCAAACCAGGCTTTTGCAGTGCTGCAGACTATATGGAAATCTAAAAAACTAAGCATGAATATGAAAATCAGGATATTTAAGAGTAATGTTCTAAGTGTACTACTCTATGGAAGTGAATGCTGGAAAATCACCAAAACCATAGAAAACAAGGTGAATTCTTTCCAGACTAAATGTTTACGAAGAATTAGACAAATATTTTGGCCAAACACCATAAGAAATAACATCTTGTTGGCAGAGATACAGATGAAGCCACTGACAACAATTATTGAGGAAAGACACTGCCGATGATTGGGACATGTGCTCCGAATGACTGGTAACTCACTACCAAAAACAGGACTAAGATGGACACCACAGGGGAACAGAAATAAGGGTAGACCAGAAGAGACATGGAGAAGAACAACAGAGAGGATATTGAGCAATAAAGGGCAAGAGCAGAAAAAAAGGCACAAAGGACAGGCATTTGTGGAAAACCCTTGCGGAAGCCCCATGTGCCCTGGGCACTTAATGTTCAGAGAGAGGAGAGAGAGAGAGAAGAGAGAGAGAGAGAGAGAGAGAGAGAGAGAGAGAGAGAGAGAGAGAGTTTCAACGTTCACTGCACATAATAGTTCAGGAATGGCGAACTATTTTTGAAGACGAGCACGAAAACTCTTTACATCTAAGGAAAAAAAAAACCAAAAAAAAAACACTCGTACAGCACAAAGACTTTCACTATGTATTTCGAAGTGTGAAATTTTTTGGGTTCTTACCATCACGTAATAGATTTCCACTGAAATGAAACTATTTATTTTTATCTATACAAATTAAAAACATCATCAACGGGTAATTCAAACTGCAACAAGCTCGTTTTTTCTACCTCCCCCTTCCGGGCCACCCCTAATCCTCATAATTTCTGAAATTTCCCGAATCACGACCTGGGAAATCTGACCTTTCTACAATATCCACGTCATGGAACAGGGCAGTTTTATTTTTTACGAAACAAAGTAAAATTACCAAGTGACCTATCGCGGTCCTTCTCAGCGACCAGAACACCTGACATTAAAAAAATGTCATGTGGAACCCCTGCATTACAATATTTAATGCTGCTTATTTTCCCCTTAACCCCCACCCCTCCCCAAGCATAGATAGTATCTGAGATGTTCTATATCGTTTTACTTATTGAATTCTCATAAGTTGTATGGCGAAGGTCGGGGGTTCAAATCCGGTCAGAGGCGCCCGTCACTCAGCTTTAGAAATGGGTGCTCGACTTCTTTTGGAGCTGGGAAAGGAAAGGCGGCCAGGCCACATTACCCACCGTCTAGTGTGTTGACAAGTCAATGAAAATATGGGCACTAACATCATATCCTATATGCCTCTAAGGCACGACATGGTTTCCTTTACCATGTGTGTGTTTATCTAACATGGAGGTAACAAGTCATGATAATCTAGAGAAGACCATCTTGGAAGGGAAAAAATGGGGGGAAAAGAGAGGAAGACCAAGGTGAAGATGGCTGCAAGACATAGTTGATAATCTGCAAATCGATGCATCAGCAAGCAGGGCATCTTGCTTACAACTGAGAGGCCTACAGGAGTGCTGTTAGGGAGGCAAAGTTCCGCAAGGGACATGCAAATGACTGACTGGAGGTTCATGTGTCCAAAATATTTAAGTTTTCTCTCTTTAATCCTCTTTACTAGCCAGCCTTCTTCAATATTAAGTTCTTGTAGTATGAATATATTTGTTCTTTTTTGTGTCCATGATATTTGAAGAACTCTTCTGTAGCATTTACATTAAAAGCCATTTATGTGTTCTCAGCTGCTTTGTTAAGTATCCAGGTCTCACAGGCATATGTTGCGATGGGAAAGATGCATGCCCTTAAAAATCTTATTTTTGTAGTTCTGTCTGTTCCTCTCCACAGATTCTTTAGTTGTTTTACTTTTTGACGAACTATAGATGTCCTCCTTTTAATTTCTCTTATTGTATCTCCATTATTAGTTAGCAGTGATCCAAGATAGTCAAAACTCCACTTCTTCCAGTTTTTCCTCATTGAGTCATATATCAGCTGCCTTGTTTGTTTTGTCAGTTGTCATCAATTTAGTCTTCTTTGCATTGAACTAGGGTTTTGCTCTTCGCTGTTCTTACGGACTGACATAATTAGTTTTTCCATTTCTTTTTGTGTTGTGGACAGTAATACTATATTCTGAAAATATACCAAGAAACCCAAACAGCAATCATGGAAAGTCAAATAGGAAAAAGATCTGGTGGTGAGGCCCCCAGGCCAGATAGATCTAATTTTAACACTAGGGAAGAGTGTGAGACAGAGGTCAGGTACTAGTAATTATGACTGGGGTAAAAATTATGCGGTGTTTTTCAATTTTTGTGTTTACCGGAATTGTTCGTAGATTTCCGGAGAAATTCTGTCGCACATCGTCTGCCAAGATGTAGCGGAGCAGACAATGGTGTAAACATTGTCAACAGTTTGATTTTTTTTGTACACGTCATATCACTTCTCCGCTATTCACGCAGCAAGAATTTATACATGTAATGTAAGCTTTAAATTTCAAGTTCGATTTGTTTTTATCGAAAAATAATAAGTTATATTTAAGACTGAACATTTTTTCATAATCATATCCTTCAACAAATCTCTGTCAGACTTGCACACTTGTAAACTTTAGGTACACAGATAGACTCTGGCGAGCACACACACACAACACAAAAGACGTTCTGTGACACATAATAGGGGCTTAATTGAACATTATATGTTAACCGTGCACGTTGATTTTATACATTTCTATTTAGCTTTCACTGTCAGAAAGCAAACTTTTACTGATTAAAGGTACCTACTAATTAAAAGTTGGTGAGAGTCGACGTCCATGCTTTATACAGCAACAGCAAACATAAAGAAAGGGGAGGAACATTCCCCACCAAAAATCTGACTGAATATAGGTTATTTCACAGCAACTGGTTACTTCTAGAGCTGTTCATTGTTTCGGCGCGTACGCAAGTTCCTTTTTTTTCGTAACAGGAAGTGTTTTGTTAAGTGGAAAAAAACTTTTGGGGAAATTTGAGGTTGGTAGTTCCTCTTCAGTGATCTTGTTTCATACGAACTATTATTCCTTGTGTGCCAGCCATTTGAAATATTTAAAAACAAATCAGGCAGAAACTTCTCAGTGATATTTATAAAGTGCAGTCAGAAGGAAATATATGCATGTTTGTATTGGGATTAATAAAATATATTTCAAGTTTAAATTTAAATCCTTTATGTGCATATAAAAAAAGATTTTGGAAATTCCATTTAATGATGTAGAAATGTTGTGGCTCATTTTGTAAATAAAAAGCTAGAGTAATCTTCATTTTTGTCAGTGCATGAATGATGTTCAAGATCAGGTGGTTAGTGGTGATCAATTTAGTCTTCTTTGCATTGAACTAGGGTTTTGCTCTTCGCTGTTCTTACGGACTGACATAATTAGTTTTTCCATTTCTTTTTGTGTTGTGGACAGTAATACTATATTCTGAAAATATACCAAGAAACCCAAACAGCAATCATGGAAAGTCAAATAGGAAAAAGATCTGGTGGTGAGGCCCCCAGGCCAGATAGATCTAATTTTAACACTAGGGAAGAGTGTGAGACAGAGGTCAGGTACTAGTAATTATGACTGGGGTAAAAATTATGCGGTGTTTTTCAATTTTTGTGTTTACCGGAATTGTTCGTAGATTTCCGGAGAAATTCTGTCGCACATCGTCTGCCAAGATGTAGCGGAGCAGACAATGGTGTAAACATTGTCAACAGTTTGATTTTTTTTTACACGTCATATCACTTCTCCGCTATTCACGCAGCAAGAATTTATACATGTAATGTAAGCTTTAAATTTCAAGTTCGATTTGTTTTTATCGAAAAATAATAAGTTATATTTAAGACTGAACATTTTTTCATAATCATATCCTTCAACAAATCTCTGTCAGACTTGCACACTTGTAAACTTTAGGTACACAGATAGACTCTGGCGAGCACACACACACAACACAAAAGACGTTCTGTGACACATAATAGGGGCTTAATTGAACATTATATGTTAACCGTGCACGTTGATTTTATACATTTCTATTTAGCTTTCACTGTCAGAAAGCAAACTTTTACTGATTAAAGGTACCTACTAATTAAAAGTTGGTGAGAGTCGACGTCCATGCTTTATACAGCAACAGCAAACATAAAGAAAGGGGAGGAACATTCCCCACCAAAAATCTGACTGAATATAGGTTATTTCACAGCAACTGGTTACTTCTAGAGCTGTTCATTGTTTCGGCGCGTACGCAAGTTCCTTTTTTTTCGTAACAGGAAGTGTTTTGTTAAGTGGAAAAAAACTTTTGGGGAAATTTGAGGTTGGTAGTTCCTCTTCAGTGATCTTGTTTCATACGAACTATTATTCCTTGTGTGCCAGCCATTTGAAATATTTAAAAACAAATCAGGCAGAAACTTCTCAGTGATATTTATAAAGTGCAGTCAGAAGGAAATATATGCATGTTTGTATTGGGATTAATAAAATATATTTCAAGTTTAAATTTAAATCCTTTATGTGCATATAAAAAAAGATTTTGGAAATTCCATTTAATGATGTAGAAATGTTGTGGCTCATTTTGTAAATAAAAAGCTAGAGTAATCTTCATTTTTGTCAGTGCATGAATGATGTTCAAGATCAGGTGGTTAGTGGTGATCTGATATAACTTATGATGGATGGAGCAACACAGAAACCTGCTGATGACAGTACTAAGAAGAATTCAGCGGGGAGTGAGAGAAGTTTGGAAGAACAAACCGTGGAAGGGAAATATAAACCATCAGTGGCAGATTACTTACACAAAGTTAATTCTAATATAAAACAGGTAACTGAATTTTATTTATGTAGTCAGTTATTTTTTTTTATTGATTGAAATTTATTTTTAAATCATACGTATTGACTGGTAGTATAGAAATATTGTGCCAACATATTTAATGGAAAGGCTAATGATGTGCAGCTGAATTTTTTGACAGTGTTTAGATTTCATTTTTCCTTTTTGTCACATTATATATAAAACTAATTTATCTTGTCATTTGTTATGTAGCTTCCATTAAATCTGACTGAAGATATACCGTTTATTTCAATGGAGTGGGGAGAGTTGATAATAAGGTCAGGAACTGCAAACTTATTTTGAAGGCTAGCACGAAAGCAGGCTAAATTTACAAAAAAAAAGAAACAAAAAACGCTAGAGCAGCACAAAGAATTTCGCTATTTATTTCGAAGTGTGAAATTTTTGGTTTCAAAATCTATTATCACGTAATAGATTTCCGCTGAAATGAAACTTTTTTTTTTAATCTGTACAAATTAAAAACATCGTCAACAGTATTTCAAACTGCAACAAGCTCCTTTCTCCAACCCCTGGAGGCTAGTGGATTGTTTCACTTTTATTGCCCTTGTGTGAAATTATAACCAGCTGTAGTGAGCAGAGATAAGAAAATATGCCATATCTCTCGTGGGGCCTTTTCTTTGTCAGATTATTTTTGTTGTTGTCATGGGATGGTAAAATTTAATTGTAAAAATCAGATTTTCTCCCATCAGTATTTTGATGGGTAACTACTTGTAACTTGTATTTTTGTATTCTTGTAAACAGTGAGATTACCTTTTGGTTGCTTTGGACATAAATAAATGTAATAACATGATTTGGTCTTAGCTGTTATTTTGTTGATATTCTTAAACACATTTATACTTCTTGTGATTAATTTGGGAATAAAAGCTCATTTTTATTTTTAACAGAAGCACATTAACTGATAAGGTAAAAAAAAAAAAGATTTTCCTATCTTGCTAAGACAGTAGAAGTATCTACAAGATAGGATTTTAGTGTCTATATTTTTATTGAACCATTGGCACACTAGAAGATAATGTGGTCAACATTCTGCTTGGCCGTCTTTCCTTTTCTAGCTACTGATAGAGCCAGGTACCTATTTTTACAGCAGCTGACTGGGGCATCTCTAGTCAGATTTGACCCACAAACCTTCACTATAATGTTTGAGTGCAGTACCACTTCTCAACTCTATCACACAGCATTGTCTTTATTTGAGAGAAAGGTATAAGAAGAATGAGTGGAACAGTTCATTAATTATATTATACATTGTTTTTATAGAAGATATATTTGATAAGAAAAAATCAGTTCTTACAAACAGAAATATTTGAAGAAACACAAATTCTGTGGGGTTTCTCTCTCTATCTCTCTCTCTCTCTCTCTATCTCTCTCTCTCTCTCTGAACCTTAAGTGCCCAGGGCACATGGGGCTTCCGCAAGGGTTTTCCACAAATGCCTGTCCTTTGCCTTTTTTTCTGCTCTTGCCCAGGTGAGCCCTCTATTGCTCAACATCCTTTCTGTTGTTCTTCTCCATGTCTCTTTTGGTCTACCCTTACTTCTGCTCCCCTGTGGTGTCCATCTTAGTGCTATTTTTGGTAATGAGTTATCAGTCATTCGGAGCACATGTCCCAACCATCGCCAGCGTCTTTCCTCAATAATTGTTGTCAGTGGTTTCATCTGCATTTCTGCTAATAAGATGTTATTTCTTATGGTGTTTGGCCAAAATGTTTTTATAATTCTTCGTAAACATTTAGTCTGAAAAGTATTCAACTTGTTTTCTGTGGTTTTGGTGATTTTCCAACATTCACTTCCATATAGTAGTACACTTAGAACATTACTCTTAAAGATCCTGATTTTTGTCTTCATGCTTAGTTCTTTAGATTTCCATATAGTCTGCAGCACTGCAAAAGCCTGGTTTGCTCTAGTAAGTCTGCTGTTGATGTCCTCTGTGCTGTCTCCATTTTCTACTACTCTGCTGCCAATATATACAAATTCATTGACCG
Organism: Achatina immaculata; assembly: GCA_009760885.1. Taxonomy (NCBI): domain Eukaryota; kingdom Metazoa; phylum Mollusca; class Gastropoda; order Stylommatophora; family Achatinidae; genus Lissachatina; species Lissachatina immaculata. The sequence goes on along the minus strand of CM019719.1, from coordinate 5,353,641 downwards.
CTAACTTTCTATCTACTTTTGAGTACATTTCTGTTGTTCACATTTTACTTCATTACTTTGTCTTTCCTATGTTGATCTTTAGTCTTATGTTGTTTGCATTCTGAGTTAACTTGTTTATTTTATCTTGCATAAAGAGGATTAAACAAAGAAAACTTAAATATTTTGGACACATTAAACATCATTTTAATCTAGAGAAGACTGTCTTCGAAGGGTACATAATGGGGAAAAAGAAAGAGAGGAAGACCAAGGTGAATATGGCTGCAAGACATCGTTGATGATATGCAGATAGATGCATCAGCAGCAGGCCATCTTGCTTACAACCGAGAGATCTGCAGGAGTGCTTTTAGGGAGGCAAAGTTCCGCAAGGGACATGCAAATGAATGAATGAATGAATCTTTGTGGCTGCTTGATAGTAGACAAATGTCATCTGCAAAGTCAGGGTCCTCCAGCACTGTGTCAAGGGTCCATTGTAATCCTCTGCGTTTGTCTAATGTTGCCTCCTTTATTAATCAGTCTACTGCCAAGATAAATAATGTTGGCGATAGTACACATCCCTTCTTTACTTCTGTTTGTACCATAAAGCTGCTGGAGGTATGTTCTCCACAGATCATTTTGCACTGAAAACCCTCTTATAGATTACATTCACTATCTTATGGGGGGAGACCATGCCATCTTAGGATTTTCCACAGTGCATCTCTGTTGACACTGTCAAAGACTTTCTCAGACTCTATAAACAGTGCATATGTTGTGCTATGCCACTCATTTGCCTGCTCTAATATTTGTTTAAGTACAAATATGTGATCTATGCATGATCGTCCTTTCCTAAATCCTGTCTGCTCTTTCTAAAGTTTTCCCTCAAGTGCTGGTACAATTCTTTTGATGATTATTCTGCAAAATACTTTACTGGTGAGTGGCAGTAGGGTAATGCCTCTCCAGTTCCTACAATCTCTGAGGTACGCTTCTTTGGAAATTTTACTATAAGGCCAGTTTTCCACTCCTCTGGAGCTGTTTCTAGATCCCAAATTTGTTGTAGTATCTGGCAAATTTGTTTTGGTGTTTCTGTTTCTTTTGCTTTCAACATCTCAGCAGTCACTTCATCTTCATCTGGTGCCCTGTCTAATTTTAGCTTCTTTATTGCCTCCTTTACTTCACTTATTGTTATTGGTCCTATATTGATGTTTAGTTCCATTTTTGCTTCAGGTATGTCTATTGTTTGTGGTGCTTGTGTTCTGTTTAGTAGGGTGTTAAAGTTTGTTTCAGTTTGTTCTTTTTCTCCTCTGACCAGTTGTCCCTTATGTGTCCTTATTGCACTCTCACATCTTGTGCTGAAGTTACCTTTCATCTGCTTTGTGATTTTGTATATGGTTTTCATGTCATTTGCATATGCTGCTTTCGCTGCTGCTTCTGCTAAGTTGTCATAGTATTGACTTTTATCTTGATGGCATGATTCCTTCATTTCTTCATCTTTTTGTGCATAATTACTTAAAACTTGTTCTTTTAGCCTTTGTGATTTGGTGTTCAGTAATTTTTTTCTTGGTTTCCTTTCTTCGCTCTATCTTTTCCCATGTGGTCTTGCTTATCTATTCCTCTTTTCTCCGTTTCCGATATCCCAACACCTCTTTTGCTGTTTCCTGTAGTGTTTTATTGAACTCTAGTATGGACATTTCTGCTTCGTCTTGTAGGACCTGAAGTGGTTCTTAAGTCCTGTTGAGAATTCATTCCTTGTTTGCTAGAGAATTCATTCATTGTTTGCTGGTCTTTCAGTTTTGCTGTATCAAATTGTGCCTTTCTGTGTTCTCTGATTTTGGCTTCCCTTAATTTTAGTTTTATTTTTGCTACCAGAAGGTTGTGGTCACTTCCTACATCTGGCCCTTTCCTTGCTCTCACATCTTGTAGTGACCATTTCCATTTGTTGTTTATTAATATGTGATCGATTTGGTTTTCTGTGGTTTTATCTGGTGACCTCCAAGTCTCTTTATGGATGTTTTTATATTGGAAAATTGTCCCTCCAATGGTCATCATGTTTTCTTCACAGAAACTGCACAGTCTTTCTCCATTTTCATTTATTTCTACGATTCCTTCTCTTCTTCTGTCTTCATCTCCCTCACCTACTTTTGCATTGAAGTCACCCAAGATGAGTAACATATCATGCTTGGGTAGTATTTCTACTGTGGCTTGGAGGCTGTTGTAAAAATCTTCTTTTAATTCCTCTTCAGCTGCTTCTGTTGGTGCATAACAAACTATAATAGACAGCTTCATGAATCTTGAGTTGAAGTGTGCATATAATAATCTCTCATTTATAGGGTTCCATTTCAGCAATACTCTTGATGCTTCTTTTGTTATAATCAATGCTACTCCTCCTTCAAATTGATCTTCTTTACCTGACCATATTATTGTATCTTCCGTGTGCTGTGTTGTTAATTTCCTTTTGCCTTGTCCTGTCCATCTTGTTTCTTTTATTCCTAGTATGTCTAGTTTGTATCTGTGCATTTCCTTGATGGTTTGTGTTAGTTTTCCAGTCTGATTAAGTGTGGTTTTTTTTTTTTTTTCACTGTAGAAAAATGTGATGGCTGAGTTTCATGTTAATTAACGAGAGTCTCAAACTTAGAGAGCATTCAGTACATTATATATTCATTTTTGTGTGCACACAGCAGGTAAGAGAACAGCCTCCCATTTTATGGGGGCTATTTATGTATAAGTTTGTTTTTTTTACACAACAGAACTTACCTAACATTTTATGTTTGAATTAAAAAAATATCAGAGAAACAAATGCTGATACCACTAACATAACCTGAGCCAATGTCAAGATCCAGCAGGTAGCAGAATCAACAACAACAACAACAACAACAACAACATATAAATTGTTAATACTTGAGATAAAAAGTGTAATACTGTTTCCTACAGAGCACTGTTGATTTTTATTCCTCAGTAATTGCAGCCTTTATATTGGTGATTTATTTCTATTTATTTTATGTCATAAGAACAACTTAATTCAGTTAGATGCATGGAATCAGCTTTGAATGCCCACATATATGTAGTATTCACATGAAATCCATTAAGCAACAGAAGGGTAAAAACTTTCTTTAATGTCTCATTTCTGTCATTTCACAGAAACAGCTCAAACGTGGCTTAGATATCTGCAATGAAGGTGAGTAAACTTTGTTATCACTTATATGGAGCTTATGTTTTTTGGGGGGAGTTATTGTTACTTTAGTTGTTTTCCAGATTTCGCATGCATAAATGAGGGTTCAAGAACAATGCAGAGATAAGACATATGACTGAACAACAACCAGTCTCATAGGTGATTAGGAATAGGAGATGGACATATGTTGATCACTTGATGAGAAGAAATGATCAGAGAATCCCAAAACAAGCTATCAAGTGGAACACAACAGGCCAAAGAAAAAGAGGCAGACCACGTGAAACTCTGAAGAGGACATTGTTAAGAGAGGCCAAATTAACAGGCATAAAATCCCTTGATGAGGTTGAAAGACTCACCGAAGACAGGAAAAATTGGCGAACTACTTTGCGAGCCCTATGTGAAGTTTAACAGCATGGGAGAGATAAAAGATAAGATATTGTTACTATTTAATGATATTGAAAGATCATTCTTTCGCTTTCATACACTTCTGAAACAGCAGAGTGTTGCTCCTTCAGCCCCTGCCTTCTCTCTGTTGCTACATCTTTTGTGCTGCACATTTTTTAACCACACTTTTTTTTTTTACACTGTTCTACTATAGACTGCAGGGAGATTTACAGTATTTGGTGGTCTGATTTCAGGAAACCTGTTGCTGTATTCTGCCTGTTCTAAAAATTTTTTTTTTAAAAATGACAAAGTCAAATTTTGTATGAACTGTTTCTTGGTGTGCCTAATTATAATTAAAAGTTGTAACATTTAAACATTTAATGCATTGATTCCAAAGTTTTTCTGGCTGTTGTTCCCATTGTGTCTTGACGTTTTTCTTTTTTTTTCTGATCTGTCAACCCTTAGAGAAAAAGGTTCAGCAGCGTTAGAAAAAAGATGACTTTTCTTTGTTTTTGTTTTTTTGTTTTCTTATCTTATATCTTATATCCTTCCCGTGCCGTTAGACGTCACATAGGGCTCGCAAAGTAGTTCTTGTTTTAGAGACTTAAAAATCTGATTAGTCATGCTAGTAAAATCCCATTAAAAATCATAATGGGTAGACTTTGTAAGAAAATATAAGAAGAAGTCAATGTGGTCCAAGCTGGTTTTAGACAATGAAGAAGAACAAGGGATCATATGAGGGTCATACCAAAAGTTGTGAGGAAAAATTTTTTAAAAATCAGAATTTATAGATAGAGAAAATATAAATGTATCACCTTAAACTGCAACCTTTGCACTTCATGTAGAGGTCACATGATGTCACCATCATGTGTCACGTGACAGTGCGCAGCAGAAACAAAATGGCGGGTGCTGAAGTTTCATTGCGTCAACATGCTGTTATTGAGTTCCATGTTAAAGAGGAATTCCCCACTGCTGAAATTCACCAGAGACTTCATCTTTCTTATGGAGATGTGTGTATGGGTGCTAGCAGTGTTAGGAGGTGGGTGAAAAATCTCAAAGATGGAAACAAGGTATGCCTCGCACCAGTCACCCTCGAACTGCCTCCACTGAATGCAACATGGAAAGGATTGACGACATCATTAAAGAAGACAGACGTGTCACAGTATCTGAAATTGCTGTAAATCTTGGAATAGGACACAGTGCATTATGAGAAATGATTGAAACCCTAGGCTATAGAAAAGTTTGTGCCACCTGGGTCCCACAAAGAAAACGTCCAGAAAGCAGTGCGTCTGTGCCGTGGGTCAGCTGGAACAGAATTCTGCTGGGAGGGTATTTTCAAACTTGCAGGGTGATGGGAATAATGTGTGCAGAGAAATGGAGATTATGTTGAAAAGTGAAGAAAATGATGCAGAATAAGGTGATACATTTATATTTTCTCTATCTATAAATTCCGAATTTAAAAAAACTTTTTGCTCATGACTTTCAATATGACCCTCATATATTCAATATAAGATTAATAATAGAGAAATGCAGAGAGTTTAGTGTGAATGTTATCTTTTATAGACTATTCAAAGGCATTTGATTGTGTACAACACTAGAAACTTTGGGAAATAATGGAAAAAAATGCATTTCCAACACATGTGATAGAGTTAATATCACTGTTGTATCTAGACCAACAGGCAGCAACAACTTTGTCTGACATAAAACAAGGGGTCCATCAGGGGTGCATATTGTCGCCTTACTTATTTAACTTGTATACTGAAAATATCATGAGGAATGTTAGAGAAGATGTAGACAAAGGATATTATGATGCCATAAAAATTGGAGATTATGAAATACCAGAGATTAGATATGCTGATGACACAGTATTACTGTTCACAACTCAAAAAGGAATGGAAAAACTAATTATGTCACTCCATAAGAGTAGTGAAGACCAAACTTGTATCTTAACATGAAGAAAACTAAATTGATGACAACTGACAAAACAAATAAGGCAGCTGAAATCTATACCAATGAGGAAAAATTGGAAGAGGTGAAGAGTTTTGAATATCTTGTATCATTACTAACTAATAATGGAGATGCAATGAGGGAAATTAAAAGGAGGACATCTATTGCTCTTCAAAAAGTAAAACAACTAAAGAAATTGTGGAAAGGAACAGACAGAACTACAAAAACAAGATTTTTAAGGGCATGCATCTTTCCCATCACAACATATGCCTGTGAGACCTGGACACTTAACAAAACAGCTGAGAGACACATAAATGCCTTTGAATGTAAATGCTAAAGAAGAGTTCTTAAAATATCATGGGCACAAAAAAGAACAAATATATCCATACTACAAGAACCTAATATTGTAGAAGGTTGGCTAGTAAAGAGGATTAAACACAGAAAACTTAAATATTTTGGACACACTAAACGTCATGAGAATTTAAAGAAGGCAGTCTCGAAAGTGTACATAATAGGAAAAAAGAAAGAGAGGACAAGGCAAAGATGGCTGCAAGACATAGTTGATAATCTGCAAATGGATGCATCAGCAGTAGGGCATCTTGCTTACAACCGAGAGGCCTACAGGAGAGCTGTTAGGGATGTAAAGTTCCGCAAGGGACATACAAATGACTGAATGACTGACTAGTTGCGTGTGGTTGTGGTAGTTACCAAGAATCATTATGTTTTGCAACATCTCTTGTCCCTAACAAAAGGAAATATCATATAAATACCAGTCATACTGAGGCAAAATACACTCCATTTATGTGTGTGTGTGTGTGTGTGTGCGTATATATATATATATATCTCTCTCTCTCTCTCTGGACCTTAAGTGCCCAGGGCACATGGGGCTTCCGCAAGGGTTTTCCACAAATGCCTGTCTTTCGCCTTTTTTTCTGCTCTTGCCCAGGTGAGCCCTCTATTGCTCAACATCCTTTCTGTTGTTCTTCTCCATGTCTCTTTTGGTCTACCCTTACTTCTGCTCCCCTGTGGTGTCCATCTTAGTGCTTGAGGAAAAACTTCGGAAAGAGCAGGCAGGATTTAGGAAAGGAAGATCATGCATAGACCATATATTTGTACTTAGACAAATATTAGAACAGGCAAATGAATGGCATAGCACAACATATGCATTATTCATAGATTTTGAGAAAGCCTTTGACAGTGTCAACAGAGACGCACTGTGGAAAATCCTAAGATGGCATGGCCTCCCCCATAAAATAGTTAATGTAATCAACGAGGGTTTTCAGTGCAAAGTTATCTGTGGAGAACATACCTCCAGCAGCTTTAGGGTACAAACAGGAGTGAAACAGGGATGTGTACTATCACCAACATTATTTATCTTGGCAGTAGACTGGTTAATGAAGGAGGCAACATCAGACAAACACAGAGGATTACAATGGACCTTTAACACAGTGCTGGAGGACCTTGACTTTGCGGACGACATTTGTCTATTATCAAGCAGTCACAAAGATATGCAAGATAAAATAAAATATATATATATATATATATATATATGTATGTATGTACACACACACACACACTTTCCAGTGAACTTATATTTCATGACAATGCTTGGAGATCTGACAAATGTGAAGCATGATTTTGTTGTGGATTTAGGTACATCAGTAGTTTCCTTTGCTTGTTTTGTGTACAGAAGACACTTTTAGGAATAATCAAACTTTTCATTGCAAAACATTACATAAGCTGGCTTGATGGAGACAGAATAGTAGAATATATTGACATCTTTATTGTTAGATGTTACATACATTAACTTGTAGAATATAAGATAGAACTGAACATACAGACAGCTTCACTGTTACAGAATTACACATGAAGAGAAATTTGTCACAGAGTCAGATCTATTAACTTGTCAGCCACAGAATAACAAAGAGCCAAACATGAAACAAGACCTTCCAGATATATGGACTTTCAGGGCTTACAGAGCACACAAGTTCAGCAGAGAATGGCAAAAAACTAGAATGGATGAGTATGAAGAGGCGTCCAAAGTTGTTCTTTGAGAGAGGGAAAAAAAATGTGAAACAAATGGATGACTTACATTGAAGGAGTATTTATTAACCTTGTGATGACCGGCCCCCCCCCCCCCACTTTTATTCAAGTCTGACAGTCAGATAACATATTCTGCTTTAATCTGCCGTTTTTTTTTTCATAATATGAGTGTCACCTACACATAATCTCTGCTTTGTTTCATATTACAAGTGTTACCTAAACACATGATACAAATGATACCTACACATAATCTCTGCTTTGTTTCATATTACAAGTGTTACCTAAACACATGATACAAATGACACCTACACATAATCTCTGCTTTTTTTTCATATTACAAGTGTCACCTAAACACATGATACAAATGACACCTACACATAATCTCTGCTTTTTTTCATATTACAAGTGTCACCTAAACACATGATACAAATGACACCTACACATAATCTCTGCTTTTTTTCATATTACAAGTGTCACATAAACACATGATACAAATGACACCTACACATAATCTCTGTTTTTTTTTCATATTACAAGTGTCACCTAAACACATGATACAAATGACACCTACACATATATTACAAATGTCACATAAACACATAGTGTCTACTGTTTCTTCTTCTCCCCTATACAAATGTCACTTTATACTGTTTGGAATTTTCTCATAATACCTGGTTAACATGGTCACTTCCTCTCTGTGGTTTTCTGTGTGTTGTTTTGGCGGGTAGTAAACTGGGACAACAGAAGAATAGGAGTGGGCAAAAACACTCTCAAAATAAAGAGAAAGGCTTTTACTTCGAGACATATAGCACAGCGTCTGAAGCTGAGTTATCAGATGGTATGTGCACTCCAACTGAACTGATGGCCTGCATGAAGGTACTCTGGAGAAGCATAATAGCCAACGCCAGTCGGCACGGCACCTGATGATGATGATGTGCACTCCGCGCTGCTCTGTGGTGTAGAAACGTGGACGTTAAATCAGAACATGGAAAAGAAAATTGAGGCCCTAGAAATAAGGATTCACAGAACAGAAGGCAGTCTGATGTAGCAGTCGACGACTCCAAGCTGACTGCGTCAGAGCTGGCGAAACTAGTGACAAGGTTAGCCAGGCTAACAGGACAGGGGTAGGAACAATTTTTTATAAATAGGAAACTACGAGGTTTTGGTACGGTAAAGTAAGAGAACAAATATTGTAGGATTAAACCTCGAAAAAATCGTAGACGTGAGAGAAAGAAAAATCACAAGAGAATTACCTGGGATTCGAACACGGACTCCGGTAGGACGAGCAGCCGTCTAGCTACGAGAGAACAGCGTACTATCGACTTAGCCAACTAGCACCATGTAGTCCTCATGGCAGTTGTCTGCTAAATAATGAACCTCCCTGCGTTTTAGCTGTGCGCCGGCTACTCTACTATATAACCCACTCTACATCCGGCATGATGCGTGTACCACAGCATCTTTACTGCATCAGCTGTAAATAAAATTTTACTCTAGGTTCCATGGAAATAGAAGAACAACAGCATATATACAGTAGAACAACAGCAGTAAGAAGAATAGGGTGAATTTCATGGACAGAAAATAAAACAGAGAGAGGACTAAATAAGTTGAATATAAAAACGAAATAATGAAAAACACAGACTTAAAATATTTCTCTCGTGTGACGAAGCATAATACAGCCATGAAAACTATCATACAGGGAAAAGATGAAGGAAAAAGAGCTAGAGGAAGACAACGATATACATGGGTGGACAAAATAAAGAAACGGATCTAACTTGACCTGGTGTACTTTAAAAGCAAGGGCAGAGCAGACTGACGAACCATTGCTGCCAGCCTTCCGAGGTGAGACGGCACATGATGATATCTAAACACCGAGGAAAAAAAGGGGGGGGGGAAGAGAAGGGAATTTTCCATTTATTTCTTCTTGTACTATTGCTGACGTACAAGCCACTTCTCTCCCCTCGCCTGTTCTGTCATCTTGCGTCACAGTTTGTCTAACATGACAAGAAATATAGGCCCCGTAAAGTTGTTAAGAATTTCCACTTAAGTAGCTGGCGGATGTCCGTAGTGTATGTCACAGTTTTCGTTATTTGACTATCTGGCTTGAGCTTCGTCAAGTTTTGTCTAACAGTGGTACAGTACAAGAGTGACGATTCTTACGGGAAAATCCACTTGAACTAACCGTAGCAGAAAACTGATAGTGAACAGGATGTATCGCTTGTTGTGAACAGGATGAATCCTTTCGATGAATATGAACCAAACTTTACTGCAGTTGTCAGTTCTCTTATCAGAATATGAAAGAGCTTTTCATGAATTTTAACACAATTTTAAAACACCAGGAATTTCAAACATTACAATAGAGTAAGCATAGCTTCATGTCATATGTGTCCTTATTTAAGCGAAGCGCACTTTTACAGGTCTCTCATTTGAAAGAGTATTATACAAGTACTTTAGCATTTAACTGTTCATGGAGGGTCGGGATTAGAACGGTTGAAGAGCCTATCAAGTCTGTGGAACAATGCGTGAGTAAATGACTGATAGTGGCTACTCTTTTTATATAGCGGGCTTGGCTGACCTCTTGGATACGTGGGTGTGGTAATGAGTGGCGGATTATCAGTTAGGCTGAACAGGGCCTAGACGCCAGGCATCATGAACAGACAAAAAAAAAAATCTGCAAATTCGGGTTATTGGTTTACAAAGTTTATATAGGAACTGAACGGTATAGGTCGAAAGGGTCAGGGGCCCTTATTTTACTAAGTCTAGCCTAGGGACCTTGATGATGGTTATTCCTGCTGTTACAGCTGTTCCGAAGTTAGAGCCTCTCCGTATACATAGTTATTGCACTGTGGTATCTTGACTTCATATATATTGCCATTGTTTCTGTTTTGTTATTGTTTAGCTCTTGTCCACTTTATTGTTCTCTTTCATAAGCATGTTCACTATTTTTTTTTTGTAAACTCCTTTCTTTAGCTGTCCGCTATGAGCACTGTGTTGATTATCTCAGTGTTGATACTATGACGTCCAATATCATTCCTTTTAAATTTTAAATGGCTCTCATGATCTTATCTCTATGTAGTGAGAATAGGCTATGTGCTTATGATCTTATCTCTATGTAGTGAGAATAGGCTATGTGCTCATGATCTTATCTCTGTGTAGTGAGAATAGGCTATGTGCTCATGATCTTATCTCTGTGTAGTGAGAATAGGCTATGTGCTCATGATCTTATCTCTGTGTAGTGAGAATAGGCTATGTGCTCATGATCTTATCTCTGTGTAGTGAGAATAGGCTATGTGCTCATGATCTTATCTCTGTGTAGTGAGAATAGGCTATGTGCTCATGATCTTATCTCTGTGTAGTGAGAATAGGCTGTGTGCTCATGATCTTATCTCTGTGTAGTGAGAATAGGCTATGTGCTCATGATCTTATCTCTGTGTAGTGAGAATAGGCTATGTGCTCACGGGGTAAGGGGACAACGCCAAGATTCACTTGTTGTTTTATTTCTTGGCGTTTGCCTGTGATATTGTTCACTCTTATTGTTGCTCTTTGATTCAAGTACAGTGCATGGTTTTTAAAAAAAAATATTAATTAATCCTTACTGTCTGTGCTGTCTGAGTGGCGAAGTGGTTAGTGCACTAGTCTCTCATGGTGAAGGTCGGGGGTTCGAATCCGGCCGGAGGCACCCCAGTCACCCAGCTGTAGAAATAGGTACCTGACTTCTGAAGTTGGGGAAGGAAAGGCAGCCAGGTGTGATTCAGATCACATCACCCTCCATTGTGCTGACAGGTCAAGGAAAATATGGCCACTAGCACTATATCCCGGTGTGCCTCTAAGGCATGACAGGATTATCTTTACTTTACTATCAGTATATATAGTTTGTTTTTTTCTCTTCTAGTATTGTGCTATCTCATTCAGTGAAAACTGGTGTAATCCACGAAACACAATTATAGGTTACCGCTTTTGTCTCTTTAGACAAGATTAGTGGAGATAATCAGACACAAAACATACAGAAAGCCTTGCGCGCATTCTTTAGTATTGTGACGGGGCGAGGTTGTGACCGCGAGCTTGTTGTTGTCATGCCCAGTGGCGACAGGAATTTCTAGATAGAATGGGTAGCAAGAGGACTTTGGCTTGTGACTTCTTAGGAGTTTAAGAGTTTGACCTATATTCCCTAGGCAGCCATTTTGTCATATCTGTTGCCTAACACTTCTTAGGGAAACTGAGGTATCAGACCTATTGTCCCTACACATTCAGTTCAAGTGCCGTGCCGCGTGGCGTAGGCGATCATTTCTCTCCACAAGTCCCCGTCTTTAGACTTGATTATGAGATCCACCGGTGACTTTTTTCATAGCCACACTGACAGCCCATTCAGTAACTTCTCTCCTTGTCTTCCTGTCAGTTCTTTCTTCAATTTTTCCAGTTGCCACAGTGTGTTCCAATTTTCCTCTTCTCAGGAAATATCCTATAAATCTCGCTTGTCTGTCTCTGATCTTTGCTATTATTTGCTTTTTAACTCCAGCCGCTCTTAAGACTTCTTCATTGATTTTCTTGGCTGTCCATGGTACCTTCAACATACTTTTTATAAACCACATCTCCATGGCCTCCATTTCTCGCTGTACACTCTTATTCATAATATATTCTTATTCATGGACCATGCTTCACACCCATAAAACAAAATTGGCTCGATGTAACATTTAAGTACTCGGAATCTTGTCTCCATTGATACGGATCTGTTGCACAAGATGTGTTTCATTGTCTGGAATGCTGACTTGGCCTGAGCACGTCTGCTTTTTATTTCGTTGTGACATTTCCCATCAGTTGTTATAATCGTTCTAAGTACTTGAATCTATCAACTTGTTTCAGATTTGTGCCATCGATGGTAATGCTACATTTTGGTGGTATTCTTTTCTTTGAGAAAAGAACATGTCGTGACCTACACATATTATGATCTAAAACCTCAAGTTGGCTCTTATTCTCACATGCGCATTCCGCTCCACCACAAAAATAATAACAAATACTTGAAATAGAAAGAATCGTTGTTAGGGATAGCAGGTTTTATTGTCCTCAGGAGAGTCCTGCTCCCAGTTTATCCAGAAACTTTGATTTAAAACAGATAATTGTCGAGGTCCCTCAGATACCAAGACTGCTAAGCTATGAGCGTCCATACATCTGGATCAGTTCTGTAAATCTCGAATAAATGTATCATTTTGAATGCTTCTAAATCACACAGCTTTAAACAAAATGTATAAACTAGGAAGAAAGTAGAAACAGCTTTATTATTTAACGATAACAAACTTGTAACGTTTCGGCGCGAGCGTTTATCTAACAAAAACAAACAGGACGAAGAATTAGAGAGAAGAGACAAAGTATGGGTTACATCAAACTAATGTTACATCTTTAAACAGCTCTAGACAGCAAGGACAGATAACTGCTGGTTAGATTATATAGGGTATGTAATTTTTTTCTTTAAAGGGAGATTGGCTTACAGTAGGACGTAATATCAGGCTAAGTAGATTGGCTTACACTAGGATATGGTAATAATATAGTAGTAAAGGTAATCCTGTCATGCCTTAGAAGCACATAGGAATATGGTGTTAGTGCCCATATTTTCCTTGACCTGTCAGCACACTAGAGGGTGATATGGTCAGTATCACGCCTGGCCGCCTTTCCTTCCCCAACTCCAGAAGGAGTCGGGTACCCATTTCTACAGCTGGGTGACTGGGGTGCATGTGGCCGGATTCGAACCCTCGACCTTCACCATGAGAGACCAGTGCACTAACTACTTCGCCACTCGTACACCACAGTAGGATATAATATCAAGCTAAATAGATTGGCTTACAGTAAGACGTAATATTAGGCTAAGTAAATTGACTTACAGTAAGGCGTAATATCAGGCTAAATAGATTGGCTTACAGTAGGATGTAATATCAGGCTAAATAGATTGGCTTACACTAAGATGTAATATCAGGCTAAATAGATTGGCTTACAGTAGGATGTAATATCAGGCTAAATAGATTGGCTTACAGTAAGACATAATATCAGGCTAAATAGATTGGCTTACAGTAAGATGTAATATCAGGCTAAATAGATTGGCTTACAGTAGGATGTAATATCAGGCTAAATAGATTGGCTTACAGTAGGATGTAATATCAGGCTAAATAGATTGGTGTACAGTAGGACCTAATATCAGGCTAAATAGATTGGCGTACAGTAGGATGTAATATCAGGCTAAATAGATTGGCATACAGTAGGACCTAATATCAGGTTAAATAGATTGGCTTACAGTAGGATGTAATATCAGGCTAAATAGATTGGCATGCAGTAGGACCTCTCTCTCTCTCTGAACCTTAAGTGCCCAGGGCACATGGGGCTTCCGCAAGGGTTTTCCACAAATGCCTGTCTTTCGCCTTTTTTTCTGCTCTTGCCCAGGTGAGCCCTCTATTGCTCAACATCCTTTCTGTTGTTCTTCTCCATGTCTCTTTTGGTCTACCCTTACTTCTGCTCCCCTGTGGTGTCCATCTTAGTGCTATTTTTGGTAGTGAGTTGTCAGTCATTCGGAGCACATGTCCCAACCATCGCCAGCGTCTTTCCTCAATAATTGTTGTCAGTGGTTTCATCTGCATTTCTGCCAATAAGATGTTATTTCTTATGGTGTTTGGCCAAAATATTTTTTTAATTCTACGTAAACATTTAGTCTGGAAAGAATTCAACTTGTTTTCTATGGTTTTGGTGATTTTCCAGCATTCACTTCCATAGAGTAGTACACTTAGAACATTACTCTTAAATATCCTGATTTTCATATTTATGCTTAGTTTATTTGATTTCCATATATTCTGTAGCATTGCAAAAGCCTGGTTTGCTTTAGTAAGTCTGCTGTTGATGTCCTCTGTGCTGTCTCCGTTTTCTACTACTCTGCTGCCAAGGTATACAAATTCGTTGACCTCCTCCACTAACTTGTTATCTACTCTGAGTACATTTCTGTTGTTCACATTTTGCTTCATTAACTTTGTCTTTCCTACGTTGATCTTTAGTCCTATGTTGTTTGCATTCTGGGTTAACTTGTTTATTTTATCTTGCATATCTTTGTGACTGCTTGATAATAGACAAATGTCGTCCGCAAAGTCAAGGTCCTCCAGCACTGTGTTAAGGGTCCATTGTAATCCTCTGCGTTTGTCTGATGTTGCCTCCTTCATTAACCAGTCTACTGCCAAGATAAATAATGTTGGTGATAGTACACATCCCTGTTTCACTCCTGTTTGTACCCTAAAGCTGCTGGAGGTATGTTCTCCACAGATAACTTTGCACTGAAAACCCTCGTATAGGGCTTTGATTACATTAACTATTTTATGGGGGAGGCCATGCCATCTTAGGATTTTCCACAGTGCATCTCTGTTGACACTGTCAAAGGCTTTCTCAAAATCTATGAATAATGCATATGTTGTGCTATGCCATTCATTTGCCTGTTCTAATATTTGTCTAAGTACAAATATATGGTCTATGCATGATCTTCCTTTCCTAAATCCTGCCTGCTCTTTCCGAAGTTTTTCCTCAAGTGTTGGTACAATTCTGTTGATGATTATTCTGCAAAATACTTTACTAGTGAGTGGCAGTAGGGTAATGCCTCTCCAGTTCCCGCAATCTCTGAGGTCACCCTTCTTTGGTAGTTTTACTATAAGACCAGTTTTCCACTCCTCTGGGGCTTTTTCTAAATCCCAAATTTGTTGTAATATCCGGCAAAGTTGTTTTGGTGTTTCTGTTTCTTCTGCTTTCAACATCTCAGCAGTCACTTCATCTTCACCTGGTGCCCTGTCTGATTTTAGCATCTTTATCGCCTCTTTTACTTCATTTATTGTTATTGGTCCTGTATTGATGTTTAGTTCCGCTTTTGCTTCAGGTATATCTATTGCTTGTGCTGCTTGTGTTCTGTTTAGTAGGGTGTTAAAGTGTTCCCTCCATCTTTCAATTTTTTCTCTTTCTCCACTGACCAGTTGTCCATTTTGTGTTCTTACTGCACTTTCACATCTTGTATTGAAGTTACCTGTCATCTGCTTTGTGATTTTATATATGGTTTTTATGTCATTTGTATATGCCGCTTTCTCTGCTGTCTCTGCTAAGTTGTCATAATACTGACGTTTATCTTGACGGCATGATTCCTTCACTTCTTTGTCTTTTTGTGCATAATTACTTAAAACTCGTTCTTTAAGCCGTTGTGATTTGGTGTTCAGTAATTTTTTCTTGATTTTTTTTCTTTGCTCTATCTTTTCCCATGTGGTCTCACTTATCCATTCCTCTTTTCTCCTTTTCCGATATCCCAGCACCTCTTTTGCTGTTTCCTGTAGTGTTTTATTGAACTCTAATATGGACATTTCTGCTTCGTCTTGTAGGACACTGAAGCGGTTCTTAAGTATTATTGAGAATTCATTTCTTGTTTGCTGGTCTATCAGTTTTCTTGTATCAAAATGTATCTTTCTGTGTTCTCCGATTCTGGCTTTCCTTAATTTTAGTTTTATTTTTGCTACCAGAAGGTTGTGATCACTTCCTATATCTGCTCCTTTCCTTGCTCGCACATCTTGTAGTGACCGTTTCCACTTGTTGTTTATTAGTATGTGATCGATTTGGTTTTCTGTGGTTTTATCTGGTGACCTCCAAGTCACCTTATGGATGTTTTTGTGTTGGAAAATTGTCCCTCCGATGGTCATCATGTTTTCTTCACAGAAACTGCACAGTCTTTCTCCATTTTCATTTATTTCTCCGATTCCTTCTCTTCCCATGATTCTTCTTCTATCTTCATTTCCTTCACCTACTTTTGCATTGAAGTCGCCCAAGATGAGTAGCATATCATGCTTGGGTATTGTTTCTACTGTTGCTTGGAGGCTGTTGTAAAAATCTTCTTTTAATTCCTCTTCAGCTGCTTCTGTTGGTGCATAACAAACTATAATAGACAGCTTCGTGAATCTTGAGTTGAACCGTGCATATAATAATCTCTCATTTATTGGGGTCCATTTCAGCAATGCTCTTGATGCTTCTTTTGTTATAATCAATGCTACTCCTCCTTCATGAAGATCTTCTTTACCTGACCATATTATTGTATCTTCTGTGTGCTGTGTTGTTAATTTCCTTCTGCCTTGTCCTGTCCATCTTGCTTCTTGTATTCCTAGTATGTCTAGTTTGTATCTGTGCATTTCCTTGATGGTTTGTGCTAGTTTTCCAGTCTGGTTTAGTGTTCTTACATTCCAGCTGCCTATATGCATCTTTTGTTTAGGTTCCAGGAGGTCTGCAGTCGGGCTGGGGACTTCCAGTGCAGTAGGACCTAATATCAGGTTAAATAGAGTAAAATCCACACTGTATTAGAAATGTCACAGGCACAACAGAAAGTAAACATACTAACAGACAGGTACAGAATAAAATTCCTAGGCATAATAAAGGGAAAATGTTTGACTGTGGAAATTCCAGATAGATTAGTTCTGTTTTGAGAAGAACTGGTGACAAACACTGGAATAAAAGGGGGAAAAAAGCCCAAAGGAATATAATATTGGAGTGAGACATACTTAATTTTGAACTCAATTTTTTTGCGCAAGTATTCTCAGTTCTGAGTGAATTCTTTTATGTCATTTATTTTTATTTACCATCTTCAGCATAACCAAGAATTTTAGCTTAAATATTTTTATCTTACAGTCTCTAAACTTTAAATCTGATGTTCTTCCAGCATTAAGTGTGCATTCTGGCAATTCACGTCTCTTGGAGAAGAAAACCAAAGTTCTATGCCAGCTCCACAGATTCCAGGAAGCCTTTGATCTTGTGGAGGAGTGGGTTAAATTGGAACCACAAGTAAATCCTGAATCATTTATTTGAAATATTGATACAGAGATATGACATTTCAAATCATGTGCTATGCAGTAGTTTAACTATTTACTTTTTAAAGTTTTTATATCCGGAGTAAAATTACTTGAAAAGTGCTTCACTTTAGGCTAAAGATGTGGAATTATTGTAAGAAAATATGTGTGGATATTTCTTGTGGAGTTAATTATGCAGCAAAATTCTTATCAGTAAGTTATATTGTGTGTAGCAGAAAGTCATAGTCATAATCTTATTATTCTGTGTGTAATTGGACTGAAACTAGTTTTCTTTTGTCAGCATGTTATGTTTAAAGCTGGTTATTTTGAAGGAAGAGTCTGGTTGTCCAGTGAGAACCCTTAGCTGGTGATTCATTTGCTGACCAAGATCTTATGTTACTCAGCAAAGAGATCATTGTTGTTTTCAGGAGTCTGTAGCGAATGGAGTAGTGACTGACTTGGCTGATTTTCAGCTTCAAGTTAAGCCTTGTGCTGCAGTTCACTAACCCATCTTCTACTGTATACCCCCAGAAGTCAGGGAAAACAATGACAGTAGACTGTAGTCGTAGTTGTCATCACTGTCTTCATCTTTGGCTACAAGAGCAAAGGCATTTCTGAAATATTTGGAAGAAAAATTACAACAAAGAATTTATTTAGATGTATGCTATATATTACATGGTTGTGCAAGAACATTATCTGTCTGTTCTCTTCAATGTCCAGAATTCCGCTGCAAAACAGAAACTTGAGAAGCTTAAAATTATTCTGAGTACAATAGACTCAGATGAAGAAGAAGGTCACCTGCAGGGGTCAGATATCAGCAAAGAAGATGATCAGTTTGATGAAAAGGTTAGTTCAGGTGATAAACAGAGGAAGAATGCAGCAAAAACAGATGGTGATTCCACAGCATTTGCCAGCCAAGGTAAATCTTTGATGAAGTTTTTCACTGAGATGTTCAGAGAATAAAAAATAATGGGGCAAATTTCTTATAACTAATATACATGCATTTTTTCCAGAACTCTGTGTTTATCTTTTTCTCCCAATTTAAAGCATCTTTACAGCATTTTAGTATCCAATATTTGAAAGAGAAATTCAGTAACTAGTTTACATTTCTGGTGTAATAAATATTTACAAGCGTAGTTCAGTAAAAAAGGTTTGCATTAATTGCTGTATAATTCACTGGAAGTGGCAAAATCAGTGATGTTCAAGAAGTAACAGCACATGATTATGTAGATGTTGTCCTATATTCTGTCTGCTATTGTTTAATCTGTTCTCTGGTATTTCCAGATAGAATTGCTTTGTTCACATGTACAACATGTGACATCAATTTTACACAAAAAGCAGAGCTGGACAGACATATATATTTACATGAATGGAAGCTTGTTGGGGACGGTACATATGATTGGCACTACAGAGTATGCCCAAGAGGTTTAAGTGGTGATGAGTATGGTCTATGTAAAAGGTAGGCTTGCTAATTTGCTTCTTCATTATTTAAATGATAGGTCCTGCTAGATCAAGAGTCTTTTGCCAGAAGTCCATTTTTTTTTCTCCAAGTTCTAGTGCCAGGCCTGTAGCTTATGCTCTATATTTATACCTTGTGGTCAGGTTTTGTGGGTCAGCTTATGAAGGACTTCATTGGCATTCTGTTTTAGAGTCTGTACTCCATAAGGACATTTGTTTGAAACCACTAATAGTCTATGTGATTGACATTTAAAAGATGATACACAATACCATCTATTACTGCCACTATGTGTAGGGACAGTGAGTAAAGTTTATGTTAAAGAAAACCATCACAGTTGCTGAGAAACTGTACATGTTAGTAAAAAGGTAAAGGTAAAATTCCCATTTCCATGCCATTAAGGCATATTGGGGAATACAGTGTTAGGCCCATATTTTCCATGACCTTCGGCACATGAAAGTCTGATGTGATCAGTATCGTGCTTGCCCGCTTTAACTTCCCAGATTTCTCTGGTACCCATTTTTAGAGGCTGGGTGAACCCCTGACCTTTTGTTTTTTACATATTAGTAGCATATCATAAACTTTCAACAGGAAAGGCTAGTGATAAATATGAATTATGTGAATGAACATATCCTTTAAGTTATTTGTGCAGGCAACTGGGATATGGAAAAAAAAAATTAGTTGGTCATCCATAATTTTCAGTTGAAAGATGTTTGCTAATGAGTCTGCATTGTTGCTTTTGGGAAACAGAACATGCTACTAGCATTCTTAAGTTCATCAGTCTGTTGAATTTTACTTGCACCAGAGAGCAGTAAATTGGAATTTCATGTATAGACATTTTCAGTTTTATCATGAAATGTTTGCCCTAGCATTTTACACTGTGAGGAGATGACAGACATCCACTGGGACTCCATGACCTTGACCTCATTTTCATGAAATGCTACCTGGATGTATGCTGTGTCACATGATTGTTGTTAACACTTTGTTGACCACAGTTATTTACCCTGAAAAACCCCCAGTTCCCAGCCATTTTTCTGAAAAATGAACATTTTTGAGTGAACTTAGAAAAACATGCATATCTCTACTCACCCTTTAGGGAATGTAATCCAACTTGGTAGACAGACTCCCAAGACCCTCTAGTACTTCTTGAGGGTGTGATATCTTGTGAAACAACTATCTGAATGCAGTGGAACTTGACAACTTTGACCACTTTGACAAAAAAAAATTTGTTTCACTCTTTTTCTCATTGACCAAGCACACTCTGCACTTGCTAGATGATGCTTTTTTAGTGCCTTCATCCTCAGGATTCACCAGAACATGATTATTTACTATTCCAGACAATCGCTGTTGTGCATTGTTGATATCATGCGAACAAATCTTTCGTCTTTCCTTCATCAGTCGAAAGCTGCTGCTTCGGTTTATACAACTCTTGAAATTTAGGCAAAAAATAATCCAGCAGAGGTTTTATTTTACTAATTCTACTTGTTTCTGGAAATGTTTGAGAGTTGTCAGAGAAATGCAGAAGTGTCAGAAGATGCTCAAATTTAGCTCTGCTCATTGTTTTTGAAAATATTGGTGTTTCCAGAAGAGGGTCTGTTGTTCAGTGTGGCTTCCTAGTCTGGCCATCAAAATGATCAATCCAAAGAATTTGTTAATGTCTGAATGTGTTATATTTTCAGACAAAAAGGCAGTAGTTTGTTCATATGTTGTGTCTGTGCACAGTATAAATTTTCATGATGAGGTAACAGTTCTAAAAAAATCATTGCCAAACACTGTACTGAAAATTTCCTCCATGCTGTCTTGTTTGTTTACATTCACTGAAACACCAGAATTTCCTATAAATTTTTCAAGAACTGGTGTAGAATCAATGTTACTCCACACACCTATATCACTGCTAACTATATCACATAAAAAATATGAAATACTTACTGTTGAAAAATCATATCCTGACTTCGAATCACAATCACACTATCTCTGGAATTTTCACTTCTGACACAGCAACACTGTGCCTAGTTATCATATTTTTAATCAGATCGCCGTCACAGAAATCACTTTGAAACACATCAATTTCATTACTAGAATCATTAAACAGTGATTTTTATTCATTACTAGGGTAGTCTGACAAAAGATTCTGGGCATAATTCATTGTACTGTCACAGTAACATCGAGCGTAACGTGCTCCGCCATTTGCACAAAATGTCGACTTGGCGAAATCTCGTAAACACGTGTTTCCGACAGCTAAACCCGCGAGATTTCTATTTTTTTTTAAGTTACGAAGATTAAAAACAATATTTTATTATATTAACTTTGCAGTAAAAATACAAACAACCAAAAATTACTTTAAATAACACGCTAGAAACAGTTTAAATAAGACGACCATCGAATACGGCAAATCCGCCTTTCGGTCAACAACGCACGGAAACCAGAAATACGGATTTTCCCGTATTTGGTCAACAAAGTGTTAATGATATAGAAATCACATGATCCCTGTTAAAGTGGAGCTCACTTAGAAACCCAGACCATTCATTTAGTCATTTGCATATCCCTTGCGGAACTTTGCCTCCCTAACAGGCACTCCTGTAGGCCTCTTGGTTGTGAGAAAGATGGCCTGCTGCTGATGCATCCATTTGCAGATCATCAAAGATGTCTTGCAACCGTCTTCGCCTTGGTCTTCCTCTCTTTCTTTTTCCCATTATGTACCCTTCCAAGACGGTCTTCTCTAGATTATCATGATGTTCAGCGTGTCCAAAATATTTAAGTTTTCTGTGTTTAATCCTCTTTACTAGCCAGCCATCTTCAATATTAAGTTCTTGTAGTATGGATATATTTGTTCTTTTTTGTGTCCATGATATGTGAAGAACTCTTCTGTAGCATTTACATTCAAAGGCATTTATGTGCTTCTCAGCTGTTTTGTTAAGTGTCCAGGTCTCACAGGCATATGTTGCCATGGGAAAGATGCATGCCCTTAAAAGTCTTATTTTGTAGTTCTGTCTGTTCTTCTCCACAGATTCTTTAGTTGTTTTACTTTCTGAAGAGCGATAGGTGTCCTCCTTTTAATTTCCCTCATTGTATCTCCATTATTAGTTAGTAATGATCCAAGATATTCAAAACTCTCCACTTCTTCCAGTTATTCCTCATTGATGCATATTTCAGCTGCCTTATTTGTTTTGTCAGTTGTCATCAATTTAGTTTTCATCGGATTAAGATAGAGGTTTTGCTCTTTGCTGTTCTTACAGACTGACATAATTAGTTTTTCCATTCCTTTTTGTGTTGTGGACAGTAAAACCCAGACCACAGTTGACTAAAAGGTCATTAACCCATCAACTTTGTACGCACCAATAAAGCCAGCATAGGTTACTATCATCATTATCATTAGCATAAAATACTGAGGTTCAGTAGCATTCTGATTAAAATTTGCAAGAAGTGTTGTCTTCTTTCTTATTATCATTAACGTCATGATAATCTAGAAAAGACCTTCTTGGGAAAGTACATAATGGGAGGAAGAAAGAGAGTAAGACCAAGGCGAAGATGGCTGCAAGACATCATTGATGATCTGCAAATGGATGCATCAGCAGCAGGCAATCTTTCTCACAACCAGGAGTGCTGTTAGGGAGGAAAAGTTCCGCAAGGGATATGCAAATGAATGAATGATTGAATGTTGTCTTCTCTCTCATGTATCGTTCACTGCTGAGTAGGCAAATAGACTTCTTGATAAAGCTTTGGATGTGTTTTTATAAGAGGTTGTTTAAAGTTGTTCTCCATTCACTTCTGTGTGGGCAACCTTTCCAACCGTTTGCTGCTGTTCTTATTGTGGGTATCATATTTACAGTGTGATGTCAGCTAATGCATGAAAGTTGAAACAGTTCTTGATGGTCACTAACAGAATTTACCTTAACTGGAGAACAAAAAGAGAGTCAGTAAATGTCCATAGAAAACTCAGCATTTGTATATTTAAATTACAGGTTCATGGAGACTGGAAGGTGCCTGTTTGGGAAAATGTGTACCAGAGCACACTCAGAGGCAGAGCTAGAAGAGTGGAACCACTGGTACAATGTACACAAACAGCAGACACAGGAAAGCAGACTACGTGCTAGTGCATACATTGAGCAGTTGATGGAGAAACTTGTGTCTCAAGAACCAACAAAGATAGTAAGATCACTTACAGATAATGAGAGTGAATTGAAAGTTTTGACAACCGCTGGGGAAATAGATTGGTTGTTTCTATAGTATCCCTCAGGTTAAGACTTTTTAATGTGAATTGTTCAGACATGTGGGCATGCATTTGATGTCCTGTTTATTACTCAAAATTCTTCTACATGTTCTTTGTTTGACTGCAGCTGTGCATGTCAACCACAGATGTACTATAAGCTTACTATATGGTTGCATAAACATCAGTGTTGAGTGTGTGAGTTTCAAGTTATAATTCAGACTGTCTGTATGAAGTTGGAGTACTTACTGTTAATAAAATTCCAGTGTTGTCAGTTCATTCAGCTAATATAATAGATCATGTTCTGAAAGAAATCATGAATGATCAGCACAAAAATGCAGTAAACATATCATCCTTGATGGAGATTTTCATCAGAAATCAATATATTTCAGAGAGGGAAAACAAATGACATTTTGGAAGATTGAAATTTTCACATCTATAGCATCACACCAAACACTGTAGTTTTAAGTAAAAAAAATCATATTTTTATTTCTTCTCATTCATTCATTCATTCATTAGCATGTTTCTTGCAGAACTTTGTCTCCTTAGCAGCTATCTTGAAGATCTCTTGGTTGCAAACAAGATCTCCTGCTATCTTCCATTTGCAAATCATCAACAGTGTCTTGTTGCCATCTTCACCTTGGTCTCTTCCTCTTTTTCTCATTGTGTACCCTTCCAAGACTGTCTTCTCCAAGCTCTCATAATGCTTAATATTTTCAAAATGCTTAAGTTTTCTCAGTTTACTCTTCTTTATTAACCAACCATCATCAGTATTAAGTTCTTATGGTATGGATATGTTTGTTCTCTTTGGTGCCCATGATATTTGAAGGACACTTCATTCACATTCAGAGGCACCTACATGTTTCTCAGCTGCTCTGTTAAGTGTCCAGTTTTCCTTTAAAATATTTGTATCAGTTTTTAGTAGGGCATTGTAGTTTGACTGTATGTTTGATTTCACTAGCAGCTGAATGAGTGTTTTTTTAAAATCCGTCTCATCTCTATAGCATTCTCGCAAACTTTACTTTCACTATCATTTGTGCAGATCTTTCATATCATACTCAATTTAGGGTATTACATAGAGAGTATTACATCATTTGGCCACTCACATCAAATGGAAGAAGGACTCTTGCTGTATGATCTTCTTTATGTGTAATTAGCATACTGCAAAAGAACAGCATGATGTCAGTAACTTCAGTTCATAGGTTTTCATACAAAAATAACCATAAATGTTAACTGCATATTCATCACTATACACTTTATTAAATGCTCAGTGACAATGTTTTTGTGATTGATGAAAGCAGCACAGAGTTATTTGTATTAATGCAAGTTATAACTCATAGGCAGTTTTGTCTTCCCTTTGTAGCTGGTTGAAAACTTGGATCACGTGAAGATTCTTGTCAACGCTGATCTGAAAGTTAGAACACAGACCAAAAAGTGCACGCTGGCTTGGACTTTTACAATTACCAGTAAAGTGAGTCTTCTCCTTGGTGTTGTTATTGTAGCATAATGTAGCACTGAGCTTTGCAATCATTGCCAAAGCAAAGATCTCGAAATAGGGGAATCGTATAGTTGATCATCTTTGTAGTCTGGACAGTGGTAGTTTCTCAGATAAAATGCTGGAATGTCTCAGAGAAGATAATGAAACACTCAGAGTAGGATAGTTGATGGGCTTTGTTGTTCCTAGAACTAGGCTTTACTGTTTCCACTCCTCCTCCTCCTTCGTCTTCTTGCCAAAATATATTTAAAGAAAACAGGCATACTTACAAGGTATTGGGGCATATCACCTGTAATGTATACATCATCCACTGCATTTTTCATTGTATGTCATATTTTAGTTATTCTTGTAGAAGGTTGTGGATTGCTTCTGTAAATGCTGACAACCCGCCTTGGTTGTATTGTTTCATTATTTCATGGCAGCTTTCTTGGATGATTACAGGATCATACAGATTATGCTAATGGCCCTAATGACTTGCCATACACATTTATAATGCAAGAAGAGTACACAAAGAACCAGTTTACACTTTTTTTTCAGTATTCACCATGTGTAAATCCAGATATAGTCACTATCTGTAGTGTTCTTTGATCTTTCACCATGTTGACAAGTGGTCAGATATATTCTGAAGCATTTTAACTAAATTAATATATCACCTGGGTTGACAGAGCATGCAAGCAGCTCTCCTGCACACAGTATGTGTGATAAGATATTTCACTATCAGCTGTACAACACCAATGCATAATATTTATTTTCAGGAATAGAATTTAAGAAAAAAAAAACAAAACAAAGAAAGGCGCAACCTCTTGACATGAAACACTAAGAAAAATACAAGAAAGAACTACATATGAGTATTTGCTACAAAATTTAACTATTTCCTTTCATGTGACAGTGTATTTTGTTGTCTGTTTCTGGCATCAGCTGTGCCTGCACTGTGTAGCATTAATGTCAGAAACATACCGCAGCTACTTTCACATGTCCAGCCTATCAGTGGGGCCAAGAAAGACGCAGAAATACCAGAACCTGGAAAACCAGTGCCAAGAATGGGTTAACCCAGATGCTCGAAACAAAAGCCCACGAGAGCATGTGTACAGGGTCAAGGTAAGCAAAACAGATATGAAGATATATAAGCCTGAACAGAATTAAAATATGTTACCTTAAAATATGTTATCTTCATTTTGCCAAAAGTATGAGATATTATTTTTCAGCCAATAGAAATGTATGTCAATTTCTTAATCCATTTTTTTTTCTCATTGATAGAAATATGTTACCTTAAAATATGTTATCTTCATTTTGCCCAAAGTATGAGATATTATTTTTCAGCCAATAGAAATGTATGTCAATTTCTTAATCCATTTTTTTTTCTCATTGATAGAAATATGTTACCTTAAAATATGTTATCTTCATTTTGCCCAAAGTATGGGATATTATTTTTCAGCCAATAGAAATGTATGTCAGTTTCTTAATCCATTTTTTTTTCTCATTGATAGAAACTGAAATACAGCTATTTAATTTAAAAAAAACTTGGGTCAGATTTTATATTCAAAACAAAGTTTCAGCTCATTTTTTCAAAACTTCATCCATTCTTTGTGTGTCATCTCTTTGAGAAATGGTTGTAAAATTGGAAAAGTTAAAAGGCACAGATTATAAAAGATTGACACAGTGGATCTAAGTTTTACATATAGTTTATTATCATTAGATTTATATCGCTGTCATTTATTGAAAATTATTTCTTAAATTTAGTCTTGTATTTTAGTAATGGACACAAGAAAACTTGGGAAATTACTTGTATAATGAAGGCATGTCCAAAACTACAAATCAGGTGGTTTTTTTTTCTTCACTTAAATAGGTTTTAGTTTATGAGTGTATTATGCAGCAATTTTCAGACAGTTACTTTTGGTTTAGTTCAGTGACTGATAATATCTCAGTATTTATGCACCTGATGCTGTGGCATAGATCTTGAAACACATTCGCATCACATGGTAAAACATTGTACTTATCATGTGAAATATCAGTTGGAAGAAACAGATATCTGATATTTTGATATTAACAGATGTTTTGTTGTGTATATTAAGTAACTAACATACACATCTCTTGTATAGTTATAATGTGCTAAACTTTTCCAGGTTGTATTCAAGACAAACATCTATGGAACATTTCGGCAGGCAGTGGTCTTTGATTTTGGAGTTGATGCCCTTGTGGTGAGAGAGCTGGAGGTGTCTTCGCCACTTGATCCTGAGAAAATCATCAAAGAGGTCACTCTCACACAGACACAGAAATGGAATAAGAAAACCAGTGCTACAGCGAAGTTTGAACCTAGGTGAGGCAAGCATAAAGAGTTTTTTGTCAGCGTGTGGTCTGTGGTTTTATTTTTGTCTGGGAGAAGTTCTTATAAAAAATAGTAATGTCTGTGAGGCTGAGACAACAAGCAGATAAAACAGAAAATGATATCAACAGAAAAGTGACTTGGAGACAGATGTGACATATGTCCTAGATAGTCACAAAAAAGAAAACTGAAGAAGTTCTCAGAAGTTGCAGAACATTGAAAGCTGTTTAAAGCTCTAAAGAAAAGGCTGTAAAAATTCTTTGGTCATGCCATGAAAACATGAAAAGATAAAAATTCTTTGGTTATGTCATGAGAAGATAAAAATTTTAAAAACTTGACAGTCACTGGAAAACTCACAGGAAATAGTAGGAGGCTGAAAACATGTGTGACTATGTTGAGTGATATGAAAAAGAACAAACGAACATATTTTATTTTCAAAGGGTTAAGAATTGGGCACACAGACCCATCTGACATTCTCCCCTTCATCATACAGCTTTCACTCAGTCACAGTCATTCAGCATTTGTTAATGAGCATAATAATCATGAAGAAGCAATCAAATGATTACATAAATAAATAATAGACTTGTCTCATGTCCATACATTCCACACTCTGATTTATGCAACAACATGAAATAAACTTGCATTCTTACTTTCATTCAAAGCCAACAGATTTATAGAAAAGATGACAGTCAAGCTTAGGGAGGCATATAGTCCATATCAAACAGATGTTGACAAAGTTTGAAGTTATAAGAACGAATATTACTTATAAGTTTTATATGAGTTGATAGGGCATTCCTTAGGTGGGCAGCTGAGTAAGAGAAGCTTTTTTTAAACATGGCAAGCCTTGGTTTTGGGAGAATACAATTGTTTAAGTGTTGTCTGTGTTTTGGGTTGGATTTGAACAACGACCACAGATAGGGTGGAGCATTGTGTGATAGAATTTTATGAATTGACTTTGTTGAAAAGATGTATCTTCTTAAGGAGTAGAATATCAAGATGTTTGTCATTATTTGTAATATTTGCGCATGTTTGTCATCTATAAGCATTACTGCTCATTTTTAAGCGAATAAAATCTTTTCGATTTTGACATGGAACATCCATCCCAGACTGTAGAACAGTAGTCCAAGTGTGTTTGTATCTGTGATATGTGGTATATTTTTCTGGTGTCTATGTCAAGAAAATGTTTAATTTTAGTAATTTGGTGAACCAATGAGTTTGGTTAGATTGTCTACATGATGATTCCAGCTGAGGTGGTGGTCAATCATGAGACCTAGAGTTTTATGTTCACTAACATTCTCTATCTGTGAAGTTCCAGCATGGAGCTGTAGTGTTGTTGTTGGTTAATTTGTTAATTTCTGTCTTGTTGTAATGAGCGTTGATTTTGTTTTGCTGGTGTTTATTAGCATTCTGTTGGTGTTGCTCCAGTTAATTAGACTGTTTATTTCAATTTAAAGAGTTGACTCAAGGTTAATACAGTTATTGTCACTAGTGTAAACTGTGCAGTCATCAGCAAAAAAGGTCACAAGATGATTTTTTGAGATGAAGTGAAAGATCGTTGATGTAGAAGGTGAAAAGGAGAGGACCAAGAATAGATCCTTGTGGAACGCCAATATCAACCACAGATGAATTTGACTTAGAGTTTTTGAGGCAAACTACCTGTTGCCTGTTGGAAAGAAAAGATGTAATACATTTTGTCATGTCAGGGTGTAATCTATAAGTCTCGAGCTTTCTAACTGGGATTTCATGATCAATCATGTCAAATGCTCTTTTAAAGTCAACAAAGACAACACCACATATTTTATCAGAGTTTATATTAGATAACCAGCATTCTGTGTTTATATTAGATAACCAGCATTCTGTGTTTATATTAGATAACCAGCATTATGTGTTTATATTAGATAACCAGCATTCTGTGTTTATATTAGATAACCAGCATTCTGTGTTTATATTAGATAACCAGCATTATGTGTTTATATTAGATAACCAGCATTCTGTGTTTATATTAGATAACCAACATTCTATGTTTATGTTAGATAACCAGCATTATGTGTTTATATTAGATAACCAGCATTATGTGTTTATATTAGATAACCAGCATTCTGTGTTTATATTAGATAACCAACATTCTATGTTTATGTTAGATAACCAGCATTATGTGTTTATATTAGATAACCAGCATTCTGTCATTTTTTTATGAGAGCTTTGTGGCAGGAATGTTTCAGCCTTAAGCCTGACTGGCAGTCAACAATGAAATGAAAGAATGGCAAGGAATCTGGTTAGAAACAACAAGGATCACACAACATGGACACCATGGTTACCAGGATTTCTCAGCACATTACCTAATGACTGAACAGAGTTTTAATGTTTAATATAATACAGATGTCCTGATCTCTTCATTTGTTACCAGTGTTCCCTCTGAGCTGTACAACCACATGCACATAAAATCTTGCCAAGCACAAAAGTTTATACACCATGCAAATAAATTATAATTGTGCTCAGAGACAAGGGATACACATAGAAGAAAGTAGAGAACAAATCCAAGAACAGGGATGAATGGAGAAACTTTATCTGTGGTCTGTGCAAAATGAGAGTGATGGGCAGTGATGATGATAAAAGAAAATAAAACTGGTACTTTTATTTTAAAGTTTCCTTATGATTTTCACATGCTAGCACTGAATCTAAAACTTGAAAATTTAATGCCCTGAATATCCTCAGACCAGAATCATACAGTGAGCCTGAAGTTGCCTTGATTACCAAGTACAGTCTACCCCAGCCTGACAAATTCTGTCAGTCAGAGACAGTTATTCACAGACTGAGCAAGAGTAACTACCGACTCTGGATGCATGAGATGCTCTACATTGAGGAAATGGCTCGAAATGATTTCATATCCAGGTAATGTGTTAACTGATTTGTTTATATGTAGTATCTAGCAGTCTGGAAACCCTAGTCAGAGAGTCAGCCTTCATTAAAAGTATACCTTTTTCTACATATCTGCCATGTAAGTAAGCTTAGTATCACTAAAGCTTTGGGGCACTATACTGTTCAAACAAAGAAATGCAACGTTACTGTAGTTGCAATGGACACCAAATTTCAAACTTGTATCAAAATTTTATTTTATGGAATTAATGTTTTAATCTTGGCATGAAGAAACTTTAAGACTTTAACAATGAAATGATGTTCATTAAATTTGGTTTGGACTTTTATTCTTTGCGACTGAGGCCTCCGTTTCAGTAAGGTGCATGGCCTCCTCTGGCCTGTATCAGAGAACGACATCTCCTTGACATGGATCCAATTAGCCATTGGATCTGTTTTTGTGGGATGGCTGCCTACTCTTCCCGCAGTGCAAGAGACAACTGTTGGAGATTGGTTGGCGCCTCGTTTCACTGGCGGACTTGTCAGCTGAGTTTATCCCATAAGTGTTCTGTTGGGTTCATGTCTGATGATATGGATGGCCATGGAATGGTCTGGACGTTGTTGTCAGGGAGGAACTGGGTGGTGAGTTGTGCCACATGAGGTTGAGTGTTATCCAGCTGAAGAATCAACCCTGGTGCAGCCAGAAGTGGAAGGGCGTGAGGACGAAGAATTTCAGTGATGTATCGTTGGGCATTCAGGTGTCCTTCATTTTGCACTAGGCCATTCTTCCCATGAAGTTGATCATACCCCACACCAGCACACCTCCACCACCATGTAGAGGAGCCTCATCCACACAGTTCTGGGTGTAGCACTCATGGACTCTGCGGTAAACTCTTCTCCGTCTATCATGTCGCTAGAGCAGAAAGAATGATTCATCACTAAACTAAACCCTTCTCCAATCATTAACGGTCCATTGATAATGCTGGTTCACCCACTGCAGTCATTTCTGGTGATGCCGGTCTGTAAGAATAGGATCTCTGTAGGGTTTTCTAGCCCAAAGACCAGCATCGTGCATCCGGTTCCTGACTGTTTTATCTGAAATTCGATGAGCTGCTGTTATTGACTGGACTGTTGAGGACGCAGATGCAAATCGATCCTGAGGTGACGCAGCAGTATGAAGCGGTCTTTGGCAGGAGTTGTGAATATGGGTATTCCACTGTGTGGCTGGTCTGAAATTGAGCCAGTTTCTTGAAATCGTCTCCAAAGGCGATTAATGGTGCTTCTAACCACATTAAATTTCCTGGCCACTGCAGTTTGTGACTGTCCAGTCTGTAAACGTCCAGTGATGATGAGTCGTACTTGCCCATTGAATTTTCAAATGAATTGATTTGAGGAGCATCAATCTTTTATAGGCATTCAGTAACATGGTTAGTTAGTTTTGTGTTCAGTAAGTTTCACTGGATTCTTGTGAACCTGTCATGAGTTATTGTCAAAAATGCTGTTTTGACTAGTGTTGCTTTTCTGTGCTCATGAATCATCTACTGAGCACAATTCAGGTCAGCATGTGAAGTTGATGTCCAAGTGAACGTTTCAGGAAATTGTCCCTTGTCTGATCAGCAAACTTCAGTTTAAATCGCAACATCATATTGTTGCGTTTCTTTTTTGAACAGTATAGTAGAATAGTTGTAGTGACCTGTTACATGTGCCCTTTTGTCAGTCCAGCTGAAGCAGTGGGTACCTAACACACTTTTCCCAGAGCTGGAAACAAAATGGAGTTTATTAGATGCAGAATGAGGCACATCAGATTGCAGTACGCATAGCTCTCAGATAA
Organism: Achatina immaculata; assembly: GCA_009760885.1. NCBI lineage: Eukaryota > Metazoa > Mollusca > Gastropoda > Stylommatophora > Achatinidae > Lissachatina > Lissachatina immaculata. Next base: position 5,322,133 of record CM019719.1, on the reverse strand, counting down.
TGATAAAGGGCTGTGATGATAACAGGTACTTGTGGAGAATGGTGAAAGATGATGAGTGTGATGATATGTGGTACTAGTTTACCATCACACTCAGTGAGTGGAAGGAGAACATAAAATCACATGAAAGTAAGGAACTTTCCTTCAATTCACAGCCAAAAATTTCACCAAAAATTTCTAGGCTTTTTTCTGGGAGTGCAACTTCCAGGTAAGACATGATCCTGACAAACTTTGGTGCTGACTGCATCTTACTGGTAACATTGTCAGCTTAGTTCTGGTATGCTTTAGTTACAGTGTATTTCATAATGTTCATGTCTCTTCATGTACCAGAAGTGATGATGCTTAGAACGTCTGAATATGCTGTTTATCTGTGTTCATACAGATTTAGTGTAACTACGACTCTAAGACTGATGGACTCTGTTAAGTCAGCAGAAGACACAGTGTCAGCAGCCAGATGTGTTGAGAGTGGAGAATTATTTGCCCGTCTGGAGCTGAAGGATGACCTGTCAGTGGACTCGGTGGCTGGCCATCTTGTTCTGCAGTCATCCAGTGCGGCATGGCTGGGAGATGGCAGAAAAGAGCACCCAGACAAGGTGTGTGTTTACAGTTATTTTAAAAACAGTTTGTCATTATTTTATAACTGAATGCAAATGATAAAGATCATTTGAAAGTGTAAAATCAACAAACTATAACATTTTAAAATAAACAAACACAGCAATAAATAAGTAAGAGGAAAAAATTTAACATTTGCTCCAAACATCCTGTCAGTCTCCTTTCAGCATCATAAAAGTAGGTATCCAATACATAGTTTTAGGGAAAACCATATCTGAAATCTGTGAATGTCTGCTTGCAAGTTGTGGAGAACCAGATACACACAACACACACAACTGGTAACTTCAGGAAGGATGTAAAAGACTGTTCACATGTTTATAGACTCAGTGTATATGTTACTACTCCTTAGTTGAAAGCAGAGAAGTGAATAAGAAAAATAGAAAGATTCTGTAGCAGTTTAAATGCAGTTACATTTTTTATCTCTTGTTCAGGTTTATGAAGTAGTTGTTGAAGGCAAAGACAGGAACTTTCTAATCATGAGACTGTCCAGGATTTGCGTAGATGAGCTGGGGCTTTCATGTGGCCAAGGATTCCTTGCACGGGTATGTTTTTAGGCATATTCTCTGTCTGTCTCTCTTCTCCTGTTCTTGCTCTCTCTCACTCACTGTCTCATTCTATCTCTTTCACATACGCACACATACAGACACTGTTAGAGGCTGATGAGTCTTTACAGCGAGTCTTGATCTTGTCCTCATATCCTCAGAGCTGCTAAATGTTCTTTACAGTAGACACTGCAGTGATGTTGAAGCACAAGAACATTCATCTCTGATAGGGATTGGATTATGCTGACTCGCTTTAAGACATGAGATGGATCCAAGAAAGAAGTATCTTGGCCAACTCCATCATCATGAGCAGCCTTCTCCCATTTGGCCAGACTGAAAGAGCTTATTTATGTTCATTAGGTTTAATTTGCTGGCCCCGCTAACTGCACTGCCTATGTGTAACAGTCATATTTAGCTTCCATAACTTTATAAAGTTATACCTATTTAATACAGCAACTTTATAAAACATGCAGTCTTTGAGTTACATATATCCAACATATGTACAGCTTGTAGTTGTGAACAACCCTTGTAAAGCCTATTAAAAATTTGAGTTACATACAGTGGTTCATAATAACAAGCGGACTCTACTTTGCTATGTGCATCAAAACATTGCACGTCTGTCACCGGTTTCTTAAGTGTTCTTTTATGCATAGAAAACTATACTGTATAACTGATGTTAGATATGAACCACACCTAACTGTTCTGACTTATAAACAAATTTGACATGAACAGATTTAGGAACAGAACTGCCTTTATTTGTTTATTTGATTATAATTGATGTTGTTAAAGACATTTTTCTTCATAACAGCTTGTTGAAAATCCATTTGTGGATCAACTGAAGTATGATGGAAGTAGGAATAGAACTCACAGCCTTCGGTCTATATCACTGTTGATTTCATCAGTCACTCCCTATGTAAATTTGCATGTGAACTTGAAAATACTTTTTTTGTCTGAACAGCAAAATGTCATTCATTTAATGTTAATTAATGTTTGATGACCCCCCCCCCCCCCTTTTTTTTTTAGTGAGCCATAGGAATAATTTTTGAAAGGAAATTTATTTTTCAAATTTCCAGATTCGTTTTCAGTTAGACAGACTTTCTATGTGTGAGATGCACTCAGCAGTGGACCAGCTACCCACACTGGACATTGTCTTCCCAGATTTAGAAAATGCACCAGACAAAATTGACTTGGAAGATGAGTAAGTCAGTCATGAGCAGTGGATTTTTTTTTAATGAATTTTTGTCATTTATTTTGTTTGTCCTCATCAGCTTTGACATGGAAGCTCAGTACAGCTATGAATGATAACATTAGTAGATTGACAGAAAGAGGTTGAAACTGTACATTGAAACAAGTCACAGGCAGTACTTACATTCTGATAAGTGTATGTCTTGTGTAATTAGTGTGCTCTGTCCACAACACATTTTTATTGATTAAGAATCTAACATACAACATTATTTCTAATTCTCTTTGCAGTGTTCTTCAGGATCTACTTGATGAAAAGCAATTAAATGGAAAACAAGAGGAAGCCGTCAAACTGATTGTGGGAGGCAGAGAGCTTAAACTACCTCCAGTGTTAATCCTGGGACCATCTGGGACAGGGAAGACATTCACACTGATACAAGCAGCTAAACAGATTCTGAAACTAGAAGACTCACGTATCCTGATCTGCACAGCTTCTGACAGGTACATGGTTTCACTTTTTCTTTTCCTACAGTGTAATTGCCTTTTTAATTTCACTTTTTCTTTTCATAAAGTGTGATTGTTTGTTTATTTCCTAAGATCTGTTTGCCCTTTTTTTTTTTTTTTTCAAACTTCCTAAGGTGTGTTTGCTTCTTTTCAAATTTCCTAAAGCGTGTTTGCTTCTTTTAGAAGTATGAGTTTTCCATTTTGTGGAGTAATCAGTTATTGTACATGGAATGTTTGAAAAACTATGTTTTGTTTTCTTGTTCTCCAAGACAGCAGTATAATGCATAGCAGATTGTATAGATATTCTTCACTTTCCCTATTACACTTCGTCCATGATGCTTCTTTAAGTCCTCACTACGATTAAGAACTGTCATCTTCAGAATTTGTATAATACAGTTGCAGACTTCTCTCCCTTGTTGTGGCAAATGTTATGTCACTGTTGCCTTTCAGTTGTCAGAGATGTTTAATTTAAACCAGGTTTATTGTTCCAGCTCTAACTCAGACTTGTCTGTTGTGGCAAGCAGCTATTTCAATATTTTTATTATTGATTATGTAAAAAAAAAACAATCAGTAAGGCTGGTTAACAATTCATGTAATAAAGTATTTTCTGTGGCTTTCACATAGCTATCAGAGTACATTAGAGGGTAGACAGGATCTGAATCAGACAAAACTGGTAAAGTAAATCTTCAGATTCTCCAGCAGTTATTTGTTTTGTAAGAAAGAATGAGGAAACATTACAACAGTGTGTTTGTTAATTGTGAAAATATATGTAAATTGATTTTTACCTTTGTTTAAATGCAGTGCTGCTGACTTATACACAACGCAGCTCCTCCATAGCTGCGTGGAGGCACACCCTCTCAGAGTTATGTCCAAGTTTAGATTGATTCAAACAGTGGCTGATGCAGTTTTGGAGCACAGTCTTCTAGAAGGAGAGTGCACGGAGGCTGGAATATTCAGGACCCCAACAGTGGAAGATGTTATGGAACACAGAGTTATCATAACAACATTGAGCTGTGCAAGATATCTAGTTGACCTGGAGCTGCCAAAAGGTAAGATATATAAGTAGGTAAAGGGAATCTCCACACTCCTTTGTCATGTAGAAGAAACGAGGTTAAAATAAGAAAGTCGAAACTGAGGATGTTGTTCACATACCTACTGTGGGTATACAGAAGAATAGGCTGAATTCTGTGCACAGAGAAGAAAACAAACAGCAAGTACTAAATCAGTTGAAACAGAAAAGAGAAATGCCAAAAAACTGAAAAACTGGGTAAAATATTTTGATCAATATCAAGAGACATAATACAACAGTGAAAACCAACTTTGAGGGAAAAAAGTAAAGGTAAAGGTAAAAGTAATCGCTGTGAATTAACACCATTGATCAATATCAAGAGGCATAATACAACAGTGAAAACCATCCTTGAGGGAAAAAAGTAAAGATAAAGATAAAAGTAATCGCTGTGAAGCAGCATCATTGCACACGGTCAGACCATAAGTGCTCTTCTCCTAGTTGACTAGAGCCATAGGATTCATCCCTTTTCCTTTCCATTGGAGAAGGGCCGGAACGAGGTCCGTGCCACAGGATCATGTTGTATCATGACCGTGCTTAACCTCGTAGATGTGTTTATGTCCTGTTTTACCCGGGTATTGCACGACAACCAAAACACTCTGTCTTTGACAGGCCAGGGGATTCTGGACAAGAAAGCTACATTGAACAGGTGCTTGTGCTCCTGATGCTCGATATTAGGTTACACTCCATTTATCAGCGCTAAAGCTTTGAATTATCCGTTAAACCTGGTTAGAATTTCACCACAAGATTATATTTTGGTGTGGTCCTGTGAATCACATCCAGATAATAGGACTGGATTATAATCTGCATATGAATTAAGTCCAAAATATCGCAAATTGTTTCACTAGTTCACGGCATGTAGTACACTTGTCGCCATCTTGATCGGAAATCTAATTGACTAGAAACTGCCAGCTAGTGTTGCCATCAGTACAAACTCCTTCCTTCCCAGAGCATCAACCCTGGTACCCATTTTTTTTCTTGAGGCTGGGAGTCTTTTTTTGCGAGCCACAGTCTGTCTGCCACTGTGGGGAGTAGAAATTGAAACCAGGTTGCCTGGTTGGCAAGCGTCTAATCCACTACGCTAGCACGGCTCCCGAGGAAAAAAATGGAATGAAAAATAACAAGAAAGTTACAAGAATATAGATTGTTGGACAGCATAAAGAGTCAGCCAATTGGCTGGGTGCACTGCGAAAACACGGAACAGTAAAATGCCAAGGCAAGATGGCACATGGTGATGGTGAAAGGAAAGCATAAACTTAGACTTGTGAAGTATGTATGGTACAGTAGAGCTAAAACCCACATTAACTTCCTCAGAGCTGATCAATGATTTTATTTCTTCTATCAGAGACCTTCAGCCATATATTTGTTGATGAAGCTGGGCAGGCGTTAGAGAGTGAAGCTATTGTTCCTTTGTCACTTGCTCATGGAAGTACAAGAATTGTGCTTGCTGGAGACTACATGCAAGTAAGTCTGTAATATTTTCTCAGAATTAAAGTGAAAACTGTTTGCTAGGAAGTGAATCATGGACAATAGGCAAGTCTGCACAAAAATCATTGGAAGCAGCAGAAATTTGGTTTATTAGAAGAATGTTGCGAATCCCCTGGACAGCAAAAATAACTAATGAAGAATGTATGAGAAGAGCTGGAGAGACAAAAAACCTTGTCAGAAAGATAAGAGAGAGACAATATACTTTCATAGGACATGCAATGAGAAGAGGGGGCATTGAAAATATTATAACAACAGGAAAAATAGAAGGAAGAAGATCAAGAGGAAGACCAAGAGAAACGATACTGGACAGTCTGACGTGATGGTGTGAGAGGAGATCACCAACTGAACTGATGGCCTGCATGAAGGATCGGGTACTCTGGAGAAGCATAATAGCCAACGCCAGTCGGCACGGCACCTGATGATGATGATGATGATGAGGAAAAATTCCAGGATCCAGAAGTGTAGAAATAATATGATAACTGTGTGAAAAATAGATGGACTCGGGTGTTTTGTAAACATGAATTAATAACCATCTTTAGTTTGCCCTGTCACATGGCATGGGTTATCATGCTTCTCCATAGATGTTTTTTATTAGTTTAGTTGATGATTTTCCCTATCACATGTTTGTGCCATGCTGTCAGTTTCTCACTCAAACTTACTCAGTTTATTTTTCCATTTATGCCTCATTTTGTGATGTTTTCAAGCCCAATCTTGTCTCATTACATGGCCAGTGACTATTGACTGTCTTTTAATTGTAATTAAATTAATTTTTTTTTTCTGTGGTTTTTGCCACATACTTCACTTTGTCACCTTCTGTGCACTAGGTATCCTCATCTAACCAACTACACAACTCCAGTGATGTGAAGTTTGTCTGTTGTCTATAAACAAGGCTCCTCTGTCATAGGTATTCTCAACAGTCATCTCAGTGATGTCACTGCCAGGGTATTGTCTGTAAAAAGACATAAAGAATATTTCCTTTATAGTAGTGCATCATCATCTGTAATCACAACTGTAAAACAACCAAGATTCCACCTGAAGAAACTGAATAAGTAAAAACCAACATACTTTGTGGTTCCATACATGTAATGTTGTCTTAATGCCCAGACATTACAGTTCTCAGAGTTAGATTCTGCCTTCATCATAGTGAAGAAAATAAATGAACAGTTGTGCCTAGCATATCATAAAGTGGACTTCTTCGTAAAATGTGTAAGATGTTATGAAAAGCGCAGTGTGTTCTGAAAAAAGTGAAATTTGTTATGATGGCTTCTTACAGTTTGAGATCATTGAAATGTTGTCTACAAGTGAAATAGAACTAGTATGTGAAACAGAACTGAATCTATAACAGCTGTGTTAACCTTTTCATGGCTACTGCCAGTAAAATTAAGATGTTTGGTATAATGCATTTGGCTTTCACAGCTGTTGCCACAAATATTTGGAAAATACCATGCGTCATTTTTCACTTGCTATTGTTAATCAAAGGTCAGTAGTTTGAACACAGTGAAAGCACAGCAAATAGTGACCATGAATTGTATAACTTCCACACACTGTCTATCAGTTTATTTTAAATTTTCCAATGTTTTTGAACCTTAGTCTTGAAAAGGTTAATTATGTCTCTCCAGCAGTTTTTGAATTAATAGTTTACCTTATTTGTCTTTCTGTGATGTAATGTTTTACCTGATTGTTTTCTTGTATCATCTTATGTTTTAGTTGATTTGTTCTTCTATGACTTAATGTTGATTATTTTCTTCGCATCATCTTATGTTTTAGCTGATTTATTCTTCTATGATCTAATGTTTTACCTCATTTGTTATCAGATAAATCCAGAGGTATATTCAGATTTCTCAAGGCAGCAGGGATTCCATGTGTCTCTCTTAGAACGACTACATGAATTGTATCCAAAGGAGTGTTCTTATAGGGTATGATAGATCTGTTTAATTTCACTACAGTAATGTAGTGTATCTTATACACTTTTACCATTTTAAATCTTTGAACCTGAATCTGTACAGTAGGAGGGTGAACAGTTTTGTCCTGCTTGAAATCAGAGTAGTGAGTCTTGATTCTATAGTTGTACAGTGTGAAATGCCTGATTCCTTGTACAGTGTGAAATGCCTGGATTCCTTGTACAGTGTGAAATGCCCGATTCCTTGTACAGTGTGAAATGCCTGGATTCCTCTGTGAAATGCCTGAATTCCTCACACAGTGTGAAATATCTGGATTCCTCATACAGTGAGAAATGTCTGGATTCCTCATACAGTGTGAAATGTCTGGATTCCTCATACAGTGTGAAATGTCTGGATTCCTCATACAATGTGAAATGGCTGGATTCCTTGTCTGATTGAAAATCAGACATGAAACTTTGTGTTTACAATAATAGACCTACTTTGGGAATGCAGAATCCTAGAGTTTCTTTTTTTTTCTTTACTGGAGATTGATGATAGTTAAAAATTTGTTTTCTCATGAAGGTGTTAACTTTGAATCTGTTAACTTTAAATCACACAACAGAAAAAGCATGTAAAAGTTACAAAAATACATATGGTGAAGAACCCCTTTGAGTATCACCAGACAAGGTGAATACTAGAGAATGAAAGAGACCTGTAAACTTGGAATACATGAGGTTGACTAATGGTTAGAAGCATATAATCATTTGTATCTAAATTGTACTGAGAGAATGTGAGTTAGCTAGCATGTTATTAACCTGTAATGGAGCTTCTTGATGATGTTGTCCAACACTGAGTACAGTCATTATTTGTAAATCTTAAAATGTAAGAGAGGCTCAGATATTTGTAAGAAAATAGTAATTAATACACGCTATAACTTTGTTTGTCTGTATCATGACAGATTGTGGTGGGTGGCAGTTTAGTGTCCCTGAGACATCACATTTTCACTTTCCCTGCTAACTTTAGTGTCTCTGGACATGAATTGTATCATAAATGTCAGCTATATCTTGTCCATGAAGAGCAAGGTTTTACAGTAAATTTGGAATATGCCATTCAGAAGAGATTGATGAGAAGCCATTAATTTATGTCTTGGTAGATGAAGTAATCCAAGTAATTGTCAACAATTCAGGCAATTTGTGTCGTGGTAGATGAAGTAGCCCAAGTAATTGTCAACAGTTATAGGTAATTTTAAAGTTAGTGTTTAGAAAAAAAAAAACAAGAAAGAACAAAGTCAGAATGTGAATACAAAGAAAATGTTTCCAATCATTGTCCACACCAGCAACATCTTTGATGAACAAGAGATGGAGCCTCCAAGAACAGTTTCATAAACAAAAGCAACAAGTCTCAGAGTGAGGGTTCTAGCTAGCACTTAAACTAAACATTTGTAAGACAGAGTCTTTGACTTTAAATGTAAACATTACAACAGATTTGAGGTGCTTCTGTTAGAAACATTGGTACTGAGTGCTAGGAGTTGATTTAGAATTATAATAGTTGAGTGAGTCATTTGTTCTATTCATAAAGGTGAAAAATGTTCTCTGCCATTACAGATGGTAATGTGTGAGATCTATAACACACAAGCAGCCATTGTAGAGTTATTGTCTGATCTGTTCTATGACAATAAGCTTGTCTCCAATGGAACCTCTTCAGCTCATGAGCAGTTTTACCCTTTGACCTTCTATGCTGTCAAGGGAGAGGAAATCCAACAGGGAGACATCTCAGGGTTTTACAACTTGTCTGAGGTAAGGTTGTGGAGTGTTGAACTATACTTAAATTCTAGAAATTTCCTTGTATCTCATTTGTTTTAATACCAGAGATTAGATATGCTGATGACACAGTATTACTGCTCACAACACAAAAAGGAATGGAAAAACTAATTATATCAGTCCATAAGAATGGTGAAGAGCAAAACCTCTATCTTAATGAGAAGAAAACTAAATTGATGACAACTGACAAAACAAATAAGGCAGCTGAAATATGTATCAGTGAGGAAAATTGGAAGAGGTGGAGAGTTTTGATCATTATTAACTAATAATGGAAATACAATGAAGGAAATTAAAAGGAGGACATCTATCACTCTTCAAAAAGTAAAACAACTAAAGAAGCTGTGGAGAGGAATAGACAGAACTACAAAAGTAAGATTTTTAAGGGCATGCATCTTTCCCATAGCAGCATATGCCTGTGAGACCTGGACACTTAACAAAACAGCTGAGAAACACATAAATGCCTTTGAATGTAAATGCCACAGAAGAGTTCTTAAAATATCATGGACACGAAAAAGAACAAATATATCCATACTACAAGAACTTAATATTGAAGAAGGCTGGCTAGTAAAGAAGATTAAACAGAGAAAACTTAGATATTTTGGACACATTAAACATCATGAGAATTTAGAGAAGACCGTCTTGGAAGGGAACATAATAGGAAAAAGAAAGAGAGGAAGACCAAGGCGAAGATGGCTGTAAGACATCGTTGATTATCTGTAAGTGAATGCATCAGCAGCAGGCCATCTTGCTGACAAATTAGAGGCCTACAGGGGAGCTGTTAGGGAGGCAAAGTTCTGCAAGGGACATGCAAATGATTGAGTGACTGACTCATTCATTTTCCTGTATTAGGCAAGTATTTTCTGTCACGGCTGATGTTGAGTTTTTGTTGAGATGATGTTGAGCACAAATTTTGTTTGGAAAAAAGACATTGAATAAGTTATTTATTGTAGAATGTGTTCGAGGCTGAGAGACATCATTGTTGCATTATGTTAGATCATGGTTCTCTTTTGTTTGTTTCAGGTGTCTGAGGTTGTTGACCGTGTTGGTGAGCTCATAAAGAAGTGGCCCGATGTATGGGGTTCTTGTGATCAAAATGGAATTGTTGTTGTTGCTCCATATTGTGATCAGGTTTGTGCTGCTATAGAGGATAACAAGATAAACATACACTGGCTTTTATCTGTTTAGTTTCACAAGTTTTCTTTGCAGTTTAGTAATCTTTAGTTGCATATGATAGGACTTATGCACTTAAAAGTGAAAGTTAGGTAGGAGTAACCTTGAAAAATTCTGGACAGAACACACCTGATGTGAGAGAAAGGAAAGCTGCAGAAGAGTCATTGAGCTCTTGACCCATGTAAGATGAGCAGCCATATATCCACATCATGATAACACACTGACCACTTAGCACTGAAGCATTACTTTTTTTTCTTAATTGCAATAGTATAATAACAATTCCACTTTGTGTTGATACTAAATGACCTGTTTTCTTATAAGAGGATTGGACTTCTGACAAATGCTAGTAGATCACACAGACAGGATTTCAGTAGCAAAAAAAAAACTCAGCTAAAGACAGGATATTTAGAACTGCAGAAGTAAATAACATATGCAGAAAAAATAAATGAAGATTCAAGGATGAGCTTAAGATAAAACCAAGAATAATGAAGTAACCAAATACCAGAAATTAATTACAGTTCAGTTCCAAGAAATCTTGGATTATACAAATTCTGCCTTAATAGATGCTTAAAATCTTACTGTACTAAACCACCAAGGATTTCAGAATCTCTTTTTGTTTTTTGTCTCATGATAGTATGTTCGACATTTATTTGTTTTAAGATAGCGGCTTGATTAGCAGACCAGATAGTGTGAACCACACTATCCTAATATTGTCATGTTGTTCATGAGCAAAGAGGCAGATCATTATATTTCTTTAACCAAAAGAGTTGCTTGTTAATCTTTAAAATGAAGATTTTTCTTTTCAAGTAGTCTGTTTTCACATTGGTAACTTCTTATCATTTTTCTTAGGTCTCTGAAATCATGGCAGAGCTTAGAAAAAGGAAGCTGTTAAATGTGGATGTTGAAAGAGCTTCAAATATGCAAAGTAAGTGATGTTTATATTTGTATGCAGGTTAGGTGATGTTTATCTCTGTATGCAGAGTAAATGTTTACTGCTGTTATCACACTTTTAAAGTAAGTGTAAAATATTTCTTGTAAAAACATCAAAAACTAATTATAACCAAAAGGAAAAAGACATCAAAAATCCTTTTTTTTCCAGCAGAAAACAGAACATTTTTAGAACATTTCATGAAAAGACAAAAGCTAGAGAACTGACAATCAGTAGTAAACCTGAGGGCAAAAAAAAAAACAAAAAACAAAACAAGAGACCACAATAAGAAAAAAAATATCTGTCACTGAACAAGGCAACTGTTCTGATAAGATGTACTGGATGGTTAGATATGATTGCCAGTGTACACTGAATGAATGAATGAATGAACATGTAAGAGTAGCAGTGAACATGCTGTCTGTTGCAGCATTCCTGTGTGAAAACTAAACAGTTTGTTACTTCTCTTGTAGTTAAAATTTAGAGTTCAAGTGATAAGTTACTGCAGACAGGATTCACAAAGAGCAGAGATAACAATCATTACATATTACATTTGTCTGTACAGATTATTTGTGTTGTTGTCAACATGAGATTTGTAAAATGCATTGTTCCAAATAACTGTAGACAGCCATGAATGGGCCTTCAGATTGAATAGAAGAGTTCTTTATGCACAGATGTGACTTAAAGCAGTATGACAAGTTGTGTTTAAAGTGCTTAGAATAGTCCGAGAAATTTCTTCTGAAAAGAATTTGATTTTGATGTTAGTATAAGAAATTCATCGGCCCCCAAGTGCATAACAAGTTAAGATTATTCAATTCAAATGTGATATCCTCCCCCATTTATGCATGTGAAAGCTGGAAATCAAATGCCTCAGGAAAATACTTGTTAAAAAGTGGAATGAATTTAAGAACAACACAGAAATAAGATAGATGAACAAACAACAACCTGTCTCATGGATGATCAGAAAAAGAAGATGGACATATATAGACTATGTGATGAGAAAAACAATCAGAGAGTACCAAAACAAGCTATCAAGTGGAGCACAACAGGCCAAAGAAAAAGAGATCGACCACATGAAATTCTAAAGAGGACATTGTTAAGAGAAGCCAGTTTAGCAGGCATAACATCCCTTGATGAAGTTGAAAAACTTGGTGAAAACAGGAAAACTTGGCAAACAACTATGCGAGCCCTATGTGACATTTAACAGTAGAGGATGTAAGATGTAAGATAAGCTCTGGTTTCATATAGAATTTTGTGTTTTTCGTATGCAGACAAACGGTATCGAGTAGTTATAGTGTCAGTTACAAGGACACGACTTACCTGTCGCTCGGACTCTGGTATGGAAGATTACATGAGCTATGGCTTCTTGTCTGACTTGAAGCTACTGAGTGCAGCCCTCAACAGAGCTCAGTCACTTGTAGTGGTCGTGGGGGACCCTGTGTCCATGTGCCTCGTTGGCAAGTGCAGGTAATTGTGGGAATTATGAGGTTCTTTGTACAGAAATTAAACAAAACCAAACCTTTTAAATTTCATATTCATGTGTGATGAGTTCTTTTTGATGAGCAAGAAGACAGAAGATAAAAAATGGTAGACTGGATTATATTTTGTAATGGATCACAATAAAATCTCATTTGCAGTTATCGTAATCTCTTTCACATTTCTCAGTGCATGCTTACTCTGTGGCTACAGAAGTCTTATTGTGTAGGTTAAGCAAATCCCTCACATTTTCTACAAATGTGGCACAACTTTTTTCAGGTCCTTTATCTCAAATCTTGAAGGTCTTTTTATTCATGTAGAAAATACAAAGAAGTGTGTGGAGATTATTTGCAGACACGACTTGGGAATATCCATAGCTTTCATCTTCTGTGCTCTCAGTTGACATAACTGCCATGGGACATCAGTATATGTCAGAGTCCAGCACTGCTCCAAGTCTAAGTAATTGTATTGTTTTCTGTTGAGCCAATGTGACTTGGGCAAACTCCTGTTTTCATACAACTGAATTTCTTGCAACGTTCTGATAGCTTTATGTGTTAAACCTTTGTGCCTACCATCCAGGCTAATATTCTCCATTTCTGGAGGTGATTTTCCTTAACACAGCATGCCAGGTACCCAGTGCTTTCAGTCCATTGCCATTGATTGAGCCCCTTTTTTATTGTGAAGGTAATTCATATGTATAGTGTTTAATCCAGTAAGTATAATAAATGTTGAGATTTGAAATTTTTCTGAACTTGACAATACATGTTAATAAAATATTTCAATATTACCCTTATGGTGTTAATAGTTTCAAATGCAATAATGTTTCATCAATTCCCATTAGGAAAATTTGGGAGCATTTTCTAGCAGTTTGTGATTACAACAAAAGCCTGCATGGCATCTCATGGGAGTCTCTGAAAGAGCAGCTTAACCAGGCTGAGCTTGCAAAGTCTTGGACCCTTAACCCACATGCCCCGGAGTTTGTGCCCAATCAGCCATACAATAGTTCCTACGCACAACAACAGGACCATGGGTATGTGTATGTGGGTCAGACTGGAGCATGGCCTGGTCAGAGATTGTTTCCAGGACGGCCGCTTCCTCAGGTTTGTATTAACCTTTTCATATTCTTTTATCAAAGATTTCTTGGACTAATTTAGATCTTCCAGCCCTGCGTCAGAGTGCTCTTAGACACATGGTTCAGTTTAAAAAGAAAAAAAAACATTCATCCAAACTTAATTCATGTTCAGCATAAGCTAAAAAAACAAACAAAGCAATATTAAACAAAATATAAGCAAACAGAGAAACTGTAGACAAGCAGAAGCTGTTTCTCCTCACTTTCAATACAGTCAAACCTGGGCCATGCTGAATCACTTCTTGTAGATTACAGTTAAGACCTCGGATATTTTTTGATATACACATTGTATCTCAGATTTCAGTTTATACAGTGTTTCTGAATTTGTGTTTCAAATATAAGTGACTATTTCACTTGTCTCAGTTGTGTACTTAATATAAAACAGAATAGTCAGTGAGAAGATGATGATTGTGTGGACATTAAGTCACGTGACACTTAATCAGTGACACGTAATCACTTGGGGAAGAGTTAGGTTAGGGGATAGGGTTATGGTTTACATGTCACGTATCACCAAACATGAACATGTAACCTGCTATTTAAATGTATATGCCAGTTAATAAAGAGAAAAAAAAAATTATTTACTTCTGTGAATTTCACCTTTTGGTGGAGGTCAGGAACCTAACTAACCTCTACCTCAAGAGTTGCCAATGTTGTGGCATCAGCAAACTCACATTGGCCAGAAAATATGTTCTAAGAGGTTAGTGGGTACTCCAAACCTTTACTCTTCTGCCACTGATTTCTTCCAGCTGTGATAGTTCCAGGTTCATTTTAAACTAGCACTTGAGCATTGAAGATGAGAGATATATTATAGTTTATTCAGTATTTTTATATTGAGAAATGTCAGCTTGGTACACCATAGATAATACAGTGTTTACCTCAGTGAATATTAGTGACATCACATTGCCTTCATTCATTATTTGTCATGTTACTACTGAAAAAAAAAACAACAAAACACTGATAGATGATTTCTCATGTTTTCACAGATGCTTTCTCCAGGGTATCACTGGCCCATGTTCTACCCACTGAATCCAGGGATGATGTATCAGTCCCCGTTTTTAAATAGAGGAATCAGATATAACAAGCAAATGTTGAGTCGGTTTGTGTCTCCAGGCGGAGGACTTCATTATTCCAGAGGTGCAGGCCCCATGAAAGAAAGCAAACCCCACATTGTGGAAATGCCAGGTAGTGGAGTCACAAGGACCTCATGGAAGAGAGGAAGGTTTGAATACTACACCCCACAGATGCATATTTTACCACCAGCACCTTATGGTTACACATCTCTTCTACACCCACATCAGGTCACTGGTGGCTATTTTTACCCCATGAAAGACCCCAGAAACTTACCACTTGCTTCAATGCAGGCAAGCTACCATCCATATATGATACCACCTCATCAACCTTCAGGAATAATACACCATTCAAGTGAAGGATTTGCACCTGCCTATATGTATAGACTGTCACATGACAACCAGCCCACACAGTCAGTCAGTGGTCATGTTCCTTATGAGGAAATGGATGCAGCTGGAGATAGATCTGACACTCTTGACAGTAATGAGAGCCTCAGGTTTACAGAATCTCCAAATTCTAAATTTCAGTTGCTGCCAAATGTGAAGCACATTCCAACTTACTTGCAAGGGAGACCTGCAGACATATCACCTGAGGCTTCTGGTAGCCATGCTGGAAGTTCCTCAGTCAGCACTTCTTATGGATCTCAGATGTTGCTTGGAGATGAAAGAATTGCAGCCTTGTCCAGTAGACCATACAGTCCAGCCAATTATGGCAATGAGAGGAATGGACCAGATGATGTACCACAAGAAAGATCATTTAGTCCGGCAGATGCCACCAAGGAGCATCTGGTTTCAGGAGATGTAGGACTCTCCAGATCTTACACACCCACAAATAGCTGCATCCTAGAGGAAGACACACAGAATAGCCATGAAAAACCTCCATCTCCTTCACAGGCCAGGTCTGATGATTCTTCAAAAGTGTCTTTAGTCGATGGTCAGACAGATCATGAACTGGGTTGCAACAACTTTGATGGAACAGCAAAGCTAAACTCTAGTAGAAAGACCCCAAACCTGACATTGCGCACTGGATTCAGTCGTCAGTTCAGTGACGGCCTGCCAACTCCTGCAGTCATTACCAACATGATTCAGATGATTGATGAAAACATTGAAGAAGACTTTGCAGAAGATGGGTCTCCGTTGTCTGTAAGGAAAGAACGCAAGTCATGTTTGAAACTCAAAATGACAAACACAGAAAGACTTCAGCTGCAACAGCAGATCACTGGTAGCAGCAGTGTTTCATCCTCATCAACTTCACCATCAGAAGAGGACTTCCACCTCTCTCATGCTGGCATAGTTGATCAGACTGATCTGAATCAGGGATCTACTGCAGATTTAGTAGCACAGCTGGAAATACAGACGCCCCGAACTCCAAAAGGTTTTATGACTCCAGGAACTGAGGGACAAGTTGATCCTTTTGGAATTCTGAAATCTTTACACATCGGAGAAGGTCCTTTTTAACTCTTCCTGTGCCATAGTCGCTATAGTGATAACTTCCGGTTACTGAGTTGCATGCCATGGTCGTTATAGTGACAATTCATTTGTTTCAATAAAACAACCAGTGTAATATTTAGATTGTACATATTTCATCTACGTTTCCGGTGACACTTTTCAAAATGGTGAAAGAGTCCTTAATTACAAGTGATGCCGAGCAAGAAAAAGGAAGAGAAAAATCGAAAATTTTCAATTTTTGATGATGTAGATAGGGGTATGGACATGACCTGTGACCACTCCACTGCTCTTGAATGTATCCCAAGTAGATCTAGGCATATTAGATGACTGGAGAAGTAGTTAGGAGGTTATTTCAGACATTAATTTAGCAAGAATGCAACATAGGATCACAATATGAGATCGACAAGTAGATCTAGACATCTCAGATGGTAAGTAGTGTAGATCTAGACCTAGCCAATGGTGAGCTTGGCACAGTCAGTGTCTAAAAACATCACATTACTTCTTTTTTCCTAAAAAACTCTGCATTTATGAAATTTTCATACATTTAGTTATACTTTGAGACATAATAAGTACACAGAAGTCATCTAAATACTATTTTCCATTCCATTTTACAACTATACCCCCTAACATATCAAGACCCGCGCTTTTAATCTGGCACCAACTGAACGTCCGCATTTCTTCCTGTGGCCACAGGAAGAGTTAAGAGGATGTAGGTCTCTGTTTAATCCATTTAAAAAGTGAAATAAGTTTAAGTTTTTTTGAGGAGTTTTATTATACTCAAAAATCAGATATCACCACCAACAATAATGTTTCATGATTCAGATTGTTTCATGAATCAGTGTTATCTTTTCTTTGTTTGTCATGATAATTTCATGAATCATTATGCAGATGTCTGCTAATTTTATGAATCTTTATGCAAGTGTATGTGATATTTTTTTCATTAACATCTTACTTATCATAAAGTTTGTTATTGGCATGAAACAAAGAATCAATAAATTAGATGATTAGAAATCTATGGCTGTGAAAAGATTTCATTCTGTCACTAACTTTTCAAACACAGAAACCCTTTTTGCACTTTAAAAAAAGTAATAAGAATGGCAACTTTTTTGGTACTTCATTGTCTGTCTTCTTCATAAAAAAATAAAGGATGATGAATTAAGACATTTACAAATAGCTAGTTGTTTATAAACTTCTTTCTTGTTAATCTTTACTAGAGAATATGAATATATTTTAAGCATGTTGATTTAGTTTAATAGAGAACATTTTGATATGTGATTGTTGGTTCCAAATGTTTTATATTAGTTGACAGGTAATCTACATAGTTATCTCCACTGAGAACAAGTTCATATTTGTAAAGCCATATTAATTCTTGTATTGTGTCAACTGAATGGATTCACTATGGCACAGCTTATCATAGATCATCTAGCTCCATATATAAATTGTATAATATAGTATAATATATATTTTAATCCAGAAAATATACAGCAAATACTTTAATGTATGGACTTTTATAATAGGAAATCATATATTAAAAATCATTGATTTTTTTGTAGAAAGGAATTAGATATTAAAAACCATGGGCTTTTTTTTTTTTGTAGAAAGGAATTAGATATTAGAAACCATTGATTTTTTTGTATAAAGGAATTAGATATTAAAAACCATAAACTTTTTTTGCAGGGAATCAAATATTAAAAAAAACCACATGCTTTTATAGAAGTAAAACAAATATGAAAATACTGCAGACTTTAACGGAGGGGAGTGAGATTTTAGCAACTATGGAGATTTTTAAAAAAAATATTGTATAAAATAAGTGCTGCAGCCATACATGAATGAAGTTCTATTGTTTTAAAGAAGGCAATTAATTCCCTGAACATTTGAGAAGCTATGCAAAAAAGTATTTGACATTGAGAGGTTACTTTGTTTATCATGTTATGTACTGTGGAGTAATTGCTTGATGTAGTTTTTATGTTTATTTGATGTTATATTTATCTTGTGTATTTTATGAATGATTTTAAAAAACCCCTGTTATTGAATTTAATTTCCTTTCAGCCCATGTTGTTTGCAGAGAAATTTTGCAGCACAAAGTCTTTCATTCTGTAGCAAAATTCTTTGCTTTGCTGTACATCATCATCATCATCAGGTGCCGTGTCGACTGGCGTTGGCTATTATACTTCTCCAGAGTACACGATCCTTCATGTAACCCATTAGCACAGTTGGTGATCTCCTCTCACACCATCCCGTCAGACTGTCCAGTATCATTTCTCTTGGTCTTCCTCTTGATCTTCTTCTTTCTATTTTTCCCGTTGTTATAATATTTTCAATGCCCCCTCTTCTCATTGCATGTCCTATGAAAGTATATTGTTTCTCTCTTTTTTTTTGACAAGATTTTTTTCTCTCTCCAACTCTTCTCATACATTCTTCATTAGTTATTTTTGCTGTCCAGGGGATTCGCAACATTCTTCTAATGACCACATTTCTGCTGCTTCCAATGATTTTTGTGCAGATCTGTCTTTTGTCCATCATTCACTTCCATATAACAAGATAGATTAAATATAGCATTTTAGGACTTGTTTTCTAACATTCATTGATAAGGATGTGTTGCATAATATATTTCTCATTCTCTGAAATGCAGTCTTTGCTTGGCCTATTCTGTTCTGCATTTCCTATCTGAAGTTATTACTGCTCCAAGGCATTAACATTTTTTTGCATCTGCTTTAGAATAGTTCCATTTAATTTTATAGTGCATGTTGGTGGATTCTGTTTCTTAGTTATAACCATAGTCTTTGTCTTTTATTGTTTAAAGTAAAGCCTTTCTGTTCACTTCCTTTAGTGACTTTATCCAAGAGATTCTGCATGTCTTGTTGGTTCTCATCTATCAATACTGTGTTGTCAGCATACTGAAGGTTATTAATATTGTATCCTCCAATTTTTATACCTGTTTCTGTGATGGTCTTTCTTAGAATATTCTCGCTGTACAGAGAAAAAAGGTCTGGAGATAGTACACATCCTTGTTGCACCCTTTGTTTTATAGGTTGATATTTTCCAGTTCTATTTTCAACTCAAATTACTGCTTCTTGCTGCCAGTATGGATGTTTTACAATCCTCAGGTCTTTGCCATCTATATTGATGTCTTCAAGCATTTTAATAATTTCATTATGTTTCACTTTGCCTTGGTGTAATTAATGAAGCATAAGTAGAGATCTTTCTATACTTCTAAAGCTCTTTCTGTTAGTGTTCGTAAAGCATAAATGGCATTGTGTGTTCCCTTTCCTTCAGCAAATCCAAACTGTTCATCTGCTGTTTCTATTTTTATCTTTTTCCTTGTTCTTCTCATAATAATTCTCAGAAGTAGCTTTGTTATGTGACATGAAAGGCTAATAGTCTGGTGGTCATCACATTCCTTTGCACCCGATTTCTTTGGTAGTGCTATAAACATGGATTTAAGGTCACTGAGCATATAGCCACTGTTGTAAATGTCATTCAGTAACTTATTTTTATTCCTATCTCCTCTAGAGCTTCTATTTCTTCTATTGTTATATTATCAGGCTCAGTCGCTTTTCCTTTCTTCATGTGTTTGATGGCATCTATGATTTCATCTTCAAGTATTGGTGGTCCATCACAGTTTTCAGTATCTGGTGTTAATTCTGGTCACAAAATCATTTTTTATGTTTGTAAAGATGGTATTAACTCTTAAAGGCTGGAATTTTTTTTAGGCACTTTCACCAGAATTAATTTCTCGTGAAAAGTCTTTACACATTGAAGACACATGTGTGATAACATGAAACTGAAGGTAAATGAATGCAGAATTCTAATTTAAAGAAATATTTGACTTGTTTTGAATATGATGTAAACATTTCTGTTAAAAAACTGCACTTGTTTTGACTAAATAATGTTTCTGTAGATTAGAAAAAAATGATAATTTACTCAGTAAGATTGCCTCATAAATATAATCCAAAGTACTTGAAAGGCTTCCAGAATAAAAATAAACTCAAATATGAATAAAATGTCCAAATTTCAGCTTCTTACTGTTAACAGTTTATATTTTACATTCAGTCTAGTATAGCATGTTGTTTGTGAAAAATGTACATTTATTTACAGTTGGAAACCAAGGTAGCATATTATACATTCTTGTTGCTGAATTTGAACTTTTTTCTTCTATAAATATCCTATATGCATGCTATTCAAATAAAGCTTACAGGTGCCATATGTTGAAACAGACTTTGGGATGAAGATGAGGTTGATCACTGCACTTTTCACAAAAAACAAAAACAAAAAATGTTCCTAAACTAGAGCCTTGATCAAGATAAGATTCCAACCTGTTCGTCACTGATTCATGAATACTGTTATTAAACTCATCCAGCATGCATAGTTCCCTAACTTTCTTCTGATGATAAAAATACTGTCACACTCATGTGACACTGTTGGCATGTTTTGTTTACAAAATAAACAATCAACCAATCGTGACTGTCAACTTACTACTTGAATTTAAGCAACAAAAAAAAGATCACAAAGGAAAAATCAAAGTATCCACATTTTAAAAATATTATTTGAAGTCATTCTTTAATTAAAAAGTCTTTAGAACTTATACACGAAACAAAGTTATACTGAAATCTAAATTGACAATGTCATCATTGTTTTGGCACACTGAGCTGACAGAAGAATAATATCATAATTTTGGCTTTAAGAGTTAAAGATGTTTAGATGCTAACAAATAAATTTGACTTTTAATATAAAAAAATAAACTGTATAACTGTATACCATATTCACATATGTATTTTTCATAAAACTGTTTTCATGTTTAAGTACAGAATATCAATTGTTGCTGTACCTTGCTGAAATCTGTTTAGTTTTTAATCTGTCATGAGCTATTTAAATGGCTTTAACTTTTTTTTTTTAACAAAATAACTGCAGTTGCAAGTTCACAATTTTAAACTGGTAAATGCTAAAATGCTGTTTCCTGACAAAACATTATAGTTGAGATCTTTTATTACAAAATGTGATCATGGATCTAGTTTGGTGGGCTGAGAGTTTGTGTTGACACTGGTTGCTTTAACTGTAACATATTGTTATCTCATTTTCTTCATATCAACATAAAGTCACCATTTAAATCATTCAGCCATGACTGGGAATTTGCATTTTTGGAGCAGTGAAGCATTATTTGGTGCAGGAGAACCATTTTTATTTTTAACATTCTCATGGTCAAGACTTGGAGTGTACTTTGACAAATATCTTCATTATATAGAACTAAAATGTTTTTCTAAATTTGTAAGAAAGTGCCTTGTTTGGTGTTGGTGATATATTTTGAAATAGAAAAGCCTCATATATTTCTGTTATGATTGTGGCTGAAAACTCCTATTTTGTGGGAAGTTTTTACACTGGTGTACATATAAGCTTGATCCATGCAAGAATCAAATCAATGAAGTCTTTCTTGTTTTTTAGATAACAACAGCATGTATTGTTTTATATACTCACATGTAATGCCATACAAGTTTACATATGTTTGCTAAAGAGTATTAATAATGACAGAAATGACTTTTACTCTTAGAAAACAGTTTTGAAGCAGATAAATTTGTTTGGTTTTTTTTAAGTTGCAAGGTAAATGTTGGCTTATTGTGGAAGTTGCCAGGTAAAATATTGGCTGATTGTGGAAGTTGCTAGGTAAATGTTGGCTGATTGTGGAAGTTGTCAGGTAAATGTTGGTTGTTTGTGAAAGTTGCCAGGTAAATGTTGGCTGTTCATGAAAGTTGCCAGGTAAATGTTGGCTGTTTGCCATGCTTATGTTGGCTGTATGTGGAAGTTGCCATGCATCATATCATTTAGCACAGTTTCTCTCATAGATACTGATATTTCATTGGCACATTTGGTGCCTTAACAGCAAACCATTTTTGCATTTTACGATGCACAATCTCTGATCTTGGTGTCTTCTTGCTCCTGAAATGATGCAGGACATCTACACAGAGTTGCTGTTCTTGCTGCACAGACTTTTGCTGGTTCTTCCTAGTTCTTAGGCAGATATAAACTCATTGATGACTTACAAATATCTTTATACTGTATCTCAGTTTTTATCCATTTTATGACCTGTTTCCCACTAATATTTGCTCGGAGATATGTTTGTCATCTATTCTTGGTACTTGCCCTGGACAGTTTACTAAACACAACATTCATATTGTTATGTAATTTGCAGAGATGAATCTAAGAGGGATGAATCAGAAAGAAACTGCAGATATAGGAGATGACATAACCAATGAAAAATATATGAAAAGCCTTTTTGACTTCCCTTGAGTGTTTTTCATATATTTTAATAGTTACTTCCTAATTTATGTTCTTGAAAAAATTAACTACGGGCTATATAATGCTAAATGACTGATGGGCAATGTTCCCTCTAAGGGTTTGCGGTCTGTGTGCAAAATGTTCAGCTCATGTGCAAAAAATATTATGGGTGCAAATGTTCACAGTAATGTTATATATATATATATATATATACACATATACACACACTGTAAAGGCCTGTACATTTAATAACAGGATAGACCTGTACTTTTCAGCAGTGGAAATTCATCTGCCCATTTATTTTAATTATCCTCTATTCTCTGTATGCTCACTTGCCTCGTCAGTACTACCAAAACCATTTTTCGGCAGTGGTATGAATACAGATCTTTTCCTTTCTTTTGGCCAAATAAGCACATATGAGGGATGATTGACAAGTTCTTGGCATAAGGTACAACAGATTATTTGTGGACAACTGTTTTGGGTTATTTCTCAACATAGTCCACTTGCAAGTTTATGCACTTAGTCCAGCGATCCTAGAACATATGGATCCCTTCTTTGTAAAAGTCAGCATCTTGTGCCAGTAGAAAGTGGTCTACAACATGAATGACATCATCATTTGAAGCAAATTTGCGACCACTGAGATCCTTTTTTAGTTTGGTAAACAGGTAATAGTCCGAAGGCGCCAAATCTGGGAATTAAGGAGGATGTTCAATAAGCTGAAAGCCACATTCATGAATGGCAGCCATTGCCACTGCCGACTTGTGAACTGGAGCATTGTCTTGATGAAAGAGAACTCCTCTCGCTTTTCCTTCAGTTTGACCCGCAGTTGCTTCACAAGATTAGCGTAATAGGCCCCAGTGACTGTTCTGCCTTTTTGAAGATAGTCTACCAATAGCACACCTTCTGAATCCCAGAAGATGGAAGCCATCACTTTGCCTGCAGACAGAACCACCCTTGCTTTCTTTGGAGGTGGGGATCCATGATGTTTCCACTGCTTTGACTGTTCTTTGGTTTCTGGTTGAAAATGATGAACCCAAGTCTCATCCATAGTCACAGATTGCTGAAGAAACTTTTCAGGATCTGTAGAAAAATGGCCAAGATTGCCTCTTGACAAGTTGAGACGCTGTCGTTTATGATCAGCTCCAAGAAGTTTCGGGACCCATCGAGCAGAGACCTTTATCATTTGAAGATCATTGTGGATAATGGCATGAACACATTCTTGGGAGATGCCCAACTCAGTAGCAATGTACCGCTCAGTTACACGTCGATTCTCCATTATCATGTCATGGATTCTGCAGGTGGTTTCATTGGTGGATACCATTCGTGGTCTTCCTGGATGGGGATCATCTTCCAGACTCCCTTCCATGTTTGAATTGAGCTGCCCATTTCTTCAGTGTGCTGTAAGAAGGGGCACTCTTCCCTATTGTCTCTACCATATCCTCATGGATCTCCTTCGATGATAAGCCCTTGATGCAGAGGTAGCGAATGACTGCTCGATGAGAAATGTTATCCATTTTCTTGATTTATGCCTCCCCTTACCACTTCAGTAGCCTGTAAAAAAAATTGGTTGCAGTTAATTTCTTGAAATTTGGTGTTTAATCTTACATTAACCTGATCTACAAATGCACCTAATATCAACTGTGTGTTTCAAGTATTTGTACCTTATGCCGAGAACTTGTCAATCACCCCTCGTAAATGCATTTGAATGTAAATGCTACAGAAGAGTCCTTCAAATATCATAACACAAAAAAAGAACAAATATATCCATACTACAAGAACTTAATATTGAAGAAGGTTGGTTAGTAAGGAAGATTAAATAGAGAAGACTTAAATATTTTGGACATATTAAACATCATGACAATTTAGAGAAGACAGTCTTGGAAGGGTACATAACAGGAAAAAGAGTGAGGAAGACCAAGATGAAGATGGCTGCAAGACATCATTGATTATCTGCAACATGGACACATCAGCAGCAGGGAATTTTGCTTACAACCGATAGGCCTACAAGACAGCTATTAGGGAGGCAAAGTTCTGCAGGGGACATGCAAATGACTGACTGACTGATTGACTACCGAAACTATGCCATTAAAGACCAGTTGAAACATCCGATCTGAAAGTCATATCTCAACAAGAAAGAAACAGTAAAGGAAAAACATGTACTATCATTGTATTTTTCTTGATCGCAATTATAGCACGGAGTAACATCTGGAAAATAAAAGTACCAGTTTCTTTTACGCAGTTTCAAAAATTTTGTTCGCGGTATGATTTTTTTCTATGTGCGGCAGTGCAGCTTAGAGGGAACAGTGCTGATGGGTGTTCTTTTTTTAGTTGTAAGAAGGAGAAATGTATTTTGTCCCAACAATTACAACAAGAGAGTGTGAGAGAAAGGGATTGAGATGTTATACCATTATTTTAATGTAAAGGTGGTCTATCAGAGACCACCACAGTACATATAACAGAGATGACAGATAAGATCATAGTAGGAGTTTGAAGAAATATAATCAAGAGACTACAGTAACTGTGGAAGTTAGGAAGTGATGAAATGAAGACTACAGAATGTAGGCTAAATACTGCAATCATTGGGGAATGGATTGGAAAGTTATATAGGAAGATGTAAAGGGGACAGAAAAGTTAACAAAGTACTGAAAAAAAAAAGAGAAATACTGAAAAACATAACATACAAACCAGGGTCTGACAAATCAAAAGACATAATACAATAATGAAAACCATACATGAAAATGTATTCAAAGACAAAAGAGCAAGAGAATAAGATTGGTGGATAACATCAAGAGATGGACAGGGTTCAGCTTGGTCAGGTGTACTGTGAAAGCAAGGGACAGTAAATTAGATGTCTACTGCAACCTTCCTTTCCTAGGGAAATGCCACAAGATAGTGATATCAAGAAGTTTCTTAAATATACTAATTACAGTCTTATAGCCTGTGTCATGAAGATGGGGTGCAACAGTTTTCATTACCTGCCATCTTTTTATTTGATTTTAAAACAGCACAGCTGTGTGCTTAGATCATTGGCAAGAAGGCTGCTTGTGTGTTCTGCAGAGACTGTGAAGAAGTAAAAGCCATGTTATGCTTTAATGCTAGCAGTTTCTTGGCCTTTTAGCTAAGATCAAAGTGTCCTCTTGGCAGGTACCCTGATCATCATATCATCATGCCCTTTGGTTAAGACAAAAGCATCGTTATTTTTTAACTAAACAAGATTCCCAAGGCCTGCCCTGCTCATTGAATGCCGGGGGTATGGTCCACATCTTGTTACCGGTTGACCTGGTTTGCAGTACCACCAGATCATGGCCTGTTGTTTTCGTTGTCTTAAAAAAAGATTTAATACTAGCAACAGAAAGAGAAAGCAATGCCAAAACAAATTCATGTACATCTTCGGAGAGAGAGGAAGTACAGGAGAGAGAGAGAGAGAATGCTACTAGAAAGATAGAACACAAAAAAATACCAAACTGTTATCACACGAATCTTTGATTTGGAAGAACAAATAAAGAATTTTAAAAAAACACACACACACACAAAAGTGTCACATGATGACAGCAACAAACATCACTCTGATGAGTTTTTCAAAGTTGCACAGTGCAAGGTCTTGAGTCTGAGACACTAAAGGTAAAGGTAGAATTCCGTTTCCATGCTATTAAGGGATATTGGGGAATACAGTGTTAGGCCCGTATTTTCCATGACCTTTGTCACATGAAAGTGTGATGTGGTCAGTATCACGACTGGCCACTTTACCTTCCAAGATTTCTCTGGTACCCATTTTTTGAGGCTGGGTGAACCCCGGGCCTTTTTTGGTGTGTACCAGAAAAAATCTCACTGCTGGGACTGAACCCGGTGCCACTGGATCAGCAAACCAAGCGCCTAACCACTCTGCTAACCAGGCCGCCCTGAGACACTAAAAGGAAAAAAAATTAACGTTAGCAGCTCTGCTTGGGGAAAAAGGAGAAAGACACAAATCATTAACCAGTTTACACACTTTGAGAACACACTAGAGGGTTAGAAATTAGCGACAGAAGCAAGGAGTCTACAAACACTGGAATTGTATTTTTTATAGCATATATTACAGGCTTCCAGCCTATATGATGCCAAATCACTGATTTTTTTTCTACAAAAATTGTTTGTATATATTTACAGTTTCAAAGTCATGTGATATAAAAACTGAATGTTTTCTTTCTTAGTTATGTTGTAGTGAGAGAGGCAGGTTTGAAAACATTACAACTGGAAAGTCACATGAGAAGAGAGTAAATAGAAAGACATGCAGGCAAGACAATGATCAGTCTGATAGAAACTCTCTGTTGTTGGAAAAAATGTCAAGAATCAAGATCTGATTACAGATATGGTCACCTAAACTACCAGGCCTGGCAACTGACCTTTCTGATCTCTAAGTTTATGAGCTGTCATTCATGTCTCCCTTTGTGTCAGGTGTCTATACAGATCTTTTACAGGTATTCTGTATCTCAGTACAGCACATCGGTAGTTGAAGCTGAGAAGTGTTTTCAGAGATCTTGTGAAGTGCAGTCTTGAAGATGATATAACACAGTTTCTTCTGCTTGCCTTGTGCTGTGCATGTTTCATGGCATGTGTTTTGTGGTCACTATGTGCAAGTTTTATTTACAGCAATGTGTGCTCTTCACAGGCCGAAGATTGTGCAGAAATCTCTGTGGCTTGTAATGTTGATACTGGCTCTAGAGCTGAGGCATGTACATGGTGAAAATGATAATTTCTCACATATTTACTGCAGTGGTTGTATGTATACAATGTTAATGTAGATATTCATACTGTATAGTAGGAAAATAAAGTGCCTTTACCACTGTTCTCACATTTTGTTTAAGTGGTGTTGGTCAAATGAAAGTGAAGATATCACACAAAATGTAAATGTGTTTGCAGATTAATGAGTTACTGGATAAGTTACTTTTGATATTGTAAAACACGGTCAATCACCCTGCAAATAATAATAAAGAAGTGCCTGTTTGTATTTTTTTAAAAAGTGCAATAGCGAAAATCTGGGGTTTACACTATTCTAATTCTCAATTTCTGTGTGCGAATAGTCTCACTCTAATAATAATGGCAATTTTTGTCTTAGAAGATATAAAGCAGGAGGCATTAGGTACTGTGTAACATGCTATGCATCATGCTTGGGTAGCTTCTAGTGTTTCCATGACTTTCTTATATATCCTTCCCGTGCTGTTAGACGTCACATAGGAATGAATGAATATTTTTAAAGGGTAAAGAATTGGGCATGCAGGCCCATCTCACATTCTGCCCTTCATCACTCCATCTTTCATTCTTCCCACACACTTGATTTAGTACAAATATACAAATTAAATTAGGAAAAAACATACTCTCAAGGTAGTTTGCCAATTTCTCTTGTTTTCTATGAGCTTTTCAATCTCATCAAGGGATTTTATGCCTATTAATATGGCATCTCTTAACAATGTTCTCTTTAAAGTTTCACGCGGTCTGCCTCTTTTTCTTCAGCCTGTTGTATTCCACTTGATGGCTTCCACCTAAAGCATATTAATTCTACCGATTTACAGTCGACCAGTTAACAGTAGAAAACATACACACATTCAAGAAATAATTCAAGTGCCATGCCGCGTGGCGTAGGCGATCATTTCTCTCCACAACTCCCTGTCTTTTGACTTGATTATGAGATCCGCCGGTTACTTTCTTCCTAGCCACACTGACAGCCCATCCAGTAACTTCTCTCTCTGTCATTTCTTCCTTCAAATTTTTAAGTTGCCACAATGTGTTCCAATTTTCCTCTTCTCAGAAAATGTCCTACAAATCTCGCTTGTCTGTCTGTGATCTTTGCTATAATTTGCTTTTTAACTCCAGCCTCTCTTAAACTTCTTCACTGGTTTTCTTAGCTGTCCATGGTATCTTCAACATCCTTCTTATAAACCACATCTCCATGGCCTCCATTTCTCGCTGTACTCTCTTATTCATGGACCATGCTTCACATCCATAAAACAAAATTGGCTCGATGTAACATTTAAGTATTCTAAATCTTGTTTCCATTGATTTGGATCTGCTGCAGAAATAAAATATGGTAAATTAAGAGGCTCCAAACCAGTTAATAGGATTTTCTCAGTTATGTCCATCTGGGTACAACAAAAACTGATGACAGTGCCTAGATGAGCTTTGACATTCTCTGTTTTTTCCCGACAATGTTTACATTTGCAACAGGAAACATATGTTGTCTGGAAATTCCCAGAAAAAAATTCCCATGGTTCTACAAGATCCTGCCAACGTGGCATGTTTGCGCATGTCCGGAAGTAGGTTTCAGCTTCCCGTACGTGGCATCGGGACCGTGGAATATTGTATATAGTTTTGACGTTGTCGACAAGTTGATAAACACGTATATACGTAAGTCTTTCTTTTATAGGATCTTCTCGTTAGTGGCGATAAATAAATGCATTTACTAGAAGACCATCTCATTAATTCAGAAATTGCAAGTAAATCGGCCGTAGATTAGAAATAGGAACGCCAGCGTACGTTCATGCAGTCATTTCCTGCACTTTTGAACGGGTAAGATTTGCTAAACGTAATTGCTGTAATTAAACCAGAATGATATTTTTAAAATGTTGATTCTGTAAGGCCGATTTAGTTTGCATCACACAGATTTTCAGAATCGCCCATTAGAGCATTCATTCTTTTCTTTTCAGCGAACTATACGTGGATATATGTACCGAGTATTCAATTCAGATTCGTATTATCCGAATAATAATTCGAATGTTGGCGTCGGATGGAAAATTCGAACACATAAAGAATTATTTGTACTGGAGTGCCCAACACTGGCACTGAAATAGTATTTCAGTATGACTGGATTAAGCAGAAATTGGATGTTAAACTCGTGTTATTAGCGTCCACACTCTGCAAAATTCCACAACCGTGTTAGAGATAAATAATGCTAAGTTTCTTGACAGATGTGATAATGCTAACATCACTTTCATCTTCACAGTGGTCCTGTTTTCATGAAAATGCTTTGTTGTTGTTGTTGTTGTTATCTGTAAGCAACCAAGCAGAAAACCAAAGAACAGGTTGACCACTGATGTTCCAGAAAGTTGTACATGTCATCAGATCTGGACATTAAATACAACACATCATGTTGTGTGACAGTTTTGAAATTATGTAGGAAATGCACTGAATGCTGATAAAAGCAGTTTTGAAATTATGTAGGATATGTAGTGAATGTTCATAAAAGCAGTTTTGAAATTATGTAGGAAATGTAGTGAATGTTGATAAAAACAGATTTGAAATTATGTAGGAAATGTAATGAATGTTGATAAAAGCACTGCAGATTTTGATGATGAAACAAATGAAAGATGAACTCTTCCACATCCAAAGAACACTGGTAGTAGTGGTAGATGACTCCTGCCAAAAAAAAGTTGATTGTACAGGCCAGCCATCATCTACTTGAGCCATATAAGGGTTAATTTGGATTTACCTTATTCTTCAATTTTCATTCTTCATTGATCTGTTTTTGTGTTTTATATATTAGGTAAGTCAGATCTTATATAATAATATAATATTTTCATATTTTTAGTTTCATTTCCTGTGTAAATTCTTTTCTCTGTTGTTTGTTGAAAGGCTGTGGACCAAACTACTGTTTATATATTACTCATAAACCTCTACCATCTGTAAAAAGAAAAAAAAACTTTTGTGTGTAGAACACACTCGTGGGTGTAAAATGTAAGGGAGTTTGTGATTGCAAAAGCTCAAAATAACTCCATGTTGATGTGCAAAAAAATATGGTAAGATTTTTTAAAAGCATCAGCAGTTTATTTTTGAAATTGCCATTGTGCAGTCTCTTTTAATTTGGCAGTGCTGTGGGAACTAAGAGTAACAGAAAGTCAGTGTTAGTATCATTTCCTGTCAGTGCTTAAACTAGGTATATCTACTTAAACCATTGATGGTTATATACAAGTTAAAACTAAGTTTATCTACTTATAACCATTGATGATATACAGGTTAAACTAATATGTTACTGTTTATCACATTAGAAGTCTTGCATACAAGAATGTTGTTGATGTTCACAGATATAATAATTACATGTTTTATAGTTTTAATGTTTATGAAATCTATACCCAGGTTAAAGTGAACATCTGGAGCATGAGCAGTCAGTTTCCTTATCAAGGGGGTCCCTTACCTCCTAATCCTAATGCTGGGCCATACAACCCAGTCATATACAATGGTTCTGGGCCACCAGGTAAATGCTTCTATACATTATAGTCCTGTGTTTTTTGTAGAATCACTTATCTGTGATTGTAATAAATAAAGCTGTATAAGATTTTTTTTTCTTTATTTTTTTAAAGATACTTTTGAGTGGTGAAGTGATTAGTGTACTAATTTTTCATGGTGAAGGTTTTGCTGGTTAAAACCTGGTCACCCAGACTGTAGAAATGGGTTTGTGTCTTGTCCAGGGACTAGAAAGGAAATGGCAACCAGGGTGACCACATCACCCTATAGTGTTCCATCAGGTCAAGGAAAATATGGAGACTAACATGAATTCCTCAAGAGTGTCTCCATGACACGATATGAGGGGTGATTGATAAGTTCTCGGCATAAGGTACAAATACTTGAAACACACAGTTGAAAGTGGGTGCATTGTAGACCAGGTTAATGTAAGATTAAACACCAGATTTCAAGAAATTAACTGCAACCAATTTTTTTTACAGGCTACTGAAGTGGTAAGGGGTGGCAGAAATTGA
Source organism: Achatina immaculata (assembly GCA_009760885.1). Lineage (NCBI taxonomy): Eukaryota > Metazoa > Mollusca > Gastropoda > Stylommatophora > Achatinidae > Lissachatina > Lissachatina immaculata. The sequence goes on along the minus strand of CM019719.1, from coordinate 5,290,830 downwards.
GAAAATAGATAAAATTTCTCATTGAGTAGTCATTCGCTACTTCTGCATCAAGGGCTTATCATTGAAGGAGATCCATGTAGATATGGTAGAGACAATAGGGAAGAATGCCTCTTCTTACAGCACAGTGAAGAAATGAGAAGCTCAATTCAAACATGGAAGGGAGAGTCTGGAAGATGATCCCCATCCAGGAAGACCAAAAATGGTAACCACAGATGAAACCAAAGGCAGAATCAATGACATGATAATGGAGGATTGACGACTAATTGAGCAGTACACTGCTACTGAGTTGGGCATCTCTCAAGAATGTGTCCATGCCATTATTCACAATGATCTTCAAATGACAAAGGTCTCTGCTCGATGGGTCCCAAAACATCTTGGAGCCAATCACAAACGACAGCGTCTCAACATGTCAAGAGACATGATCTTGGCCATTTTTCTGCAGGTCCTGAAAAGTTTCTTCAGCAGTTTGTGACAATGGATGAGACTTGGGTTCATCATTTTCAACCAGAAACCAAAGAACAGTCAAAGCAGTGGAAACATCATGGATCTCCACCTCCAAAGTAAGCAAGGGTGGTTCTGTCTGCAGGCAAAGTGATGACTTCCATCTTTTGGGATTCAAAAGGCGTGTTATTGGTAGACTATCTTCAAAAGGGCAGAATGGTCACCGGGACCTATTACGTTAATCTTGTGAAGTAACTGCCGGTCATATTGAAGGAAAAGTATCGAGGGAAATTGATGAGAGGAGTCCTCTTTCATCAAGACAATGCTCCAGTTCACAAGTCGGCGGTGGCAATGGCTGCCATTCATGAATGCAGTTTCCAGCTTCTTGAACATCCTCCTTATTCCCCAGATTTGCCCCCTTCGGACTATTACCTGTTTACCAAACTCAAAAAGGAGCTCAGTGGTCACATATTTGCTTCAGATGAAGACATCATTCATGTTGTAAACCACTTTCTACTGGCACAAGATGCTGACTTTTACAAAGAAGGGATCCGTATGCTCCAGGATCGCTGGACTAAGTGCATAAACTTGCAAGGGGACTATGTTGGAAATAACCCAAAAAGTTGTCCACAAATACTCTGTTGTACCTTGTGCCGAGAACTTGTCAATCACCCCTTGTAGGTGAGCTCTTCTAAAGATAAATTGTACATCCCAAGTTTTGTGGGATCATATATTGCAGCTTGGTTTGTTTTGTGGTAAAATTATGAGTTGAATTTTTTTAATTCTCAGAGTTTGATGTATTCATTGTTACTTGTTTAGTTTTAATGAGTCTTGCTGCCATTTTTGTAAAACTATTACTGAGCGTTGTTGCATACATAAACTAGTAATGAGTGTTAATACTTTTTAAAAACTTTATTGAATATTGTTACTTAAGTAATGATTATTGTTGCTTTTTAAAACTTTCTTATTGCTTACTTAACTTTAGTCATGAGTATTGTCACTTCTAGGTCCAGGTCAGAATTACGGCCAGTGTTTGCCGCAGGAAAAATTGGCTTATACCCAGTGCAGAATGGTCCACCGCACGGAGCCTCGTTAAGACCACATTTTGTACCACAAGGGTAAGTTTTTCTACAACACATTTAGTAGACTCCTAGGTAATAGTAAGTTTTCTGCTGTGGTAATGATGGTGACGATGAAGTGACTAAAATGAGTACTAATTTGAAAGTGTTTGGGAAAAAAAAGGCTAGATATAGTAGTTATGCAGTTTTCTTTGATTAAAAAAAATTTTTTTTTTTTAAAATCTGTTTGAGTTTCGCAGTTAACCTCAGTTTTCCATGCTAAAATCATCAACCTTATTTGCTAAATAGGGTAAACTGATTTTGACCGCACATGGCATTAAGCCCAAATAGGATTTAGATTAGTGCTGCCATCTAGCAAATGAAGTGAGGTCATGGTTCTAAAAATAATTATGACAACTCCTTAAATTAATATTAGTGAGTGGATGAGAGACAAAAAAATCTTGTCAAAAAGATAAGAGAGAGACAATGTACTTTCCTAGGACATGCAATGAGAAGAGGGGGCATTGAAAATATTATAACAACAGGAAAAATAGAAGGAAGAAGATCAAGAGGAAGACCAAGAGAAATGATACTGGACAGTCTGACGGGATGGTGTGAGAGGAGATCACCAACTGAGCTGATGGCCTGCATGAAGGATCGTGTACTCTGGATAAGCATAATAGCCAACGCCAGATGGCACGGCACCTGATGATGATGATGAGTGGATGGGGGCATCTGAACATTTTCGGCATTTTTTTTTTTTGTCTACTGGAGATGAAACACTAAGAATGTTAAATAATACATATAAGCAGACAGTATCACATCATATTGTTTTATAGATCTTAAGAGTGTGTTCAGCTACATTCATGTTAATTTATTAATTTTAACAGTGGTCCTGTAGGCATCCCTCCTACTAGTGGTGCTCATCCTCCCGGTTATCAGCCCCCACACGATGCTGCTGGACCACCACCCCAGAACCCAGTGACAGGGGTTCCACCCACATCTCAGGTTTAGTGCCATGTTATTACTTTCATAGTCTTGTTTGCAGAATGGAGTGATCTGTATCTTGTTTATTTAATACAGTGGACCCTTGAAAGTTGAATGGTTTGAAACTCGAACAAAACAAACAGAGCCACCTGAATGAAAACAAAGAATCAAGTGGTCAGTTTTCATGTGACTTCAGTTGTTTGAGCATTTACCAAATGAATTATGTGTTTTCCAAGTGTATTTGTATTGCAATTTCTTTGGATGTTCTTTTCACTTTATCTTTAAAATTACCTGTTCATGATGGCACCAAAGAATGTTAGCAGTGCTGAAAAGCATAAGAAGAAGAATGTAATGACCATGATAGAACTGAAAAAGGAACTTGTCACTAAATAGGAAAGTGGTACATGGGTATTGGAGCTGACTGTTTAATAAGTGATGGCTAAGTCGACAATAACCATACTAAAGAAGAAAGAGGCAATTGAAGTGGCTAATGTGGCGACAGATAAAATCCCTTACCAGTAAAAGATTGCTTACAGTGGAAGAAATAGGAAAACTTTTGATGGTTTGGATAAGTGTATGGTACTGTATTGTCATTAATAACAGTTTCATAGTGTTAATGTATAATTTAATGTGTATTAGCTTTAAAGATTTAAATAACCAGTACTTGTACTTAAAGTGTTTTATAATGGATAAGTTTTGGGGGTCTGGATTGAATTAATTCAGTTCACATTATTTCCTATGGGGAATTTTAACTCGAAAGTCGACCACTTTCAAAGTTGAACGGCCTCCCAGAATGAATTGTTCGACTTCTAAGGGTCCACTACTTTTTATCTTGAATGAAAGATTGAGAGCTTGTTCTTGTTTTGAATGTTGTGAGATTGAGTGCATTACTGTTTTCTTCAGTGATGTTGCTGTACTTGGTGACATTTTCTGGTTTACTTCCTGTCATAGGATACATACAGGAAAATAAGTCAAATCTTAGGATACATTGAGGAAAATGAGTCATATGATAAGTCATATAACAGGATACCTGTGGAAAAATGAGTCTATCATAAGATGCACACACACACACAGATGAGTCATAGGATACATACAGAAAGTTGAGTCATGCAAATGATACATTGAGAAAGATAAGTCATATCATAGGATACATCATCAGTCCTCTGTACTCCCAATGGAGCATAAGGCATCAACAAAAGTTCCCCAGCTAGTCCTGTCTCGAGAAAGTCAGGATACCTCAAAACAGTAGGATACATACAGGAAGATGAGTCATATGATAGGATACATACAGAAAGATAAGTCATATCATAGGATACTTAACATATAAATGAGTTACATCATAGGGTACTTACATAAAAATGAGTCACATCATAGGATACTTACAAGAAGATGAGTCATATAATAGGATTCATACAGAAAGATAAGTCATATCATAGGATACCTAACAGATAAATGAGTCATATCATAGGATACCTAACAGATAAATGAGTCATATCATAGGATACCTAACAGATAAATGAGTCATATCATAGGATACCTAACAGATAAATGAGTCATATCATAGGATACCTAACAGATAAATGAGTCATATCATAGGATACCTAACAGATAAATGAGTCATATCATAGGATACCTAACAGATAAATGAGTCATATCATAAGATGCACACAAGAAAATAAATTTTCTCCCATGTTTCAACATCATCAAAAAGGGGTCACATTGAGCCTTCCTTTGTATCCGACAGCCAGTCTTCATGGAACACTTCATAGCATTGAGATAAGCCTATGCTGGCAGTGCTCCTCCCATTTCCCATTGCCACAGTAGACACACCTGCTTCTGAGCAAGTGATTTTCAAGTATGCTTTTTCAGTATAGCTAGATTGACTGATGTTTCAGATATATCCCATTTATTTTTTTTACAGTTCAGCAACTTGACTCTGAATGATCCGAGCAGAGCTGGTATCAGACCCGGTATGCCTCCTGCACCGGCTAGCGGACCTCCACGGCCTAGTATGCCTCCTCCGAGTGGTCAGATAAATGGACCCCCATTGAGGGGCGGCCTACCACCTCCTAGCAGTGTGAATGTTCCACCAGTTAGTATAGCACCTCCAACAAACTTGGGACCTGGACCACGAATGGGACCACCCCAGACTAGTGTGGGATATCCTCCCAGCAGTTTAGGCCCTCCTCCATCAAGTGTACCTGGTGGCCCACTACCACCTTCATCACTGGGAGGGAATTTACACCTTCCTCCAGTGGCAGGTCAGCCACTTTTTTCATCAGGAGGGCCACCACCCCTTTCTTCTGTAGGAGCTCTACCACCGGCTCATGGAGGACAACAGCAATATGCACCCATGGGTCAGCAGCCTGGTGGGTTTCAGGGACAGCTGCCACCCGTTCCTCCCCAACAACAGTTTCCCCCATCATTGGTCGGAGGGCCTGGCCAGGGACAGATCCCCGCCCCCCCAGGTCCTGGCGGTCAGTTCCAAACCTCTGCTCCATATGGTCAACAGCCAGTGGGCTATCCTGGCCATCAGCATCAGCCTATGCAGCCTCCGCAGCAGCAGCAGAAACGTCTGGACCCAGACCAGATGCCAAGTCCTGTGAGTGACATTTTCTTTTAAAGAAAATCATCTTTCTTAATGAATTAGAGTTAAGTATGGTAAATTGCTGTTGTTATCAGACATAATACAAAATGAAACTTAAGTTAAGAACAGCAAAAACAAGAGCTTATGAGTAGTAGTCAGTAGTGTCAGTAGTGAATAGATTTCTCATATGAAGTTAGTGGGTTAAATATCTAATCCATCATCTTCCAGTCCAGTCATTTCTTCTACAGAAAATGAGTACTTAGTACAGTCAGGGAAAGCTGCCTCAGAAATCTGAGTATGTTTACAAGTAAACTCTGGTGCACCAAAATACACTGTGCAGTAGGCTGTTGGTGAGTGAAAGACATAGACGGATGTTCTCATAAATCAGTTTTGTCTGCACAAGACTCTGCTTGGGCTGAAAACTGGTGAACAACAAGAAAAAAAAAAAGAAATATTTTAAAGAAACAGCAGGTTGTGATACAGAGGTGATCTTAGTAAATAGTTCTCTCCCCATTGTCAGTTGCTGTGGTTATTTTTGTGGCTAACAGGTTTTCTCGCGTCCAAGCAGTCTGTGGCACCTCTATTTAGGTGTTACACTATTTTGTGCAAGCTTTCAAGTATGTTAATGTGTGCGTTGCCTTTTTGGTTACATTTGTGTAATGACATGGTTAATAAATCTTTTTTTTTTTTTGTTTGTTTTGTTTTAATGAAGCTTGTACCTGTAACTTCTTTTTTTTATGGGTTGAAACACCATCACAATAATTCTGTATTTTAGTGTTGTGTATGCTATCCTGCATGTTATATATCATCATCCATGTATATGGATAAGTTATGAAATAGGAAAAGGTGATCCTTTCGTGTGCCATAGAAGACTGCTGAGATATCATAAGGAAATACCTCTTAAAGGACCATAAGTTCTGCTCATTACCTCTTAAAATGGTGATGCCAACTTTCTGAGATCATCCTGAGTTTTTTTTGGGGAAAGAAACTTGGTTTGGTTATTTGGTTAGAAATTTATACTTACATAGGACACATAATCCTAGCTAGAATTTGTTATCTTGGGGATTTGCAGGTATGTTACTCTATGAGTACATAGTGCAAAGGCTATTTGGCCTTCATGAATTAGATTAGTTTTGCTTATATAGTTTTGTTGGTTGAGCATGAGAGTAGGTGAATTGATGCAAAAAGCAGTTAATTCTAGTCGTATAGTGTTTAGAAACATGACTCACAGGATGTCTTCCAGAATAAACCAAGTTGTCAGTATACGATGGCTATAGATGGCATTCAGTAGCATTCATACTGGACAGTGCCTTCATTGAAAATACACCAGGAAAAACAAATGTTTCTGAAGTTTGTGATAAATTAAAAACTATTCAACAGATTCAAGTGATAGAAGATGACAAAAGAAATAGATCAGGAGTGTATCAGACCAACGTAAAGGGGAGCGTACCTCCACTTGTGACAACCAGATTTATCACACAAGATCAAGGTCAGAGATGGTTAATGTTTTCCATTTGACAAACTTCTTTTATTAACTCGTAACATATTTCTGATTGATCTTACAATATGATGTATAAATTCATGAACTTGAATTATTTTGATCTTTGTGATTGTAGGGATATTTTTTGTCAGTTTTTTTTTTTCATTCCAGATGCAAGAAAACTTCTTTGAACTTGTTCTGTCCATAAATTGAGAGTAGTTTGCAAAAATCTAATGTACAGGTTATCAAAGTGAACAATAAATGAGGATTAGAGCTAAACAGTGAGAAAGAAACTGGTAATACTAAATAGATGGAACATACCAAAGTGGAAGTGACCTTACAGTTAAAGTATATAATTTGTTGTTTTGTTTTTTAAATCATTATTATTGTTGTTAATAACATGTTAAACCTGTGAGACCTGGACATTTAACAAAACACTTGGGAAACACATAAATGCCTTTGAATGTAAATGCTACAGAAGAGTCCTTCAGATATCATGGGCACAAAAAAGAAAAAATATATCCATACTACAATAGCTCAGTATTATGGTTGGCTAGTAAAGAGGATTGAAGAGAGAAAACTTAAATATTTTGGACACATTAAATGTCATGATAATTTAGAGAAGACCGCCTTGGAAGGGTACATAATGGGAAAAAAGAAAGAGGGGAAGACCAAAACAAAGATGGCCGCAAGACATCATTGATGATCTGTGAATGGATGCATCAGTAGCAGGGCATCCTGCTTACAACTGAGAGGCCTGCAGGAGAGTTGTTAGGGAGGCAAAGTTCTGCAAGGGACATGCATTTAACTGACTGAACACGTTAACTACACACACAGTTGTCTGTGTATTAAGGAAGGAAGAGTGTATTCACATTAAAATCAGTTTCATGTGTAAGAGTCTGCTTTTTAGCATAAGGTGAACACATGCTTTTTAGCATAAGGTGAACACATGCTTTTTAGCATAAGGTGAACACATGCTTTTTAGCATAAGGTGAACACACACACACCAAAATGACATTAGCAATATAAGTGGGTATTTTTAAACTCTGTTAAAGATCTGCGTAAGTTTCTGAAATATTTTTCTGAAACTCTTTTGTACTACAGGCAACGCCAACCCAAAGTTTATTCGCTCCACAATGTACAACATCCCTTGTACAGCAGACATGATGAAGACAGCACATATACCATTTGCTCTCTGTGTGACACCATTTGCAGAACTTGAGCCCCAGGAAGTGAGTATATGTAAATTAATCCGTTACGGCCATGATGCAAAATTTGAAAGATAGCCTGCTAATGTACACGAGTCACCCCAGTTAGCTCAGCAACATAAAGGCCATCACTTGTTGTGTTGTCAGCTACAGGTGCAGCCATGATTGCTTCAAAGGTAATGAAAAGCAAAGACTTTATGGTCTTATTGAGAATATTTCTGCTGGGATGCCAAGACCGTACTAGAAACCCTAGGGGCTCTGGAGCAGAGTTAGAGATCAGATGCCATTTCTCCCTTTAGTGTTCTTTAAGTATACTTTCAGGTCCAGCACTTGTTTACGCTCAGCTCTCATCCTTTATAGTGACACTCTGTTACAGGATTTCTAGTGAGGTTATTACAGGGTGCCCGTTTTGTCTTCTGTCTTCAAGAAAGTGCTCTTTGTCTCAGGTAAAGGCACCTGTGATCGTAGCCAGTTTAAAAATGATAGTTCCTTGGTCCAGTCATAGATTCTCATGGATGAACTTCTTGGTACAGTCACAGATTAACATGACTGAGTACCTTGGTACAGTCTTAGATTCACATGTCTGAATTCACTTGGGCGGTGTTTAAATATACGTGGCTGGTATGAAGTTTTGGAATGATAAGTTACTGCATTTGGCATGAAACAGATAATTTTGTACTCTTCATCCTTGAGGTTGACCTATTAATGACAAAAGAGCATTAAACACTGACTTGATATAAGCCATTTTTTCCCCCATATATTCATTTCATTCAGAAAGAAGATGTAAGCTGTGTTTGATATGTGTTGCTGGTCAAATGATCTGTATGTATCCGGTTAAGTTATACATGTAGCCAGTATAACTTGTACATGTAGCCAGTATAACTTGTACATGTAGCCAGATGAGGCCTGTGTTGTTCTTTGAATAATGACATGCTGCACTGCTGACGGCCATGTTTCTCAAGTTGTGTGCTGTCTGCTTCCTGTTTTTTCCTCCAAGTATTATACTGCTTGGTTTTGTAAATATTTACCTGTTGACCTAAAACAGATTTTGTTGATAGCTTTCTTGATTTGATTACAGCAACCCTTGCCAATTGTTGACCTTGGGGAATTAGGTCCAGTGAGATGTAAGCGGTGTAAGGCATACATGGGGCCTTACATGCAGTTCATAGATGGTGGCAGAAGGTTTCAGTGTGTTTTCTGCAGTGCTGCTACTGATGGTAAGTTCTATTTTACTTCTTTTCTTGCCTTTTTAGAATTTATGCAAAACATTTTTAATCAAGTTTTTTTTTTCCTTTTGTCTTTCTTTGCCTTAGTTATTTGTTGTTGTTGTTTCTGTGTGAAATTTATGAAAGAAGTTATTAAAAATATTGATTAGTGTAATTGATTTATTTATTTATTTAGTTTTAATTTTCTGTTTGATTTCATTTTATTCATTTACTTATGTTTCTTTTTAAAATCTGACTTGCTCATCTGGGAAAGCTTTGGCACAGATTACAAAATCAGAACTGATTTACCATTGCAGTCATTAACACATAATAGGAATAGTTGATCTTGAATTCAGAGGGTTAACGTTTTGGAAAATATTTAGCTTTTTTTTCACATAATCACTATTTCATTTACAGTACCGAATGAGTACTTCGCCCACCTGGATCACACTGGTCGGAGAGTAGATGTAAGCTGTGTTTGATATGTGTTGCTGGTCAAATGATCTGTATGTATCTGGTTAAGTTATACATGTAGCCAGTATAACTTGTACATGTAGCCAGTATAACTTGTACATGTAGCCAGATGAGGCCTGTGTTGTTCTTTGAATAATGACATGCTGCACTGCTGACAGCCATGTTTCTCAAGTTGTGTGCTGTCTGCTTCCTGTTTTTTCCTCCAAGTATTATACTGCTTGGTTTTGTAAATATTTACCTGTTGACCTAAAACAGATTTTGTTGATAGCTTTCTTGATTTGATTACAGCAACCCTTGCCAATTGTTGACCTTGGGGAATTAGGTCCAGTGAGATGTAAGCGGTGTAAGGCATACATGGGGCCTTACATGCAGTTCATAGATGGTGGCAGAAGGTTTCAGTGTGTTTTCTGCAGTGCTGCTACTGATGGTAAGTTCTGTTTTACTTCTTTTCTTGCCTTTTTAGAATTTATGCAAAACATTTTTAATCAAGTTTTTTTTTTTCCTTTTGTCTTTCTTTGCCTTAGTTATTTGTTGTTGTTTCTGTGTGAAATTTATGAAAGAAGTTATTAAAAATATTGATAAGTGTAAGTGATTTATTTATTTATTTATTTTTAATTTTCTGTTTGATTTCATTTTATTCATTTACTTATGTTTCTTTTTAAAATCTGACTTGCTCATCTGGGAAAGCTTTGGCACAGATTACAAAATCAGAACTGATTTACCATTGCAGTCATTAACACATAATAGGAATAGTTGATCTTGGATTCAGAGGGTTAACGTTTTGGAAAATATTTAGCTTTTTTTGTTTTTGTTTTCTCATTATCACTATTTCATTTACAGTACCGAATGAGTACTTCGCTCATCTGGATCACACTGGTCGGAGAGTAGATTGTTATAACAGACCTGAGCTGTGTTTAGGATCTTATGAGTTTGTAGCCACTAAGGATTACTGTAAGGTAGGTACTAGAAAATGTTTCTCTCACCTGTGTTTCATGTAGTTACCAGAATATGACTCTATCTGTACATCATGTAGGTACAAGAATATGACTACCCTGTCTGTAGCCTTGTTTGCCACAGCTAAGACAGACTCAATCATAACTTTTATGTGCCTGCTATAAATATTTTATTTTACCTCTAATTGTTTGAAATTGTATGGAATATGTGCTCCCATTCAGTCTGTCATCTGTGTCATCTCATCTGGGAATATTAGCAACTGATGCATACAAGTCTCGGCATGAGGACTAGATCTAAATCCCATTGTAGTCAGTCTCACAGACACATACAAGTCTTAGCATGAGGACTAGATCTAAATCCCATTGTGGTCAGCCTCACAGACACATACAAGTCTCAGCATGAGGATTAGATCTAAATCCCATTGTGGTCAGCCTCACAGACACATACAAGTCTCAGCATGAGGATTAGATCTAAATCCCATTGTGGTCAGCCTCACAGACACATACAAGTCTCAGCCTGAAGACTAGATCTAAATCCCATTGTGGTCAGCCCACAGACACATACAAGTCTCAGTCTGAAGACTAGATCTAAATCCCATTGTGGTCAGCCTCACAGACACATACAAGTCTCAGCATGAGGACTAGATCTAAATCCCATTGTGGTCAGCCCACAGACACATAACAGTTGTTTATAGAGAATGTTAGGATATCATTCCTACTTAGTGTTGCTAAAGACAAATGGTCCATACAAGACATGATGCTGAAGATTTCATAACACAATCCAGGTTGTTGTGTCTGGTGAAGTCATGCAAATATTACAGTTTCCCACACTTTTGGCACAGATCTCTTAAAACAGAGGTTCTCAGCCAGCGGAGAATCCTCCCAGTGAGAATTTTTTGCTTTCAGGTTGGGAATTGGGCCCACAGATTTATGGACTCAGACCGCTGGAATATTGATTGATTTTGTAGAGAGATCAGTACTCTAACAGTTTGTTGATCTGTGGTTCCAGTTTAAGCTGGAAGAGCATATTCCCCACTGGTTGAGAACTCCTGAAAATAAAAAGTTCTTTGGGATACTACTAGCATAAATAGTATCCATGACTTCCTTATTGTAAAAGATTTTCAAGGTGAAGAATAAAATATAGTGATAAAATGTTTAACTGTTGGGTTTCAGAATGGAGTATCTCCTAAACAGCCAGCATTTATTTTCATGATTGATGTGTCCTACAACAGCGTGAAAAGTGGGCTGGTCCAGTTGATATGTGATAAATTAAAATCTGAGATTCTGGTGCATTTACCCAAGTAAGTCCTCCTGTTGTGGCGTTTTTTAAATTCCACATTCTTAACTTTCTGTGCTGTTGATCTGTGGCATTTATTTTATCTGTTTATCTTTCTGCATAAATTATCATCATAAAGGTTCTCAGCTTTGAATGTGTTCTTTGTTCAGTCTAGAATTCTCTCTCTCTCTCACTCTCTCTCAATATATGTATATATATAGTGCACTAACCACTTCACCGTAAATGTTATCATAACAATCTTCGAATGGACTCACTTGTTATACTTGTTTATTTTTTTCTGTTCAAAACTGGTAATGTTTCAGTTTATATTTTTTTTTTTTTTCTATCTAGAGAAGCTGGTGCTGATGAGTCAGAAATCAGGGTTGGTTTTGTCACTTACCACAAAGAGCTTCACTTTTACAATGTGAAGGTATTTTCTTGTAAATAAGTCTCTTCTTAGAATTCATTTGGTTGTCAGAGTAACATAATTTCATTTAAGAATTAAGATGCAACAAGTTATTCTGTTATTTCTTGTGGAACAAGATTTTTTTTATTCATTTGTAAAACTCTTAACAAAAAGGGAAAGATTAGAAAATAGGAAAGATATTTGAGAAGAGAAGCAGAGAGAAGATGCAGTTATTTAGAGTGCAGCATTTTAAATTCTCTAAGCTTGTCACATTAAAATATTTCCAATATTTCCATGTTTTTTCTTGTGCGTTGGTGCCCGATCTCTTTTCTACTCTTATCTCATAAAAAGTGAGGGCTGATCTTCCTTGTTTCATATATCATAGATTTAGAGCTGTGGCAGCTTTTTAGATGGTCAGAGGAGATTTTGACAATTTTCAAGTGAACTAAGCTAATGCTGACAAATTTAAATTGATGAGATTTGTTTTTGACAGATTTCAGATGATTAGGGCTAGTTTTGACAGTTTTCAGTTTATACGAGTGAATAAATGGTTTTCAGTGTGAAGATTAAAATATAGTGATAAAATGTTTAACTGTTGGGTTTCAGAATGGAGTATCTCCTAAACAACCAGCATTTATTTTCATGATTGATGTGTCCTACAACAGCGTGAAAAGTGGGCTGGTCCAGTTGATATGTGATAAATTAAAATCTGAGATTCTGGTGCATTTACCCAAGTAAGTCCTCCTGTTGTGGCATGTTTTAAAATCCACATTCTTAACTTTCTGTGCTGTTGATCTGTGGTTCCAGTTTAAGCTGGAAGAGCATATTCCCCACTGGTTGAGAACTCCTGAAAATAAAAAGTTCTTTGGGATACTACTAGCATAAATAGTATCCATGACTTCCTTATTGTAAAAGATTTTCAGGGTGAAGATTAAAATATAGTGATAAAATGTTTAACTGTTGGGTTTCAGAATGGAGTATCTCCTAAACAACCAGCATTTATTTTCATGATTGATGTGTCCTACAACAGCGTGAAAAGTGGGCTGGTCCAGTTGATATGTGATAAATTAAAATCTGAGATTCTGGTGCATTTACCCAAGTAAGTCCTCCTGTTGTGGCATGTTTTAAAATCCACATTCTTAACTTTCTGTGATTTTGATCTGTGGCATTTATTTTATCTGTTTATCTTTCTGCATAAATTATCATCATAAAGGTTCTCAGCTTTGAATGTGTTCTTTGTTCAGTCTAGAATTCTCTCTCTCTCTCTCAATATATGTATATATATAGTGCACTAACCACTTCACCGTAAATGTTATCATAACAATCTTCGAATGGACTCACTTGTTATACTTGTTTATTTTTTTCTGTTCAAAACTGGTGATGTTTCAGTTTATATTTTGTTTTTTTTTTTTTCTATCTAGAGAAGCTGGTGCTGACGAGTCAGAAATCAGGGTTGGTTTTGTCACTTACCACAAAGAGCTTCACTTTTACAATGTGAAGGTATTTTCTTGTAAATAAGTCTCTTCTTAGAATTCATTTGGTTGTCAGAGTAACATAATTTCATTTAAGAATTAAGATGCAACAAGTTATTCTGTTATTTCTTGTGGAACAAGATTTTTTTTATTCATTTGTAAAACTCTTAACAAAAAGGGAAAGATTAGAAAATAGGAAAGATATTTGAGAAGAGAAGCAGAGGAAGTCCGTGAGAGAAGATGCAGTTATTTAGAGTGCAGCATTTTAAATTCTCTAAGCTTGTCACATTAAAATATTTCCAATATTTCCATGTTTTTTCTTGTGCGTTGGTGCCCGATCTCTTTTCTACTCTTATCTCATAAAAAGTGAGGGCTGATCTTCCTTGTTTCATATATCATAGATTTAGAGCTGTGGCAGTTTTTTAGATCGTCAGAGGAGATTTTGACAATTTTCAAGTGAACTAAGCTAATGCTGACAAATTTAAATTGATGAGATTTGTTTTTGACAGATTTCAGATGATTAGGGCTAGTTTTGACAGTTTTCAGTTTATACGAGTGAATAAATGGTTTTCAGTGTGTAAGAGTTAATTTTGACAGTTGTCAAATCATCTTGTAATTGTACAAAAATTCAGAGTGCCCTTGCCCAGCCACAGATGATGGTTGTCTCGGATCTGGAGGATGTGTTTGTACCCCTTGTGGATGGGTTTCTGGTCAAGCTGTCAGAATCAGAGGCTGTCATTGACAGGTGAGATAACAGTAACATCGCATTTGACTGAAAGTTGTGTTTGTGTGTCTTCCTGTTATGCGATGGTTTTAGCTTGTTGTGTGGGGTTTCTTTGTAATTTGTGAACTTGAGCTCCCAACATGCCATTGTGACAGTGATGAAACACATCTACTGAATTTGATTTGAAAGAATCTGTGGTGATTTTCTTTTATTTCTAAAATGGAGCTGATAAACAACTATCTTGGCAAAATCTACATTCAGTGAGCAGATTGAAATAATACAACCTTTTTTCTGTGTAAAAGAGGGGATAAAGTATTTGCCAGCTTTATAGGTTGTTTCCCCTCTGGGAACAACTTATCTTAACATAGTCTTTGCGAGCAGGGAGCATAGATCTGTTTGCTTATAAACTCTGACCTGCTTCTGTAGCCCAGAAACCTGTAGCAGTCAACACTAATTGTAATTGTTATTTTTGTAAAATGTAATGTCAGGTTGGTGGACGGATGGGGACATGGATGTCGCCGGCGGGGATGATGAAAGTCTGGAGTGAAACCAATGAATCCAGGACGTGACAAGCATATGGGTCTTTACAACAATGGCTATCAGAATGATGTAAACAAAACAGAGCCAGCAGACTATAGGTGGTGGGGAATGGATATCGTTTTTCAGATTCCTCATCCTAAAGTGGAGTGTCTCTGTGGAACTGTCTCAAAGTCGTCTGGTCAGTCAGCGTTGCATGCTGGATCTGACATGGAGAACTGACATAAGTACAGCCACCAGAGGGGAAAACAAAGTTTTGGCCAGGCCAGCCTACTCCACTGTCTTCATGGCAGTCCGAGCAAGACCACAGTCTGCCCTAGCAAGGAAAGGTGCTGAAGTCAGAGGTACTCGGACAAAAGGCGCATCGCAAAAATCAGGATACCATCCATCATCGTCAGTGTGCATACAAAGAAGATAGTTTGCTTTGCTATCACTTTACTTGGTAGCTGCTTTGTTTGATCATTGTAGTTGATAACTGCTCCACTGAGGCACTTGATAACTTCTCTATTAGCATTTCTCGTAGCTCCTCCATTACTGTATGACTATACATGATTGTTGCTTCATCACTGTTCATGATAATAGTTCCATCAGTTTGCTTGATACTTGCACCATCTCTGCAGTTGATAACAGTTCCATCATTATATTTGATAACTGCTCTGTCAGTGTTCCTAATAACTGCTCCTTCACTATACATGATGGCTGCTGCATTATGGCATAACTTACATTCTGAAAGTTCTCTCTTTTTCTTTATATTAGCTTGCTGGATCAGATCCCACAGTTGTTTGCTGAATCCAAGGAGACAGAACTTGTCCTTGGTCCAGTCATTCAAGCAGGGCTTGATGCACTTAAATCAGCAGAGAGAGTTGGTCGTTTGTATATATTTCACACAGGGCTCCCTACAGCAGAAGCTCCAGGGAAATTGAAAAATCGGGATGATCGTAAACTCTTAGGCACTGAAAAGGAGAAGGTAAAGTTATGGTTCTTGTTATTGTTTTTTTTTTCTCTCTTTTTTTTGCCATTATTTAATGTTCTGATAGAGATGCAGTCAGTTATATTTAGTTCTTTGTGCTTCCATTTTGCAGCCTGTAAAATTGGGTACCTGATATTTGTGAAAAAGTTGCTTCTGAAAACAATGCACAACTGTTGGTGTTTTAAAAGAACATTATATTCACGTAAAATCTCTGTGTGCTTTATGGGACTATTACCAGTAAGAAAACACATGAACAAAGAAAAGCCTCAGTTTAAAGTTGCTGATCTAACTTGTGAGGGATAAGTGATCTTTGATTTATTGATTAGTGTTTTTTTTTTTTTTTGGTAAGAAAATGTGAGCTAAAATAGAACACTCAGCATACATGCTTGTATCTGTTTGTCTCATTTTGTTCAAATGCTTATATAAGTAATGAATCAAACAGTAAAAATAGTTGATGCTTTGTGTTAATATATGTGTTTTTTTATGTTTAGAGCATACTGTCACCTCAGACTCCCTTCTATAGCAAGTTAGGTACAGATTGTGTCACTGCAGGCTGTAGTGTGGATCTGTTCTTGTTTCCAAACCAAAACATCGATGTAGCAACCATCTCTGATATCTGCAGGGTCACTGCTGGTAACATTTATAAATACAGCTATTTTCAGGTATTTTGAAACATTTTTCTAACTGAAATATTTATTTTATTAAAATACCTTCATAAAGAAGATATAATATTTTCCAGTTTCATTGAAAGCCGCAAAATCTCTTTCATGATCTATTTTTGCATTCAACATGTCTAATTTGACTGCTCGTCTTTCATGTATATACTTCCATGTTTTATCATATGGAATTCATATGGAACATATGGAATTCAAAAGTTATAAGCACAAAAACCAAGTTAAGACTATTCAATTCAAATGTAATGCCCACCCTCATTTATGCACGCGAAAGCTGGAAACCAACTAAAGAAATAGAAAAGAAATTAGACTGTTTTGAAAACAAATGCCTAAGGAAAATACTCGGCATCAAGTGGAATGAATTCAAGAACAATGCAGAGATAAGACAGATGACTGAACAACAACCAGTCTCATGGGTGATCAGGAAAAGGAGATGGACATATGTTGGTCACTTGATGAGAAGAAATGATCAGAGAATCCCAAAACAAGCTATCAAGTGGAACACAACAGGCCGAAGAAAAAGGGGCAGACCGCGTGAAACTCTGAAGAGGACATTATTAAGAGAGGCCAAATTAACAGGCATAAAATCCTTTGATGAGGTTGAAAGACTCGTCAAAGACAGGAAAAATTGGCGAACTACTTTGCGAGCCCTATGTTACGTTTAACGGCACGGGAAGGATATAAGATATCAGTCTTACTTCATAATTAGGGGTATATGATGTGGAAATAAAATCTTTGCATCTGATATGGTCTTAATATCATCTTTTTATTTCCTGTCTTGTCTTTTGTACGTTGTTGTTTGAAAAGTTCACCTCTATGTACCTTTGAATCTGCTTAGACTTTTTACTCTGTATAGTCCAGCCTGTTTCATGTCTTAGTCATTTGTTCTTAATCATGTACAGATCCTGTGCAGCCAGTCTCCAGATATTTTATCTCAAAGTTTATCATTGTCTTTTGTTAAGTTGTAAATTTTGTTAGACCATAACATGACAGTTTTGTAGCATTCTGTAAAATCATTGGTGAGATCTGTTGAAAAGTGAACTTGTTTCAGGCTGATATTGATGGGGAGAGATTCATAGAAGATCTGAAAACATCTGTCAGGAGATCACAGGCTTTTGATGCCATCCTTAGAGTGAGAACAAGTACAGGTAGAGTTTGTTTTCTTTTTCACTCATCTGAGAGTATATCATCTGTGCCATAGATTTTAAAGAACTCTTGCCTTCTAAAATCTGAACAGATGTGCTAGAATATGAACTTAGCAACATTCACTATTTTGTAAATGGTCATGAAAATTAAACTCTTTCTGTACTGGGGGGGGGGGGGGGTGTAACCTCAAATGACCAATGGGGTAAATTTCATAAAGTGGACTGGGATGGTTGTCATATTTTTTAAAAAAGCCTGATTTGCAGTATGACATACTATATATTATTTTTCCACAGGAAAAGTTGTATATTGTTTTTCTAATAAAATGATGATAAAATTGTTAGTAAGTGATTAGTTAGTTAGTTGATCTTCTTGGGCCAGAGGCGGCGCATAGAGTGGAGGACAAGGCTCTTCATGTCTGGCGTTTCCTTGCTACTTGCTTTAGATCTTTGGTGTTTCTGATGAGCTTTGTCGAACACTCCTTGGTGATAACTCTTCTTAGTGTGTCTTTGGGTCTTCCCCACTTTCTTGTACCCCCTGGTGACCATGTAAATGCTTGGTGTGCGAGTCGTTTTTCCTCCATTCTAAGTATGTGGCTGATGTAGTTCCAGCGACATCTTCTGATAAAGTTTGATACGTAGTCTTGTTTAGTTTCATGTCTTATTGATGTAACCGATTTGAAATTGTGCCAACAGATATTTAGCAGTCTTCGAAGGCACTTATTACGCAGGAGTTGAAAATCTTGAGTTTCGTGTGCCTACCAAGTTGTTTTGATTTCCAGATGTTAGTCAGCTTGTTGAAAGCATTTGACGCTAAAGCAATTTGGGTCATAATTTCTGTTGATATGTCTCCCGCGGGTGTTAACTTGTTTCCTATTTTTCAAGAGCATGGCCATTAAGTTTAATTTTGTCCAGTTTGTTGGTGATATCAAGAACTTTATAGTAAGTGATTAGTATAAAACGAAACAAAAGAGCTAAGAATTGAGAAGAAAGAATGGAAAATGATGATGACAAATTTTCTCAATTACCCCTCAAGTTAATCCACTGTACTGGGTCCAATATATCCAAAGTGAATAAAATTTTACACAAATACCATTTCCTCACAGAAAATATAAACTAATTATTTATTTACAATTAATTTACAATCTACAATAATATGAAAACACAAGTGGGTGGCACCCTACAAGCTTAGAAAAAAAATGACAGAATTTTGTAACACAACATGGCTCTCAAATTTGCCATGTGCCGCTACATGTGGACACTTTAACATGCCAGAAGGAAGTGATACTACCGGTTTGGCCAGATTTTTAAGTATAGTTAGATTAAATTCACAATTGGAGGCCAACACGGTGTGTTTCCTAGACCTCTGATGAGGGTTGAGTCCACGCACGGCGCATCCAGTAGGACAAAACGAGTTAAGCCGCCATGCATGACAATCTAAGGTGATGTGTTGGACATTTCTTCTTTAGAGCAAAAGTTTTTTTAAGTGTTTGAGCATTTTGTTTCCAGTGTGCATGTATACCTGCATCTTAGTTCTACTGGATTCACAGCAAGCACTGGCTAAATTACTTATATGTGCCTGAAAAGTTTCTCGTTGTTTTCGCATAAATTATATAGTGTAATCAATGTCAGTCATGTGTTGATAAAGTTCATTTGGAAAATAGAAAATTGATAACTGACTGTGAAGCCAGCTAAAATACTGACATTTGATTTGGGAATTATGTTTTGTTTTTTTTTGTGCCAATCACAGGTATTCGCCCAGTGGACTTTTATGGTAATTTCTATATGGCAAATACAACAGATGTAGAGATGTCATCCATAGACAGTGATTCGACCGTGTGTCTGGAGGTTAAACATGATGATAAGCTCAGCGAGGCGGAGGGAGCTTATGTCCAGGTATTTTTGTTGTTAGATCTTCGTGTGCAGTTCTTGGTGATTGATGCTGCCATTGAATCAGAAGAATTGGATTATAAGCATCATTTTTAGCCTGCCACTGTCATCCTGGGTTATGAGTGTAACTCGTAATGTGAACTCAGGTTTATAAATATTGTCAGCCTGTCACATTATCCCTGGTTATAGGTGTAACTCGTGATGTGAACTCAGGTTTATAAACATTGTCAGCCTGTCACATTATCCCTGGTTATAGGTGTAACTCATGATGTAAACATCATTTTATAATGATAAACATTATTTTTAACCAGCCACATTATCCTGGGTTAACGTATAAATGTATGTGACCTTTTGTTTTTTTTTTCTCTTCCCTCACAAAACCAGGTTGCTGTTCTGTATACAAGTGTAACTGGACAGCGAAGGCTGAGGTGTCACAACTTGTCATTTAACTGCTGCAACCAGATGGCAGACCTGTTCAGAAGCTGTGAACTGGATGTCCTTATTAACTTCTTTGCTAAACAAGGTGAGATGTTGTGTGACTTATTGGTTGGTAGGTTACTTAAATTGTGTGACTTATTGGTTGGTAGGTTACTTAAGTTGTGTGACTTATTGGTTGGTAGGTTACTTAAATTGTGTGACTTATTGGTTGGTAGGTTACTTAAATTGTGTGACTTATTGGTTGGTAGGTTACTTAAGTTGTGTGACTTATTGGTTGGTAGGTTACTTAAGCTGTGGAACTTACTGATTGGTAGGTTACTTAAGTTGTATCATTAGTTCATAGTTTTGGGATCACATTAGTCGTTCCATCAGTTGGTGGCTGTAACACTGCCCATCATCTCATTGGATTGTAGTTGTAAGATTTCATTAGTTTTTTTTATTTTGTTGCTGTTTGTAAGATTGTCATTTCCTCAGTTGGTGATAGTGAAATTACCCAAGTTATTCAATTAATTGGGATTTGCAAGATAGCTTGAATCATTTCATATATTGGTTGTTGTAAGATTATTTGTTATTTCATTGGTTGATGATTGTAAAATTACATGAGATTACTTGAGTATTCTCATTATGTGATATCTGTCTTACTTGAACTGTTTTATTATTATTCTGTCTGTAATAGTAGCACTGATAGATTTACTTCTTAGTCACAGTGGCAAGGAAGATCAGGCAAAAGATCATTCCACACGGATAGTGAATCTGTGGTGTGGTGCTGCATCATTTGAATGGGAAATGGAACCCAGGCTTTCTTATAGTGTTAATTACATTTCAGTAATAGGCACTTTCTGAGAAATTCTTAATTCTTCGTCTGATCACTGGAGACATATATTACTTCTTTGTCTGACCACGTGAGACATATATTGCTTCTTTGTCTGATGATACATTTTGTTGATTTCAAATATTTATATTTTTCTAGCTTTTTTTTTTCTAACTTTAAAAAATAAAATGTTCATTCTTGTGTTCTTGTTTTGTTCTGAAACATCAGGCTAGAGCATCAGAATGTTTTAAGTGAGAACTCTGATATAAATGCTGATATCAGATGCTGGCGAGGCATTGATAACCTGGAATAACAATTGATTTATTGATTTTCTTTGTCTCAGATATCCATATTGATAGCCAAGAGAGGTTGTAAAAGAATCGAGAAAGGCAGTAAATGTTCTGTTCAGATAGTAGCAGTTTTTTTTATGATAGTAGGATGATTCATGGTTTTCATTAATATTTGTTGGTTGTGTAGACTGGGCCTTAATAAATATTAGGACTGAAAAGTGGTAAGAAGTCTGCTGCAGGTGGCATGGTTCCCACAGTTGTTAAGCTGGAAATAGTTGTAAGGTTTTTTAACATTTGAGGAAGCCAGGGAAAACTATGTTTATATGTAATATGCTATGACACGTTCCCTCCTAAGTTGAGTTACTGAGCATAAGACCTAGGATGGCATAGTAAGATTAAAATCTGAGGTATGGAAAGTACTTTCTTAAACTTTTCATATCCTTGTTCAGAGATTGATTAGCAAACTAGTTTTTTTGTTTTTTTTTGGTCAGTTTCTTCAAGACAAATAGCAAATTAAGATTTGAAAGCAAGGTGATGCTTTAAGATTTAAAAAATTCATAAAACATACAGAACAGGCGAAAACAAAAGAAGTATGTAGATGAAGCAAACTAGGAAGATGGATTCTTCATGTTATAAAAATAGAAAGAAAGGATTAAATGAGTTATGGAATTTGAGATGTCCAATATGGCAGATGATGGTGAGTCAGTTTACATTAGTTTTTACATTTATCCCAGGTGAGACTTCTTTTTTTTTAATTGTGGGAATATCAGGCTGTAAAAGGTGAATTGAGCGTTTAGCTGAGAAATTTCAGATCATTCTGCTTGTAATAGTTTGTATTGTCTTCTTCTGTTTAGCAATTCGCACTTGCCTGAATGCCAACCCCAAACAAGTGAGAGAGCACATCACGAATGAGGTTGCCCAGATTTTGGCCTGTTACCGCAAAAACTGTGCCAACCCTTCTTCCGCCGGCCAGCTTGTGCTGCCCGAGTGTATGAAGCTGCTGCCCTTGTATGCCAATTGTGTCATCAAGAATGACAGTATATCCGGTGGTTCTGAGATATCCACTGATGACAGAAGTTACCTCATGCATCTGGTTAATGGAATGGATGTGAAAATGTCCAATGTGTTTTTCTACCCTCGTCTTCTACCAGTCGTAAGTTTTCCCCTTTTTTATTTTGTTGTGAACTGTTATATGAGTGTTTCATAATCGTTACTTTGAACAAAGATAACTGTTATATGAGTGTTTCGTAATCGTTACTTTGAACAAAGATGACTGTTATATGAGTGTTTCGTAATCGTTACTTTGAACAAAGATGACTGTTATATGAGTGTTTCGTAATCGTTACTTTGAACAAAGATAACTGTTATATGAGTGTTTCGTAATCGTTACTTTGAACAAAGATAACTGTTATATGAGTGTTTCGTAATCGTTACTTTGAACAAAGATAACTGTATATGAGTGTTTCATAATCGTTACTTTGAACAAAGATAACTGTTATATGAGTGTTTCATAATCGTTACTTGAACAAAGATAACTGTTATATGGGCTTATAATGTTATGTAGTTGAAAAGATTTAACTGCTACATAATAGATGTCATAAATAGAAGTGGCTACATAATAGATGTCATAAATAGAAGTGGCTACGTAATAGGTGTCATAAATAGAAGTGGCTACGTAATAGATGTCATAAATAGAAGTGGCTACGTAATAGATGTCATAAATAGAAGTGGTTACTTAATAGATGTCATAAATAGAAGTGGCTACTTAATAGATGTCATAAATAGAAGTGGCTACTTAATAGATGTCATAAATAGAAGTGGCTACGTAATAGATGTCATAAATAGAAGTGGCTATGTAATAGATGTTATAAATGTGGGAATATCAGGCTGTAAAAGGTGAATTGAGCGTTTAGCTGAGAAATTTCAGATCATTCTGCTTGTAATAGTTTGTATTGTCTTCTTCTGTTTAGCAATTCGCACTTGCCTGAATGCCAACCCCAAACAAGTGAGAGAGCACATCACGAATGAGGTTGCCCAGATTTTGGCCTGTTACCGCAAAAACTGTGCCAACCCTTCTTCCGCCGGCCAGCTTGTGCTGCCCGAGTGTATGAAACTGCTGCCCTTGTATGCCAATTGTGTCATCAAGAATGACAGTATATCCGGTGGTTCTGAGATATCCACTGATGACAGAAGTTACCTCATGCATCTGGTTAATGGAATGGATGTGAAAATGTCCAATGTGTTTTTCTACCCTCGTCTTCTACCAGTCGTAAGTTTTCCCCTTTTTTATTTTGTTGTGAACTGTTATATGAGTGTTTCATAATCGTTACTTTGAACAAAGATAACTGTTATATGAGTGTTTCGTAATCGTTACTTTGAACAAAGATGACTGTTATATGAGTGTTTCGTAATCGTTACTTTGAACAAAGATGACTGTTATATGAGTGTTTCGTAATCGTTACTTTGAACAAAGATAACTGTTATATGAGTGTTTCGTAATCGTTACTTTGAACAAAGATAACTGTTATATGAGTGTTTCATAATCGTTACTTTGAACAAAGATAACTGTTATATGAGTGTTTCATAATCGTTACTTTGAACAAAGATAACTGTTATATGAGTGTTTCATAATCGTTACTTTGAACAAAGATAACTGTTATATGGGCTTATAATGTTATGTAGTTGAAAAGATTTAACTGCTACATAATAGATGTCATAAATAGAAGTGGCTACATAATAGATGTCATAAATAGAAGTGGCTACGTAATAGGTGTCATAAATAGAAGTGGCTACGTAATAGATGTCATAAATAGAAGTGGCTACGTAATAGATGTCATAAATAGAAGTGGTTACTTAATAGATGTCATAAATAGAAGTGGCTACTTAATAGATGTCATAAATAGAAGTGGCTACTTAATAGATGTCATAAATAGAAGTGGCTACGTAATAGATGTCATAAATAGAAGTGGCTATGTAATAGATGTTATAAATAGAAGTGGCTCCGTAATAGATGTCATAAATAGAAGTGGGTTTAATGGAATACCTTTGCAGAATGGACAGAAAAAAAGTTCAATTCTTCTGTGCTGGGGTAGGAAACAGATTGTGCATTTAACTCTTTCCTTGCCATCCATGCTATAGTGAAGTCTTCCTGTTAGTCTAGTGCTTACCATCCACATTATAGCGAAGTTTGTTTCGTTGCAGCTTAAAACCCTTGTAACTTTTTATTGTACATGATTTATCTGCGCATGTCTGGTGACTTTTCATAGTTCAGTCCAAAGCGTGGCTAACAACTGAGTGAAATCGGATGTTTTTAACTGATAAATTTCAATATTTATTGTGATTTCGGAGGCATAAGGACATGTCCTATGACCAGACCACTGTTCTTGAATGTACCCCAAGTAGATCTAGATCTATTAAATGGACTGGAGAAGTAGTTAGAAGATTATTTCACATATTATTTTAGTGAGAATGCCATAACACAATGAGATCGGACAAAAATGTAAGTAGATCTGGAAATCGCCGATGATAAACATTGTACATTTAGGCATCGCTGATGGTAAGCACTGCACAATTATCAGCTAAAATCATCACGCTACTTCTTTTTTCCTAAAAAAACTCTTCATTTATGAAATCTTGTTACATTTACAGCTATTTTCATGCATAATATGTATACTTTTAAAGTGGAAATACTTGTACATTCACTTTTACAACTATACCCCCTATACATATCAAGACTCATGCTTTTTGTGTGGCACGGACGGGAATGTCCGCATTTTTTTTCTGTAGCACGGGATGAGTTAAACTGAGATTTTCCTGTTTTTTTTTTTTTAATAATCTGGATGATGGGATGAAGTTCTTTGAGTTTGTTTTTTTTTTTAACTCCCAACATACTGTTCTTGTATGTTTTCTGAGATTATCAAATTGGGTTTTGAACTGTTTAGGAATTAAACTTGACTAGGAAAATGTAGATGTGAAGAACATGTACAGTAAATCTCTTGAGTCACGACGGAGGAAGAACATGTACAGTAAATCTCTTAGTCATGACGGAGCATTTGAGGTAAAGGAGAAAAAAATCCTGAAATAAAATGGATGGAGATGTAAATATTAATAGAAACATAACACAAGTGGCTGATTAATTTATAAATAAATAAGCCCGTACATGCATGGAAATGGGCTTCAGTAACAGAACACATAAAAAAGAAATTATGTTGTCAGCATCAGTTTACCAGCACCTCCTGAAGGAATTCATCAAGGTCAAGGTATCGGTGGGTTGTCACCCAGAGCTGTTGCCTTGGAGAGTGCAGGCTGGGTCTTTAATTTTGTCCCTAAAAAAAATGAACAAATCAAAAGTTTTTGCTGTGGTTTGAACCTGTGCATTCTGGCACTGCTAAGCCATTGTCCCACAGGACATGGTAAAAACATTTTTATGAGTCTGCATAATAGCGGGCCTGGTTAGCCGAGTGGTTAGGCACTCGGTTTACTAATCTGATGGTTCAAGTCACAGCAGTGGCAGTTTTTTCTGGCACACACTGAAAAGGCTCCAGAGTCGACCCAGTCTCTAAAAATGGGTACCAGAGAAATCTGGGAAGGTAGATGAGGCTGGGCGTGTGATGCTGACAACATCAGACTTTCATGTGCCGAAGGTCGTGGAAATAAGCTCCTAACAGTTTCCCCCAGTATGCTTTATTGGCATGGAATGGGATTTTACTTGTTTTTTTAAACATAAAAGCAGGATAAATATAGAAATGATGGATTATTGACTTATGAATTTATTCACTCATTCAGCACAATCTGGATTGGGACTCTTCAGAGTTTCCTGTGGCTATCCGTTGTTCATTGGAGAGGCTGGAGGATTCTGGGATATACATTTTGGGTTAGTGATTTTTTTTTTTGTCTAAACATTTAATTTCCAGAAAGTTGTGACCTCTAGTTCTTGTATGTTATCTCTACATCACTGTCTCAATCTGGTCCCTACCTTCTCTTGTATGTTATCTCTACGTCACTCAGTTTGGTCCCTACTTTCTTTTGTATGTTATCGCTACATCACTGTCTCAGTCTGGTCCCTACCTTCTCTTGTATGTTATCTCTACATCACTGTCTCAGTCTGGTCCCTACCTTCTCTTGTATGTTATCTCTACATCACTGTCTCAGTCTGGTCCCTACCTTCTCTTGTATGTTATCTCTGCATCACTGTCTCAGTCTGGTCCCTACCTTCTCTTGTATGTTATCTCTGCATCACTGTCTCAGTCTGGTCCATGGCATCTTTTGTATGTTATCTCTTCATCACCCTTGGTCTGGTCTGTGGCTTCTCTTGTACGCTATCTCTTCATCATCCATGGTCTGGTCCATTGCTTCTCCTGTACGTTATCTCTTTATCACCTGTGGTCTAGTCCATGGCTTCTCTTGTATGTTATCTCTGCATCACTTTTGGTCTGGTCCACGCCTTCTCTTGTATGTTATCTCTTCATTACCCTTGGTCTGGTCCATGGCTTCCCTTGTATGTTATCTCTTCATTACCCTTGGTCTGGTCCATGGCCTCTCTTGTATGTTATCTCTTCATCACCCTTGGTCTAGTCCATGGCTTCTCTTGTATGTTATCTCTTCATCACTCTTGGTCTGGTCCATGCCTTCTCTTGTATGTTATCTCTTCATCATTCTTGGTCTGGTCCATGCCTTCTCATGTATGTTATCTCTTCATCATCCTTGGTCTGGTCCATGGCTTCTCTTGTATGTTATCTCTTCATTACCCTTGGTCTGATCCATGGCTTCTCTTGTATGTTATCTCTTCATTCCTCTTGGTCTGGTCCATGCCTTCTCTTGTATGTTATCTCTTCATCACCCTTGGTCTGGTCCATGCCTTCTCTTGTATGTTGTCTCTACATCTCTGACATAGTCTAGTCCTTTTAACTTGTGTATGTTGTAAAAATATGTGAGATAATAGTACTTATGTTTATTTAGAGTTTTTGACATTATAACAAGGACCAGTTAATTTTTAATATTCTGAAGCTTGTAAACACAAATTTGACATGGAAGGTGTCATTTCTTGGAACCATACCACCATTTTCCTGACATTTGGATGTAAATTATTTTTTGAACACTTAATTCTTCCTCATTTGTAAAAATGTTTACTCAGTTCTTCATCTGTGCTTTATTTTTTATTCTTTCTAGAGAATGGCCTGTTCATGTTTTTGTGGATCGGTCACAATGTCAACCCAGAGTTGGTCCAGCAGATCTTTGCTGTCCCCAGTTCTGCTCAGATAGACATAGACAAGGTACATATTCTAGTAGATAGACATAGACAAGGTACATATTCTAGTAGATAGACATAGACAAGGTACATATTCTAATAGATAGACATAGCATTGATCTTCAAGAGTCTTGAGAACATATGGCATTCAAAAGTTATAAGCACAAAAACCAAGTTAAGACTATTCAATTCAAAGGTAATATCCACCCTCATTTATGCATGTGAAAGCTGGAAAACAACTAAGGAAATAGACAAGAAATTAGACTTTAGAACAAATGCCTAAGGAAAATACTCGGTATAAAGTGGAACAGATTCAAGAACAATGCAGAGATAAGACAGATGAGCAAGTAACAACCTGTCTCATGGGTGATTAGAAAAAGATGGACATATGTTAGTCATGTGATGAGAAGAAACAGAGGATCCCCAAACAAGTGGAACACAGCAGGTTGAAGAAAAAGAGGTCGATTACGTGAAATTCTAAAGAGGACAGTGTCAGGAGAGGCCAGTTCAGTGGACATAACATCTCTTGATGAGATTGATAAACTCGAAGACAGGAAATCTTACTAAGCGGGCCCTGTGTGACATTTAGTGGCACGGGAAGAATTAAGATGTAAGACCAAAACAAATAACCCAGGTAAATCACAGATTAGTCTCTGTACAGGGAGACTTTGGATAGAAAACTACACATACTGACAGGAGATAGAGGGAAGTCATCTCTCTCCTTGTATTCACTTGTCAGATCATTCTTTGGGAGTTTATTAGTAAGAGTAATGGTACAGTGCTTCTCCATTGGAGGAGTTTTGTCCAGTATGCCAAGTGACATCGGTTCAAGAAACATTAGTTCATTCAGCTCTGAAAGAAATTTTGCCCACTTCATAAAAGGCTGAAAGTGTAAACTTTGCTAATCATTATGTGGAGAGCAGAGCTTCTCATTCTGATGACAGAGCATGTGAGCTTGCCCAAGATTCAACTGTTTCCTAGATACAAGCTGTCAACTTGGAAAAGACTGATGTGGACCTTGGATGGAGTTTTTCTAGAATCAGTTGTCAGAAGTAGATTTCCAGCCAGTGCCATGCCAGCAGTGTAGAAAGTGCCTGCAGCTCCTTCCTTGCAGTCTTTGTCTAAGCTGGGAAGCTGGAGAGATTTACCTATGACAGACAGTGGGAAGTTTAGATCAGAAATCTCTTTGAGATATGCCAGCAAAGAATGATCTTTATTTTAGAAGGGTGAAGAATTGGGTGCACATGCCTGTCTTACATTCTGCCCTTTATCACTACATCTTTCATTCTTCCCATACACTCCAGTCTGTTTTGCTAGCTTTGTTTTTTTTTTTTTTAATTCACAACAGGTTCAGCTTCTTCACTTGGACAACCCAGTGTCTCGTAGAATTTGTGATCTGATAGCCAGGATACGAGAGGAGAGGTCAAGATATCTCAAGGTGTGTGTAGGTCTCATGTATTAGGAAAGTAGATTTTTGCTCAGTTTATACAAACCACCACACATGTACCACAAGCACTCATCTGCTGATCAGAAGCTCCCTGGTTCAGTTTTACACTTGGGCAGAAGTTCTTGAGCCTGATTGGCATTGGGGTCAACTGACATGTGGCCACTTAAATTTTGGGAGCACTGCATGTTTTTTTTTTCTCGTAAATTTCAGTGCCAGTAATGACCTGAAGAAATACAGCTTTGACCCTAGGAGGTCATATGTTGTGAAGTTTATCTTGTCCTTGTATACCATTTATTTTCTTTGACTTATTTTGAACTAAGAGTTAAATGTCTTGTTTTTCCTGCAGCTGACCATTGTGAGGCAGAGAGACAAGTTACAGCCATGGTTTGACCATTTCCTTGTGGAAGACAAAGGCATGAGCAACAACAGTTCTTATGTAGATTATCTTTGCCACATACACAAAGAGATTCGCAGTATTCTCAGCTGAACTACAAGCCATTGACATGCTGATTGCTGTGTCAGTGACGCTGACAAGTCTTCTAAGACATCTGCTGTCTAGTGTGACTTATAAGTAACTAAAAATGCTGTCAGTTCACAAATGTACGAACATGCTAACTAGAACAAATTGGAGATGTCCAATTTTGTGTAAAGTATATTTTTGCATTAATCATTTTATCTTCTCCTTCATTGTATGCTTTGATATAAATTAGTGACAGCACGTTTTCCAAATTCTGGGCATCTGTAACTGAGCACAAAAGTCTGAAAACATTCATGAAATCTGCAGAATGTGTACACTCACAGTACTTGTAGTCATTCAGGAAAACTCTCTAACATTGCATGTTATTACTGGGTGTACTTATGTGATTTAACATGAGCTTCATGCCATATTCAACTGAACTCTTGTATAGATCTGTTTTGTTTCTTATATTAAGCCTGTAAATATTTTATCTTGCATTTATCAGTATTGGCTGCATCTCAGAAAGTAAAATTCCAGAAATTTCACTGACCGAGACAATTACAATTAGTTGATACACTGTCATATTCTTGGTTTTCCTTGTACTGTCATCCTAGCTAAATCTAGTTATGGGGGAAGCCACCGGTTCAGTTTTCACGACTTTTTTTTCTGTGTAAATTTTGATTTATTTCCTGTTGTGTGTAAAGATGATCAGGTAAGAAAATGTGGACATGGCTTCAAGGTGTGTTGACAGAATGCAATTATTTCTTCCATTGTTTTCTCTGTAATATTTTTCTCAATTTACAAATTTATTGGCTAAGTTATTCTTCATTTTTAAAAAATGTTTTTGTTTATTATTCTTCATGTTGCATTTGTAGAACTGGTGACAATTTTTTTTTCTTTTGGCATAGTTTTTGAAATAAACGAGTCTGCCACCTGCCACCCTGACTTTGGAGAACTGGAAATATAAATATTTATCTGAGAACCAAGCCGAGCGTTATTGTGATAAAAAGTTAGGTTATGGTTACTCCAGCTCCAGGTAAACTGACTCAGAACACAAGGTTTTGTACCAGAAGGCAAGAAAGTGAGAGCCAGCCATACATGTCTAATTAGATCATTAGCAGAAGCACAAGCAGAACAATGTGTTCTAGCATTTCAACTGTAGAAACTGGAGTTGGACTGGTCTGGTTTTGTATTATTTCTCACTCATGTATTGTTTACTTTCTTTTTTGACTGATCAGGAGTGTCTAGGTGGATATTAAACAGCAGTATGTGCTGACATATGGAATGGAAGTTACTGTAGTTTGTTTCGACTGATAACTGCAGTGGGTTTCTGTGAAAATACAAAGTGCCTTGCTGCTTGCAATCATTACTCAGATCTAGTCAGTGTAGATTGCTTAACTGTGGACTGAATGTGTGAATGTTGGTAATTTGCCAGTTTAACATCTGTCCTTGATAGCAAGTCTTGTGTGCTAGAACATCTGGCACTTGTAGCTAGTTTTTCCATTTTGGTTCTTTTGTAGTTAATGAGTGACATGAAATTTTCTTCTTTGTCTTCTTGTGTGCTACAATCTTCCAAATACTCAAGTCATCATCAGGTTGCTGTCCACACCCACTGCTAGAGCCAGTAGTTTCCTTATCATTTTTAAACTTCTTAAATTTTGCTTGGTTGATGTAAGTGACTTGAAGTTTATTATTATTTTTTTTTAATGGCAGAGGAGGTCTTAAAAATTGTTTCCTAGAGCTAGAAAATATCCAGCTGTGACTTGCTTGGACTGATGCATGCACCATACCTGTAACATATCATCAGTGATGCATTCATTCTAGGTGGCCAGATATTGGTCATTTAGATGAGCACCATGATCTGTTGTGTGTGAGGGATACATTTTTTTTTCAATAACAAGTTCATGCCAGAAATATCTCTTCTTGCTTATATTCTTAGACACAAAAGACGGCATTATAAGTATTTATCCAGTTTGGTTGCATGGCATACCAACATCAGTGTGATCACTTCTATGACTGGTTGGTACTGTAGTGTTTAACCAGTATCAAATACTTATTACCCCTGTGTGGGAAGTTCTCATGAATTCTCACAGATTTGCTGAACAGGAAACCTCACTAGAAATCCCAGGTCCTCCAGCAAAATGTTGATTTCATCAGGGCATTGTATCAGTTCTGCATGAAGCCATGTGTGAGGTAAACATTTATTTGAAAACCAGTGTTAAAGCAGTAGCGTGCATAGATATTTAAATGGAGGCTGACATCTATCAAACAGGATGTAGAGCAGACCACCAAGACAAGCTGTAGACTGGACTCTAGAGAATATAACAGAGCATGACTTGCATACAGAGAGAGGAATATAACAGCATAACTGACATACATAGAGAGAGGAATATAACAGCATAACTGACATACATAGAGAGGAATATAACAGCATGACTGACATGTAGAGAGAAATATAACAGCATTAGTCCAAGGAGATGAATGTTTCATCTCTGACTCCAAAGTTCAAGAATGGCATGATGGTAACACTGGAATGGGAAGTAATGAATGTGAGAATTTGTTCAGACAAGTTGAAGGTTTGAAATCCTTCAGTAAATAACTGACTTTTCTTTCTGGCCGTATATTACCTTTCTGACTGCAGTTTACATTCAGCTACTTACATGCCCTACAAGACATGTACAGACTTTCTGTAAACAAATTTATTTCATTTTTCTTACTTTGTGGATAAAGTTAATTTGTACATAATAGGTCATAATTTTTCCCACTTCTTATGGTGTAATATGTGAACATACAGAATTTCATAACAGTAGAAGGTTATGGTCAAGAGTATGACAAGAACATAATAGTCTTTTCTCCTTTTCTAAATAGTTTTTGAGTCTAACTTTCTTGAATGTGGAGTGGAGGATATTGTTTATGGTTATTTTGATTTGGTTTTTAAATAATGCATGTTAAGTACTTGTTGGCCTGCAAGTTTGTAAACCAACTTTGTTTCAGTCTGTGAATATTTACTGTTAACTTCACGTTATGTCCTTAACATGAGAAACATATTTTTTTTTTTATATGTCTAATTGTGCCCTGTGTTTACTCCTCTTATGGATCCCATTTAATTCTGTCTATCCGGCAGACTGAGAAGATAAGCTGCATGAATGCTTCAAGTATGAGAATAGAGAACATAAAGTATGTACTGCCCAAATTATGGTTCATGGCTTGGCACAGGACAGGGCAGTATATTGTTGGAGGGAAATATTCATCTTTAAATGACAGAGGAGTTTTTTTTCTTTGCTGCTGCTACAACATTGTATTAAGCTGAAACTAAGTCTGTGCGTTTAGATACTTCCGTTGAGGATCCAGTAGTTTTTTTTTCTTCCCCTTCTGTAAAGATGTTTTGTCTGTTACTGAACTATCTGAATGATGTTAATCTGGTACTGAACATGATCACCTTGAAGACTGTAAAGCTTTGTTGTTTTGTGGAGCATGCAGGGAGAATGTATGGTTAAATTCTTAAAGGAAGGGTAGACCAGAACTGATCTACAAGGATATGAGAGTGTTTTCTGTTGGTCAGAAGAACTGGCAAGTTAGCTGAGGATACATGCTCCAGTTATCTTCTGCTGCTCAGTGCTGTTATCATGAAGATACCACTGAGAGTTTTCACCAAGGATTACTTAACACCACAAAAATCTAGTGAAAGGAGGAGAACTCAGGCCATGCTAAAACAGCTGTGAAATAAACATTCAGTCATTTGCATGTCCCTTGCCTCCCTAACAGCACTCCTGTAGGCCTCTTGGTTGTGAGCAAGATGACCTGCTGCTGATGTATCCATTTGCAGATCATCAATGATGTCTTGCAGCCATCTTCGCTTTGATCTTCCTCTCTTTCTTTTTCCCCATTATGTACCCTTCCAAGACTCTCTTCTCTAAATTATCATGACGTTTAATGTGTCCAAAATATTTAAGTTTTGTCTGTTTAATCCTCTTTACTAGCCAGCCTTCTTCAATATTAAGTTCTTGTAGTATGGATATATTTGTTCTTTTTTGTGTCCATGATATTTAAAGAACTGTAGCATTTACATTCACGAGCATTTATGTGTTTCTCAGCTGTTTTGTTAAGTGTCCAGGTCTTCACGGGCATATGTTGCCATGGGAAAGATGCATACCCTTAAAAATCTTGTTTTTGTAGTTGTCTGTTCCTCTCCACAGCTTCTTTAATTGTTTTACTTTTTAAAGAGCGACAGATGTCCTTTTAATTTGTTTCATTGTCAACATCATCATCAAGTGCGTGCCAACTAGTGTTGGCAATCTCTCACACCATCTCATCAGACTGTCCAGTATCATTTCTCTTGGTCTTCCCCTTCATCTTCTTCCTTCTGTTTTTCCTGTTGTTATATTTTCAATGCCCCCTCTTCTCATTGCAATGTCCTATGAAAGTACACTGTCTCTCTCTTATTTTTTTGACAAAATATTTTGTCTCTCCAGCTCTTCTCATACATTCTTCATTAGTTATTTTTGCTGTCCAGGGGATTCGCAACATTCTTCTAATAAACCACATTTCTGCTGCTTCCAATGTTTTTTGTGCAAAACTGCCTATTGTCCATGATTCACTTCCATATAACAAGATAGGTTCAATATAGCATTTTAGGACTTTTCTAACATTCACTTGTAAGGGTGTGTTGCATAATGTTTCTCATTCTCTAAAATGCTGTCTTTGCTTGGCCTATTCTGTTGTGCATTTCCCACCTGAAGTTATTACTGCTCCAAGGTATTTGAATTTCTGCATCTGCTTTAGAATAGTTCCATTTAATTTTATACTGCATGCTGGTGGATTCTGTTTCTTAAATATATGCATAGTCTGTCTTTTTTATGTTTAAAGTAAGGCCTTTCTGTTCACTTCCTTTAGCAATTTTATCCAAGAGATTTTGCAGGTCTTGGTTCTCAGCTATCAGTACTGTGTCGTCAGCATACCGAATTTTTATGCCTGGTTTTGTGATGATCATTCTTCGAATATTCTCTATTCTTGCTGTACAGAGAAAAAAGGGAGATAGTACACATCCTTGTCGCACCCCTTGTTTTCCATTTTTATTTTTAACTCGAATTACTGCTTCTTGCCTCCAGTATAGGTGTTTTACAATCCTCAGGTCTTTGCTGTCTATATTGATGTCTTCAAGCATTTTAATAATTTCATTATGTTTCACCTTGTCAAATGCCTTGGTGTAATCAATGAAGCATAAGTAGAGTCATCTGCTGACTGTTTATCTTTTTCCTTGTTCTTCTCATAATTATTCTCAGAAGTAGCTTCGTTGTGTGACATGAGAGGTTGATAGTTCAGTGGTCATCACATTCCTTTGCACCTGGTTTCTTTGGTAGTGCTATAAACGTGGATTTAAGCAGGTCACTGGGCATATAACCACTATTGTAAATGTCAGTCAGTAACTTGGTTATTATTTTTATTCCTATCTCCTCTAGCACCTCTATTTCTTGTATTGTTATATTATCAGGCCCAATCGCTTTTCTTTTCTTCATGTGTTTGATGGCATCGTGGTCCATCAGTTTTCGCATTATGATAGAGGCTTTGCTCTTCCTTATGATTACAGACTGACATAATTTGTTTTTCCATTCCTTTTTGTGCTGTGGACAGTAATACTGTGTCATCAGCATATCTAATCTCTGGTATTTCATAACCTCCAATTGTTATGGCATCATAATATTCTTTGTCTACATCTTCTCTAAAATTCCTCATTATATTTCAGTATACAAATTAAGTAAAGTGATAGTATGCACCCCTGATGGACCCTTTGTTTTATGTCAAACCAAGTTGTTTCACCATTTATTCTTACTGCTGCCTGTTGATCTAGATGCAGCAGCGATATTAATTGCATCACATGGAAATCCCATTTTTTTCCAAAGTTTCTGGTGTTGTACACAATCAAATGTCTTTGAATAGGCTACAAAAGATAAATACAGATTCACATTAGGCCATGCTAAAACAGCAAACAGCTGTGAAATAAACATCGAGTTTAATTTAAGAGAGGCTCAGTTGCCCTGCTTTTTAAATGTTCCTTTCTTTTTACAAAAATGTTTATACCAGTGATGAAAAATTGATATATTATAGGATAAGAAAGAGATGAAGTCTGTGGCTATGATAAAAAAGTTTGGTGTCACCATTATTGGAGTACATGGGTGTCTTGCAGGCTTATTGTGCAGTAATTTCTCTGGTGTCACCATTACCTGAGTATGTGGGTGTCTCGTAGGCTTACTTGTGCAATAATTTCTTGACTCCTTTAAAATGGAACTTTTTTCTTTTCTTTTGTGACTAGAACTTTAATTAGTTAAATCATGAATGCACTTAGACATAGTGGCACCTGGAACATTTGAGACACACTGAGGTGGGGTATTGTGGTTTCATTTAATTTACCATAATATCTGTCAGTTCATCCATCTGTCTGCAGTTAGCCATAACTGACTTGATTAATGTTCAAGTCTACAGCACTGCAGTGTTAATGAAGCTTGTCATTATCTCCAGTTTCTTGTGACAACTACCTCAGATACATCCCCCCAAACTCTAGTCAAAGCTTGGCTCATGCTGAGAAATCTGGAATGTTATGGGAGCCATAGAAAATTGTGGGTAAAACCATGAGGTACAATGTTCAAGCTGTGTGTCAGACACAGTACAACATACACAATCATTAACACATTATGTCCTCACTATATGGACAAGAACTGTTAAAAAATCTGCTACTCTGTTGAGGTAAATGTAAACTCTGTGACAAACTTCTGCACTACTTTGGCAGCAGAAAGTTTCTGTAACTTTGTATCAATCAAATCATTCATTTTAATAATCAAGGATATACATATAACAGGCCTTCTAGATTGGACTCCTTTATTTCATAGAATATGCCCATGCATTGCCTTACATAGAGACAACTCTGTGTGAAACATGTTCAAAAGAAAAAAAAAATATACATACTATAGGGATAACTCTCCAGTTGGTTGCCACAGACAGTGGAAGAAATAGATACAATATATAAACAACTGCCCCATTGTTTGCTACAGACAGTGGAAGAAATGGTAATATTTTATGTTCCAAGGGAAATACTGTACAATTACAAATGTTAGCTTGCAAAATGTAAATATAAGGAAAAAAAAACAAAACAAATGTGTGACAGGTATTTTAGGTTCTACAAGCCCAGCATTTTCCTTATAGCTGCTATGTATCTTTGCTATTAGTTTCCTTCAATGACCCTGGGCAGTTGGACAAAACAGGGACGCTCAGGACATGGAAGCAAACTACTGGAAAATTCTGTCCTCATACACGGCCATTTTCCAGCAGGTTCTGAAGAACTAAAGTTCTACAACTCTGCCTGCACTGGGCAAACAACTCGTGCCCCATGTTCCTTCTTACTTTTCGTTCATTTCACTTCAAATCTCTTCCTCATGCACTTTTGAGGTTTCTTCTTTCTGAATCATGGAGACCAGGGACACTGCTCTCCTTCAGATGCCAGAAGAAGTTTGTTTTTTGGTCTGTCCATATCCTGCACCAGTTATGGAGGGACTGATCACCGAAATCCTACTTTACGTCTCTTGACGACCACTGGATGAGATCGTGTAAGCTGAAGTAAGGCTTGCAATTGTAGACTCCTTCAGCCTCATCCCAATGCTGTCCAGATAATGGTGAAATCTGTCATTGGAAAACAAGTATTTGGAGATTAGGCCAAATCAGGCTCATGACATGCTGTGCTATAATAAAATAACAGATCATGATATGATAACTGATATAACAATGGTGTGCTACAATATGATAACAACATACACTAATGGTGTGTTATAAGGTAACAGACAATACTGGAATGTCATAATAATATAACAGGGCAATAACAGCCTAATGAATGATATAAAAAAACAAAAATACCTAAACAATTCTGATGGGAGCTAGCACAACTATACAGGTACAGGTCAAAAACAGAATATTTAACATCAAAATAACATTAGAGGAAGATGTGAAATCTGCAGGGGGTCTATGAGGCGGATTCCATCCCTGCTGTTGCAAAAACAGCCTGTTGATGCAGCATCAAATGAGGGCTGGATTGTTTAAATGACTTGCTGGCCAGGTTGTTAAGAGTTATTCTGGAACAAGCATTTAATGATATCTTTGGTAGCATGTATATCGTTAAAACACTAGTCTCTTATGACAAAAGCGGGTTATTGTATTTGTTCCAGTTGTAGAAATGGGAGCTACGTCTCATCCTGGACCTAGAGATAGAAAGAAAGACATGAGTGATACTGGCCATGTCACTCTCTAATGTGCTGACAAGCGCTGATGCCATACCACTTACATATCTCGGGCAGTCATATGTACACATCGCTTACATACCTCAGTCAACCATGTCTACACTGCTTACATATCTGTCAGCCATATGGCCACATCATTTACATATCTCAGTCTGTCATACGTTCATACCGCTTGCATATCCGGGGGGAGGGGGGGGGAAACGGAAGGACGTCCAAAGGCCCAAAAAAAACAGAATGGGGGGGGGGGCGCGGAGGTACAAGGGCGGAAACAGAATAGGGGGGCGGACGTCCAAAGGCGGAAAAGAGAATCAGAAGACGAGGAGGGGGGAGAGAGAGAAAGAGGCGAATGTCCAAAGGCAGAAAACGGAAGCGGACAACAATGGGAGGGGGGTGGAGACGTACATCCAAAGGCATAAAACATAATCAGAAGACGAGGAGGGGGGGGGGGGAAATGGACGTCCAACAGCAGAAACAGAATTTGGGGGGGGGGAGGAGAAGCGAACGGCAGGAAAAAAAAACAGAAGAATACAACGGACGCTCAAAGGCAGAAAACATGGAAAAAGGGGGGGGGGGGAAGAACGGCAGAAAACGGAAGCAAAATACAAGGAAAGGGGTGGGGGGGGGAGAGAAACAGACGCAGAAGGGCAGAAAACAGAAGCTGTATGCACGGAGAATGACAGATGACACATGGTTTCTGTGAGTGACTGCGGCTGGGAAACTTATCTGATCACAACTGCTGACGAGTAGAAATCATAACATATGACATCGTTATCTCTACTATGCAGCCATCGAACATGTAAACATTTACCTAACAGAACTGTACATTATTTTTTCCCCACCTATATACCATTAGGCATTTCTGGCAAGATTATTCTGTTTAATAATATGTTAATAGTTCTGATTTCATGAGAGAAAAGCAGGCCCAAAAAATCTACAGCCGATTTCGTGCTGAAATGATAAGAGGAACTAGATTTAAAGCCGATTCAAACTAAATACACGCCATCTGAGTACTTTCACAAACATGAACACTGCAGTTTTTATTCTGCTGCTAGCTCTGCTCTGTCTACAGATATACGGGCAAAAACGTAAGTATCACTATCCTCAAAATAAACATACCACAAACCAGTATTTTCAGTAGATATATATGTAATCTTACATCTATAGACTGAAAAAAAAACAGGAAGCTGATCATGCGTCAGTTTTATATAGTTTTAACTTTCCTGTCCATTGTTGTATACCAGTAATTCATGTCAATTATTACATACCTGTAACTCTCATGATCATTGTTTCATACCAGTAACTCTCTTGTTCATTAAAACATACCTGTAATTTTCCTGTTAATGTTTCATATCGGTAATTTTTTTTTCATACATACCCATTAACTTTCTTGTTCATTGTTACATAACTGTAACTTTCTTGATCATTGTTAGATACCCATTAACTTTCTTGATCATTCTTAGATACCCATTAACTTTCTTGATCATTGTTACAGCTGACTACTGCTCTCTACCCTACGATGTTGGTCCGTGTCAGGCAGAAGTTCAACGATATTACTACAACTGGGACACAGCCCAGTGCAAAGTGTTTATATGGGGTGGATGTAGTGGTAACAAAAATAAATTTCTGAGTCTCAATGAGTGTTTGAACGCTTGCGTCAGAGTCGATTAGCGTCAGGTACAATAAGAGGACCGACATAACTGTCACAATCTACCACGTGATTAGATACACAGAAATCTTCGCTTTCCTTTCAGGATGAGAGCTTTGCAGTCCAGAAATCTTTTCGTGGCAATGTCTTACAATAAAAAGGAATAGTTTCCACAGCGCGTTTGGTCTTGGTGTTGTTATATCGCGTGTGTGTGTGTGTGAGAGAGAGAGAGAGAGAGAGAGAGAGAGAGAAGTTCTGTTCTAGATTTTACATGAAGAGAAGAAAATAAATACAGCATGCACAATCACAAAACAGACATGTAACAGCTTGCACGAGTTTTCAAGTTTAGCAATAGATTTAGAAAAGGGGGGGGGGGGTGTGTTTGGTTGTTTTTTTTAATGGGGAGCAATTTTTGTTGGAAGACAAAACTGTTAACCAAACACAAAAACACAGTGATGTGTCCAACCTTCCAAAACTATGACACAAATCTCTCTAATAAATTAAATGTAAAAAGGACTAATGTCAGCGACTAAAACCAGCAAGAGAAAAGAACTACACAAAAGGAATTTCACAACAAAAAAAAAAAGGTATAAAAAAAGTATCAGTGTCTGAAGGTAACTGAATATTGTTCAGAATATCCACGTAGAAATGACTGTTTTAAACAGAAACATGCAGCCATATTTATTCTTTGTGCTATCATTCAATGAAAACAAAACTGAAAAAGCAACAAAGTATTTGCAGCCACTGCGCATACGGGAAGTTTTTAATATAACCATATATGGAAACTTTTTATAACTATATAACTGTTTACGAGGGTGAGTCAAAATCTAATCTTCAGGGTTTTTAAAATACCACAGAAAACTCCGTATCACTTTACAACTTACTCCCCAGCACGGTTAGTCTAGGTCTGCCACTGCTTCACTGTTGCCTGAATTCCTCCAGTTTAAAAAAAAAAGGATAAAATCTCCTGACTGACCCTGTAGCTAACTATAAACGACCTATTTAACCTCTTTGTCCGTAATGAACTTTTTTCCCACCTAGCGCCTCTTTGTGAGGGGTTCAAACACATGATAATCAAATGGTGCGAGGTCGAGTGAATATGATATATGTGGAAGACAATCAAAAAGCAGATTTGTAATTTATTGAAGTGATGCACGTGCTGTATGAGGCCGCGCGTTATCATGCTGTAACAACACACCAGAACAGACTAAATTGCGATGTTCTAATACGACTGAAGGTTCCAAAATGTATAAACTAGGAAAAAAGTAGGAATAGCTTTATTAATTAACCACTACAAAGTCGTGACGTTTCGGCGTGAGCCTTAATCATACAAACACATACGGACAAAGACTTAGAGAGGGGAGATAAAGTGTTTCTCTGGCAGATCACAGTATGCTTCGCTGTTGACAGTGGTTCCTCTGGGCATGTAATGTTCCAGGATTGGGCCTTTACGGCCCCAGAAGAAGGTGATTATCAATTCTCCAACCCACGGAGGCGTAAGGAATTTCTTTGGTTTCGGCGAGGAAGAATGTCGCCACTCCCTGCTGGCTGGTTCTGTTTCTGGCTGGAAGTAATGTGCCCAGATTCGTCTCCACTATCACTTCGTCTTAAAAAGCCATGTCCTTCCATTTCAAAAACGTCACTCACAAAGCCACCCACAATTGCGGGTTAGTCTCTCGTGCATGCTTGCAAGGAAGCGGGCATCTGTGATTTGGTCTGTTGACGTCGTATTTGCAGAATGCGACATGCCTCCGTACAAATATATGTAGAGAGAATACCTAATATTAAAATGACCTCGGAGTAAAGTGGGAGATCTGCAGCTACATCAAGTGGGGGTCTAAGAGGTGGACTCCATCACACCATGGAGTACTCCATCCCTGTTCAGTTGTGCCCGCTGTTGTCTGCAGGCTCAAATGAAGGCTGGATTTAGTTCAAATATTTGTTGGGTATATTGATAAGGCATTCTGAAGGAATTATTTAATGATATCTGTGGGTGGAAGAACAGCAGAATGGTTAGAAAAACTAGGCTCTTTAGGCAAAAGCTGATTATTCTACTGGGATGGACTCATTGCTGTAGTAGAAACGGCAACTACGGCTCATCCTAGACATAGAGAAAGAAAGACAGACAGGAGTGATACCGACAATGTCAATCTCTAATGTGCTGACAAGGTCAGGAAAAATACGGGAACTGATGCCATGCCGCTAACATATGTCAATACCGATCACATATTTCAGCTAGTGATATATTTATACAGTTTACACATGTCAGTCAGCCATATGTCCATAATATCTGATTGTAGTTCTATGAGGTCAGATGTGTTGTTATCAAGCTGCTGACACGCCTCGGATGGTATATGTCTGCCGTATGTGCCGTCGCTACTTTTACTTTTTGTAACTGATAACTATAAGTGCTGACAGGCGCTTGGACTAGACTTGGTGAGACGAAAGTAATACATGAAAAAAAACCCCCACTTGGGGAATTTCCAAAGGCAAAAAACATAGTAGCAGAATATAAGAATGATGGGAGATTATATGATCATAACTTCTGACGGCGATAAATCTCATTACATGCAATGTCATCCTCACTACCCGCAACATACAAACATAATAGAAATATAACAACCCATGTTCAAGATCGATACATCATTATCTTTACAGCACAGCCACAGAACATGTAAACATTCACCTACTAGATTTATACACTGTTTTTTTTTCTTACCTGTATAGTTATTAGGTGTGTGTGTGTGTCCGTCCCCCCCCCCCCCCAAATTATGTGTAACAATACGTTAATAGTTTTTATGCCATGAGATAAAAGCAGGCAGAAATCTACAGCGATCTCGTGCTGAAATGATAAGACGAACTAGATTTAAAGCCGATTCAAAGTGAATACATGCCATCCTTTCACAAACATGAACACTGCAGTTTTTACTGTGTTGCTAGCTCTGCTCTGTCTACAGATATACGGGCAAAAACGTAAGTATCACCATCTTGATAGTACACATGTAAAGCTACCACAATCCAGTTTTCCTAATAACATCTGCTACCACAAATCTATACATCGACAAACAAACAAACAAACAAACAAAAACTAGCCAGTTTTAACGTTCTTGCATACTGTTATATACCAGTAACTCTAATGTCCATTATGACATACCAGTAACTCTAATGTCCATTATGACATACCAGTAACTCTAATGTCCATTATGACATACCAGTAACTCTCATGTCCATTATGACATACCAGTAACTCTAATGTCCATTATGACATACCAGTAACTCTAATGTCCATTATGACATACCAGTAACTCTAATGTCCATTATGACATACCAGTAACTCTAATGTCCATTATGACATACCAGTAACTCTCATGTCCATTATGACATACCAGTAACTCTAATGTCCATTATGACATACCAGTAACTCTCATGTCCATTATGACATACCAGTAACTCTCATGTCCATTATGACATACCAGTAACTCTCATGTCCATTATGACATACCAGTAACTCTAATGTCTATTATGACATACCAGTAACTCTCATGTCCATTATGACATTCCAGTGACTTTCATGTTCTGTATTACTGTCCACAACACAAAAAGGAATGGAAAAATTAATTATGTCAGTCTGTAAGAACAGTGAAGAGCAAAATCTCTGTCTTAATGTGAAGAAAACTAAATTGATGACAACTGATAAAACAAATAAGGAAGCTGAAATATATATATCTATCAATAAGGAAAAAATGGAAGTGGTGGAGAGTTTTGAATATCTAGGATCACTACTAATATTGGAGATACAATAAGGGAAATTAAAAGGACATCTATCGTTCTTCAAAAAATAAAACTAAAGACGCTGTGGAGGGGAACAAACAGAACTACAAAAATAAGATTTTTAAGGGCATGCATCTTTCCCATCACAACATATGCCTATGAGACCTGGACACTTAAAACAGCTGAGAAACACATACATACCTCTGAATGTAAATGCTACAGGTTTCTTAAAATATCATGGGCACACACAAAAAAGAACAAATATATCACTAGTAAAGAGGATTAAACAGAGAAAACTTAAATATTTTGGACACATTAAGCGTTATGAGAATTTAGAGAAGAAGGGTACATAATGGGGGAAAAAAGAGAGGAAGACCAAGGTGAAGATGGCTGCAAGACATCGTTGATAATCTGCAAATGAATGCATCAGCAGCAGGGCATCTTACAACTGAAAGGCCTACAGGAGAGCTATTAGGGAGGTAAGGTTCCGTAAGGGACATGCAAATGACTGCTTGACTGAACTTTCATGTTAACTGTTTCATATACTTTCATATCCACAGTTACAAACCTAGTAATTTTCTTCCTCATTGTTACACACCCAGTAGCCTTCTTGTTCACTGTTACATACACATTAACTTTTTTGTTCACTGTTACATACACATTAACTTTCTTGTTCACTGTTACATGCACATTAACTTTCTTGTTCACTGTTACATATACATTAACTTTCTTGATCATTGTTACAGCTGACTACTGCACCCTTAACTACGATGTTGGTCCGTGTAAGGCGATGGTTCCACGATATTACTACAACTGGGACACAGCCCAGTGTGCGGAGTTTACGTG
This sequence comes from Achatina immaculata, assembly GCA_009760885.1. NCBI lineage: Eukaryota > Metazoa > Mollusca > Gastropoda > Stylommatophora > Achatinidae > Lissachatina > Lissachatina immaculata. Next base: position 5,247,112 of record CM019719.1, on the reverse strand, counting down.
GGGTGGATGTAGTGGTAACAAAAATAACTTTGTGACTCTCGAAGACTGTTTGGACGCTTGCGTCAGAGTCGAATAGCGTCAAGTACAGTAAGAGGACCGACGTAATTGTCATAATCTACCACGTGATTAGATACACAGAAATCTTCGCTTTCCTTTCAGGATGCGAGCTTTGCAGTCCAGAAATCTTTTCGTGGCAATGTCTTACAATAAAAAGGAATAGTTTCCACAGCGCGTTTGGTCTTGGTGTTGTTATAACGTGTTTTGTGTGTGTGTGTGTGTGAAGTTCTGTGCTAGATTTTACATGAAGAGAAGAAAATAACAAATACAGCCTGCACAATCACAAAACAGACATGTAACATCTTGCACGAGTTTTCAAGTTTAGCAACAGATTTAGAGTGGGAAGGGGTGTTTGGTTGTTTTGTTTTTTTTTTAATGGGGAGCAACTTTTGCTGGAAGACAAAACTGTTAACCAAACACAAAAACACAGTGATGTGTCCAACCTTCCAAAACTATGACACAAATCTCTCTAATAAATTAAATGTAAAAAGGACTAATGTCAGTGACTAAAACCAGCAAGAGAAAAGAACTACACAAAAGGAATTTCACAAAAAAAAAAAAAAAAAAAGGTATAAAAAGTATCAGTGTCTGAAGGTAACTGAATATTGTTCAGAATATCCACGTAGAAATGACTGTTTTAAACAGAAACATGCAGCCATATTTATTCTTTGTGCTATCATTCAATGAAAACAAAACTGAAAAAGCAACAAAGTATTTACAGCTACTGAGCCTACAGGAAGTTTTTATGTAGCTATATATGGAAACTTTTCATAACTATACGAGGGTGAGTCAAAATGTAATCTTAATTTGGTGTAGCTAACTATACACGGCCTCTTTAATATCTTGGTCTGTACTGAATTTCTGCCAGCCTAACGCCTCTTTGTGAGGGGTCTAAACACGTGATAATCAACTGTGCGAGACCGAGTGAATATGCTGCATGGGTAAGACACTCAGAATGCAGATTCGTAATTCGCTGAATCGTTGCACGTGCTGTGTGATGTGCGTTGTCAGGCTGCAACAACATACTAGCGCTGAGCAAACTGCAACGTTCTGACCCGACTGAAGGTGTAAAGTGGTTTTCAAGCAGATCACAGTATGATTCGCTGTTGACAGTGACTCCTCTGGCCATGTAATGTTCCAGTGTTGCACCTTTACAGTCCCAAAAGAGCGTGAGCATAAATTTTCCGATGCACAAAGTTGCATGGAACTTCCATGGTTTTAGCTAGGAAGAATGTCGCCACTACCTGCTGGTTTGTTTTGCTTCTGGCTGGAAGTAATGTACCCAGCATTCATCTCCACTACCAATGTGTCCTAGAAGGACTCGTCTTTCAGTTTCAAAACGTCTTATTAAAAAAAACCAGAATAACTGCTGTTCTCTCATCCACGTGCGATCTGGCCTGCTGGTATAACTTCTGCAGAATGGCCGACATGCCTCCGTACAAATAGCTCTAGAGAAAGGTGACAACCTATCTCCCTACAACTGTGTGCTACTGACTTTGAGTCACAATTAAGGGTTTTGTTTTTTTTACTCGCCTTCGTATGTGCAAACTGAAGCTCTTATTAATGGTGAATCACGAGACAAACTATACATGGATTTACTGAACAATATGTATCAACACTTTTGAAAAAATTCTGAAGATACATAATCGCTGTTTTAGATAGTTCCATGAATATTTTATACAAAAGGTCGCGAAAAAAAATTTCAAGCCGAATTATACAATATTTAGATTAGTCACTGTATACGAGGATTGCGATAAGAGAAGTTCTATGACGTGTTTGTTCATCCTTTTCTGTCAGTGTGAACGAACCGACTGCACGGCTCACCCTTGTCGCACCCATTCCTTTCTAGGTCTAGGACAGCAGCTTAACCGGCACAAGGTCAACAACATGAAAACCTGATATGCCTAGAGTTCCCTTTCCTGACTATCTATCACATAACCACGACAAACTGCAACTGATCACACACGATGCGTACAGAGCAATGAAAGTCTTCAGATAAATGACAGATGTCAAACTGGATTTTTTTTTTTTTTATATTCACTCTGTTTTGTGGAGGGAATGGGATGTAAGAATAAGAAGAACGTTTTAATTCTTTATTATCTGAACAAAGTTCATGCTATATATCTCTCATTTTAAAAAATCAAATAAAAATATCTCATAATTTTTATATGTGTACGGAAATAAAGGCTTTATTAATTATTTACTTATTCATTTGTTGCTTTCTCGTGCATATTATGTTCAATAAGAAATGTTAAATATCTGTGACTGAGTGAAAGTTGTGTGATGAAGGGCAGAATGTTAGACGGGCCTGTTGTGTCAAAGTCTTAACTCTTCACAAAAAAAAATTAAAATCCGCCCCCCCCCCCCACAAATAAAAAGCACCCCCATGCCACGCACACAAACAAAAAACGGTTTAAATCTGATTAGAAACAAATACAGACAAAAATCTACTTTGACGCATAACAGTTAAGCCTGCTTCTTGTACATGTTCCAAATATACTCACAGATAAATGACTAAAGCAATCAATAAAAGCCTAGACATTTATATATAAACGTATATTATAAATAAAAATGCAATCATTTAGAAGAAAATAGAAATGCAAACATTTATACACAAATAAAACTCTTACACGCACACATACTTGTATCTTGTAATATGTAAACATTACTACAGACAACCATGTGCTTCTAGTCGACTTGGCAGCGCCAGGCCAAGATATTAAGAGAACACATTTCATGAGCTATCTAAGGACCACATTTGATCGTTCACTGTCCTGTGCACACCTTGTGGACAACGCAATACAAAATGCCAGGAAAGCGTTGGAAGCGGTTAGGTCAATGACAGCAGCTTACTTTCCACAGCGAACTCTCTTCTTGTTGAAGCATGCGCTGGTACTGTCATCATTGGAGTATGGTCTTGGCTTGCTCACCCTGTCCAATGCACAGCCGAACATACTAGGTTCATCTGTCAGACCAGTCAACTGTGACAAGTCTAACGTGGCCACATTATCCAGGGCCTGAGGGAGTACATGGCAATGATGTGGCAGACGGACTTGCTGGGCAGGCTAAAATAAATGGCAGACTGACAATGGACAAGGGGGGACACTGCTAAAGCTGTATTGGACAGACTACGGGAAAATGAAAACGGGAATGGAAGAACAATAAACAGATCTGGTAGATGTGAAGAGACTGTTGGCGCTTGGACAAATTAAAGGAGATGGCAAGAAATCTGACTGTGTGGCAGAAAACGCCTCATAAACAACCAACATCTGACAGGAACTATTAGTAAACATAATCTTGGATGGATGCTGCGGCATTCGGGGGAGCACATATGGGGTTGTCCCGAATGAAGTGAAGGTGGAGTCTGAATTTTTAATTTATGTTCATTATTGCCATGAATTACTTTCACGAATTTCTGTTCAGATTTTGATGGTTTTATGAGACACGTCTGTCAAAATACCGTTGACTTCAGTTATGATACAAGTACATAGTAAAACTTAACACGAATGTATGTGGTTTCACCTACGCACGTGTACGCAGTTTTAGACAAATAACCTGTAAGCTGATCTACAGATAACGTCAGACGCTCTAGTATAAGACAGACACACTCGGGCAGCAATCACTATAATCACCCTTCTCACTGGTCTCGTTATTTTGGCTGGCACTTTACCACGAAACATGAAAACAGAGCTTCTCGTGGCTGTGTTTGTATTACTGAGCGTTCAGGTTTTAGCACAGCGACGTAAGTACAGCTGTTATCATTCTTTTAAACCTACTGATCATATTCTTTAAATGGAAACTTTATTCTGAAGTCAACACCGATTACCGTTAGTTCGGGATCCTCTTACGGTCTGTATTCTATATAGAGGCATTTTAGTGTTGACTTGTTAAAGCTTCAGTATTTAATGTCTCATATTTCAGAAGGATCATCATCATGTACTTCTCCGTCATATATCCCTGTGTGTATAATGACTGATGATTTTGGTACAAGTTGACAAGAGTTTTCTGTTGCCTTAAAAAGACGCGTATATCTGACATTTCAGTTCCATCTACTATCGTCTATAAAATCCGGCCATGGAACAAAACCACACGCAAAAAAAAAAAGATAACAGAAGCAAACATCCACTGACAACGTGAGAACAACTTCAACCTGGAACATGCGGGATACAGCGTCCGGTGCTGAACTACTTCGAACGACGACAAAGTTACACTAGAAAACCAAGTTAACCAGCGTGGCTGAACTGACAATATGTCAAGCAAAAATGTTCATTTTTAAGGTTCATTTTCTTGTATTTACCTCTACAAAAATGACTACCTGGGGTTTATCTAAGAAAACAAAGGTGGCCAGGACAGATGGTGAGGTCCCTACCTCAAATGCTGTCGTGGCCTACAAATGTCAAGACATTAACACTCCACACCCTCTAGGCAAGCAAATGTCACGAGACACAGACTTACCTCTACAAAACGTCCAGTCTGAGAGTCGACTGGCATTTCACAATCAAAATTTGAATGGGAACTTATTACAAACGAAAGGTGCTTGATGTCTAAATAAATAAGTAATAACACCAGGAATGTGTACATGAGCTTTCTGACGGACAGTATTGCTCAAACAGCCGAATAATAATTTTTAAAAAATCGCCATCTCTAAATCTTGTCACTAGCACGATCTGAAGGGGTTACATTGTTCGTATAGGAGACATCACAAGAAAATACCCCCCCCCCCCCCCCCGGCTAATGTTTCGTGCAGAAAAGAAAGTACATCTAAAACACATCTCTGACCAACAAGACAGAAACTAAGTAAGTGATGTACCCCTCCATTCCCCACTCTTCTCTGTTGATCGCGAATAACTCTCCGATTAGTCTTACCCTGGGCCAGGTCAAATTAAGCTTTTATCATCTTCATTCCCCCCCCCACACACAGAGTTGTCCCCACGGTTAAATGAATTTGTTCTCTATACAAAACATGAACGCAAATTTAAAAAATTCAAGTTATTTACTGAGGCAAAGTTCCGCAAGGGACATGGAAATGAATGAATGAATGAGGCATCAATCTGTCCTTTCTATGAAACTTGAAAGCACATTGAGTAGCTATTTAGTTAGGCAGCAATACGTTCTCTATGAAACCTGAAGCCAGATAGAGAAGATAAAGTATTTACTGAGGTAGCAGAGTGGTATATTTTCTTACCTTTAGTGCATGACCTCTCCACTTCCGTCTCCTGACATCTTTATCATTATTTCCTAATATCCGTCAGGTTCTGACCCCCACCCCCTCTCTCTCTAACAGAAAATTAGATTCTTTCAATGCAGAAAACCAGACAAGCAAATCTAGTACATTATTTTGACTTTTCCAGTAGAACCTGGTGAACTGAGAACATGGGTTTCAATCTAATCCAATTCTCGAAGTGTTTAGGTGTGAGGTTTAAAAATATCACAAAGATACAAGAAATCCTTCCTCTAGTGGCCTCCTACAGGACGGCGAGGAGAAGACAGCGGTTCCTTCCTCTAGTGGCCTCCTACAGGACGGCGAGGAGAAGACAGCGGTTCCTTCCGCTGGAAATGTCCATGAAGCGAGAACAACTCAGTGGAACTGCGACATGGACCCGGTTGATGGAAAACTTGCTTTAGGAGTAGAGTAGAATAGGATGTCTAAACGTTAGCTGGCACCTAAAAGTTTACTTCTCATTCTCCTGCAGCTGATTACTGCTCTCTGGCCCCGGAAACTGGCCGCTGTATGGCAATGTTCAGAAACTACTACTTCGACCCTGACAATTCCACCTGCCGAAGCTTCATCTTCGGGGGTTGTGGAGGCAACAAGAACAACTTCCAAACAGAAGAGGAATGTATGGACGTATGTGGGAGCGTAGTCACATCCTAGACTGCTAGAAGCTTGATAATAAACGGGAAAAGTTCAACAAGACGAAAACTGATGCGGTTTACATGTAACAAATAAACTGTCATTTAAGTCCTCCATACACGTGTTCACCCTTTTTTTTTCCTTTCCTCGTAAGCTACATCTACGCTAACTCACTCATTTTTCTCGACCTCTCTTTAAATCGACGGCTAATTTCTTGATGGAGACGGTTGTTTAGAACTGCAGACACTTTTAGTTTAGAGAACAAGAAAACCTGGTAGAAATGCAGAGAAGAGTAAAGCATCATTATCTGCTAACCAGTGTTTCATACAAACAGACTAGAAGAACAATGTCAGACATGTGAACATGATAGACACAGTCACTACAACTGATGCTCGCTCAGCAGACGCATCCATGAAATCTTGTATTGGAAAATGTTCATTCCTGTTAAAATAAACAAAACATATACAACGAACAGATGAGTGTAGCGACTCCAGTGTTAAGAATGCAAGAATTTGTTGATAATTCATCCACTCGATAGAGGGGAACTAAGCAGTCACTACCATAGAGACTTTCTGCCGGGTTCAAGATGATGGGAGCATACATGACTATGAAATCACATCACATCCACAGCTTCTTTCTATCCTCATACGGCGCTATAACTTGGGCTGAGCGTGCACTCCTAACCCGATGTGTCACACAGATGGAGGACGGTGGACGTCCGTCAGGTATGGAAGGTTTCTCCAGATGTGCAGGAGCAGACCAGCCGGTGTCAGTCATGGAGCGTAAGGCGGAGTAGTCAGGAACTGCGCTGGTAGAAAATAACAAGGACAGAGATCTGTGAAGAAACAGCCACAGACAACTGCTGGCACGGCAGCTAATGATGATGCTTATACAAGATCTGTGTTACAGTATGTTGCCGGTTTAATTTATAGACTCAAGTGTCTTAGAGAGACAAAGCTGGGAAGTCTCTTATAAGAGACTGAAAGCTGGTTACTGATTTACTTATTTTCACAACAATGGGTGACACAGACTATCTCAGCTTGGAATGTGTGGCTTTGATTTTCTCTATATCTCATAAACATGTAGGGAAATAGTAATATTTCAGACGGCGTATGCAAGTGTCTGATGCCTGTTTGTTTATAAAACACTAAGCGGAAGATCTGAAAGACAAACAAAATAAGTTCACAGAATAGACTGGCAGATACTCATGCTATCAATAATTATGACATTTAAATCAACTAAAAACACACAATTAAATAACTACTCCCAAACGACTCGTAGCAACCTGGCCAACACATCTTTGAAGCCAATTCAACGCTCAACTGTTGCAGCGGGGGAGAGGAAGGGGAGAAGGAGGAAAGAAGAGAATGAGAGAAAGAAAAAAAAATGTAGGCGAAATTCTCTGCAAATCTGAATGTAGATAACTGGCTCTCACTTTCTGTATCTGTCACTACGTCTTCCCCTTGATATTTTTCTCGGATGTTATTGTCTGTAGATTTCATGATTTACAATGGAGACTACGGCGAGTGGTAAAGCATTTGCCACGGAAACTTACAGTAGAAAACAAGCACATGTTTAATTCACATGCCTGATCTGTGATAAGATTTCCTGTTTCCCTTTTAAACGTAACATTTGTTGCTGCCGCTGTGGCAGCCAGAACTATGGGCTGTAATAGCTCTAGAACCGAATGTTTATCGCGTGACTACCAAGCCCGAACTTACAAGTAAGGAGATCTACGACTTCTACAAAGAGTTCAAGGACAACAGTGTCCACACTCTTATGTATCTTATTATCAGTTTCCATTACTAATCGTACTTTATCTGTTCCACCTCATCCACACAATTCACATAAATGAAGACTTAAAATTAAAAAAAAGCTTTTCAAACATCCAACTCTGGTCCATTCTAAAACAAATAAACAAAAAAAACCACACACACAAACACAGGCACACACATTCATCTAATGTTCTGTCTTATATGTTCATCTCAGAGTTCTGTCTCACATATTCATCTCAGAGTTTTGTCTCACATATTCATCTCAGAGTTCTGTCTCACATATTCATCTCAGAGTTTTGTCTCACATATTCATCTCAGAGTTTTGTCTCACATATTCATCTCAGAGTTCTGTCTCATGCCGACTATTTACAATATTCTGAACATTTATTACAGCTAACTATTGTTCTCTACAACCGGATTCTGGACCATGTGACGCGTTCTTTATGAACTACTATTTCAATCCTATCACTTCATCATGTGAGAGTTTTGTCTACAGGGGTTGTCAAGGCAACAAGAACAACTTCCGAACAAAAGAAGAATGCCTAGATAGCTGTGTCAGAGTATAGGGTCTTCTAGAAGATGATGGTTAAACAACACAGAGAAGTTCGTGGTTGGTGAATCTGATTAAAATAGAAACAGCCTTGATCTAAGCAGTTTATTGTTCTTTTAACGTCTTCCACACTTATGTTTATTTGTAAAGCATACTCTACTTTCACGTGACTTATTTCTTATCTCTATGGATGCATTAGCAGCAGGCCACCTGCTTACAACCAAGAGGCCTACATGAGTGCTGTTAGGGAGGCAAAGTTCCGCAACGGACATGCAAATGAATGAATAACTTTCACGTGACTTATTTCTTATCTCTAAGTTCCTCTTAAAGAGACTCACAGTTAGTGACTACTTTACGTGTTATCATAACAATGGGTGACATAAATTACCTGAACTTGGAATGGGAGCCTGTGATTTTTTGTATTGAATCAGATAACAATGGCTAGACACAGGGTACATAGTCTGCATCAACCAGATTAAAAAAAACAACAACTAAAACACAAAATCCCAGCCCTGATGATAAAAAAGGGACAAAATAAGCACATATATATGTTGTTATAAGTGACTGTATTAAACGGCTGGACAAATTCTCATCAGATTCCAGCAATGTCTGAACTACTGAGAGCATAAACCACAAAGATTACAACAAGCGTCAAATGATACATCATTTATGCTTTCCATACATTGTTCTATGATGGTAGGTAGAGTTGTTGATGTACACATTGTTAGTGAAGTACGTTAATAAACATTTATGACAACAGACTAATCCATCAGATTAATGACTGACAGACAAGGCCACACATTCTACCACGACTTCTTCCTAAATTTACTATGAAAAAATAATTCCAGTAGGAACGGTAACTCAAGTACAGTTATATGAATGAAAAGTTAATTAAAGGTCGATATCTCTCATCTCCTCTCAAACTACAGTAATTAATGAGTTAAGAAAGCAAAAATACGAGTTCTCTCCCCCGTCGAAACATCACAACGTGGCTGCTATAGGCCATAACATGGAGTTGTATTTCCTTCAGTCTGTACTCAGAAAACAAGTGACAATTTTGCTATGTTGTGACTTTTGTGTGCAATGTTAGGATAGTCAGCTATAATCTTACAAACATTCCAACATGTGCAAGAGAGGAAGCAAAACGAAGAAACCAAATCTTTCAGCATGACAGTGCCATAACTGGACTCTATACTTCTGGACGACTCCAGATATGTATGTATTTAGTCCGTTACCCCCCCCCCCCCGCGTCATATTCTCTTCAGTGACGAACACGCCCACACTTAACGACGTTACCCCCCCCCCCCCCGCGTCATATTCTCTTCAGTGACGAACACGCCCACACTTAACGACCTCAATCAGCTGTCAAACAGCCTTCAATTCGAGTCCAGCACCATCCTTCCCCACTAACAGCTGACTAGGAGAACTTAAACCTGGTCTGTTCTCAAACCAACTCACTCTTCAAAGTCCACCGACTCTGGACAACACTATCTTACTGCTATAATGGGAACATCATAAAAATTGTTGCAACCAGAAGACAGCTTAATACCTCCTTGATCTTTGTTTCATATTTTGTGAAACCTGAGCGACTTTTGTCAAATATGTGCATAGAATACACGCGCAGACACTGTCAATACAGCCAGATATTCAATTCTCCTTCCTGATTGGCAATACATCCACTTTAGCCTATGTTTCAGAAGAATGTTTTTTAATAAAAATGCTTATCATGAAACACCCTGGAAGAAGCACTGAAAGGTAACGGTAGCTACTCAGCTTTCAATGACAGGTCAGAAAGAAGTAAATGTAGCACTGAAGTGGCTACACAGTTTTCACAAACACGTCAGATCAACATCAAATTGTACTCAGTTTTAACAGCATTTGTTTTTCTAAAATTTCTCTTCGTTAGCTCTACAGATTTCTAAGAGAAACACTAAGAGAGAACTACAAGTCTTGAGATCACTAAGAGAGTAAAGATACGGAGAATCTAACAGTAAACTACAGCTTGAGGGCCCTGTATGACGAATTCATCAGACAAAAAAGATTTTGTTGTACTAAGTCACATCATTTAAGATAGTGATTCTGAAACTGTTTATGGTTACCGCTTCATTTTATCCCAGGCTGTATCTTTAGCGCCCCCCAAAAAACTTGCTCCCTTCTGTTGGTTGTAATGAGGTCTGCCGCTTCATTTTCCTTCATGTGTGCGCGCGTGCTGGTGAGGATTTGTTTTACATGTTTATGAACACAGCTGTAATCAATGTTCCCTCCTAAGGGTTTGCAATCTATGTGCAAAAATGTTCAGCTCATGTGGAAAAAAAAATATTGTGTGTGCAAATGTGCTTAATAACAACGACGTGCATACATATATACACACACTCATTCGCTGTAAAGGCATGTATATTTAATAACAGGATAGACCTTCTGTACTTTTCAGCACTGGAAATTCATCTGCCCCTTCATTTCAGTTACCGTCTATACTCTGTGTGCCTACTCGCCTCGTCATGATTCTACTAAAGTACCACCGAAACCACGAGATAAAAGACCAGTTGAAAATCCGAAACGAAAGTCATATCTAAACAAGAAAGAAACAGTAAAGAAAAAACATGCACCATCATTGTATGTTTCTCGATGGCGATTATAGCACGGAGCAACATCTGGAAGTCAGAAAGTAAAAGTAGAAGTTTTTTGCGCGGATCCAAAAACATTTGTGAGCGGCCGCGCAACTTAGAGGGAACAGTAGTTGTAATACACATATACATGTTCGTGTACATGGTGTTAAAAAAACACCCCCCCCTCCTACGCATACATACATATATATTCGTGTACATGGTGTTCACGTGTACTAGTGGAACACTCTTCAGCAGACGATGATTTCGTGTATTCTGTGGCTTCTCATCCTTAAAAAGCTTGATGTGCTGAGATTGTAGATTGAAATTTGCTATATAATCATAGCAGGAAGACAAACGTGACACACATGGTAAGATAAAATGTACTAGAGATAAGTACTACAGTCAAGGAACGAAAGTACAGATATGTTTCTAACCAACTCAAGTCACGTGATGATTCTAACAGCAATCTATGCCCTACTGAAGTACCTTTTTTTAGCTGCCTGTAGCATGTGAAGGAAGTCACAATCTGAACAATGTACATCTCATGAAGGACAACACCAACAGCTCTAATGTCAGATAAGACTCTCGGACAACATGCACTATCTTCACACTCGGAACTGATCTCGTAATTCAGACAGGGTCTTGACTAACTTGTAGACATAGAACACTGCGTTTGGACTGCTCAGTTTCCTAGCACTAGCACACAGACGCATGTTCCACCAAGATCACTCTTTATCTGCTTAATAATGTTGATATTCTGTTATACAGTAAACGTGGACATTCTCAAAAAGTAGAAGTGAGCAAACCGCGGCTCTTTGACTATGTGTGGCTCGTGGAGGTTTGTTGGCTAAATTCTGACATCACAATTAAAAGATATGTTTTTAAAATATCACGTTTTGTAATTATCTGCCGATTATAAACTGAGATTCCACTCAAAAGCCTGAGCCCCAGGGTCCACCCTCCCCTACCCCATGGGTCGCGCCTGCTTACGGCTCTCTCTCTCTCTCACACACACATATCTGAAGTTTATCGCATGTGGCTCGTACTTCTTACTGTACTTATTTAGTGTCGGTATGCTGAACATGGTTGGTATCTGTCAGCTGATCATATCCTCATGTTGATATACGTGCCCTCATGTAACTGCTTGTTTTCAAATCAGTTTCTTGCTGAAAACTGGTGGTTAAGATTAAGCTTCATACTGGAATGGAGATGAGAGATCAAGAAATAAGGTTTCAAAATATTTTTTTAAAGCATGTGTTATCAGTGCAATATGTCCAATACCACAGAAAGACATGAGCATCTAAACCAGTCGTACATAAACAATCCATTTGCCATCTGTTTTTGAAGACTATCACAACTCTCAGTCACATTTCAAGTTATTACAATATTTCAAATGATGTCCATGACACCTAGACACATGTCAAATCATGTCAACGACTTTTAGACATTTAAAATTATTAACCCAAATCTCAGCTACAAATTCAAAACTGTACACGCACATTCACAATTACACTTTAAATTACCAATGTACATGCAGAATAGTCAACACACATTCACCCAGCTGTACACCACACATTCACCCAGCTGTACACCATTTACAGTCTAAACTGGAAGTGATCATTTATACCTTGGACAATCTCATCGCTACAGATATCAGTTGACAGAACTGCTCTCAAGGACTGTGTGAGATTCAGACAGGGGATTTCCCGCCTGATTCCAACAATAAACCAGTGGGAGCATAAATGACTAAGAAAGGAAATTCTCACCCAAAACACATTTTAATCTTATTAGTCACCCAATAACCCAATAACCCGTGGTTAGACAAGCTACATATTACAGTACGTGTTTAATTCACAGTCTCAGAGTTATCTGAGAGGTATTAGTTTGTGGATGGAGAAGTAGGAAATACAAAATGGAAAAAAAAACTTAAAAACTGAGGCACGCATGTAAATAAACCAGTAAAACCTTTAAAATAGTAGTCCGATAAACAAACAAATGCTTGAGATTTAAAGATATACCTAGAAGGAGACACAAAGAGACAAACAAATCCCGGAGATTTAAAAAGATATACCTAGAAGGAGACACACAGAGACAAACCGACTTATAAACATACTCGTACCCTCTGTGAGATATCATTTATTTTAAAAACTCACTCTATCTGGTGTTACTGTTTGCCTTCCAGAGTCAAATTCTAAACGTTTATATAAGCAACATATAACCTCTGGTCATTTCCCGGTCTAAAAAAAAGGCGGCAGTATTTATTATAAATTTTTTCTGTGTGGACTTGGATTTTGTCTGGTAGTGAAAGAGATAAAAGTAACTGGAACTGCATCAATCACCGTCTCTCAAAACATATTAGCCATGACAACAACAACAAATACTGATACAGTTTCATGAAGAAATGAGCGTCTAAACACAAAAAATGCACGTTTAATATTTACTCAAATAATTGAAATAATGTACCATACTGACAAATAAGCAATGATAAATATGTCGGAGAAATGATATTGTGACCAAAGCTGGACGACTATAACTAACTATGAGTGTCGTAACTCTGTATTACGCTTTCTGAAAACAAGTTGCTGTGGTAATATAGTGTGCATAACCAGGGATGTGGAACCGGTGCATGGAGAAACAGGGGACATGGAGGTTGTTGTTGTTTGTTTTTTTTTCCAATAGAGAAACGGAGTGAGGGTGAAAAATGTGGCCTGTAGAACAGTGCCTAGAAACTGATATATTCCCACTCTAACGGGAAGTTATTAAATCATATCCAGAAATTAAACAAAGCCCACGTACACCACTCCCGACCAGACTATATTGTTTTAAAATCTCCACCACTATCATCTATCAACAATTCCAGATCGCAGTTACAAAAAACAACAAAACCGCCATCTGTCGGATGGGCTCCTCAGTTCAAATCGTCGTCAGCTACAAGGGCGGTGACTTTATGGCAAGAATAAACAATCTCTACTGCCTAGGTTCATATTTTCTATTTACTGAATTTATTGCTATCAAGATAACCGTTCCACACTGTACCATTGTATGAGAAAATAAACTTCCCGTGACAATAACACTTGTGACCTGACCATAAATAACCAATGATTAACCAATGTCCTCCATGGAAGGCGACCGCCATCCAGCCAGTGTGTAGCGACGGCTACATCACATCATCCACATGTCACACACTGATAGCAGAAAAATGAAAACAGAAAGCAACATTTTATTAACCTACAAAGAAAAACGCTAGCGTATACGAGGGTCATACCGAAAGTCGTGAACAATTTTTTTTTAAATCAGAATTTATGGATAGATAAAATATAAATGTATCGCCTTAACTGCATCATTTTCTTCACTTTTCAACATAATCTCCATTTCTCTGCACACACTTTTCCCATCGCTCTGCAAGTTTGAAAATACCTTCTAGGTGGAATTCCGTTCTAGCTGACCGAAGGCACAGACGCACTGCTTTCTGGATGTTCTCGCCTGTGCCGTAGTGACTGCCTCGCATTTGTTCTTTCACAAAAACGAAAAGATATTTATCACTGGGTGCCAGGTTGGGTCTTTAGGCAGGGTTTGGAAGAATTTCCCAACCTATCTTCTGAATTTCCTCAGTTGGGTGATGTTTTTTTTTTTTACAGCTTTGTGATCTTCAGTCAACAAACGTGGGACCCAACGGAACAAACTTTTCTATAGCCTAGGGTTTCAATCATTTCCTGTACTGCATTGTGTCCTATTTCAATATTTACAGCGATTTCAGACACTTTGACACGTCTGTCTTGTTTAGTGATGTCGTCAACCCTTTCCACGTTGCGTTCAGTGGAGGCAGTTCGAGGGCGACCGCTGCGAGGCATATTTTGGATGCTTGTGTTTCCATCTTTGAAATGTTTCACCCACCTCCTAACACTGCTAGCACCCATACACACATCTTCATAAGCAAGTTGAAGTCTTTGGTGAATTTCAGCAGTGGTGATTTCCTCTTTAACGAATTACTACGTAAAAGCACGTTGACAAAACTTCAGCACCCGCCATTTTGTTTCTGCTCCGCGTGGTCATGTGACACATAATGATATGTCATGTGACCTCTACATGAAGTGCAAAGAAAGCAGCTAAAGGTCATTCATTCATTTGCATGTCCCTTGTGGAACTTTGCCTCCCAGACAGCACAGTGAAAGTACAAGTACCAGAAAAGTTCTGCCGATATCACAGTAAATGTAGCTAAAAACCCACCAACTACAAGTACAGGTGATACTCGACTACAAGTACAGATGGTACTCTACTACGACTATTCGTACTTACGAGAGCATGTCATGACCTCGTTTATTTGTATCTTGTTTTCCATTTGCATGTCCCTTGCGGAACTTTGCCTCCCTAACAGCACTCCTGTAAGCCTCTCGGTTGTGAGCAAGATGGAATGCTGCTGATGCATCCATTTGCAGATCCTCAACGATGTCTTGCAGCCATCTTCGCCTTGGTCTTCCTCTTTTTATTTTTCCCATTATGTACCCTTCCAATACGGTCTTCTCTAGATTATCATGACGTTTCACATGTCCAAAATATTTAAGTTTTCTCTATTTAATACTCTTTACTAGCCAGCCTTCTTCAATATTAAGTTCTTGTAGTATGGATATATTTGTTCTTTTTTTCTGTCCACGATATTTGGAGAACTCTTCTGTAGCATTTATATTCAAAGGCATTTATGTGTTTCTCAGCTGTTTTGTTAAGTGTCCAGGTCTCACAGGCATATGTTGCGATGGGAAAGATGCATGCCCTTAAAAATCTTATTTTTTCTAAAGGTGCTTCATTTATATTTTCTCTATCTAAAAATTCTGATTTTAAAAAAATTGCTCACAACTTTCGGTATAACCCTCTTACATTTGTCCATTGCGAATCACGACGTTTGGGCAAAGCAGACAATATAGTCTTAAATATTATGTACAGTTTGGAAGCAATGAAAAGACTGGTTTAATAATGTATACCGAAATATCAAAGGAAGTAGCTGAGTATTAGCAACAGATCAAACGATATCATATTATCAGTTACCACTAACTGCGTAAATCTTGCAAGAATAAACAATGTTTCGACAGATCAGGTTATGCTGGCTTGGCGACGACCATAGAAAGTACTATACAGAGTAAAAGAATAGAACAGTACCTACAGGAAGCTGAAAGATTTGTGCAAACGAGATACTTGCTGCTGGATACTGACCTCACATGACGACTACGGCAGAACTGTGGAGTTTGAGGAGACGTAGCAAGGCCCTAGAAGAAATAACACCGTCACAGTATGGAACAATTTTTAATGGAACTGAACTTGGAGCTGAGATATGTTACCGGCCGTTCAATATGGAAATATAATTCTCAGATATGATGAAGAATAGCTTTCTGCGTCAGTTCCAGGTAAGAAATGTATGAAGCAGCAGCTGACAAAACAAAAGAAGATAGTTCTTACTTAAAGAATTACATTACTCCACAGTCACAAGTAACTGACATAACGTGGTTACTACTAAAGTGACAAGGAAAAAAATCTATACAGTCAAATAAATGGCCAACCAATGGAAATTAAGAGTGAGGATCTTGAACCTATTAGCAAAACTACAGAAGGTAAAGCATATAAACAAGGCTGGACAGATAGTAAAGTCTACAAGAATGGCAATATGAAAACCATATTAACTATTAAAAGAATGTTTCAGTCAGAAAAAAAATGTACACACAGAGACAGCATATTAATTATCATGTACTACACTCACAGGGAATAGTGAGATCAGCTGAGCTCCAACTTGCTCTCACTTTACACCCGGACAAGCTGATTCCCACCCACCTCTTGATGATTATTCGTCAATGCATATTCTTTCTTTTATTTATTTCTTGTTATAGATCCCTTGATCAACTTCAGACAAAGTGGATTATAGGACTTTTGTTATATCTCTCTCTCTCTCCACACATATATACAAAGGTTATAAAGTGCTAACTGAAGATAGGGAACCCACTGGTTGAATCATTATAACAAGTGTTACTGTGATGGAGTGAGTACGTGACAACTGGCATAAAAACTAAAATTTTGTTTGTTAAATGAGCTAAAGATAATAAAATATCCGGTTCAACTTCTCCAGCTGTAAGAGCCATGCACTTGACGAGGTCAGCTCGAGGGGGAAAAAAAACCAAGAGAAATTTGTTGGCGTGGGAAAAGTTGGAATCGCTGGAGGCTGAAGATGGTGTGTGCGTTGGGGGAGAGAAGGAAGGAAGAGAAGATGGAAGAGGTCATGTTGATGAGCACATACAATTATTGAAAATTACCGAGAATCAAATATTCTTTAATTTATTGTAGCAGTATCAGTTACAAACGCTGCCCTATATAAAATGTTTCCTGACTTCAATCAGCCATGTCATTATTAAATTCTAATGCAAGACAAATGCTAGTCATCAGTGACAGAACGGGGAAGTCCTTGGAAAATGAAATAAGGAGCTCGGCAACGTACTTTCCACTAGTTCGCTTTCTGACGTTATCGAACGTTCACTAAAGACTGCTATCACGTTATGTTTCTTGCCCTCCTCTTAGTCGGAGAAGCTACTTCCCATTAAGTTATCTCCCTTGATCTGTGGATGTTTTGTGGTTGCCTCCCTTAATATATACCATCTGGATTCTCCTAGATGACCTTCAGATGAATTGTTACATTTCTTGACGTACTCCACAACAGACTGGACTATGTACTTCTTTACTTCCACACTTGTGACTGAGAAGATATTATATTCACTTACAGCGGTGCCGTGTCCATGCTGTAACCTGTCCATTCTGTAGTTTATGCCTGTTAATCTACTTCTTACTTGACTGGATATCACAAGGATATCAGGGTCAATGAACCATTGCTGACCAAGACCCTGCCTCCCCCAAGTGCTACTTTCTGTAGTAAGTTTTATTTTGTACAGTCCCAGATAATGTGATACTGTAATATAGTTGTACTGAACTTCTCCCTTTACGTAATATAGCTTTATATAACATCTTGAAATTCTCCCTTTTTGTAATACAGCTTTATGTAATATCCTATTCTCCCTTTATGTAATATAGCTTTACATAACAACCTGAACTTCTCCCTTTACGTAATATAGCTTTATGTAACATCATATTCTCCCTTTACATAATATCATTTTACATAACATTCTATACCTCTCCCTTTACGTAGTACAGTTTTTTGTAACATTCTTATCTTCTCCCTTTAAGTAACATAGCTTTATGTAACATCCTATTCTCCCTTTATGCAATACAGCTTTACGTAACATCCTATTCTCCTTTTAAGTAATACAGCTTTACGTAACATTCTATCTCCTCCCTTTACATAATAGTTTTATGTAACATCTTCTCCCTTTATGTAATATAGCTTTACGTAACATTCTATTCTTCTCCCTTTACATGATATAGATTTATGTAACATCCTGAACTTCCTTTACGTAATATAGTTTTATGTAACATCCTGAACTTCTCCCTTTTACATAATATAGCTTTATGTAACATCATATTCTCCCTTTACATAATATCACTTTCCGTAACATTCTATTCTTCTCCTTTTACATAATATAGCTTTACATAACATCATGAACTTCTCCCTTTAGGTAATATAGCTTTATGTAACATCCTGAACTTCTCCCTTTACGTAATATAGCTTTACGTAACATCCTGAACTTCTCCCTTTACATAATATATGTAACATTCTATTCTCCTTTTATGTGCTGACTGCCCTGTGGTTCCCCCTCTTCACCTTCTTTACCCTTATCTGGGACACAGACCATCAACATGGGCTCTCCATTTCCCTCTGTCCTGGGCTATTTTTTTGTTTCCAGCTGTAGTCCATCTTTTTATCTCTGCTTCAAGACTCCTTCGCCAGGTGTTTCTACGTCTTTCTTGTTTCCATTTACCCAGTTCCCACACGGGAGGCCGCGGGGTTAGGGTATTACAATGTCCTCACTACTCCCTTAGCTAGACTGATGGGATAGTCAGCCTGGCACTGCAGGCCCCAACTATAAGTATCCACTTGACAAGTTTTTGCAAGTACTGTGCAGTTCTGTGTCTGCAAAATTTACTTGTATCAAAGTAGCGAGTAAAACTATCTTTCCCTAATTTTTTGAGTCAAGCACTCTGCACGCCCTCGGAGAGGCTCACTCACATACTCTGACAAGCGACTGATCACTCGAGGTCGATGCACGTAACAAAGTTACAAACAAAGACATGTGACTCCGTAAGCTTGTCCTCCGCGCCCCTAATCAGGAAAAACTTGTCCCACGCGTAGGAGCAAGTGATTAAGGTCATAAATCTACGTGTCCTGGATTATCAAGGGCTCTTAAATACAGGGATGACAGGATAAAAAGTTGAGTTCTTGCCAGCAAAAGAAACAGTCGGCACTAAGCTAGTGAATGATACATAATGAAGACAAACGTTGCCCTAGTCATTCTTTTGTGCTTTTGCCATGTTCACTTTTCATATCAACAAAAATGTAAGTTATTTCTTGTCTTTGTGAAAGCAAAGCTACAGGTATACATGAAGAATAATAAGTAGTAAGAATTATTAAGAATAGCAAGAAATAAGAAGGTATAAAGAATAGCAAGAAATAAGAAGGTATAAAGAATAGCAAGTGATAAAAAGCTATGCTATCAATAAAAGCTAGAAGGTATATTATCAAGAATAGCAAGCAATAAGAAGGTATATTATCAAGAATAATAAGTGATAAGAAGGTATATTATCAAGAATAACAAGCGATATGAAGGTATATTATCAATAACAGCAAAGAACAAGAATAAATGAAAAGGCATAATACCAAGCACAGTCACACATGAAAAGGTTTATCATCAACAAAAGTAAAATTATTACAAATGTCACGAACAACAGCAAGACACAGAAAATAATACTGTCAAGAACTGTGAATAATTTCCTAAAAGTAAATAAAAAAGTAAGAAGTAAATTTAGTTTTTGTACAAAATGTAGTTTTATGGTAACTGGTAGTAGCGAGAGCAACACATGATTAATACCCCCTCAGCAATGAAAAATCTAGACGGGCCAATTTTTTTTTTAAGACGTACTGTTTTAGTGTGTGTCGTTTTGAGGGGACTTGTGAGATAAAGGATTGATAGCACATTTCGTATTTACTGTTGTGCTGGCAGTTAAAACAGCGCACTGTTTTCCGTACTCTTTGCTTTGTTATAACAGTACTGTCAATTTTCAAAGGTTAACCCTAGAGTAGTGGTTAGAGCACTCGTCTAGCAACCGAACGGTTGAAGGTTTGAATCCCCAGCTGAGCGGGATTTTTTTTTCTGACCAATATGGCCCCGAGGTCGACCCAGCCTCATAAAATGGGTACCAGAGAAAATCTGGGAAGGAAAGGCAGTGAGGAAAGGAAGTGGCCACCCTACCACATAAGCTGATGGCCCAGCATAATGAGGTCTGTAATGCTTGATCCCTTACGGCATTTGCTATGGGACTATCTTTACCTTTTAACCATACAACACTGTGCTCTAGCATTACTGTAGTACGAATTTTAGATATATAACCTTTCCCTAGCCTACATCAGATATGTATTAGACAATACAGTTTCTGATGTTATAGTTGTATGTTAGTTTCATCAGATAAAAGCTTGGATTCAAACAACAATTATATTATTAACTACATGTAGGAAACAACAACGTATTCATACCATGTACTATATTTGTTTCATATATTTGTATTTCACTCTGTAATTTTTTGTAAATGGTGCAAAACTAACATCGGAACAAAAACAAATGAAAAAAATGGAACAAATTTTCATTTATATAAGAGGTTTTTCTTCGCTTCTACCAAGAATTTCAGACAACTACTCTGCTGTCCACACCCTGATGACACAGAGGCATATCCGCTGTATCAGTTGAGAACTGTGACTTGCTTTAAGTCTGAATAGATCCAATAAACAAGATCTCAACAAATTCCACCACCACGCTTACTATGGAGGACATTATCTCTTTATACAGGCTGAAAGTGCTACCAGGACACTACTCTCATTAGTCATGTGCCTATGCGCTAACACAGCCACCTTAGCTCATAAAACCGGTTCCAATATGATATCAGGTTATGGGTAAATGTAAAGAAGTGACTATCAACCTGAGGTTCTTGTAGTAAGTCTACATTTTTAAAAAAATGTTTTTTTCCATTTTTGTACATCTTCAATTTAATTACAACAGGCGGATGAAAACATGGGACCAGTGGGTAATCAGCAATACCATTGTGGGACTCTGACATGAACAAATTTAGGGAATGACTACATTAAATAATTTAGAACGTACATTTCACTGAAGCATAAAAGAAACAAACTGAAAATGCTCAATGTTTAAAGACAAAACAGGCATTCTCCAGAGCAAAGAAAATTCAAGCGGAAATATAAGAATATTCAAGGAATAAAATGATCAGCCTAGTTGCCCATTTGACCAATTACAATGTTAAGAAAGTACATATTATCTCTGTGTGTACAAGATCAGAAAGCTTTCACTTACAGACTGGAAAAACCGTTGAGTAACGCAGACTTTCTGAATATGCTCATATCAAAGATGTAAAATTCCTGAAGTTGAAAAACAGAATATTATAAAGCGGATCCACAATGTTCATATTTTCCTTAACATGAGAACTTTCAACACCACAACTTATTTCAGAATATAAAATTTAGAAAATAATAAAGGTGGAACAGTGCATTCGATAACCAAGAGAGTCTGCTTTCTTTGTGACACGAGTTTATATCTCATGTACACAGGAAGCTGGTGTACAGATCTTTTTTTTTTTTCATAAGGACCGTTTGCTTATAGGAGAACTGTCATTCTCTTTCACATCCTTGTGTACCGTGCCTTTATTTGTAGAGATTCTCTTAATTACTTAAACATAAAGTTCCATTTATTCCTCTATACAAAAACTGACCACGTCTTTACATGTGAGCATCAAGTTATGTACTTCCACAGCTGAGCGCTGTACAAAGGCACCAGAATCAGGCCCGTGTTTAGCCAGAATACCTCGTCTCTATTACGACTCGGCCACCAATGTCTGCAAAGAGTTTTTCTACGGAGGGTGCCAAGGCAATGACAACAACTTCGAGAGCCTGGAGGAGTGCCATCGTGAGTGTACAGAAGGTGGAAGTGGACAAGGTAACATTACAGGTGAGCACAAGAGGTAACATTAGAGGAAAGTATAAGAGGTCGCATTACAGGTGAGTATATGATGTAACATCAGAGGTAAGTACAGGAGTAACATAACAGGTGAGTGCAGGAGATGTTAACTGAATCTAGTGTGAAGAACACTAGAGGGGGTGATATGAATAACTGACTCCATAAACATTATCCCTGAATGTTAGCATCAGCAGAGGAAAAAATATGAGGATATAACTTTAGAGGTTATAGCAGGTAAAAACACATGAGAAGAGACAAGTAAATAAAACAAACAGGGAAAAGAAAGTAAGTTTTGTGAAGGCAGAAGATATGGACAAATATTTTTTTTCTATGTAGTCTTTTTATCACACTTCATGTGCTAAAGGTCATGGAAAATACAGGCCTAACACCATATTCCCCAATATGCCTTAATGGCATGAAAGTGCGAATTTTACCTTTTTATGTACGGTCTTTTTTTAAAATATATTTTAAAGAAATTATAAAGTTGTGCAGTTTGCTGAGCCAGATCAAGGGAATTCACAGTTGTACACCTTGCTAAACCAGATTGAGTAAATCCACATAGATGTATAGTTTGATGAACAAGATAGAGGGAATCTACAAAGTTGTACAATTTGCTGAAAAAGATAGAGGAAATTCATAAAGTTGCACAATTTGCTGAAAAAGATAGAGGAAATTCATATAGCTGTACAATTTGCTGAACCAAGTCGTAGAAGTCACACAGCTGAAATATGTATTGTAGGACACAACTGAAATCCATATAAATGATAAGGGAAATTCACTCATGGTGTTTTTTTTTAAAACCTGATTATATAAACTTCGAGCAAGTTTATGGTGCTAGATAAGAGATCTTACAGCAGTTTGTTTTAACCTACCTTAAATCTGTCAGCTTAAGTTTGTTGATGGAAGTCTTAATATGAAATATCAGCCTTCTAATACTACTTAGGTAGTAGACTTAGGTCTGGTGCTTAGTTAGGTTTGCCTGCTGCCATGTGGCAGTAAGTGGTACTAGCAGCTCTCGTCAAACCCAGTGTCTTGTGGGTGACACCAAGAGTTAAAGGTTACAGGAGTAAACCCTGAAAGAAAGATCCAGAGGAACCTAAAGTTCTTTAGTCTGGCCACTTTCTAGCAAACTCCGCTAGACTTTCTGACATACAGACCTTGTCCTTTCTCTGAAGCTCACTGGCAGTCTGGGTGGGTGGGGGATTTGGAATGCATTATGGGTAAGGGACTTTCTCGATGTCTATTTCTTAGACGAAGAAAGACAGTTAATAATATGCTTGCTTCAAAACAAGAAATGCTTCAAGACACAACTTGTTGTGCATCCGCTTGACAAACATCAATAAACTTTCCCTACATTAAATGTTACCATATATATTATCGTGTGATGTAATTATAAGAATCTTGATATCATTTCATTTCTTTACAAAATAATTTACTGGTTATAGAATTTTGACTTTATATCTTTATTGTCAGCTCCAAATCTGGTGCCCACAGACTTCTGGGGATCTGTGTAGCAAATCTAGAACATGGAGTCCATAAACTTCTGGGGATATGTATAGCAAATCCAGAACCTGGGGTCCGCAAATTTCTGGAGATATGTGTAGCAAATCCAGAACTGGGGCCTGCAGACTTCTGGGGATCATCATCATCAGGTGCCGTGCCAAGTGGCGTTGGCTATTATGCTTCTCCAGAGTACACGATCCTTCATGTACATCAGCTCAGTTGGTGATCTCCTCTCACACCATCCCATCAGACTGTCCGGTATCATTTCTCTTGGTCTTCTTCCTTCTATTTTTCCTGTTGTTATACATGAACTTCTTGGGTTCTGTGTAGCAAATATAGAATCTTGAGTCTGTGAACTTCTATGGATTTGTGTAGCAAATCTAGAACCTGGGGTCAGTGAACTTCTGTGGATATGTGTAGCAAATCTAGAACCTGGGGTCTGTGGATTTCTGGGGATCCGTATAAAATCTAGATTTAAAATTTCCTTTCCTACATCACTGAGGGCCCAAAACCATAATCTCTCCATATAAGAATGATAGGAAGCTTAAATCCAAACTCAAGGAGGGAGGAAAGGCTTGCAACCTAAAAAAATATTTTAAAAACCACAGATTTTCATTATATGCCACATGATGCTGATTAAATCTGTTATCTAAAATACAATCTCTGCTGTATCTACCGTCCAGGCGACCGCTGTGCACAAAAACCTGAGCAAGGAGAATGCAAGGCTTTATTAGAGCGTTACCACTACGATACCGACTCCAACAGCTGCAAGCTCTTCACTTATGGTGGCTGTGGTGGCAATCAGAACAACTTTGAAACTGAGGAGCAGTGTCAGTCTGCATGTGTAAAATCAAATAGCAAAGATGGTGAGTAACACAAACGAAAGCATTCCATGTTCAGCAGGTATCAATCCACACTACTCAGAAATGACAGCTACCAATGTAAATATACTGGTATAATGCAATGACAGAATCTAACCCTTATAAGTGACAAAAACAGTAGTTTGCTTCTAGTTCTTGTCAAAGCAAAAAGCACTGACACAAGAATGTATCAGTTTCTAAACCATCAGCAATATATCTCATATTTATTTATCTAGGTTTTAACAACTGAGTCCTCTTTCTTGCACAGTTTTGTGTATCTCTAAGGTTTTACCATCCCACACATTACACTCTGTTACAAAATTCTGAAAGATTTCTGTCAAACATTCTGTTAAACATGAATCAATCTTTACAGGGGATCGCTGTTCACTTAAACCTGAGGTAGGAGTGTGCATGGCGAGGATTCCTCGTCTGTACTATGACCCGGAGTCTAACAAATGCAAGGAGTTCTTCTATGGAGGCTGTGGAGGCAATGCCAACAACTTTGAGACAGTGGAGGAATGTGATAAAGCTTGTGTGTCAATGTCAAGAGGTGAGTCACTTTACACAGCAATGTTTTATACGCAGGAGACACATCATGGTCTTCTTAAATGATTCCCAGCTCTGACGTTGTGGAGCGTGCCCCCTCTTCTGGGGCGAATGTCTTGCGTGGTTCATTTGTTTCAACACTGGCATCAGACTCACTAACACAGGTGAAACACTGCAGAACCAGCAGGATTTTCAGTGTCTTGCTCACAAGAATCCTAACACCTGTATCTGTATTTTTGACTGCATTACTCTTGACTTATACAAGTGCCAAACTCAAGCATAGAACACAATCATCACAGAATGTCACAAGCAGAACTCAAGCATAGAACACAATCATCACAGAATGTCACACAGCAAAACTCAAGCATAGAACACAATCATCACAGAATGTCACAGCAAAACTCAAGCACAGAACACAATCATCACAGAATGTCACAAGCAGAACTCAAGCACAGAACACAATCATCACAGAATGTCACATAGCAAAACTCAAGCATAGAATACAATCATCACAGAATGTCACACAGCAAAACTCAAGCACAGAACACAATCATCACAGAATGTCACAAGCAAAACTCAAGCATAGAACACAATCATCACAGAATGTCACACAGCAGCCCCAACAGACTGTCACCTTCCATGTAATTAATCTGAGAGAAGGACCAGCTGTACCATTTTTTTAAAAATACAACTCACTGTCATACATTTACTCCAACATGTAGTAATAAGTGGGCGCATGAAAGGAGAGGAATCTTTATATATATATATATATATATATATAAAACTTGCATGCACAAAAGCCAACTATACTGCTATACCATGCAACAAAAGCCAACTATACTGCTATACCATGCAACAAAAGCCAACTATACTGCTATACCATGCAACAAAAGAAACTTTGTGGGGAACCTGTTACATGAATGTTACTTGTCCTTTTAATCATTTTGTGTCATTTGGTTGTCATCATCCATATGAATAAGAATGACAATTATGTCATTTACCAAATCATGGCATGGGTTTAATGAACAGAGCATATGTGACCTTACTGATATTTTATTTTGTGTAGCATCATATATAATGATCGTGTTGTTTTTCTTGTAATGTGTTACTTCTATTTTATGTTCTACACCTGACAGCCGACCGCTGTTACGCTGAAATGGTACAAGGACCATGCAAGTCAAACCTCCGTCGCCTTTACTTCGACCATCTATCCAACACGTGCAAAGAGTTTACATATGGAGGATGCGGGGGCAATGAAAACAACTTTGAAACATACGAGGCATGTAGCAGTGCTTGTATAAAGACCTCCACAGGTAAAAGCAGTCTCTTTTTTGTAGTTTTAACAGGTACACAAAACTATCAAACTGGTTGGGCTAAAAGCAGATGCTTGACAAACAGGCTGGACTGACACTGCAAGACAAGCTCTAACTATAGACAGTATCTGATGTTAGCATGAAATCTGTAGTATACAAGTTCACACACAGCAAAACATAGCAGTGAATATTCACTTTTAGAAGTGCATGTACTGACTGTGAAATCTGTAACTATAAAAACCGTAACACCTAAAAGTGGCACTTGTAACTATAAACACCTAAAGATGTGATATGTAGACAATGATACTAAGATTGTGATATAAGACTAAAATGTCAAACAGGCACTAAGATTGTGATATGAGCTTGTAGAATGTCACACAGGCACTAATATTGTGATATTAGCCTGCAGAATGTCACATAGGCATTAAGACTGTGATATGAGCCTGCAGAATGTCACACAGGCATTAAGATGTGATATGAGACTAGAATGTCACACAGGCACTAATATTGTGATATTAGACTGTAGAATGTTACAGACCTATATGGTTGATGAAGAAGACATGACCAATAAAAAACATAAACAATGATGTGGAGGGAGATATAGTGACATAAAGATATGCATGAATGAGTGAATGAACCAACGAACTTTAAAGAGTAAAGAACTGTGCAGACAGGTCTGTCTGACTCTCTGTCCCCTATATCTCAACATTCACACTGTCACAAACATTCAGTTAGTAAAATCAAAACATGGCAAGCACGAATAAAATAACCAATGTAAGAACAACCGGTGACATAAACGATAGCTTGGAGGAAGATATAGTGACATAAACAGTGGTATGGGCGAAGAGAGTGACATAAACAATGGTCTTGAGGAAGATACAGTGACACAAACAATGGTGAGGCTGACATAAACAACACTGTGGAGGGCGATGTATACAGTGGTATGGGGGAAGACAGTGGCATAAACAATGGTGTGGAAGGTGACATAAACAATTGTGTGGAAGGTGATATAGTGACATTGGTATGGAGGGAGATATGCTGACAAAAAATTATATAGAAGGAGACACAGTGGCAAACAATGATATGGAGGGAGATACAATGACATAAACAACAATGTACTGTAGTTAATTGTATACATGCCTGTAGGCACAAAAGTTTCCCCTGACATACACAAACTACCTATCACAAAACAACTCATTTTTTCCTATTACTTCAGGTGATAAATGCTCACAGAGTGCTGACCGTGGTAACTGCAGGGCAATGATGCTGCGCTATTACTACAACTCCACATTTCAAGAATGTGTGGAGTTTGTTTATGGTGGTTGTGGAGGCAACGAGAACAACTTTGAAAGTCATGCGGAGTGTGTGGATGAATGTGGAAACTCTGCACCAGCTTTAGCTTTCACAAGCATTGTCATCATCACCATCACCTCTTTAGCTCTTATTACAATAACACAATGGTAGTCAAGGCAAGAACACAGACATTAGTGTGAGGCTCATGTTCTTGTTATGTTGCTTTATGTCTACACTTGTGAAATGGCAAGTGAACAAATTAATATCATACAATAGATTAATATCTGTGGGACTTTAACATGGGGAAATGTGCACAGTGAAGCAATACATGTCTGCCAACACACAGAGACTATAAAGACTGTGAGACAACATAAGGCCCAGCTGACTTAATCTCATCTTGGCTTAAAGCAGAGGTTCCTTACTGGGGGATATCCATACCCCTTTGGATAATAAGATCAAAATGATGGAAGTATAGAATTCAATCTTTGAACAATTTAAAGTTCTGTTCCTACTCATCCATATGTAAAGTAAAATCAATCTATTCATGTCTTTTGAAGTGATACTGGTACATAAGAGAACTGGTGATGATGATTTCAACAGTCTGGAGAAGGAACTATGAAGACATATTAATACTAGGTGTCTAGAGTTGTGAAAAAAAATTTTAAGAAACCCTATCTTAATGCATCCGATTTGAACATATTTTTTTTGCAGTAAATTTCATCTATTTTTGCCCTTACCATGAAGCTAAATTTTTTTTTAAAAATCAAATCAAAGATAAACTGATCTTAGGAGGAACAATCTCAAGATAAATGTATGTGTAATGGGAAACACTTATTTATGTGATATTATGAAGCCATGTGTTCTCTATCACCAAAGAGGATGTATTTCTATATTTAGACTTTAACAATGATTTATCATCACCATCATCCTGTGCCTGACAGAGACTAGAATATAACTGGAATTGTAAGAGTTAAAACACAAACCCATATCATTATTGTTTCTTTATCCTTTGCTTTTTGTTATAATTATTTTAGTTCTCATCTTATAACTGTCTGGCTTAGACAAGGGTTTCTCAACATCCCAGGTCCCAGTCCTACCTTTTCAATCCAGGCCACCCTAGAATCCCCCCCTCCCCACCAACAGATATTAAACCTTCATCCAGAAAGGAACTTCGCCAATATACATTATTTTATGATGGTAAATTTCTCCCCTTAGGCTTGAAATTCTGCACCTTTGAAAATCACTGGGCTAAGAAACGAAAAAAAAAAAAACCACAGTTTTCTTATTACATACAATGTTATTACCGTTTCTATGTTCATATTTATATAAAAACCAGCATCCCAGTGCGCTGAAAAATTTCATAACTTTCTTCTCACATATTTTTCTCCTCATCATATGATACCACAAGGTTACATTCTAAAGTCTGCTATGATTCAAGCATTATATGCTGTGACAATCCCAAGCTGTTTCTCTCTTTTATGTCATCTATAATCAGATCAGTCTCTGTTTCTTGTGCCACTTGATCAATCTGATCTGATAGTTTTCTTACTGTCTTTCTTCTTCCCTTGAGTTTTCCACCAATTTATAAACATTAAAATGTTAATTACTGCTACCAGAGGATGTATAATAATGAAGAGATTCCTTACCCTGTAAATTATCAATCAAATTACAAGATTTACCTCAGCCTTCTTTCTGCTTCATCCTTAGTCAGTGGTCTGTCTTATTCTAAATATGGTTCTCATTCCTTTATAAAGCTGTCCACATATACATGGTATATTTCATCGCACATGTCATTTCACATATCTCACTGACCACAAAAATGCCTTGTTTCATGTTGTTAATCTCAGTGTTTCAGATTTTAGAACTGTAGATCTTCTTATGACAGTACTTTTATTCCTAGTGCATATAAATATTGATCATTTTTATTTCTCACAACATTCTAGCCATATTCTTGCAAATTTTTGTATTTTATTAATAAAATAAAGTTTATATACTTCAACCCCAAGTCTGATTTATTAGAACACTAACAGAATAAAATTTACTCTATATTTATCATGAAGTGGGTCCACAAGGTCTCAAATGATTTTCAGTCTTTATCAATACCGAGACAGACAGATTTTGAAATGAACTGATTAAAATAACATACGTGTAAAGAAAATGTCACTGAAAATTCATGATTAAGTAATCCTGCCAGTACAAATGGAGTGAAACTAAAACACTTTTGGTTTTAGGTCCTTTACAGAACCCTCTCTACATGTTTCAAGGAAATACAAATGACCATCCATCCACACTGCTAAATGATACAGTGAGCTTCAACAGAAAGAGAACTTGCATACAATATGGACAGACTGTGGACTCTGGTTTCCTGCCAATTCTCTTCACACCCCACTGTTATTTGAATGAGTTTTTCTAACAATGCAGACAAAACTTTTAGAACTCAAGGACTGTATTACCAATGTACACATGAGGGCTGGTCAAAGTGTAACTGCAAGTCAAGGGATATATATATCCACTGAAAACTTTGTGAAAAGGCTTTCTGACACACCCTTGAAATATGTATATATATATATATAAATATATATCTCATATATTTCTGTGGCTACATGGCTTGGTTTACGATTACTTTTTGACTCACCATCAAACTGTGATGAGTTAGTACCGTATTCTCTGGTTATATGCTAAAGGAAGAGGTGCTCAAACTTGATCAAACTGCTGCACACTTGGTAACATAAATTTCTGCCTTGGCTACCCTGTGCTCTTAATTCTGGACGCTCACGCTTCTATCTAGTGTCCAAATTAAAAAACCTATAACGGGGGGGGGGGGCGCGCCTGACGGTTGACTACTGTGAAATGGAATTATGGTAGCATTCAATGAACCAGATATTGATGGAGTAATGGTGTTTTTTTTATTCAGGTGATGAAATTTCAAAGCACACTTCCAAAATTTTGCAGCATACTAAAGCACCATGGTACACCATTTAGAAATCCCTGGCTTACGGTGTTCTATGCTCTACCTTCATGTATGGCATTTATGGTACTTTCACTTTCATTTCACACAAAATAAACTTCCCTGGGTGCTTGGTACAGTTTCCAACAGATTTCATGAACAAGCTTAGCAGTTGTATGAACAATAGTAAAAATAAGTTAAAATTAAGCACAAAAACAAAAAGTATGTGCATTTAAAAAAATGACCAACTGATAATCTTCATCACAACAAAATCTAGGCAACAGAAAGTCATGAAACAGTTATAAAAGGAAGAATGTATCCTGATAACAGAAATGCCATTGAAACACAAACAAAAATAAAACCACCTTGACAAAAACACAGTTACAATTATACCTTCTTTGGCTTTTGGCAAGCTGTCTTACATTCTCCAGTCTGCAGATCTCTCTGAGATAGGGAGTGTAGTCCAGGTGTAGAGATACATCTGAGCCATAAACCATGGGACCTCTGTCGGTTCTAACGTTGGCAACACTTGGATCACTGAACCACCTGCAGATAAAATGTTTAGGTTTTTGCCTCTAATATTTACAATAACTGCACACTAGAAGTAATGCTCAACTTTCATATGTGATAAGCAATTTGTGGCTATGAAAATTATGCTTCAAATGTATCAGTTACAGTGACTTATGATAATTTACAAAATGTTTGAATTATCATAGCCAACCAAGACCCTGTCCCAGCTCTGTGCTGGTACCTCCAATAGCAGGTCTAGACTGGCTAACAGGGCAGGGATTACCACAGACCCCATGATGATGGGAGTCTGATAAAACAAAAAGTAATAACATGTTGCTACAATGACCATTTACTTCTTTGTATGTGTCTTTTCTGCTACGTATATCTGACCCAGTGGTGGTAGTGGTGACTATATGCATAGGTGTGGTGACACAGTTATGACCACCACACATTATTACTCCATACAGACAAGTACTTTATGTTGTTGACTCCACACTGATGGGAACAATTTATATAAACATCGATGATAGAATCTAGGAGGCCGGCATTGGACAGTCAATGCTTAATTCATCTCTCAATACAGTCCATGACGAGCACAACCTCTCGTTCAAAACAATGTCCACACACACTTTTGCTCAGTTGTCTACCTTGTCCTCTCAACAAAAATCCACCAAGACCTGAAATCTATTTCAGCTCTCCGTGACATGACAAAGTGTGTGGCATTAAGGCCCCCACACTACACGTGTGTTAATACAAGCTTGACTAAGTTACAACACACAAGTAGCCTATTATAACTCTGTTATAACGAGTCTACAAACTCCTGATGCAGTATCACCCAGGTTACTGTCCTTACTTACAAAAGTAACTGTTTATTCAGTACAACTTACACTTTATTCCTCATAGCCAATCCACATTCAGTACTTGTGGCACAGCTTTGAGCCCGTTTCATACAGGGAGATATTTAAGGCTTCTGCTATTCCCCTGTCTATCTCCCATATGAACCTCTCATTCTCCTCTATGCTCTTTACCAAAGATAATACAACAAATATAAAAAGTTCTAACTTACTATACATTACAGCTCTACCTCATATTACTTACATCTGATGCTCCTCTTTATCTGCAATGTTCCAAAGATCTGGTAAGGATTTTCCCACCGGTAAATGAAACTCTTCTTGCCAGTTTGTGAACTCAATCACACTGCCTCGGGTAGCCTCCTGTGTGCTTTCCTCTTTAACTGAAGAGTTTCCAGGAACTTCCATATCTGTCCGATCACAATTATGTTTCAGAAACTGTTGTACATGTTCATCAACTCGGCTGTGTAACTTTCTAGCTGCCAACACATGGACAGACCCACCAATGTGGTGTGACCAGTCATTATGACTGTCATGAGCAAGTTCAGAATGTTTTATTTCATCATCACCCAATCCCGGGATTAATTTAGCTCCATGTGAAGAATGTGACTGTGATGAAGGCAGCATTTTGAGATAGTCGATAAATGATAAACTGTCATAGAATTTGGCAAATTCTGATAGGACTGACACAGCAAAATGACTCTGAGAATTACCAGAAATATTCCTCATGACTTTCACTTCATCCAGACTCTTGTCTTCCACAGTTACCTTCTCTGCATTTCTCTCTGAGATGAGCTCATTATTATCCTGCATACAACAATCAGTGTCAGTTTGATGGCAGTTATCATTCTGCGCAGACTGCTGTGCTGGTTCTTGTTTTTCACATGAATCTTCTTCAGAGCTATCGCTACCTTCAACAATCCTTTTCCATGCTGTATTATGAGAAGCTCTCTTTGGAGTGGGGAGCTCCAGATGACCAGGGATTGTAAGCTTGGTCAGCAGACTGTCACTGTGTGGCAAGGGAAGACCATGAAGAACAACATGATAGACAGGATCTATACTTAAAGCCTGGACAATGGTCAAACATGTCTGTACAGCATCCTCAAGCCCATGGCAGCTCAGTGTGCGTGCCTGTAAGAAATGAGAAATTTATTGCTTCCAAAGTCTACAATCTTATCTAACAAATTTACTTCACTGTGTTCAGGGTAAGGAATATAGACAAATGTGAGCACACCAAAATAAATGATACAAATCCATAGGCACATTAAAAAAAAATGGAGAAGACATGGCCATACACTGACCATTATATGTGTAATTTCTTAAGTCCTTGAAGAATGATCATGCTCTGCGGCTGGCCTAGAGATAGGCTTTCTTGCCATCAAGACACTCCCATATGTGCTCAGCCTTTAACCTCAGCGTTGTTCATAGTGTATGATGGGTGATAGTGCCAATGACATATTAAATGAATACAGCTTGATCTTTTCCACAAAGTTCTCAATGTCTACAACTGACTGTCCTCTGTTATTCTCCTTTCACATACTCTTTGGCAATACGAGCAGGGTTCAGAAAGTAATGTTTTTTTCAGCTAATAATGAAGACAGAAGCATGAAATTTTGCACACTTTGAATATGCCATGTGTCGATGATGTGAACCAAAGTGCACCGCAACCAGCCAAAGAATATGGCTGCCTAACCAGTGAAATGGAGCGTGTTAGCAACTTGCGGTAAAAGCAGCGAACTGTGATAGAATTTCTCGTTGCAGAGAAGGAAACTGTTGTGAACATTCACAAGCGTCTACGTGATGTGTATGGAAGTTTTGCAGTTGACAGGGGTATACTAAGTCGCTGGGTTCAGAGAATCAAAGAATCAGTAAGTGGAGATGAGTTGCATGGTTGGACGCGCTGTGGACGTCCTGCCACAGCCACCAAGGCAGAAATGCTGAAGTGCACTGAGGACATTATTCTTACTGATAGGCGTATCACTACTCAACAACTGGCCTTAAAGCTGTCAGTCAGCAATGGTAGTGCAAATACAGTTATAAAAGCTCTCAGATTTTCTAAGGTTTGTGCAAGATGGGTTCCTCGAAGTCTCACAAATGACCATCAATTACAAAGGAAACCAATTTCTTCTGAATTGTTGGAGCATTTCAATGCTGAGGGAGAGAACTTTTTGACTAAGATCGTAACAGGTGACGAAACATGGGCACATCATTTTGAACCTGAGACAAAAAGACAGTCAATGGAGTGGCATCATCCACAATCACCATGAAGAAAGAAATTCAAGACAACTCCTTCAGCTAGAAAGTTCATGATCACTGTCTTTTGAGACACTGAAGGTGTGGTTCTTGTGGATATTATGTCAAGAGGAGAGACAATCAATTTGCAAGCTTACATTAAGACACTGAAAAAAGTCAATCAACATTTTCGCAGAGTTCGGCTGCACAAGAATCCAGCAGACCTGCTTCTCCTTCATGACAATACACACCCTCACACAAGTCTGGCAACACAGGAAGCAATCACTAAATTGGGTTGGACTGTACTACCCCATCCACCCTATAGTCCCGATTTGGCACCCTCTGATTTTCATCTGTTTGGTCCACTTAAAGATGCACTCCGAGGGGTAAGATTTGAAGATGAGTGATTCATGCAGCGAAGAAATGGCTACATAATCAAGAGAAAATCTAGTACGGTCTAAGAATACATGCACTTGTTTCATGCTGCCGTAAATCCATACACGTTGATGGGGATTATGTTGAATAATACTGATGTTTACATGACATATCCATGTATATTATGTATAAATTTCATGCTTTTTTAATAAACAGCTCCTGAGTAAAATTATGTGGTGCATTACTTTCTGAACGCCCCTTGTAGGTACTGCATTCAAAAATTGTATTTTCAACTACCCGTAATTATGATAGGGTGGCTGTTATGTCTGTTTTGTCCATTTGTTGGTTGTCCAAGGTTGTTGCTTTGTTTGGCAACTGATCTGCCTTTTCATTGCCTTTGATATGGAATGTCCTAAGCAATAAATCCATATTAGAGAGATTTGTATCTTTTAGCTTGGCTAACCACTCGTGATTACAAGGCAGCTGAAATATATATCAATGAGGAAAAATTGGAAGAAGTGGAGAGTTTTGAATATCTTGGATCACTACTAACTAATAATGGAGATACAATGAGGGAAATTAAAAGGAGGACATCTATCGCTCTTCAGAAAGTAAAACAAATAAAGAATCTGTGGAGAGGAGCAGACAGAACTACAAAAATAAGATTTTTAAGGGCATGCATCTTTCCCATTGCAACATATGCATGTGAGACCTGGACACTTAACAAAACAGTTGAGAAACACATAAATGCCTTTGAATGTAAATGCTACAGAAGAGTTCTCCAAATATCGTGGACACAAAAAAGAACAAATATATCTATACTACAAGAGTTTAATATTGAAGAAGGCTGGCTAGTAAAGAGGATTAAACAGAGAAAACTTAAATATTTTGGACACATTAATTCAAAATCAGTCACTACGGATTATCACAGGTGCCTGCAGAAAATGGTGTTCAAGTGCTAAAGGAACGTAGAGACACAAAGGTCATGACCATGGGTGAGAAATTCCTTAGCTCTGTAAGCCATTCCTTGAAGGAGAGATTCAATAACTTGGCATTAAGCCGGTTTAAAAGAAGCAGCTTCATTCACCAGGTCAAGCGTATGCGTAAGCTGATACCTGACCTTCCAACTGTAGTCGCTCCATTATCATCTGTACCAGAGCATACACCTTGGAAAGAAGCAGATTATACACAAATAACTATTCAGACTGAAGTGAAAGGTGTGCGGAATGGTGAGATGCAAAGCAGCCTTGTAAGATCAACAGCCACACTTAGTGTGCTAGATGACAAATATCCATGTGACACCTGGATACGTGTGTATACAGACGGATCTGCACACAATGCCATAAAGAATGGAGGGGCAGGAGCATATATTGAATATCCAAACAACACCACTGACAAGATTTCCATACCCACTGGAAAATACTGCAACAACTTTGATGCAGAAGTTAGGGCAATTATCGCTGCAGTTGAAAAACTATCAGATTCCAGAATTGATACATGTCCTGTAGTAATTCTCACAGATGCAAGATCAGTACTGGAAGCTCTTCAGTGCAACAAACTACCAGACCTTAAGGATGCCTTGTCAAAAATTGGCTTACAACATGGAGTCACTTTGCAAAGGATTCCCTCTCACTGTGGGATACCAGGCAATGAGAAAGCTGACCATCTGGCCAAAGAGGGCACTGAAATGGAGCAACCAGACATACCAATCACCTATAATCAGAAGAAAAGCATGATAAAAACCTACAGGAAGCCACAAACACCACCACATGATGACTATCACATGCTAAACAGAAAGGAACAAGTCACCATCTTTCGTCTCTGAACAGGACACACCCGACTCTGAAGTCATATGTATACAAAGTTTAAGGTTGGTACTACTAATCTATGTACATGTGCCCAGGTGCCCCAAACTGTGGAACATATCCTCCAGAACTGCACTAACTATGAAACACTGAGAAATAATTACTGGCCCAGTGAAACCACTAAAGAAGATAAGCTCTACGGTTCCATGCATGAATTACAAAAAACAGTGAAATTTATCCAAGAGACAGGACTGCAGGTATAGACAGACAATGCGAACGAAGAAGAAGAAGAAGAGGACAAATTAAACATCATGATAATTTAGAGAAGACCATATTGGAAGGATACATAATGGGAAAAAGAAAAAGAGGAAGACCAAAACGAAGATGGCTGCAAGACATCGTTGACGATCTGCAAATGGATGCAGCAGCAGCAGGCCATCTTGCTCACAACCGAGAGGCCTACAGGAGTGCTGTTTGGGAGGCAAAGTTCCGCAAGGGACATGCAAATGAATGAATGAATGAACCACTCGTGACACATCACTTGGTTTTCATGACTTAGCAGTCAGAGTTTGTGTCTATAAATCAACATCAGAGTGAGAGTGAGAAGATGTTGATGGTGAATTATTACACTCTATCACTAGATATATGGTTGGTTGTATCTGACGAAATGGCATTTTCAGAGTTGTAAACCACTCTACCAAGTTAAGTTTTTCACAGCAAAATTAATATAAAATGTAATGAAAGATACATAAACTATAACAGCATTCTAAATGTTTTGTGATGGCCCTTGAGAACACAGGATTAAGCTGCAGGTGATTAGTCCAATATATACAGAGTAGCTGGAGGATTAAACTATGTCCCTGAGTCAGAATGGCCATGAAGTTAACATATAAATGTTATTTTGGAATAAATAACCTCAAAGTAAGCAAAAAAGACAGGACACATATGGAAACTAGCTGAAACTATCAGCTATCACTAGCAAAAGAATTCTGTTTAATTCAAAGACTGGCCAAGGCAAATTATTGGCTCATTTACATCAATAAACAAATATCCTTGGTGAACAAGTGCAGATGCAAGAAAGCAACTTAAATAATTGGTCATATTTTCCAGGAAGTCATGAATGATCAATGTTCATTTGCATAAGAAGACAGAAGGCATACATGGTCATCACCAATACCAATTCACACAAAGCTGTGTAGAGATGATGACAACCTGAGATGGGCTGCTGTGTTTAAAGGTCTTCATATGACAGCAAAGTTATTTTTGGAATAGATTTTAATCAGAATATCAAAAGTGTTCTTTCAAGATCACCAGTCAACATTTTAAATTTTGAAAATACTTTTTAAGTGCTGTGTTAAAAGCTATAGTTTTGGTTAAATTTATAGTTATATTTCTCTCATTTTTATATTTCATACCATTGGTGATGGACATTTAGCATATCAAAATACAAAATGTTTATATTTTTATGAGATGACATTAAGAGACAAAAGCAGGGAAGAGATCTATTACAGACAACCTTCAGTACACAGATGGCACAATAAGACAGTGATGCTGGTTACAAAAAACAAAACATACAAAAGATAATTACCTACCTTAATAAAATCCAAAACAGTTTTTGCAGCCACATCACTGCGACCGAGTCCAAGATCTCCTTCAAAGCAAATATGCAGTGGAGGACAATCTTCATCAAGTTCTCCATCCATGTTCTTAATGCTGATATTTCTACATCTGCTGCTGGAAACTTTTTTATATTCCCTTTTCTTCCTTCTTTGAAATGCAGCAGACTTTTGTGTGGATGTCTGACACTGGATTTCCAATCTTGAAACATCATTCAAAGAATCATCCTCATCACGGATTTGTGGTGTCTTTCTCTTGGAAGCTCTCAAACAAACAAAGTCACAACTGTCACTATCATCATCAGTGACAACAATTTTTGAACCAGCTGTCTTTAAGTGCTGCTCGTCATCCTTCACCTTCTCAACCACATCTCCATTACTGCTGCCCTTTACTAAAGCAGACAGAGAGTTCAGGTTCACCTCTTTTGTGACCCGGACAAGACCACCTCCAGACTCACACCAGTACTGCAGATATAGCAGGCACCTGCGAATGTCTCCCCTCAAGTAGCGAACAGCATTCAAAATGGACTGATGACCAACTCGCACACCATGCACAAGGCAAACTGTGCTTAAAAAACTTGCAGCTGAAATCTGAAATGGTGAGAGTTTATCCTCTACAAGTTTTAAAAAAAAACAAAAACAAAACAGCAAATGTTTCTTTTACAAAAAAAAAAAAAAAAAAAGAAGCTACAATAAACTTTTAAAACCGGGATACAATTTCAATGTTTTAATTTTGAATGAAATGAGCCAACTGTTTGTCTACTGTCCATCATGTAACAGAAATATTTGTATTTTACTACACAAGCTGACAGTATCTATATCTTGTAAATATTCTTGTTTAAAACTGGTTAAGCAAGAAAACAGATCCAGGAACTACAAGTTAAATGAATAAACTGAACTCTTGGAAACTTTAACTGCAAGTTAAAGGACTGACAAATTCTTAGATATCTTAATCAATTATTTCTAACTACTACTGCTTACAATTAAAAATCTCAGTATCTTGACATTAAACAAAATTTAGAAATAGTTTCACATCTTTACTTTCAAATATAACTGTACAACAGTACACATATTTTAACTTATTGTTCTGGTAATCTTCATAGAAAGCACTCCCACAATTAACCTGACACCCACGATTAAATTTAGATGACTCCTACAGCTACACTTAGATGACTCCCATGGTTAAACTAAGATGATACCCACAATTATACTTAGATGACTCCCATGGTTAAACTAAGATGACACCCACAACTATACTTAGAGGACTCCCATGGTTAAACTAAGATGACACCCACAATTATACTTAGTTGACTCCCATGGTTAAACTAAGATGACACCTACAATTATACTTAGTTGACTCCCATGGTTAAACTAAGATGACACCCACAACTATACTTAGATGACTCCCATGGTTAAACTAAGATGACACCCACAACTATACTTAGATGACTCCCATCATTAAACTGAATGCTCATAAATCATTTTTTTTAAATGAGCACACAACAAAACAAAAAACAAAAAAAAGCACAGTTACCAGTTTTAGTCTGATCTTACCGGTGATGGTTGATGTAAATGTATATGATCATGACGGACTTGTAGCCGATGGTGAAATGAGACATCAGTTGATGTGAGAATGATGGGGACCTTTGTTGTTGTCATGAAATGTTGCACTGTGGGAAGAAAGCCTTTGTCCTCCTCAAATACAATATCAACCTGTAACCATTCAAAGAAGTAATTAAACAAAGTGACAAATTTTCTGTGGAGGTGGCAAAACAAAACTTATAGGATATGATGAAGATGATGATAAAGTTACAGAATGCTGTAGGTGTTAAGATATGTTAATGACTATAGTTACAGTTAAAACAAAATACAACTTGTGGTGGAGATGGTGAAAAGAGGAAAAAAAGAAGCAAACAGTTAAAATCAAAGCGCATTTGCAGTATGGTAGAGAAAGCACATTAAATGTGTGAGAAAGAAAACTGACAAGAGAATTACCTCGGACTCGAACCACTACTCTGGTAGGAAGAGCAGCTGCCTAGTCATGAGAACACAGCACACAGTCAACTTGGTCATCTCACTCCAAAAAAACAAGGTGCTTAATTACACTGAGAAAGTTTGTACCAGTCATATTAAGAAACATAATACAACAACAAAAACTATACTCAAAGGAAAAGGGAAACAACAGCAAGAGTATGACAATGATATCAATGGATGGACTACATAAAGAGATGGACTGGATTCATCTGGGCTGGGTGGAATATGAAAATATGGGATAATCAAATCACAGGGCCTAAGCAGTCAGTCTTCCAAGACCAGACAGCACAGTAGGATGGTGAAGTTACCAGATTTCATGGCCACTCAAGAGTTCACATTGACCTGCGATCCATCATCCAGAAAAAAGAGCACAGACTAGCTACAGACGACAGATTCTTACCTCATCAAACAATATAAGAGAAGCGGATTCCAAATTCAGAGATCCGGAAGACATGCCACATTCATTGTTTGTCTGCAGTCTGGGTTCCAGTGCCACGGTTTCTGCATGTTGTGATGAACTGCCTACGGTAAGGAACATGTCACTGTTTGAATTACATTACATACAGAAATGATATTTCACTGATTAAACAATACAGATAATTCCCCAACTTATGCAATTTAACTGTTTCTTATATTTTATATCCTTCCCGTGCTGTTAAACGTCACATAGGGCTCGCAAGGTAGTTCACCAATTTTTCCTGTTTCGGCGAGTCTTTCAACCTCATCACGGGATATTATGCCTGTTAATTTGGCCTCTCTTAACAATGTCCTCTTTAGAGTTTCACTTGGTCTGCCTCTTCTTCTTTGGCCTGTTGTGTTCCACTTGACAGCTTGTTTTGGGATTCTCTGACTGTTTCTTCTCATCACGTGACCAACATATGTCCATCTATTTTTCCTCATCACCCATGAGACAGGTTGTTGTTCGATCATGTCTTATTTCTGCATTGTTCTTGAATTCGTTCCACTTGATGCAGAGTATTTTCCTTAGGCATTTGTTTTCAAAAGAGTCTAATTTCTTGTCTATTTCTTTAGTTGTTTTCCAGCTTTCGCATGGAAGGCGGATATTACATTTGATTGAATAGTCTTAACTTGGTTTTTGTGCTTATAACTTCTGAATTCCATATGTTCTCAAGATTCTTGAAGATCAATGCTGCTTTTGCAATTCTAACTTCCTTTCTGATGTCATCATCCTGGTCTATGTAGCTTCTTCAATACCTGTCCCTTCTACATGTATTTTTCCATTTTGATTAATGGGAATTTTCATTATTTTTGTTTTGTCCTCGTTAATTTCCTAAAGTCCTATTTTGCTAGCCAGTGAAGACAGGCTATCTGTTTTTTCTTGCATGGAATTCACATTGTTACTGATAAGAGTTATCAGCAAAATCAAGATCTTCTAGTTGGGTCCCATGTACCCAGTCAATACCCATGTTACATGTTTCACAACCATTTATTCACAGATAACAAGACAGAAATGATATTTCACTGATTAAACAATACAGACAGACAACTCCCCAACTTAGTAATTAACACATTCCAACATTTATGCACATCAGTTTTTATGCATACTGGATTTACCCTTCTCCCATTAACATCCCCTATATTACAAAAAATGTAAGCCAGAATTACACCTGGTAAATAATGCTGTACTAAAGACAGCATTAATAGTTTTTCCACGTCACTTACTGAACCTTTATGTTTCTCTGTCACTATCATCAACTTCGTACATTCCGTTCTTTGCAACCTCTTATATGTCAGCAGCATCTTTCACAATAGTGCTAACAGCTGATACCACTAAATCTAATTGAATGTGAGTATAAACTATTTTCACCTTTTCCTTCTGTATCATTCTCAATTTTACTTCCAGTTCATTTGAAACGAGTCTGTGAGCTGGCTCCATTTGCAAATCATCATTAAACCCAGTATTCACATTTAGTTTCCTCCTACTTTCTATCCTGAACACCTGAACTGAGAAACTACTCTTGTCAGACCTAAACAGATAATTATAAATTTAGGGATATTCCTCCCCATCTAAAGTTTCAGCTCTTTAATCATCTTACACTTCATCCAGGACATCCTTTCTGTTATACTAACAAAAGACTCTAAGATTTATCCCCCAGCTATAATTAAATCATTAATTTGGCCACCACCTCATCTTTCAGGTGTGTCTGCACAAACTTGACTACACGTGTATTCTGTAAGTTTTGCACAGGTGCTTTCTGCAAACTTTATGTTTGTCAGAATTTTGTATGCACATATGCCAAGAGTGTGTGCACAATGTTAATAATATAGTAAACTATGAGTATTTATATATAACTACAAAAACAACTGTTAACAATACAAAGTAAGAAGTGCACTTTAAAAAGAAAAATTCATTCATCCTAGTCTCTGATAAAATTTGTTAAGTTTGGCACTCAGCTTTGGTAGATATCTTATTTTCCTTCCACTCATTAACAGCCAAGTGTGCAGTGGAATCAAGTGTGCCTAGCCTTGCAGGGAGATACCCTCCATCTTCTGACTGTTTTTCACAACACTAGTTGTGCCTGGCATCCATTTCTATTGCCAGGTTGAACAATATATCACTCACAGAACACCACAAACTTAACAGCACATAAATGCAGCAAAGATGATCGTGCCAAGTGACACACAGATACTGTGGATTGCCAAACCAGCAAACCAAAACTTGGAATGATTCTATCCCACCACCTCTTGGTGTCCTTGTAGTAAGCTGCTATGCTCCTTCAGTCTGGCTAACAAAGCATGGCATACTGTAGTCCTAATGATGATGGCCTGCACAGAAGTGTTTTCTTAAGCACTCCAAATCTTCAAACACACCACCATAATACATTCTCTAACCAGCACAGTCATCAAAGAAACATGGTTCGTAGTTCTAGGAAGATCAGAATAACACATAATTAGGAACACTAATGATGAAATTAAAAACTTGAAACAAAAAAACGTACCTTTTTTCTTCTTGATCATTGCGGGAGAGATTCCATCATTGCTCTTATGTCTCTTCCTAGTTCTTGTCAATCGTTCTTCCTTCACTTCACACCCCTCTGATCTGCTTGTTTTCCCTACACTTGAAGATACTATTTTCAAGTTTCCTTCTCCTGAAATACTTTTCTTGCTTTTGCTTTCTGTCACTGAGATTTTGTTCCTTTCCCCCTTTTCAATAGTATGAGAGCGAGCTCTGTCAATGTGCTTTGTTTCTGGTGCTGCACGAAACAAGTTCGCAAAAGCATGAGCAACAGAAGGCGCCGACTTCGGTGCGGCCATGGATCTAACTTCTTTACCTGTTTTTCTAGTTCCAGGTCTGGAAGTACCTAAGATGTTAAAGCAATCAATGTAAAAATCAAAAATAGAATAAAAAGCCAGTTCTTTTTGTCTTACAATTCTGATGCCTGCTGTTTATGAATGGAAGCTGGCAAACAGCTTCTGTCATGACAGATTCTATAAATGTTTGATCGCCATAATCGGTCATAGCAGCAACAAAGTAAGTTCATTCTCCTTGTGTCTGCAAGTTCTAACTGAAATTCTGGCCCTCATTTCCTCCTCAGATGATGCAGCAGCACTCCAGTACTCAGATTCTTCTGGGGGTTTTATTGTGTTTTTTTTTTAAGATCTAGTTCTCATAACTGATGAAAAACTTTCTCAATGTAAAATCCATAAGAGAGTACACCAAGACAAAACTGCACAATGTAAACTGTGTGTCATTCTCCAAAAACAGCAGAGAAAACTATGAGACAAATACCTCTCTTTATCAATGTGTTATTATGTAAGATCTTAAGACTAGAGGGTGCCTAAGTGGTAAAGAGGTTAGTGTGCTAGTCTCCCACAGTAAAGATCAGTTGTTCAAATCTGACCAGAGGTGCCCCAATCACCCTTAGCTGTAGAAATGAGTACCTCTCTTCTGCTGGAGCTGGTGAAAGACAGTCATGCGTAATGCTGACCACATCACCCTCTAGTGTGTCAACAGGTCAAGGAAATACACACCACAGCATCTAGATGCGTCCATGGATACCTTTAGTTTCACCTACCTAAAGTGGCCTGGTTAGCAGAGTGGTCAGGTGCTCAGTTTACTAATCCAGCGGTA
The DNA here is from genome assembly GCA_009760885.1 of Achatina immaculata. Lineage (NCBI taxonomy): Eukaryota > Metazoa > Mollusca > Gastropoda > Stylommatophora > Achatinidae > Lissachatina > Lissachatina immaculata. Next base: position 5,203,127 of record CM019719.1, on the reverse strand, counting down.
CTAGGTTCAGTCCCAACAGTGGGATTTTTTTCTGGTACACACCAAAATGGCCCCCAGCCTCTAAAAATGAGTACCAGAGAAATCTGAGAAGGTAAACATGGCCAGGCATGATACTGATCACATCACACTTTCATGTGCTAAGGTCACGGAAAAAATGGACCTAACACCATATCCCCAATTTGTCTAAATGGAACGGAAACGGGAATTTTACCTTTTTACCTTACCTAAGACTGGTCACAGAAGTGAATGATAACAAACATACAAATCAAGCCCTGACTACCTTGTTTTATCTTAAGAGTAATATGTTTAGTAAGTCTTAAGTGGTGACAAGACAACAAAACAGTAATTTGCCTGCATTCTTGTCAAAGATCTGCTCCACAGTTTTACAACTACACACCACAGTAAACCTGCAACACTCAGCTGGCTCTATACCTGCAGAAGGCGTGCCCAACAACACGGAAGATTTGCTCTTGTTTTGAGCTACTCGGTGAGACTGAGTTGCTTCTTCCAGCTGAGCTAGCAACTGCTTCCCACTTCGCAGAGAAGACGAGTTCACTTCAAATACCTGCTCCAATCACAAACAGAAAACACATGTTTAAAAAAAAACACATGTATTATAAAAACCATAGCAACAAAAAGAATATACTAAAAATCACATACTATTTATAAAAAAAATAACATAAAAACAGATTATATTTTTTAAAAAGTTACATTATAAAAGCCACAAAACATAAAAAAAGAAAGTGCATAAACCATAGAATATATATACAAAAACAACCTGACACATTATAAAACCTCAGAATATTTCAAAGAAAAACATACATTATAAAGTGAGACTATATATACACACATACACTTATATGCACACACAAATACACAGATACATATATACATTTTAATAACTAACCAGAGACATTTTCACCACAAACAGAAATTTATGTATATGATTATTAACATCTGTGGACAGGAGCAATTTTCTGTTGTAGGCTGTAGAAAAAAAACAACTCATTATACACAGCCCTCCAAGAAAACTGACTGTTAAGAAGCTTAAAAAAAAAAAAAAAATCACACACCTTGTAGCCCAACTCTTTTGCAAGTGCATATACAGATGATGTCTTTCCAACTCCATGAGGACCAGTGATGAGCACACTGTTGCACAGCGACATCTCTTCTTCCTCACTATCTGTGAAATCACTATCATCTGACCAGCCACCTGCTCAGAAATAAGTAAACATTTTGTGTATCAACATTCATAAGAAGGCTGCAAGGAAATATCAGAACCTGAACTATTAACTCTTCCACTTCTTGTTTTACTTTTATCTTCACATGTAAAAGGGAAAAACATTTTTTTTTAAATGTTATTCTGTCTTGTTTATTAAATTTAACTAATATCAAATCTTAAATCTAACCATTATCTTGTTCACACGTGGTTGCCTGAATGATGTGTATGGTTATCTGTATTAATCTGAATTTTAAAATCTAGCCATTCAATGCAATTCAAGCATAACAAAGAGTAACTGATGACAATTATCTGTTATGTGTACATACAGAATCAACTGTCATGGAACAGTGCTGACAATTAGCTGTGGTCGTAAAAGATATTCTGATGGTGAAATGTTCTACAAAAGACTTAGATCTCCATCTGAACATCTACATCAGTGGTTCCCAACTGGTGGTCTGCCATGGGAGTCCATGAGTAAAAGTCAGTCATTTTTGTTTTCATTTTCACTGTGAAGTGTTTAAGACCAATGTTTCAGAGAATCCCAAGTGGATGCTCTGAAGCATCTGGTTCCCTTTTGTTCCACACAGCTTGTTCATGTTTTCAACATACTGTTATATGAAGAACAAGCGCAGGGATCAGCTTGATGCTGACCCAGATTTGAGATTAAAAGTACGAAATAATGAACCAGATGTGAAAGCCAATGTTTGGAATAAAAGCAGGCATGATTTCTCTCATCAAATTTAGGTTGGCTAGCTGACATGCATTTCATTTTCTGCTCATTTGTCACAACATGCGGGAATTTTTTTATTTTTTCTTAATTACATTATCGTCATTTTGAAACTTCACTGAGCGTGTACTGTGTTTTTAGTGTAGTGTTGTGTTTACTCATTAAAGATTACCCATCTGAAAAAAAAAATTCTTTTGCATTAATGCATTAAAAGAACATAGATACTATACAGATATGAAAATTTTTCCAAAAACAAACTGTGGCCTGCATTTTGAAACAGTATGGGGTCCATGGACTTTTGCTTATTGGGAACCACTGATCTACATTAACAAAGAACTTACTGGAAGGCCACAAAAAACACTGATTAAATAAGTCACAAAGAGACTGGGACAGAAGGAGGAAGGGACTTAAGTAAGGGGGAGAGAAAAGAGGACAGGGAAAGAGTGTAAGAAACAAAAAGAGAAGAAATAGAGGCTTAACAGAGAGATAGATGCAGACAGAGTTATATTGTTATATTGGACAGCAGATACTGAAAAGCTAATGTCAATAAAATGACCATAAAAAATGTCAGCAGCACATTAAAAAAACAGCCTGATAGTAAAAAAAAAGATCTCATTCTGACCTTTGCCCTTAGATTTGCTTGTTGTTTTAGCAGCTCTGTTAGCCTTACGAGCTTGTTTCTCCACCACTACTTTCCATTCCTCCAGCCATTTCTTCAGCTGCTTCACTGACTTTGTGTTGCCAATAATATGCTCTGAGCTCTCTGGCTGATGCAGGTCTGACCACAGAGATGCTGCCAATATAAAGTTAATCATGTTAGTTTGAGCAACTTGTCTCCACTAAACCTGCAAAAAAAGTCTTCAAAATGATAATAAAATTCACACTCAGTTATATTTGTCTGCCGCCTCCCTAAATGCAACAGTAGACTGCTTCACTGCTGACAGAAAAAAAAATCTTTACTGTTATCGTATTCTCCAATACATACACAAAATACTATCTCTTCTGTTAAAATCTCCATTACTATCACTGCTACTAGATGTTCTCCCTCACTATTAGAAAACATCATCCTTTCTCTTAAAATCACCATTACTTAGAGAAAACATCATCCTTCCTCTTAAAATCACCATTACTTAGAGAAAACATCATCCTTCCTCTTAAAATCACCATTACTTAGAGAAAACATCATCCTTCCTCTTAAAATCACCATTACTTAGAGACAACATCATCCTTTCTCTTAAAATCACCATTACTTAGAGACAACATCATCCTTCCTCTTAAAATCACCATTACTTAGAGAAAACATCATCATTCCTCTTAAAATCAACATTAGAGAAAACATCATCCTTCCTCTTAAAATCACCATTACTTAGAGAAAACATCATCCTTCCTCTTAAAATCACCATTACTTAGAGAAAACATCATCCTTCCTCTTAAAATCACCATTACTTAGAGAAAACATCATCATTCCTCTTAAAATCAACATTACTTAGAGAAAACATCACCCTTCCTCTTAAAATCACCATTACTTAGAGAAAACATCATCCTTCCTCTTAAAATCACCATTACTTAGAGAAAACATCATCCTTCCTCTTAAAATCACCATTACTTAGAGAAAACACTGTCTTTCCTGTTAAAATCTGCACTGCATATATAAAAGAAAATATTTGATCCTTACTTCTCAACTCTGAGCTGGATTTTACATTATGGCATCTTGATAAAGGTGAATCAGCATCCACAATGACAACATCATCATCATCATCATCATTATCCATGCCCACTAAAGAACCTACAGCTGAAGTTGTCTCCTTGGCAAAAGTTTCAGATGCTGGGAAGAAAAAGTCACTACACATTAAGTAAAAATTCTTGCCATGGTAACAGATTACTTCCAGCACATAACAGTTTCCTTTCATTCAGCACAGTTACTTCTGTTTTCACTTCTGCAGATTGTGACTGTATATGTGCGTTGTATTATTTGAGGAGGCAACAGAGAAAATGAAAGCAGCAGAGATTGGACTTTAGAATATAAATATGGTATTGGTAATGTATCAATACTTGTAATGAACAACTGATAACATACTGGCAGAGTTAGGCAGAGAAAAGTTGCTCAACAAAAGGATGGCTAGAAACTTCCACAAATTTAACATTCACTTGCCACAAAACTGTTTTCCAAAATGAAAAAAATTGTTATTACAGACTCAGCTAATTGTGAGCTTTTGACCTTTGACCCAATGCCACATTGTGGTGTCTAAGCACTTTTCATTTGTTTTCTTAAAGAGCAGATCAGGCATAACTAAGGGCCAGGCAGTCAAACAGGTGAGGTCATTTTACACTTTCATATGAGCATTTACAGAAGACACTTTTGATGGTGGTGATGTTGTTCACCCACCCATCCACTCATGACCTTGGAGTTGTGAATGGCCAAGCAGTCATCACCCATTATATCTTGTGGTGTATTACAGGGCAGAAATGCTCACTCCACTTCCCATGGTTTCCAGCCAGTTTTTATACAGTGCTTCACTGTGCTGCATGCTGTCCATCTCAGCTTCAACAATGTTTCACCAGGATGTCACGGATTGACCTCTCTTCCTTGCTCAGCTTCTCCAGCTTCAACGTGTGAAGAACTGGGGACTCAAGCCTATCTGACAATCTGTCCTTTACCTCTCAACTTTCACTCCAGTGCAGCCACTCAATATCAGTATAGTATTATTTTATATACATATAAGAACAATATTATTATATGAAATGAACAATGTAGGACTGGTTCTCAACCAGTAGAAATCTACCCCTCCCCTCATCTGGATCTGGACCACAGAATGACAAGTTCAAACTCTGAAATACACTTTTTGAGTCAAACAATCATTCTACAAAACACAATACATTTTTTTGAGTCCAACAATCATTCTACAAATCATAATATACTTTTTTAGTCCAACAATCATTCTACAAACCACAACACACTTTTCAAGTCCAACAATCATTCTACAAACCACAACACACTTTTTGAATCAAACAATCATTCTACAAACCACAACACACTTTTCGAGTCAGACAATCATGATATTATGACATATGAAGAAAGGGGTACATGGGGCAAAAAATAGGTTGGGAACGAACCACCAATCTAGGAGATGCAAAAAATACATTTTGCAAACTAGGACTAGTTTTAATCCTGGTCAAGATTTAAGAAACTGAGATGCGCCACGGTGAATACTTAAATCATCTGCTTTCTTACATATATATTTTTTTTGGGGGGGGGGGAGACACTACAACATCTGAAAATGTTACAAGAGACATACAGAAAAATGAGGATTTAAAAAATACTACAATACTTCTCACATGGAAGTTCTGAAGCTGTAATCTTGGGCTGAAGGTACATATATGTCTCCCTGAAAGGAAACCTGCTATCGCAGCTCTGAAGTTCAGCAAACACAAGATCAAGCTGTGATTGCTTAAGTGGCACATGTGTGGTAAATTTCTAAGGAAAACAAAAATAAAATAATTAGTGATTATAGAACACTTCAAATAATTATTGATTATAGAACACTTCAAATAATTAGTGACTATAGAACACTTTAGAACAGAAGTAAGGGTAGACCAAAAGAGACATGGAGAAGAACAACAGAAAGGATGTTGAGCAATAGAGGGCTCACCTGGGCAGGAGCAGAAAAAAAGGCAAAGGACAGGCATTTGTGGAAAACCCTTGCAGAAGCCCCATGTGCCCTAGGCACTTAAGGTTCAGAGAGAGAGAGAGAGAGAGAGATAGAACACTTTAAATAATTAGTGACTATAGAACACTTTAAATAATTAGTTCTTATAGAACACTTCAAATAATTAATGATTACAGAACACTAAATAATTAGTGACTATAGTACACTTTAAATAATTAGTGATTATAGAACACTTCAAATAATTAGCAACTGCAGAACACTTCAAATAAGTAGTAACTATCTTATCTTATATCATTCCTGTGCCGTTAAATGTCACATAGGGCTCGCAAAGTAGTTTACCAATTTTTCCTGTCTTCGGCGAGTCTTTCAACCTCATTAAGCGATTTTATGCCTGTTAATTTGGCCTCTCTTAACAATGTCCTCTTCAGAGTTTCATGCGGTCTGCCTCTTTTTCTTCGGCCTGTTGTGTTCCACTTGATAGCTTGTTTTGGGATTCTCTAATCATTTCTTCTCATCAAGTGACCAACATATGTCCATCTCCTTTTCCTGATCACCCATGAGACTGGTTGTTGTTGTTCAGTCATCTGTCTTATCTCTGCATTGTTCTTGAATTCATTCCACTTGATGCCGAATATTTTCCTTAGGCATTTGTTTTCAAAAGAGTCTAATTTCTTTTCTATTTCTTTAGTTGTTTTCCAGCTTTCACATGCATAAATGAGGGTGGATATTACACTTGGAATTGAATAGTCTTAACTTGGTTTTTGTGCTTATAACTTTTGAATTCCATATGTTCTCAAGATTCTTGAAGATTGATGCTGCTTTTGTAATTATTATCCTAACTTCCTTTCTAGTGTCACCATCCTGGTCTATGTAGCTGCCAAGGTATGCAAATTGATTGACTTCTTCAATATCTGTCCCTTTTTGATAAGACCTATTGTGACTATAGAACACTTTAAATAATTAGTGACCACAGAACTCTTCACATACTTAGTGACTACAGAAAGCAAACCACAGTTGACAAATGAAACAACTAATCTTAATGAGTATGGAGGAGCACCTTGTCTTGTATATACAAAGATTTTTTTAAAAGATGTAATAATAAAGACTACAGGAAATACGCTATAAAATATTCAGCTTTACATTATCCTTTTCCTTTAAAAAAAAAAAAAATCTGATTAATTTCCCAGTGTATTATAATACAGGAAAGAAAATACTTTGCAAATCTTAGCAGGAATCAGTCATGGTTTATCATATTATAATCCCTTCCCTTACAGCCTTCCTCTCCCCTCATCCTGTACTTGGAGGAAAAAAATAAGAATGTCATCTCTTTTTGGTTATGCTGTATGAGGTAACTAAAGTTTTTGGTTGTCTGTATTTTTACTGCAATGTTAATATAATAAAATATTGTTTTCAATCTTCATAACTTAAAAAAAAATCGTATTCTCGCGTTATTAGCTGCCAGGAACACGTGTTTTGCGAGATTTCGCAAGTTGACATTTTTCAAAATGGCAGAGCATGCTTCTCTTGATGACACTGCTGTTGGCGCTGAATTATGATTTGATGTCAGACTGCCCTAGTGATGATGAAAAATCACGGTTTAATGATTCTTGTAATGAAAATGATGTGTTTCAAATTGATTCATGTGATGCCAATCAGATAAGACCTATTGTAACTAGGCACAGGGTCGCTGCATCAGATAGTGAAGGTTCTAGTGACAGTGATTGTGATTCAATGTCAGGATATAATGCCCCAGCACAAGGTATTTTACATTTTTCATGTGATATAGTTGGCAGTGATATAGATGTGTGGAGTAACACTGATTCTACACCAGTTCTTGAAACATTTCTGGGAAATCCCGGTGTTTCAGTGAATGTAAACAAACTAGACAGCATAGAAGAAATTTGCAGTATAACGTTTGGGAATTATTTTTTTTTAACTGTTAGCTCATCATGAAAATTTATAGCGTGCACAGATCCAACATATGCACAAACCTACTTTGTCTGAAAATATAACATCTGCAGACATGAAAAAATTTGGATTAATCATTTTGATGGGTCAGACTAGGAAGCCACACTGGAAAGAGTACTGGACAATAGACCCTCTTCTGGGCACACCAATATTTTCAAAAACAATTAGCAGAGCTAAATTTTAGGATCTTCTGACATTTCTGCATTTCTCTGACAACTCTCAGACACTTCCAGAAACAGGCAGAGTTAACAAAATAAAGCCTCTGCTGGACTATTTTTTGCCTAAGATTCAGGAGTTGTATAAACCAAAACAGCAGCTTTTGCTTCACAAAGGAATGATTCCTTGGAGAGGAAGACTGAAATTTAGGACATATAATCCTTCAAAGTTAACAAAGTATGGGATCCTTGTGAGACTGGTGTGTGAGAGTGACACAGGCTACATATTAAACATGGAAATATGTACAGGAGAAGGAGAGAAGCTAGAAGAAACAGTCCTGCCAGTTCTGAGCCCCTATCTTAGAATGTGGCACCACCTATATCAAGACAACTATTATAACAGTGTGTCAGTGGCTGGAGTTGTACTGTAAAACAAAACCAGAGTCTATGGAACAATTAGGGAGAACAGAGGACTGCCAAAAAGTTTGAAACCTGCTTCCAAAAGAATCAAGAAAAGTGAAAGCACATTTTGTCAGAAAGACCAAACACTTCTTCAGGTCTGGAAAGACAAGAGTTGTCCGCATGATATCAACAATGCACAATTCGGGGGCCGGCTAGCGTAGTGGTTAGAGCACTCGTCTAGCAACCAAATGGTCGAGGGTTCGAATCCCCAGCTGAGCGGGATTTTTTTCCGACCAATACGGCCCCGAGGTCGACCCAGCCTCGTAAAATGGGTACCAGAGAAAATCTGGGAAGTAAAGGCAGCGAGGAAAGGAACTGGTCACCCTACCTCATACGCTGATGACCCAGCATAATGAGGTCTCTAACGCTTCACCCCCTACGGCATTTGCTATGGGACTATCTTTACTTTTTTTACAATTCAAGAATAGTTGCTACAGGGAAGACTGATAGAAAAACTGGACAGCCAAAAATGAAACCAATTTGCATTGTTGATTACAACAAGCACATGAAGGGAGTAGACAGGGCTGATCAGTATCTTTCATACTACAACATCTTGAGGAAGACAGTGAAATGGAAAAAAAAAAATTGGATTCTATCTCATCAGTTGTTCACTATATAACTCATACATAATCTACAGAGCCTTAAATAAGAACAAGAAGACCTATAAGGAGTATTTGGTTAAGTGGCAAGATTCTGGCTCTCTGAAACCACTTCTACTGTTCAAGAAATCTTGGAAGCAGATGAGAATGAACCCTTTACCAAACAGCTCAAAAGGGCTCCAAGCAAGGATCCTCCAGGAATATTATCTGGAATAGTAAAGGATCATGTCCTGGTGAAGTTTGAGAGTCAAGGCACTAAAAAAGCACCATCTAGGAAGTGCAGCCCCCGTGTGGTACCTGGGATCTGCAAAGAATAGGACCACTGTACCCTACCACGCATGATCATAAAAGGCGACTAAGGAGGGTTCAGCATAGGGTCAGCAACCCTATCTGGTAAAAAAACTATCAGACTGCTACAGAAACAGAAGCAAGGGAAAAAACAAATGCAGGTGGAAGGAGAAATGCGTATCAGGAAACTGAGCCCATGAAGGTTGTGGATGAAAGCCAGCCACTGGAAGTCCCCAGCCCGACTGCAGACCTCCTGGAACCTAAACACAAGATGCAAATAGGCAGCTGGAATGTAAGAACACTAAACCAGACTGGAAAACTAGCACAAACCATCAAGGAAATGCACAGATACAAACTAGACATAATAGGAATACAAGAAGCAAGATGGACAGGACAAGGCAGAAGGAAATTAACAACACAGCACACAGAAGATACAATAATATGGTCAGGTAAAGAAGATCTTCATGAAGGAGTAGTAGCATTGATTATAACAAAAGAAGCATCAAGAGCATTGCTGAAATGGACCCCAATAAATGAGAGATTATTATATGCAAGGTTCAACTCAAGATTCACGAAGCTGTCTATTACAGTTTGTTATGCACCAACAGAAGCAGCTGAAGAGGAATTAAAAGAAGATTTTTACAACAGCCTCCAAGCAACAGTAGAAACAATACCCAAGCATGATATGCTACTCATCTTGGGCGACTTCAATGCAAAAGTAGGTGAAGGAAATAAAGATAGAAGAAGAATCATGGGAAGAGAAGGAATCGGAGAAATAAATGAAAATGGAGAAAGACTGTGCAGTTTCTGTGAAGAAAACATGATGACCATCGAAGGGACAATTTTCCAACACAAAAACATCCATAAGGTGACTTGGAGGTCACCAGATAAAACCACAGAAAACCAAATCGATCATCATCATCATCAGGTGCCGTCTGGCGTTGGCTATTATGCTTCTCCAGAGTACCCGATCCTTCATGCAGGCCATCAGTTCAGTTGGTGATCTCCTCTCACACCATCCCGTCAGACTGTCCAGTATCATTTCTCTTGGTCTTCCTCTTGATCTTCTTCCTTCTATTTTTCCTGTTGTTATAATATTTTCAATGCCCCCTCTTCTCATTGCATGTCCTATGAAAGTACATTGTCTCTCTCTTATCTTTCTGACAAGGTTTTTTGTCTCTCCAGCTCTTCTCATACATTCTTCATTAGTTATTTTTGCTGTCCAGGGGATTCTCAATATTCTTCTAATAAACCACATTTCTGCTGCTTCCAAATCGATCACATACTAATAAACAACAAGTGGAAACGGTCACTACAAGATGTGCGAGCAAGGAAAGGAGCAGATGGAGGAAGTGATCACAACCTTCTGGTAGCAAAAATAAAACTAAAATTAAGGAAAGCCAAAATCGGAGAACACAGAAAGATACATTTTGATACAAGAAAACTGATAGACCAGCAAACAAGAAATGAATTCTCAATAGTACTTAAGAACCGCTTCAGTGTCCTACTAGACGAAGCAGAAATGTCCATATTAGAGTTCAATAAAACACTACAGGAAACAGCAAAAGAGGTGCTGGGATATCGGAAAAGGAGAAAAGAGGAATGGATAAGCGAGAGCACATGGGAAAAGATAGAGCAAAGAAAAGAAATCAAGAAAAAATTACTGAACACCAAATCACAACGGCTTAAAGAACGAGTTTTAAGTAATTATGCACAAAAAGACAAAGAAGTGAAAGAATCATGCCGTCAAGATAAACGTCAATACTATGACAACTTAGCAGAAACAGCAGAGAAAGCAGCATATACAAATGACATAAAAACAATATATAAAATCACAAAGCAGATGACAGGTAACTTCAACACAAGATATGAAAGTGCAGTAAGAACACAAAATGGACAACTGGTCAGTGGAGAAAGAGAAAAAAATTGAAAGATGGAGGGAACACTTTAACACCCTACTAAACAGAACACAAGCAGCACAAACAATAGACATACCTGAAGCAAAATCGGAACTAAACATCAATACAGGACCAATAACAATAAATGAAGTAAGGGAGGCGATAAAGAAGCTAAAATCAGACAGGGCACCAGGTGAAGATGAAGTGACTGCTGAGATGCTGAAAGCTGAAGAAACAGAAACACCAAAACAACTTTGCCGGATATTACAACAAATTTGGGATCTAGAAAAAGCCCCAGAGGAGTGGAAAACTGGGCTTATAGTAAAACTACCAAAGAAGGGTGACCTCAGAGATTGCGGGAACTGGAGAGGCATTACCCTACTGCCACTCACCAGTAAAGTATTTTGCACAATAATCATCAACAGAATTGTACCAACACTTGAGGAAAAACTTCGGAAAGAGCAGGCAGGATTTAGGAAAGGAAGATCATGCATAGACCACATATTTGTACTTAGACAAATATTAGAACAGACAAATGAGTGGCATAGCACAACATATGCATTATTCATAGATTTTGAGAAAGCCTTTGACAGTGTCAACAGAGATGCACTGTGGAAAATCCTAAGATGGCATGGTCTCCCCCATAAAATAGTTAACGTAATCAAAGCACTATACGAGGGTTTTCAGTGCAACGTTATCTGTGGAGAACATACCTCCAGCAGCTTTAGGGTACAAACAGGAGTGAAACAGGGATGTGTACTATCACCAACATTATTTATCTTGGCAGTAGACTGGTTAATGAAGGAGGCAACATCAGACAAACGCAGAGGATTACAATGGACCCTTGACACAGTGCTGGAAGACCTTGACTTTGCGGACGACATTTGTCTATTATCAAGCAGTCACAAAGATATGCAAGATAAAATAAACAAGCTAACTCAGAATGCAAACAACATAGGACTAAAGATCAACGTAGGAAAGACAAAGTTAATGAAGCAAAATGTGAACAACAGAAATGTACTCAGAGTAGATAACAAGTTAGTGGAGGAGGTCAACGAATTTTTATACCTTGGCAGCAGAGTAGTAGAAAATGGAGACAGCACAGAGGACATCAACAGCAGACTTACTAGAGCAAACCAGGCTTTTGCAATGCTGCAGACTATATGGAAATAAAAAAAAACTAAGCATAAATATGAAAATCAAGATATTTAAGAGTATTCTTCTAGGTGTACTACTCTATGGAAGTGAATGCTGGAAAATCACCAAAACCATAGAAAACAAGTTGAATTCTTTCCAGACTAAATGTTTACGAAGAATTAGAAAAATATTTTGGCCAAACACCATAAGAAATAACATCTTATTAGCAGAAATGCAGATGAAACCACTGACAACAATTATTGAGGAAAGACGCTGGCGATGGTTGGGACATGTGCTCCGAATGACTGACAACTCACTACCAAAAATAGCACTAAGATGGACACCACAGGGGAGCAGAAGTAAGGGTAGACCAAAAGAGACATGGAGAAGAACAACAGAAAGGATGTTGAGCAATAGAGGGCTCACCTAGGCAGGAGCGGAAAAAAAGGCGAAGGACAGGCATTTGTGGAAAACCCTTGCGGAAGCCCCATGTGCCCTGGGCACTTAAGGTTCAGAGAGAGAGAGAGAGAGAGGAAGTGCAGAGTGTGTTTGGTCAATGGGAAAAGAAGTGAAACAAGATTTATTTGTACAAGTTGTCAAGTCCCACTGTATCCGGATAACTGTTTCACAAGATATCACACACTCAAGAAGTACTAGAGGGTCTTGGGAGTCTGTCTACCAAGCTGGATTAAATTTGCACAAAGGTGAGTAGAGATATGTTTTTATAAGTCCACTCAAAAAATGTCATTTTTCAGACAAATGGCTGGGAACTGGGAGTTTTTCAGGGTAAATAACTGTGGTCCACAAAGTGTTAAGCTGAAGTAGAGGAGAACTGACTAAGCCTTGGATGACAATATGTACTAAAGTCCTTGACCTCAACTTGGCTGTTTACAGAACTAAAGACAGATACACCAGATCGTTGCAATGAAATACAGGTGGAGAAATGAACAACAGGTATCAGTTCAGTACTGGATGTACTGACACATCTAATTCAACAGCAGGAGTCCAGTTTTTTCTTCTCTCTCAAGATCACACGACCAATGATGATCAATGACCAATTCTTCAACACTCTGTACCCAAAATCCCACAAAAGCAGGATATATTAATCCGTTCTATTTCCCATCATTCAAGAATCTTGGTTCTATAAAGTAAGACACTTGGATCACACAGTTCTGTCAAAATTTATCAATAAACTGTTATACTAGGGGTTCCCAAACTGTGTGTGCTGCTGCTACTCTTGCTAGTTTTGATGCCCCTGTCACTCCTTTTCTTCCAGCCCCCAGATTTCTCCAACAGCCTTGAGTGGGAGGTACTAGCCAGTTTGGCAACCACTGCAGTGTTATGCTCTGCTTAAAATAGCACTTCTTTTGGTCAAGGATTCAGGATCCCAGAGCTACAATCTGATCTGCCATTCTCAAATTTCTTAAAGCGTCCAATATTTATAGTTTGCTGAAACACAATTCTTGGGTTTAGCAGGTTTAATTGTATACATAACATGGGTAATTTCCCTTTACTTTTCAGCTGTAGAACATGGATACTGACCTGAAACAGTCCTACATGGGGACAGAAACTTTTCTCTGGCTTCTCCCACTTTAAGTTATTCCATATTAAAATTTTACTGTCAAAGTATTCTTCACTGGATGCACAAAGCAGGTGTGGAATACGTATCCGAGCAGACAAACACGAATCCTCTGGAAGCTGCTGAATATGGCTGACGGTAGGCAAAGGGGGATAATCCAGCTGAGTAAAAGTACTAGAAGTTGAAGCGATCTGACGCTTAAGTTCTTCAGGGATTCCACTCATTAAGAACTCCCTTCTCAGCCTGTCCTGCTCCGGATCTACGGGACGCTGGGAGCTTACTGGCGTTCCCTCCTTTGACTTGAGTAAAGTAAATATAGGAGCTAGTTTACCTGAAGAAGTGTACGAGTTTGGTCAGAGGCCTCGTGAGGCAGTTTTGTAACACAAAACAATTTTTACCACATTAGTGTATAAAACTAAAGATACAAATATATACAAAACCATTGCAGTACAGCTGCGGTAACATATGGTTAGACAATCTAAAATACAGTAACAGCTTTATTTATTAATAGAAAACAGGCTGACAGATGCAGTTAAAATAATTTATATATATATAATATCCATCTTCATGTATGCGTGTGAAAGCTGGAAAACAACTAAAGAAACAGACAACAAATTAGACTTTTGAAAACAAATGCCTAAGGAAAATACTCAGTATAAAGTGGAACGAATTCAAGAACAATGCAGAGATAAGACAGATGAGCAAACAACGACCTGTCTCATGGGCGATCAGAAAAAGAAGATGGACATATGTCGGTCATGTGATGAGAAGAAACAGTCAGAGAATCCCAAAACAAGTTATCAAGTGGAAAACAACAGGCCGAGGAAAAAAAGGTGAAACTCTAAAGAGGACATTGTTAAGAGAGGCCAGTTTAGTGGGCATAACATCCCTTGATGAAGTTGAAAAGCTTGCTGAAAACAGGAAAACTTGGCAAACTACCATGCGAGCACTATGTGATGTTTAACAGCATGGGAAAGATATATATATAATTAATAAATAATTTTTTTAAGTCTAACCACTCATGATATAGATTGATCAAAGACCTCACATAAGGAAAGATACATATAAATAATGGGGTGAACAAGCTGCCCGATTTGGCACTTAGTAAACTACAGCTGGCACACTAGTGTCAGGGTTGGTGAATCATAGCCAGCCAAGACTGTGTCTCATATCTCCATTGGTATCTGCAATAACAGGCCTAGGCTGGCTAATGGGACAAATAGTCATCTAGTTCCCATGCTGGTTGAGTGTGCTAAAGAAGTACTGCACACCACTTGTATTTGTAACTTGAGCTCTTTGTTGCTAATGCCTAAGAGAAAAATATTATAACACAAATCTAAATGGCATCTGCCTTTTTTATGACTTTCTTTAACATTTCATACCAGACCATCATCATCATCATCAGGTGCCATGCCGACTGGCGTTGGCTATTATGCTTCTCCAGAGTACCCGATCCTTCATGCAGGCCATCAGTTCATACCAGACCACAGAAGTCATTTTTGATAGATTCTGTCACTACAGGAGCATGTCCATTACTGGAATTTGGATAGGATGGGGAAATACAACTTAGCTAACTCTGTAAGCTCATACAGAACCTCTACAGAGACACTGAGATCTTCATTGGCCTGGTTTTATCTTCTCTGATCTCACTGCAGCTACAAACATGTTCTCTGCACGGTGGAAGCTGAAGGTGCTCAAATATTCCAAGGCAATATGTTTAAAAAAAAAAAAGTTGTTGTCTTGCTGCCTTCTACTACCCAAACTTACATGAAAATGAATCATTTCAAGCCATACAATTATAGCAAAATGCTGATTGGCCCTGAAAAACAAAAAGAGAAAGATCCTAATACTGTTGCAAGAAGAGGCCATGTGATGGACACCTGAAAAGAGAGGAAGAGAGGCTGGGCAGGGACAGGTTGACAAAAAAAGCCAAGGTGGACAGCTGAAATATACAAATGCTGCATCTTACATCCTTCCCATGCTGTTAAACATCACATAGGGCTCACATGGTAGTTTGCCAAGTTTTCCTGTTTTTGGCGAGCTGTTCACCCTCATCAAGGGATTTTATGCCTATTAATTTGGCCTCTCTTAACAATGTCCTCTTTAGAGTTCTACGTAGTCGACCTCTATTTCTCTGGCCTGTTGTGTTCCACTTGATAGCTTGCTTTGGGATTCTCTGATTGTTTCTTCTCATCATGTGACTTCTTCTTCTTCTTCTTCATTCGCTTCTACCACCAAAACCGCACTGTGATCCTACTGAATTTATGCCTGTGGTCCTTGTTAGGTCCCGTGGTCTCTGGTGTGGTCCCCAAAAGGACCATACGAGATCCACATGAGGACCACAAGGGGTTCAGAGTATTCTTGGTGGGTCTCTGAAGCGGGATTGCGTGACATTGTGGTTTTCATTGCACCAGTTTAGTCTAGGGTTGGACTTTCTCACCGGAAGACCTCGACGTGTTTAGGATATCAGTGCATCCCCGCTGGGTGAGAGGCGGTAGCCCACCCTGGCCAGAGTTGGACTTTCTCACCGGAGAACCTCGACGTGTTTTGAGATACCCGTGTATCACCGCGGGATGAGAGATGGTTGCCCATCCAGTCCAGAGTTGGACTTTCTCACCGGAAGACCTCGACATGTTTTGGATATCAGTGCATCCCCGCTGGGTGAGAGGCAGTAGCCCACCCTGGCCAGAGTTGGACTTTCTCACCGGAAAATCTCGACGTATTTTGAGATACCCATGTATCACCGCCAGGTGAGAGGTGGTTGCTCATCCAGTCCAGAGTTGGACTTTCTCACCGGAAAACCTCAGCGTGATTAGGATACGCAAACATCCCCGCCTGGTGAGAGGTGGTTGCTCATCCAGTCCAGAGTTGGACTTTCTCACCGGAAAACCTCAGCGTTATTAGGATACGCAAACATCCCCACCTGGTGAGAGGTGGTTGCCTATCTAGACTGCCCTGGTCCAGTGTCTCCGACTTCAGCATTTTGCGGTAGTGGCCGCTACCCTTCCTAGTTGTGACCAGGATGGAGCTTTTGTCCAGGAGGACAAATCCTCGCCACTAGTGACTTCCACCCCTGGGTTGAGCCAGTTTAGGCATATTATCCCAGTATGGGCGTGTTTAGGACGTGACCGACCTCTAGAGCAGAGGTACTGTGACATGCATAGCCTTCAAGATTCACCCCTGGTGTGAGCCGGTTTAGGCAAAATTCACCAGTATGGGTGTATATTGGGCGTGACCAACCTCTAGAGTGGAGGTGGCATGACATGTCTAGCCATCAAGTTCCACCCCTGGTGTGTGCCGGTTTAGGCATATTTCACCAGTGTAGGTGTATTTCGGACGTGGCCGGCCTCTAGAGCAGAGGTGCCGTGGTATGCATAGCTCTCGTAGCGATACTACTGGACATACCGATTAAACTTCACTTTATCCTTTCCACCACCTTTCCCATCAGCAACGCACAGCAACCTTTATTTCTTTTCCGCATTTCTTCCTTGACCGGGAGGAGCTTCACTCCACGCGCGGCATTCGAAGAGTCTCGCCAGCAGTGTCTTAACCTCTGGGACAAGCCGGTTCATGCATTTCACCCGATATGACTGCACTCAGGACGTGGCCGACCTCCAGACAGGAGGTGCCGTGATTTGACTGTTTGCTTCACTTTATCCTTTCTACCACCTTTTCCGCAGTGATGCTGCGCGGCAACCTCATTTGCACCTTTCTTCACTGGCCAGGAGGAGCACCGCTCCACGCACAGCAACTGAAAAATCTCGCCAACAGCGATCAAAGAAGCACTGCACACCTGTTTTTTAGCTGTTCTCCAGGACTGAAAAGTAGCTGCCATAACCCACTTCCACGCTGATAAGGTGTTGTACCTCAACACCACTTGCTGCAAAGAACACCAGCTCACAGTTACAGGGAGACAGCACAAGACAAGACTAGAAAGTGTAACATTCAGCTCAGCTAGGAGGCCATCATTATAACTTTACACTCACTGATGCATGAGGAAAGCCTTCAGTCATCTATCATCATTTATTATCACCTTACAGAAGAGTAAACCACTCATCACACAACACTCAGAATCACAATGTTACTACAGTTAGATAACAGCAAATAGATTACTTAAAATACACTCTGTTTTTACCTGCAGATTTCTTTAATATTCTCCCTCCTGGACTCCCTTTTCTGATGGAAGACTTTTGTGTTCCTTCCTTCTTGGCTCTTTTCTTAGCCTTGCCCTGCTCATCATCATCATCACTATCCTCTTCACTACCACTTTCTACCTCTACAACATCAGCATCCTTCGTGGTCTGAACTGATCTAGCCAAACGAACACTACGTCTCAGCACAGTAATATTCTGGGCACTTCCGTCACTGATCTCTGCCTCTCCTGTTTCTGTCACTTGTTGTGAAGCAGACGACAAATCATGTGAGCCACCATATGAAACTAAATCTCTGCAAAAATGAAAAATAAACAATGAATACTACACACAGATTCACATCTGTTAGTATATGATGTTTTGACAAAGATATGTGCTAGAGAGAGAGTGAGTGTGAGTGAGTGAGCGAGCATGCATGCATCTCTCTCTCTCTCTCTCTCTCAACAAAGTAAAAATCATCAAAGTAATTCCCTTATACACACAGAAAAATGACTAATATACCCACATGCTGGATAATTCTGATATTTTTGTAGCATACATGGGTTTTTGGTTTTTTTCTTATACTGGAACACAGATTAAGGAAGCCAGAAATGCAGATGAAATTGCTGCCCCACAATGTGAAGCACTAAAACTTATAAATGTGCACACTCTCACAGACCAGTGAGGAAAGTAAGCCTTGGAAATTAATACACTACTAAAATTTCACAATAAGAAAGTGTTGGCCAGTAGTAATAAATAGTACATACACACACTCACAACAAAAAACAGTATAAAACAAAACAGATTAAAAATAATACTCATAACCTGATATTCCCACCCTCCAGCCATACCCAGGGAGTGAATCAATATAAAGAAATGAAAATCAGAATACCAAACACACCTGCTTGATTATCACAATAAACAGTCTTACATAACTCTGAAAGTTAATTTTCAAAGGAATTTTACTTTTAAACAATGTACATATGTATGTACATATATGGGCACATAACTGAACTCTATTCTTAGCAAATGAGGCATATCATAATATGATATTGGTGCCCTGTTGTCCTGGACTTGTTGGTACATTAGAGGTTGATGTGAGGTGCCAGGTACCCAGTTTTTTATGCTTTGATTGCCTGTTTTGCTAGAATCAAGCCACAGGCCTTTATCACAAGAGTTTGAATGCAACAACTATTTCTCTACTCAGATGCCACAGAAAAAAAAAAAAAAGACTTACACAATATTCTTAACTGGGCTTTAAACTAACATTTCAAATTAAAAATAGTTGGCAGTGCTTCATTATCAACTTTACTCCATGTTAAATTTCACAGAGAAATATTAAATTCTAGACTGGTTAATGGTATCTACTTAAAACTTCATTCTATTTAAAACATGGTGAGAAGAAGCAATCAAAGAATCACAAAGCAAGCCATCAAATGTGAAACATCTGGAAAAAAGGCTGACATCAAGAGCTCCTAAAGAGAACGCTGACCAGAGAGGCTAAAATAATAGGCATCAAATCCCTTGATGAGGTCGAGAAGCTCACAAAGAATAGAGATTCCTGGCGAGGCATAATGTGAGCCTTATATGACGTACGACGACAAGTGAAGGATGTAAGATGTATTTCAAATGTACAATATTTCTTACTTCCAAAACTAAACAGCCATTAAAACAAAGTCAGTTATGAGAATAAGACCTGCATAGACAATTTTACCTTTTCAGAAGTTTATCTTCACATTCAGCCTCATCTTCCTTCACATCTCTGTGAATGTCCTGTCTGTTCATCTCTTCATTGTCCGGTTTTGGTGTCTTCTTTGAAGAAAGTCTATTATTTGATCTCCTATCCAACCTCTTCATGTCTGAACTTGACTCTTCATCAGCAGAAGACTCCTTTTTCATTTCTGTCTTCTTCTGTATTGAAAATCCAGTTTTTCCAAAGTACAGCATAGACTGTGATGTCTTGCTTGATGGTGTTGCTGAGGCAACAGACTGGGCTTGTCCAGAATCTTCAGTGTCTGAAGAATCTGGGTGCAGTTTCTTCTCAATCTCTTTGCCAGATCGGACAACTCCATCTTTTACAAAGACGCTGTTAATTTTCATAGTCACTCTAGCCTGAGGTTCAATCACCGACTTCTTAACCACCTCAGAAGCTGTTTCCATTTGAGGTTTTCCTGACATCTCTGATGATGATGATGATTCTACATTCTGATTCTTAACTATATCCGACTTTTGCTTTTTGGAACTTTCTACAGCTGGTTCTGTGATTTCATTTTTCCTTTTTTTCACTGAAGAAATCTTTCTCATGTCAGTTTCTGGTTCAGCGACAGTTTCTGAACCCAAAAATTCTATGTCATCTTTGTTATCAATGGAAGACATACAACTAGCCGCCATCTTTCCTGGGAATTTGAAGTCATTCGTATCTCTTACCTTCTTAATACCTTCCACTTCCTGACAAACTGGATGAATCTCAACCAAAACTGTCACAGTGTTGGCATTTGAAGCCTGTACCTTTGTGACTCTTTCAATTTTTGAGAAATATGAAGCAACTGACCTACACTTAATCTCTTTCTGGTTTCCTGTTTCTGGAACAATCATATTTTCTTCTTCAGCAGCATCAGTAAGTTTGGAATCTTCGCTGCTTTTTGCAGGAGGCGGTTTAAACATTCTGATAAACTCGGAGTAAGACATGGTTCGATTCTCTCGACTTTTACTCTGACCAACTCCAGAGTTTGATTCTGTTGGTCCAACAAGCTGATCTTGTTTCACATTTTTTGGGGTGAATTGTGCAATGAAGTCTTTGTATGCTATTGAATCTGCAACTTGCCTTTCTTTAACATCAGAAGAAAGATTTGCAGTCTCATTCTGTACATGGCCTGTATCAGAATCTTCTTCAGATTTTGCCTGATTTGGTGAGTCCAATGAGGTAGCTGAAGAAATTTTCAAGTATCTTCTACTTT
Organism: Achatina immaculata; assembly: GCA_009760885.1. Taxonomy (NCBI): domain Eukaryota; kingdom Metazoa; phylum Mollusca; class Gastropoda; order Stylommatophora; family Achatinidae; genus Lissachatina; species Lissachatina immaculata. Next base: position 5,182,337 of record CM019719.1, on the reverse strand, counting down.
TATCATGTTCTGAGTCTGAACTGATCTTATTCTCAGTTTTAATCTCGGCCTGTGAAGAACTTTTCCCAGATTTTAAACTTTTCCCTACAGGTAATAATGTCTCATCTGGTTTCTGTTTTTTTCCACTATTACACATTTTGCCACCATTCTGAATTTTGTCTTGTAGTTTTGTGCCTGAAACTTGTAAACTACGTCCTTCAACAGTGACACTCTCACAGTACCCATCTGATGCACACTTTGACTGTGACTGAGCTGATAACGTATCATCCTTTATCTCATCTTTCACTGCTGTTCTATCTAGTTCTGACATTTGGTTAACACCACATGACTGCTCTGACTTTCCTTTCAAAGCACTGCTTCTAATCACCACTCCAAAAAGTGTGCTTTGTTTCATTTTTTGAAAATAAGACAAATGTGTCAGACTTGTATCTGCTCGTAGAACAAGTTACGGTGGTGACATCAAGGGCGCATATATATGACACCTGAAATTAAAAACAACATAAAATTTAATAAATGTATTGTATCAGAACACGTACATATCCCAACGAATTATAAATGTCTTGAAACTGAACCGACTATGCTGGCTGGGGCATGCAGAAAGAACAGAAGAGAACAGACAAACAAAAATTATGTATGCACAAGAGATGATGGAAACAAAACCAAGGAGCAGAGCAAGACAGAGATGGAAAGACAACACAGAAGAGGGTATAAAAGAAATTGGTGTCATCAACTGGAGAGAGAAGATTAGGAACAGAGAAAGGAATGGAGGTGAACTTTATCTGCAGCAATCAGCCTTAATGGCTCGGGAAGCTGAAGAAGAAGATTATAACAGAACTGAAATGGTTCACTGCATCTTCTTCTGAAATAAAGATTCTTATTTTCAAGCAAATGACACTGAGAGTTATCTAACATTATGTATAATACACACACCCCTATAACAGTGTCTCCCAATCTTTTTTACATTCAAGGATGGCTTTTCCAGCTATATATAAGTTACTACCACACTTTGTATGTGATATCATAATGCCATAAACCTACAGGATGCTGCACAAAAAAAAAAAAACCAACAAAAACAGTTCAAAACATAAAATGCAGTTTTCACTTAATATTTCACACTTTCGTGCTTGACATCATATGATGCTGCCACACATGCTGGGGCCAGTTTTGTGTATGTCACCCTGTGTAACACATCTGCAGACCACCTTCTTCTTCTTCTTCGTTTCTACCACCAAGACCGCACTGTGATCCTACTGAATTTATGCCTGAGGTCCTCGTTAGGTCCCGTGGTCTCCTGTGTAGAGGACCACAAGGGGTTCAGAGTATCGCAGGGCTTTAGCCTGTATTCTTGCTGGGTCTCTGAAGCGGATTGCATGACACTGTGGTTTTCGTTGCACCAGTTTAGTCTAGAGTTGGACTTTCTCACTGAAAGATCTCGACATGTTTAGGATATCAGTGCATCCCCGCTGGGTGAGAGGTGGTAGTCCACCCAGGCCAGAGTTGGACCTTCTCACTGGAAAAACTCGACGTGTTTTGAGATACCCATGTATCACCGCCAGGTGAGAGCTGGTTGCCCATCCAGTCCAGAGTTGGACTTTCTCACCGGAAAACCATGGTTGCCCATCCAGTCCAGAGTTGGACTTTCTCACAGGAAAACCTCAGCGTTATTAGGATACGCAAACATCCCCGCCGGGTGAGAGGTGGTTGCCTATCTAGACTGCCCTAGTCCAGTGTCTCCGACTTCAGCATTTTGTGGTCATGGCCGCTACCCTTTCTAGTTGTGACCAGGATGGAGCTTTTGTCCAGGAGGACAAATCCTCACCACTAGTGATTTCCACCCCTGGGTTGAGCCGGTTTAGGCATATTATCCTAGTATAGGCGTGTGTGTTTGGGACTTGACCGACCTCTAGAGCAGAGGTACTGTGACATGCGTAGCCTTCAGGATTCACCCCTGGTGTGAGCCGGTTTAGGCATAATTCACCAGTATGGGTGTATATCAGGCGTGACCGACCTCTAGAGTGGAGGTGGTATGACATGTCTAGCCATCAAGTTCCACCCCTGATGTGTGCCGGTTTAGGCATATTTCACCAGTGTAGGTGTATTTCGGACGTGGCCGGCCTCTAGAGCAGAGGCACCATGGTATGTGTAGCTCTCGCAACGATACTACTGGACATACCGATTAAATTTCACTTTATCCTTTCCACCATCTTTTCACATCGACGCCGCACAGCAACCTTTATTTCTTTTCCGCATTTTCTTCCTTGACCAGGAGGAGCTTCACTCCACGCGCGGCATTCGAAGAGTCTCGCCAGCAGTGTCTTAACCTCTAGGATAAGCCGGTTCATGCACTTCACCCGATATGACTGCACTCAGGACGTGGCCGACCTCCAGACCAGAGGTGCCGTGATTTGACTGTTTGCTTCGCTTTATCTTCTCTACCACCTTTTCCGCAGTGGTGCTGCGCTGCAACCCCATTTGCACCTTCCTTCATTGGCCGGGAGGAGCACCACTCCACGCACGGCAGCTGAAGAATCTCGCCAGCAGCGGTAGATGAGCTACCAAACATGCCACTCATCTACCCTAAGTATCTGGTTTTCAGGCACCAGATATTCGCTTTTCACCCCTTCTCCTGTCAGTTTAAACAGTTCTGCCACAGGAAGGCCAGAGCTGGACTTGACTGCCAGAGACTGTTTGAGACGCACGCAGTTGGAGTGGAGATCTAATTCTCCACCCCACCTCTGGCAATAACAGTCCTTAGAACCCGCAGACCACCTGATGTGTAGATCACAGACTGGCAACCATTGCTTTATAGTCCAGAAGCATTATAATATTTTTTTTTTAACGAAAATAAAAGATGAAGAAATAGGGGAAAAAAACTGAAACTTTTTATGCCTGAAAGTGTATAAGAGTGGAGAATATTCCATGCTTTAAAGAAAATGGCAAACAGAAGAAACAAATGAGAATGAAAAATCAAATATAACAGAACATTAGGACCAGACAATGAAAAAAAAAAATTTGGTTAACATCAAGTGGCATGATAATATAGTGTAAGCTATACTTGAGGGAAAAACTGAAGGGAAAGATAACACCAAGAGATAGATTAAAATCAGAACAAAGCAAGCTGGATACCTCCTGCATCCAATTCTCCCTGACAAAATGGAAGATTTAAAACTATAACAATATATCAAATTACATAACACTGACACATTTAGCAGTTACTTTCCACTTAATGCTGAATAACTGTTCGAAATTAAGCAGTAAGTAAGCTATCAGACTAAACTTTAAGAGATAAAAAGGAAAAGACAAATGAGCAAATCAAGGCAAAAACTGTGAGACAACATGGAATAAAAGAAGATCTTGGAGAGAGAAGGCTGGGATAGAGATAAATGGATACAGACCGTAGCTATAGTAACTAGCCTTAAAGGGCATTAATGCTAAAAAAAGAAGAAAGCAAAGCAATGACACTCCTTTCATAGAAGCAAAGGATACATAATGAAAGCAGATGGAGGTGTATAGTTCAATTTTACAAAAAAAAGACAGAAGAGTGCAGAAAGCAGGCAGAAACAAAAATGCCAGAAAGCAAGATAAGCACATACAAATGAAAAACGCACAACAATCCAATATTTCCGCAAAAGTCCTTTCCAAGGATCATATACAAAAACACAAAAGATAAAAACATGAAAATAAATGAAGATATAGACTTAGCTTGTTTCCACCCCTGAGTTGAGCCGGTTTAGGCATATTATCCTAGTATGGGCGTGCGTGTTGGGACGTGACCGACCTCTAGAGCAGAGGTACTGTGACATGCATAGCCTTCAGGATTCACCCCTGGTGTGAGCCGGTTTAGGCATATTTCACCAGTGTAGGTGTATTTCGGACGTGGCCGGCCTCTAGAGCAGAGGTACTGTGACATGCATAGCCTTCAGGATTCACCCCTGGTGTGAGCCGGTTTAGGCATATTTCACCAGTGTAGGTGTATTTCGGACGTGGCCGGCCTCTAGAGCAGAGGCACCATGGTATGTGTAGCTCTCGCAACGATACTACTGGACATACCGATTAAATTTCACTTTATCCTTTCCACCATCTTTTCACATCGACGCCGCACAGCAACCTTTATTTCTTTTCCGCATTTTCTTCCTTGACCAGGAGGAGCTTCACTCCACGCGCGGCATTCGAAGAGTCTCGCCAGCAGTGTCTTAACCTCTAGGATAAGCCGGTTCATGCACTTCACCCGATATGACTGCACTCAGGACGTGGCCGACCTCCAGACCAGAGGTGCCGTGATTTGACTGTTTGCTTCGCTTTATCTTCTCTACCACCTTTTCCGCAGTGGTGCTGCGCTGCAACCCCATTTGCACCTTCCTTCATTGGCCGGGAGGAGCACCACTCCACGCACGGCAGCTGAAGAATCTCGCCAGCAGCGGTAGATGAGCTACCAAACATGCCACTCATCTACCCTAAGTATCTGGTTTTCAGGCACCAGATATTCGCTTTTCACCCCTTCTCCTGTCAGTTTAAACAGTTCTGCCACAGGAAGGCCAGAGCTGGACTTGACTGCCAGAGACTGTTTGAGACGCACGCAGTTGGAGTGGAGATCTAATTCTCCACCCCACCTCTGGCAATAACAGTCCTTAGAACCCGCAGACCACCTGATGTGTAGATCACAGACTGGCAACCATTGCTTATAGTCCAGAAGCATTATAATATTTTTTTTTTAACGAAAATAAAAGATGAAGAAATAGGGGAAAAAAACTGAAACTTTTTATGCCTGAAAGTGTATAAGAGTGGAGAATATTCCATGCTTTAAAGAAAATGGCAAACAGAAGAAACAAATGAGAATGAAAAATCAAATATAACAGAACATTAGGACCAGACAATGAAAAAAAAAAATTTGGTTAACATCAAGTGGCATGATAATATAGTGTAAGCTATACTTGAGGGAAAAACTGAAGGGAAAGATAACACCAAGAGATAGATTAAAATCAGAACAAAGCAAGCTGGATACCTCCTGCATACAATTCTCCCTGACAAAATGGAAGATTTAAAACTATAACAATATATCAAATTACATAACACTGACACATTTAGCAGTTACTTTCCACTTAATGCTGAATAACTGTTCGAAATTAAGCAGTAAGTAAGCTATCAGACTAAACTTTAAGAGATAAAAAGGAAAAGACAAATGAGCAAATCAAGGCAAAAACTGTGAGACAACATGGAATAAAAGAAGATCTTGGAGAGAGAAGGCTGGGATAGAGATAAATGGATACAGACCGTAGCTGTAGTAACTAGCCTTAAAGGGCATTAATGCTAAAAAAAGAAGAAAGCAAAGCAATGACACTCCTTTCATAGAACCAAAGGAAACATAATGAAAGCAGATGGAGGTGTATAGTTCAGTTTAAAAAAAAAAAAGACAGAAGAGTGCGGAAAGCAGGCAGAAACAAGAATGCCAGAAAGCAAGATAAGCACATACAAATGAAAAACGCACAACAATCCAATATTTCCGCAAAAGTCCTTTCCAAGGATCATATACAAAAACACAAAAGATAAAAACATGAAAATAAATGAAGATATAGACTTAGCTTGTTTTGGGTCTCCTTCTAGTAAGAAAGATGGGCACAAAATCAAAAAAGGGACACAAAAATACAGATGTCTAGAGAGGACAATATCATAAAACCTTATTTTGTTATCTCATCTCCAACTCTGCTGCAACCTTATGTACATGGGAGTGATCTGATTTTTATATGAATATCATGCATTTCCTTCACATACAAACACCCATGTGTACTACATATTCTGGTATACCTGGCTATCAAGCAGATATTCTTTATATCAGTTTCATGCACCAGATGACTGTGATTCCACTCAAAATTGAATCATGCTGCAATGTATAAACTAGGGAAAAAAAAGTAGAAACAGCTTTATTACTTTACGACTACAAATATATTTCTGCAGTTTGCTTGTAAAAAAAAATGTTCTGAAATTGTCCAAGCATTTTCTAAGGGAAATTAGTTTCTGTTTCTGCAGTTGATACTGAACTGTCTTCTTATGGACTGGGTTTCTCATTGAAGAATTCTGACAGCTGACATGTACCAGCAGAAATGTACCATTTATGAAGGTAGAAAGGTAAAGCTACAGGTAATCCTGTCCTGCCTTAGAGCAGCAGATATGTACCATTTATGAAGGTAGAAGGGTAAAGCTACAGGTAATCCTGTCCTGCCTTAGAGCAGCAGATATGTACCATTTATGAAGGTAGAAAGGTAAAGCTACAGGTAATCCTGTCCTGCCTTAGAGCAGCAGATATGTACCATTTATGAAGGTAGAAAGGTAAAGCTACAGGTAATCCTGTCCTGCCTTAGAGCAGCAGAAAAAAGTACGGTTCACAGTAAAAAAAAAAAAAAGTGTGGTTCAGTGTTAGAAGTAATTTTGGGTTCAGTTGGAAGAAAATATGCCTTTTATTAAGAATTCATTTACATGTTTAAGCCAAGAAGACTCAACAGTCCCTAATTTAAGCCCACAGTTCAATAGCAACATTCTTACAAAATAGCAATTAAAAAATTAATATGGATATGTTCACTAGATGGTGTACTGAATGATAAAATCTATGAATATGCTTTAAGAATTTCAAATTGGCTCAATAAAAAGAGAACAGTTTGTGTCACCAAACAGCCAGATATTTCTGGGGAAAAAAAAGAGCAGAATGGTAATCAGGGCTAGCTATACTTACAGCACCAGTTTGCCAGATACTGAACTGAGCAGGCATTACCAACATCCTCAAGGACCCCAGAACTAGAAGATTTCATATGACAGATCTGATTAAGATGGAATACTTGGGAGAAAAATTTAGTGATTTCTGAGACCAATGTTAGGTAGGTATGGTAAAACAGAAACTGTATATCAGTACAGAACTGAAGTCATCAATCAACGAAGAAGATCAGAGAACTATGGATGTGTCAATATGAAAAGTGTTTGGGTACAAGTATATATAAAACTAAACATACAAATACAACAAAGCCACTGCAGTAAAGCTGTGATAATAAAATGTTATGACCCTCTGAAACAAAAGTAGGAACTGCTTCATTAATTTACATGCACACAGTTATAACATTTCAGCTTACCCCCAAGTTTATGAGGAAGATCAACCAACACAGAATGGGTGTAATCATTTACTGCATGCTGAAGATGTTATCGAAAAAGTGACCAGAGCAATTATGGATGTGGCTGGTGTGTATGGATGCTGGTCCTTCCTAACCAACATTAATCATACAAAAACACACAGTACGGAGAACTAGGAAAGGAAAATATAAATTCATATCAATGATATACAACAAACAAGAATGGAAAAACGTAACAGAAAAAAGATGAACCGGCTGCGACTTGCAAGAAGCTGTGTCTGAGAGCGCACATAGTGAAGCATTGTGAATGTTTAAAAAAAAAAAACTTGAGGTGTGATATGTTGATAGTAAAGAGTAGGTGGGAGGGGAGCCTGAAGAAAAGAAAAGAATACAATAGTTATCAAGCCGATAAAAGAGTGGGTGGAGCAGATGAATGTGTTTGGGACAGTGGGTTCGTAATACAATGCAGAGAATGTCCTGGAATATAACATCAGTTGCTAGTGAGGAAAGATTAGGTGACAACTTAGTACTGAGGAAATATGTGGAGAAAATAAATGTTACGTATCGCCGAATTTCAAGTTCAAACCGTGCAGTTCCAGTTGGGAAAAACTGAAATGGCATCTCCTTCTACCTCCATATAATAAACTATCGGAATATCTGTATATTACCTCCAAGAAGAAATTAGACAAGAAAACAGTTCAGATTTCACTTCTGCCCAAAGATCAGGTTTGGCGCCTTGATTTAATGTGGAGTAACTTCCCTTGCAAATATGTAAAGCTAGCAAGGCACTTCGAAACTAAAGTTTCAGTTCTTTAGTCCTAAATTTGTTCTCTCTTCTTCTTCTTGAAAATAACGTAAAATAAATGTGTATATGCAATAAAATTAATTATTCTATATCTCTGAAATGCTCGTCATTTCATTAAAGAGCTGCTAAGTTAGATCCAACAGGCCGAAGAAAAAGGGGCAGACCGCGTGAAACTCTGAAGAGAACATTATTAAGAGAGGCCAAGTTAACAGGCATAAAATCCTTTGATGAGGTTGAAAGACTCGCCGAAGACAGGAAAAATTGGCGAACTACTTTGCGAGCCCTATGTGACGTCTAACGGCACGGGAAGGATATAAGATAAGATAAGAAGTTAGATCCCGTTCTATTTCACACACAAACACCTTCAATGAGGAAAACTTGGAAGAAGTGGAGAATTTTTAATATCGTGGATCAGTACTAATTAATAACGGAGATACAATGAGAGAAATTAAAAGGAGGACATCTATTGCTCTTCAGAAAGTAAAACAACTTAAGAATATGTGGAGAGGAACAAACAGAACTACAAAAATAAGATTTTTAAGGGTATGCATCTTTCCCATCGCAACATATGCGTATGAGACCTGGACACTTAACAAAACAGCTGAGAAACACATAAATGCCTTTGAATGTAAATGCTACGGAAGAGTTCTTCAAATATCATGGACACAAAAAACAACAAATATATCCATACTACAAGAACTTAATATTGAAGAAGGCTGGCTAGTAAAGAGGATTAAAGAGAGAAAACTTAAATATTTTGGACACATTAAACGTCATGATAATCTAGAGAAGACCGTCTTGGAAGGGAACATAGTGGGAAAAAATAAAGTGAGGAAGACCAAAGCAAAGATGGCTACAAGACATCGTTGATGATCTGCAAATGGATGCACCAACAGCAGGCCATCTTGTTCACAACCGAGTTGCCTACAGGAGTGCTATTAGGGAGACAAAGTTCCGCAAGGGACATGCAAATGAATTAATGAAAACAGAAGTAATGGTGATGTCCAAGGAGAAGAAAACATCAGAATGCAGAATCACAGCGCAGGGGAAGATATTACGACAGATTAACAGATACAAATATTTAGGTACAGTCATAACATCTGATGGCAGGTGCACTGAAGAAATCAGGGCCATGATAGCGGTTCTAAGGACTGTTATTGCCGGAGATGGGGGTGGAGAATTCGATCTCCACTCCAACGGCGTGCGCCTCAAACAGCCTCTGGCAGTCAAGTCCAGCTCCTGGCCTTCCCGTGGCAAAACTGTTTAAACTGACAGGAGAAGGGGCGAAGGCGAATATCTGGCGCCTGAAAACAGATACTTAGGGTAGATGAGTGGCACGTTTGGTAGTTTATCTGCCGCTGTTGGCGAGATTCTTCAGCTGCCGTGTGTGGAGCAGTGCTCCTCCCGGCCAATGAAGGGGTTGCCGCGCAGCATCACTACGGAAAAGGTGGTAGAGAAGATAAAGCGAAGCAAACAGTCAAATCACGGCACCTCTGGTCTGGAGGTCGGCCACGTCCTGAGTGCAGTCATATCGGGTGAAATGCATGAACCGGCTTGTCCCAGAGGTTAAGACACTGCTGGCGAGACTCTTCGAATGCCGCGCGTGGAGTGAAGCTCCTCCTGATCAAGGAAGAAAATGCGGAAAAGAAATAAAGGTTGCTATGCGGCGCCGATGTGAAAAGGTGGTGGAAAGGATAAAGTGAAATTTAACCGGTATGTCCAGTAGTATCGCTGTGAGAGCTACACATACCACAGCGCCTCTGCTCTAGAGGTCGGTCACGCCTGATATACACCCATACTGGTGAAATATGCCTAAACCGGCACACACCAGGGTGGAACTTAATGGCTAGACATGTCATGCCACCTCCGCTCTAGAGGTCGGTCACGTCTGATATACACCCATACTGATGAATTATGCCTAAACCGGCTCACACCAGGGGTGGATCCTGAAGGTTACGCATGGCACAGTACCTCTGCTCTAGAGGTCGGTCACGTCCCAAACACGCACGCCCATACTAGGATAATATGCCTAAACCGGCTCAACCCAGGGGTGGAAGTCACTAGTGGCGAGGATTCGTCCTCCTGGACAAAAGCTCCATTCTGGTCACAACTAGGAAGGGTAGCGGCCACGACCGCAAAATGCTGAAGTCGGAGACACTGGACCAGGGCAGTCTAGATAGGCAACCACCTCTCACCCGGCGGGGATGTTTGCGTATCCTAATCACGCTGAGGTTTTCCAGTGAGAAAGTCCAACTCTGGACTGGATGGGCAACCACCTCTCACCCGGCGGTGATACATGGGTATCTCAAAACACGTCGAGTTTTTCTGGTGAGAAGTCCAACTCTGGCCTGGGTGGGCTACCGCCTCTCACCCAGCGGGGATGCACTGATATCCTAAACACGTTGAGGTCTTCCGGTGAGAAAGTCCAACTTTAGACCAAACTGGTGCAATGAAAACCACAGTGTCACGCAATCCGCTTCAGAGACCCACCAAGAATACAGGCTAAAGCCCTGCGATACTCTGAACCCCTTGTGATCCCCTCGGGGATGTGTGGTCCTTTCGGGGACCACATAGGAGACCACGGGACCTAACGAGGACCACAGGCGTAAATTCAGTAGGATCACTGTGCGGTTTTGGTGGTAGAAGCGAACGAAGAAGAAGAAGAAGGGCCAGGATCACAGCGCAGGGGAAGATATTACGACAGATTAACAGATACAAATATTTAGGTACAGTCATAACATCTGATGGCAGGTGCACTGAAGAAATCAGGGCCATGATAGCGGTTCTAAGGACTGTTATTGCCGGAGATGGGGGTGGAGAATTCGATCTCCACTCCAACGGCGTGCGCCTCAAACAGCCTCTGGCAGTCAAGTCCAGCTCCTGGCCTTCCCGTGGCAAAACTGTTTAAACTGACAGGAGAAGGGGCGAAGGCGAATATCTGGCGCCTGAAAACAGATACTTAGGGTAGATGAGTGGCACGTTTGGTAGTTTATCTGCCGCTGTTGGCGAGATTCTTCAGCTGCCGTGTGTGGAGCAGTGCTCCTCCCGGCCAATGAAGGGGTTGCCGCGCAGCATCACTACGGAAAAGGTGGTAGAGAAGATAAAGCGAAGCAAACAGTCAAATCACGGCACCTCTGGTCTGGAGGTCGGCCACGTCCTGAGTGCAGTCATATCGGGTGAAATGCATGAACCGGCTTGTCCCAGAGGTTAAGACACTGCTGGCGAGACTCTTCGAATGCCGCGCGTGGAGTGAAGCTCCTCCTGATCAAGGAAGAAAATGCGGAAAAGAAATAAAGGTTGCTATGCGGCGCCGATGTGAAAAGGTGGTGGAAAGGATAAAGTGAAATTTAACCGGTATGTCCAGTAGTATCGCTGTGAGAGCTACACATACCACAGCGCCTCTGCTCTAGAGGTCGGTCACGCCTGATATACACCCATACTGGTGAAATATGCCTAAACCGGCACACACCAGGGTGGAACTTAATGGCTAGACATGTCATGCCACCTCCGCTCTAGAGGTCGGTCACGTCTGATATACACCCATACTGATGAATTATGCCTAAACCGGCTCACACCAGGGGTGGATCCTGAAGGTTACGCATGGCACAGTACCTCTGCTCTAGAGGTCGGTCACGTCCCAAACACGCACGCCCATACTAGGATAATATGCCTAAACCGGCTCAACCCAGGGGTGGAAGTCACTAGTGGCGAGGATTCGTCCTCCTGGACAAAAGCTCCATTCTGGTCACAACTAGGAAGGGTAGCGGCCACGACCGCAAAATGCTGAAGTCGGAGACACTGGACCAGGGCAGTCTAGATAGGCAACCACCTCTCACCCGGCGGGGATGTTTGCGTATCCTAATCACGCTGAGGTTTTCCTGTGAGAAAGTCCAACTCTGGACTGGATGGGCAACCACCTCTCACCCGGCGGTGATACATGGGTATCTCAAAACACGTCGAGTTTTTCTGGTGAGAAGTCCAACTCTGGCCTGGGTGGGCTACCGCCTCTCACCCAGCGGGGATGCACTGATATCCTAAACACGTTGAGGTCTTCCGGTGAGAAAGTCCAACTTTAGACCAAACTGGTGCAATGAAAACCACAGTGTCACGCAATCCGCTTCAGAGACCCACCAAGAATACAGGCTAAAGCCCTGCGATACTCTGAACCCCTTGTGATCCCCTCGGGGATGTGTGGTCCTTTCGGGGACCACATAGGAGACCACGGGACCTAACGAGGACCACAGGCGTAAATTCAGTAGGATCACTGTGCGGTTTTGGTGGTAGAAGCGAACGAAGAAGAAGAAGAAGGGCCAGGATAGCAATGGCAAAGACAGCTTTTGTGAAAATGAAGAATATATTAAATTAATAAATGAAAAACCATCGTTAGCAATAAGAAAGAGTTCTAAGTTGATGTATGGAACCTATTCGACTTTATGCAAGTGAAACAAAGACTATGAATAAACAATTAGAATAAAGAATAAAGGCTACTGAATGTGCTCATAGCATGGACAGCCAGCAAACCAAAATGAAGAACTATTACAGCAGGCTAAAGAATATCCCAAACTGTATCATACATAAGAAAAAAGACAGTCTCTCGGCCACATCAGCATACATGAAGTCTCGAAAAGTTGGTCATGACTGGAAAGATAAATGGCAAACGAAGAAGAAGAAGAAGAAGAAGAAGAGAAGAAGAAGAAGAACAACAACAACAACAACAACAACAACAAGAAATACTTGGATGACCTGACTGCACGGTTTTGTGAAGAAAAACAATAACTGAATTGATTCGAGACGCGGAAGATCTTTCGAGATGGAGAGAGATGACCGTATACGCCTATCGACATGGCAGTATCTGATCTGAATGAGACTTTCATTTGAATGTGTATATTTTGCATGCTTTTGACCTTCAGCGCCAAAAAGACCTGATGATGAACAAACAAAAAGTAGCCGCATTAATGCTGTTGCTAAGGGCCTGTGTTCTCAGTATCAATACAACAATGTTGGAAATTGAGAACTGGAATTTGCTGCCAGAGGAGCTTCTGCTGATAATTTTTAAATATCTAAAGGTAACATTGTACCCGCCTATTCGAACTTTTAAAAGATTAGTAAAAAAAAATCGTTCATCTTTCATTATCTATTCCCCATACTACGACACGTGTCCTTGGGGCGGATGTTCGTTGTTGAGTCCTTGACAACGGCATGAAGTCTGCACCAGAATGGGCTATGGTGGCTTTATTTTGCTATCGGAGCTGACACAAGAATCAAGCTTTTCAATAAACTCCACATCCCTGTGTCGATGACTCAAGTAACACAATGTGTTTCAGGTCTTGTTACCGGAATCATCATCATCATCATGTGCCGTGCCGACTGGCGTTGGCTATTATGCTTCTCCAGAGTACCCTATCCTTCATGCAGGCCATCAGTTCAGTTGGTGATCTCCTCTCACACCATCCCGTCAGACTGTCCAGTATCATTTCTATTGGTCTTCCTCTTGATCTTCTTCCTTCTATTTTTCCTGTTGTTATAATATTTTCAATGCCCCCTCTTCTCATTGCATGTCCTATGAAAGTACATTGTCTCTCTCTTATCTTTTTGACAAGGTTTTTTGTCTCTCAAGCTCTTCTCATACATTCTTCATTAGTTATTTTTGCTGTCCAGGGGATTCGCAACATTCTTCTAATAAACCACATTTCTGCTGCTTCCAATGATTTTTGTGCAGACTTACCTATTGTCCATGTTACCGGAAACATAATGAAAAAAATGTAGAAGCGGTCTTCGCTGGAGTTGACTGGTCAACTTTAAGGACTCTCACAATTATGTCTGCTCCTCACTATACAGTAATATTTATAACATGCACAAGCACACCTAGACACACACACACGCACACATACCTGGGCGCACAAGTATAACTTGCAAACACGAGCATACTTGACATAAGCATACCTGGACATACAAAAATACTTGGACATACAAGCATACCTGAACATACAAGCATACCTGGACATACAAGCATACCTGAACATAAAAGAATACCTGGACACACAAGAATACCTGGACATACAAGCATACCTGGACATACAAGCATACCTGAACATACAAGTATACCTGGACATACAAGCATACCTAAACATACAAGAATACCTGGACATACAAGAATACCTGAACATACAAGAATGCCTGGACATACAATCATACCTGGACGCGGGGCCTCCGAGAGAACTTTTGTAGCCGGGTCAAAGCTCCCCCCCCCCTCCTATTATTCCCACTCCCCCAAGATTTTCAGTTACTATGCGCCCCCAAGGACATTCAAGCCCATCCTTAAAACAGGAAGATCTTCTGGGCCCGTGAGCAATAAACAGAGTCCGTCAAGACGTACAGCTGGAAGCACAAACCTGTCCCCACAGGCATACCTCGGGCCTCACAAGCATCCCTCGGGCCCACAAGCATCCCTGCGTGCCAGACATACATGAACGCACAAGCATCCCTGCGTGCACAGACATACATGAACGCACAAGCATCCCTGCATGCACAGACATACATGAACGCACAGACATACATGAACGCACAGACATACATGAACGCACAAGCATCCCTGCGTGTACAGACATACATGAACACACAAGCATCCCTGCGTGTACAGACATACATGAACGCACAGACATACATGAACGCACAAGCATACATGGATAGGTCATACAGAAGATGCCATCAAGCAGGTCCGTGAATCCAACAATAACCCCGGTGATGAATGGGTACCTGTATCTCCAGCGTTCAGGGGCACCTTCTCTTGTATTACCACGCTTGACAAAGAGAAGCAGGGAGCAGAACCCATTTGCTGTGAATGCTGAGCTCAACGCTCTCATCAGTGAAAACTCCAATCTACACAGATGTTGTGATCTACACAGATGGGTCCCTTGTACGATATCAAAAGAGTGCATGGGGATTCACAGCACTTTCGGGGGGCAGAACAATCCAGGAAGCCAACTGTGCCTTCGCTATGACCACAAGCAGTATGACGATGGAGGTGATGGCAGTAACGAAAGCATTCATCTGGCTGGACTCACAACACTACACCCGTATATGCATACTAAGTGACTCAATGAATATGATCCGGAAGGTCGAGGTCGGTTCTGTACACAGGCAGTGGCTTGAGTCATTGCAGAAAACAATGATTCTCAGAGACACCTATGTTCCTGGCCACGTGGGCATCCAAGGAAATGAGAAACCTAACAGACTGGCTGGCTCTGCCATCACTGCAGATGGACAACCACTGGATCGAGCTGATATTGTTAACGCGCTCAGAGAGATAGACAGAGTGGAGGACTTCGAGGGCAGTGAATCTGCATCCCTACTCAGACTGAAAGAGCTGGGAATATAGATCGGCACGGCCAGGAACGAGAGGCGCACTGGACATGAGAGACAACTGGTCAACCAACACAGGACAGGTGCTGTAAGCAACATGACGTTGATGGATATGTTGGGTGGGTGGGGGGGGGGGGAACTCTGGGCACTTATGGACATGTCCAAAGTGCAATGGTGATGACCCAGACCATAACCTATAAACAAGCATACATGCGCACATAAACATGGCTGCGTATACAAATCAAGTCGCATTTTTTTAACTTAAAAATCTAATGTATTAGTCATCCGTGCCTTATCAGATACATGTTGCATTAGGCGCTACAGAGAGAGAGAGAGAGAGAGAGAGAGGAGAGAGAGAGGAGGAAGGGGAAGAGAAAGAAGTAAACTGTTGTCAGGTAATAAGTAAAATTTAAAATAGCAGAATTACTCTGTCTGTTCTCTCAGTTGTTGTGTGCCCCTGCTGGTGCATTAAGAATTCTAAGTTCTTGTGGACGTTTGTTTCTACATGATCAGTAGCATCTACGACATCCTGGAAGCTAGAGTACCTAGAACGTATAGCTACCTTTAAGAGAAAATAGTTATTACTATTAAACTATGGAGAATTTTATGTCTATATGGAATACCATCTAAAATTGTCAACATCATTAAGGACTTATACAATGGATGTGTTTGTGCAGTCAAGACAGAAGAAGGGATGAGTGAATGGTTCCAGATTGAAACAGGTGTGAAACAAGGATGTATAATGTCTCCTTTACTTTTTTTTGGGATTACAATAGACTTCATAATGAAAAAATGCTGCACAGGTAACACAGGTATTGACTGGGTACATGGGACCCAACTAGAAGATCTTGATTTTGCTGATGACATAACTCTTATCAGTAATAATGTGAATTTCATGCAAGAAAAAACAGATAGCCTGTCTTTACTGGCTAGCAAAATAGGACTTGAAATTAACAAGGACAAAACAAAAATAATGAAAATTCCCCTCAATCAAAATGGAAAAATACACATAGAAGGGACAGATATTTAAGAAGTCAATCAGTTTGCATACCTTGGCAGCTACATAGACCAGGATGGTGACACTAGAAAGGAAGTTAGGATCAGAATTGCAAAAGCAGCATCAATCTTCAAGAATCTTGAGAACATATGGAATTCAAAAGTTATAAGCACAAAAACCAAGTTAAGACTATTCAATTCAAATGTAATATCCACCCTCATTTATGCATGCGAAAGCTTGAAAACAACTAAAGAAATAGAAAAGAAATTAGACTCTTTTGAAAACAAATGCCTAAGGAAAATACTCGGCATCAAGTGGAATGAATTCAAGAACAATGCAGAGATAAGACAGATGACTGAACAACAACCAGTCTCATGGGTGATCAGGAAAAGGAGATGGACATATGTTGGTCACTTGATGAGAAGAAATGATCAGAGAATCCCAAAACAAGCTATCAAGTGGAACACAACAGGCCGAAGAAAAAGAGGCAGACCGCATGAAACTCTGAAGAGGACATTATTAAGAGAGACCAAATTAACAAGCATAAAATCCTTTGATGAGGTTGAAAGACTCGCCGAAGACAGGAAAAACTGGCGAACTACTTTGCGAGCCCTATGTGACGTTTAACGGCACGGGAAGGATATAAGAATATATAAGAATTAAACTATACTAGGTGGTACCTACATCAGACAAAATTTCGTGCACTGTTCTCTCCTCTCTCTCTCTCTCTCTCTCTCTCTCTCTCTCTCTTGACCTTTCTTACATTAGATTTGCCTCGACTTAGTGTCTACATTGTTATCCAGGATCCTGATTTGGTCAGCGCTTCTAGCACATGCAAGCAATGGCGCAGAGTGTACCATGACCCGTCTCTCTGGAGATCAAGGACATTTGAGTTCAGAGGTTACTGTAAATCTCAGTCTGATCGTCTAGAGGTATGACACCCCCTGGGATTCAATGTTTCAACTTAGGACTTCACAAACACTTACATATAATTTAGAGTCTACATAACAAAACAGAACAAAGATTCAATTTTGAATCTTAGTACGCTACAAGACGTATAAACAATATACATAAATCCGTTGTCTTTATTTACTCATGGTATCTGTTATCCACGCTTTTCTTCTTCTTTGATCTTTTTGCTGATGATTGTACTGTTTACAACAGTGCCTATTATGGCATCAATAACCTACAGACAACGCTCCAAAATGATATAAATAGTTTGATTTAATAAAAATGGTATGTTGATAAACATCAGCAAAACAAAATCCATGCTCATCACTACAAGACAGAAACTACAGAATGCAAGAAAAACTTCACTATAGCTTTGTGCTGGGACTAAGTCAATATAAAATGTACATGAACATAAAACTCTAGGACTCATCATTGATCAGCATTTAATTTGGAATTTTCACGTACATAACCTAACAAACTTGGCTGCACAGAGAGTTTACCAAATAACCAAAATTAAACACTTTATCGACAAAAACACAAGATAGATATACTACATATCACACATATAAACACACTTAGATTACTGTTCCACGATCTGGGATGGATGCTCAGTCTCAAACACAAAAAGCTCCACTAACTTCACAAACGAGCATTAAATTTGATGTTTGGCAAACTCCCAGCACAGACTGCAGATCAGCGCGCGCGCGCACACACACACACATACACACATATCATCATCATCATCATCAGGTGCCGTGCCGACTGGCGTTGGCTATTATGCTTCTCCAGAGTACCCGATCCTTCATGCAGGCCATCAGTTCAGTTGGTGATCTCCTCTCACACCATCCCGTCAGACTGTCCAGTATCATTTCTCTTGGTCTTCCTCTTGATCTTCTTCCTTCTATTTTTCCTGTTGTTATAATATTTTCAATGCCCCCTCTTCTCATTGCATGTCCTATGAAAGTACATTGTCTCTCTCTTATCTTTCTGACAAGGTTTTTTTGTCTCTCCAGCTCTTCTCATACATTCTTCATTAGTTATTTTTGCTGTCCAGGGGATTCGCAACATTCTTCTAATAAACCACATTTCTGCTGGTTCCAATGATTTTTGTGCAGACTTGCCTATTGTCCATGACTCACTTCCATATACACACACACAATCGAAATTCTATCCCTCAAATACAGAGTCATTTTTAAGAAAGTTACGTTTGTTCACAGAATTCTGTCGCACAACGCTCTGTCTTACCTGTGGTCACTGTTTACGTATAAAACTTAACATAGCCAACATTAAAAAAACTGGGTTCTTCCTAAACACAGGATTGATCTGTACAAGAAAAGCCTTGCATACTCTGCAATACAGCTCTGGAACACCCTCCCCTACCATTTAAAATCCACTTATCATTTAACTCAGACCTTTTTCATTATTTAGTTGCTTGTAACTATGTGCTTCCATAGAATAACCAGTAGCCTCTCAACTCATGACTTGTCAACCATCAGGTTCTAAAATGACATAGTTCTAAAAATAACTTGTTAGATATTGTTAGAAATTATTTTAATGAATGTTAAAAATTTATGTTAGAAGAACTGTACTGAAAATGTATTTTTGTTTCTGCGTATGCCTGTGTATGTGTGTGCTTGTAAACGTGCACGTGTGTGCGAGAGCTATTTTATTAGGTTAATTACTTCTTCTCTTATACTGTGAATGCAATAGTTTCATTGTACACTTTCTTGATATGTTTTTTCCCTCATGTAATTTGTATACTTATATTAAACTGAGTGTGTTGGAAGAATGAAAGATGGATTAATGAAGGGCAGAATGTAAGAGGGGCCTGCGTGCCCAACGCGTTACCCTTTAAAAATAAAGATCATTCATTCTTAGAGGCTGGGCGGGCCTGGGGCCTTTTTGGTGTGTACCAGGAAAAAGAACCTACTAGTGAGACTTGAACCTGGTACCACGGGATTAATAAACCGAGCGAAGTTTCACATATATCTGTACTTTATGTGCACTCAGAAGAATGGAACGAAAGATTGATTTCACATATTCTTGTCATCGGTTTCTTTCTTTCTTGCCACGAAGAATTTAAAGGAACATGACACGTCTTTACCGTTTTCATGCAAAATACATTATACGAATATTTAACATTGGTAACTTTGTTCCTATCAATCTGGAGATCATTGGTAAATTTGCTCATATCAATCTGGAGATCATTGGTAAATTTGCTCCTATCAATCTGGAGATCATTGGTAAATTTGTTCCTATCAATCTGGAGATCATTGGTAACTTTGTTCCTATCAATCTGGAGATCATTAGTAACTTTGTTCCTATCAATCTGAACATCATTGGTAAATTTGTTCCTATCAATCTGGAGATCATTGGTTAATTTGCTCCTATCAATCTGGAGATCATTAGTAACTTTGTTCCTATCAATCTGGAGATCATTAGTAACTTTGTTCCTATCAATCTGAACATCATTGGTAACTTTATTCCTATCAATCTGGAGATCATTGGTAAGTTTGGTCCTATCAATCTGGACATCATTGGTAACTTTGGTCCTATCAATCTGGAGATCATTAGCAACTTTGTTCCTATCAATCTAGAGATCACTGGTAACTTTGTTACTATAAATCTGGAGATCATTGGTAACTTTGTTACTATAAATCTAAAGATCATTGATAACTTTGTTACTATCAGTTTTCTGAACTTTCGGTCAGGCACAATAGGAAAAGACTGCAGAAGGTGCATTCTCCTGAGACCCAGCGGGCTTTCATCATTTTAAAGAGGACCTGTGATGGATGAAAACAGAATGGCTAGTCAGCAGGGGAGGGTGTCTGGAAATAGTTTTGCTACACCAGACAAAATTCATCTCTTAATAAGGTCCCTGCATAAACATCTGTAAGCAAATATTCCACTGAAAAAAAACAGCTAGATACCCTTGTAGTTTGGTAATTAGAATACAATCTCACGCACGGTATCTTTATATTTTGGAAATTAGAATACAATCTCACGCACGGTATACTTATATTTTGGAAATTAGAATACAATCTCACGCACGGTATACTTATATTTTGGTAATTAGAACACAATCTCACGCACGGTATCCTTATATTTTGGTAATTAGAACACAATCTCACGCACGGTATCTTTATATTTTGGTAATTAGAACACAATCTCACGCACGGTATCCTTATATTTTGGTAATTAGAAGACAATCTCATGCTCGCTTTCTTTAATTGCAGTATAAAAATTTATTTCATTTCTGGTACAGACACTGACAAAATATGTGGATACCATGGGCGTCTACATGCAGCATATTAGGATCCTCTGTTCGTCTCCCAATCTTCTCACGGCCTACAGTGTGGCCAGGTGTGTGGAGACGCTTCTGTGCGGACTCCTCTGCTTGCAAGAAGGAAGGACAGCAATACAGTCTTTCGAAATGTACAATCTCAATTTCGACGAGACGTGGAACTGCTTTAGGTCGTCCAAGTGTTTGCTTGTGGACAGTGTTTCGATGTTTCTAGAATTCCAGAAAAACTTGAGAAGACTGAGTATAACCCACGCTTTCATGACGCCGCCTTTTGCTTTTAGAATCATTAAAGCATTTGCGAGAAGTAGGTCAGTGCAAACTGTGGAAGTTCTGAACATTGAGAATTATTACAGTCTGGATGTATCCGAGAGGATCATCGGAAGCCAGCTGAGGTCTGTGTGCAAGAAATGCTGGAAGTTACGGGAGATATCTTTAAATTATTACTATCTCAGCTCTGTCAAGGTCGTTGATCTGTGCGAGCTTCTGGAAGAGTCTTTGGAGAAACTGATCGTTCACATGACAGTTTTCGATTACTCGCGAGACTGGATGCTCATTACCCCGGACAGCTGGAGACTTGCTTGCCAGGTGTGTCCTCGCCTGAAAGTGTCTCTCCATCTGGAAGGCTGGCCCAGGGATCCAACTGCCTCTCTGGTTCCCAGCATACCTCTGGTTGAGGTGTCAATCAGAGGGGGTCAGTGCCGATATTCAATGCAAACGATCGCAGAAAAACTTAATTTGCTGCTAGAACATCTGTCTCTCCTGTACTCAGCGACGCTGAGAAACGCCTGGTTCGATTCAGAGGCTGCAACGATTTCATACCCTGATAAAAAGTCGCTGGTTCAATTCCTCACCAAATGTCGAAGTATCCGGACACTTACTTTTTCTGACCGACTTATGACGCCAGAGTTCATAAACCAGGTCAAGGCCGAGCTCTCAGATAGTCTCAGAGAAACAGCACCAGTGAGAATTATCCCTCATCAAAGTTTTCTGACCAGTTAAAGAGTTATCTTCATACAAGAAAAAAAATCTGCCTGAATGAAAAATCTCTACAATACTCTCTAAAGATCTTTTATCGGTTCTCCAGTCTCTTGCTCTACCCTCTCATTTTCAAGTTTTCCAAACAATCCAGATGCGTTGATGTTATCCGTGAAATCAAGTCAGCAGACTAGTAACATAACTCTGGTGTTTCTAACATTTATCTAAAACGCCATAGTTTACATTTTTGTAAATTTAGCTACTAATGTGTAACTGCGTAGGGTGTCTATGTATCAGATGCGATGTGTGAGTGCATCTCCAAGTGATGAACTGAACATGTAGGAAGTGATGCCCTATAGATATGTCTCGCAATTTTCAGCTGCCTTTGTTCCGACCACGTATAAAGCTGTCTTCATGTTCACTCTCTCTCTCCCTCTCTCCATCGCCCTTTCCACTACGACATACACTTGTAGCTTGCATTTACTTATCCCTTAGCCAGGAAGTTAATGATATTTATAATGCCAAATATCTTTCTACTGTCTTTCATAACTTACGCATTAGATATCTTCATCTTCTTTACAAAGATTATTTATTTTCCTTTAATTTTACCAAGTGTTCGATACCTTTACAACTTTATATTTTACACAAATAAGATATCCTCATTCTGTTTCATGTATGGTATTGCATTTTTTAAAATACTTACATATTAGAAAGTATTTTTTAGACAGTATAAATGTAAACTTATTTTCTACGTTATACCGAAATAAAATATACTTTCTGCTGCAGTAATAGAAAATAAAACTCAACTGCTTCTTTATGTATGTAGCTTGCTTATTTACAGATGGGTAATAGTTTATAATGAAGTTTATAACTTCTTAATCGTTTATAATAATAATAATAATAATTACTATTATTATAGTGTCTTGTTAATTCATTACTTTACAATTTATTAAATTGTTGAATGGTTTTCACCTCAGGAAATATGTGCTATTGTTTAGTGTTGTTATTTTTATTGTTTAGTGTTGTTATTTGTTATTGTTTAGTGTTGTTATTTGTTATTGTTTAGTGTTGTTATTTGTTGTTGCTAGAAACGAAAAGATGACATGAGAACGTTTGTGTGTACGAGAGACTGAATGAAGAATGAGACAATGAGTAAATGAGTGAGTGAGTGAGTGAGAGATTGAGTGAGTTGTAGAGTGAGAAATAGCGAATGAGTGAGCTAGAAAGAAACAGTGAATAAATAAGTGGGAACGTGAGTGAGCGAGTGAAAGAGAGAGAGAGAGTGAGTGAGTGAAAAAGAGAGAGGGAGTGAGTAAATGAAACTGAGAGTACAATATATTAGTAATTGCTCGGGCAGCTGTAAGATTAAATGTGTGTTTTCTTCTTCTTTGAATTGTTATCTGATACTTTTACCTTCATTCATTCATTCATTCATTTGCATGTCCCTTGTGGAACTTTGCATCCCTAACAGCACTCCAGTAGGCCTCTCGGTTGTGAGCAAGATAGCCTGCTGCTGATGCATCCATTTGCAGATCATCAACGATGTCTTGCAGTCATTTTCGCCTTGGTCTTCCTCTCTTTCTTTTCCCCATTATGGACCCTTCCAAGACGGTCTTCTCTAAATTGTCATGACGTTTAATGTGTCCGAAATATTTAAGTTTTCTCTGTTAATCCTCTTTACTAGCCAGCCTTCTTCAATATTAAGTTCTTGTAGTATGGATATATTTGTTGTTTTTTGTGTCCATGATATTTGAAGAACTCTTCCGTAGCATTTACATTCAAAGGCATTTATGTGTTTCTCAGCTGTTTTGTTAAGTGTCCAGGTCTCACAGGATTATGTTGCCATGGGAAAGTTGCATGCCTTTAAAAATCTTATTTTTGTAGTTCTGTCTGCTCCTCTCCACAGATTCTTTATTTGTTTTACTTTCTGAAGAGCACTAGACGTCCTCCTTTTAATTTCCCTGATTGTATTTCAATTATTAATTAGTAATGATCCAAGATATTCAAAATTCTCCACTTCTTCCAATTTTTCCTCATTGATACATATTTCAGCTGCCTTGTTTGTAATAAATACGAGGTCTCTCTGAATTAATGCCTCCTAATTTTTTTATATGGAAACTGCAACAGATACAAAGAACAGAATAACACTACTCGATAGAGCAATATCTCAGCTAGAAAAACACTACTTTTCCACATAGTCACCAACATTTGTTAGGCATTTTTGCCAGTGCTGAACAAGAGCCTGTATGCCACGCTTGTAAAAATCTGCACCAACAGAAGTGGCCCATTGTTTTACAACTGCTTTGACGTTAAGAACATGTTTCCCACGAGGTCCATTATTCATGGGCCCAAACAAATAGAAGTCAGAAGGTGCTAGGTCCGGACTACACGGTGGGTGTGATAGCACAGTCCAGCCAAGCTTGGCAATGTGCTCACCAGTCTTCAAACTTGAAAGTTGGTGTGCAGCCTGAGGTTATCGTGTCGCAAGAGAAAGGTTGTCTTTGTCTCGGTGCAGGCCTTGCAATATTCCAACTTTGCTGCCATCGTTTCTAACGCACTGAAGCCGGTATCAAGCTCTGTACACAGTTACCTGGTCATACTCTGACGACATCCACGGATGATCTGATCAAGACACCATTCAATGGATGGCGTGACAGCAGTGCATGGCCGTCCAGAACGTGGCTGGACTTTCACATCGCTGTAGCCACCACGGAAATGTGCCATCCAGTGCCTCATCGTGCCAGCGTCGAATGTTTGATCTCTGTACACACCCAGCAAGCATTGATGAATGTCTGTACACACCCAGCAAGCATTGATGAATGTCTGTACAGACCTAGCAAGCATTGATGAATGTCTGTACACACCCAGCAAGCATTGATGAATGTCTGTACACACCCAGCAAGCATTGATGAATGTCTGTACACACCCAGCAAGCATTGATGAATGTCTGTACACACCCAGCAAGCATTGATGAATGTCTGTACACACCCAGCAAGCATTGATGAATGTCTGTACACACCCAGCAAGCATTGATGAACGTCAGTGCGTGCCGTGTTTTTCATCATGGAGGAATTTGATCATAAACCTCCGCTTCATGTGAACATCCAAATTATAGGTAATTTTGGTAGCACGGTTCTCTCTTTTGCTATCTCACGCACGCTAACTACATTTGTGAAACAGTTGCTCGACGCTGGAAACTCAACTTACATGTCAACAGCTTCAGTTTATGACATTTTCGGAAAAAAAATTTTTTTAAATTAAAAGGCATTACTTTCAGAGCGAGTCTCGTATTTGCACACCTATCTCCAACCTGTGACCATCTCCTGATAAGACAGTAAACTCGGGACGTTAATCCAAGTTTAATGCAGTAGTTTGCTTTTCTTCTGTCGTCGCTGGACAAGAATGCGCGACAAAATATAGTCCGTGTGTTTTATGTAGTCTTTCCATCTCTCTCATGTTATGCATAATTACGCTTTAATAAATCCGTATCGATAAATGATGATTAAAATAAAGATACGAAAAGATAAATGATGCCTATAAACAAAGGGCGGAGCTATTAGGATCAGCGAATCAGGGTTGGTCGAGAACCTGTCTCATCTATGGAGGTGCTTCTTTGAAATAGACGGATATGATACTTTATTTAGGTGTGGAAATGATATACGATTATATGAGTATCGTAGATATATGTGGGCGTGTTCTAAATAATGGCGGAGTTTGGCGGGGGGGGGGGGGGAGAGTCTTTTCTCTGTTTAGCTGTAAGGATAAAAGAAAATCATGGAAGCGAAGTCCTTGTTTGTTTCTATGTTCGTATTTTTCTCTAGAGTGTCTTCTATAGAAATCTAAATGTCTCAGTTGTATTAATTTTAATTATAAGAGGTCACTAAGTAAATAACCGCCTAAATGACCAGTTAACCACTCAGTCTACATAACAGTCAACCACTAAACTAAGCAAATAATCAACTAATCAATTAACACAGCAATAATCTAACCAGCCAGCAAATCTAACAGTCACCCAGTTAATTAACCATTACCAAACAAGCCAGATAGCCATTCTATGAACCACCCAGCTAAGCAGTCTACAAGCCAGCCAGATAACAATCTACAAACCACCCAGCTAACTAACCTACAAACCACCCAGCTAACTAACTTACAAACCACCCAGCTAACTAACCTACAAACCACCCAGCTAATTAACCTACAAACCACCCAGCTAACTAACCTACAAACCACCCAGCTAACTAACCTACAAACCCCCAGCTAACTAATCTACAAACCAGCCAGGTAACCAACCTACAAACTAGTCAGTTAACCAACCTATAAACCAGTCAACTAATCAACATACAAACCAGCTAGCTAACCAACCTACACGCCAGCCAGCTAACTAACATACAGACCAGTCAACTAACCAACATACAAGCCAGCCAGCTGACAAACCTACAAACCAGTCAACTAACCAACCTACAAACCAGCCAGGTAACCAACCTACAAACTAGCCAGCTAACCAACCTACAAACCAGTCAACTAATCAACATACAAACCAGCTAGCTAACCAACCTACACGCCAGCCAGCTAACTAACATACAAACCAGTCAACTAACCAACATACAAGCCAGCCAGCTGAAAAATCTACAAACCAGTCAACTAACCAACCTACATACAAACCAGCCAGGTAACCAACCTACAAACTAGTCAGCTAACCAACCTACAAACCAGTCAACTAACCAATCTACAAACTAGCCATGCATCAACCTACAAACCAATCAACTAAACAACCTACAAATCAGCCAGCTAACCAACCTACAAGCCAGCCAGCTGACCAATCTACAAACCAGTCAACTAACCATTCTACAAACCAGTCAACTATACAAACCAGCCAGTTAAGCGAATAATCAACCAACCAGCCAGCTAACCAATCAATCATCAAACCAACTGTCCAATCAACCTATCAACCAGCTAACCAAGCAACCAGTCAAGAAATCAATCAGCTGGTCATTATTAAGCATCCAACACAAAAGAAGACGGCAATTAAAAATGGATAATTTTCCTACGAAAAATTCTGTATGTACTAACTCTACATTTAGCCACCTTCAAGAGCGCATGTACAAAAATGCTACGTTTAAGCTACCTTCCGCATGTGATATTATACTACGTGGCTCTTCTTGTCTCATAAGACTATTATCAGCAAATCTGCTTATGCCTCTTGTTCCAACCACCTATGAATATCTGTGGGTAAACTAAGAAAGCGAAATCAGAGAGATAAAGAGCAGAGCGTTACACGAAACTGTGTGCAACTGTTTGCTTAAACTTTTCAATCAGAGCTAGAAGGCGTTTATGGTGTGGAAGAGGAATATGACCAACATTTTTAGTGGAACTGAAAACACAATATCCTGGAGAATTTCATTGAAATCCAAACACATCTTTCCAAAAGTAAAAGAAACGTAGTCAAATAACCGAAAGCAGAATCTCGTTTGGAATCTGAAACAGGAAAAAAAAAAAAAAGAAATATAAGAAGCAAGAAACAAAGAATGGACATTATCGTTAGAGTGAAAGGGAAGTAATCGAGGGATGACTTTCTTAATGAGTCGCCCTACGATCCTAGTATTTTAGGGGCTTGAGGAGAAAAGTGGGAAAATCGATGTGATGGGATATGGGGGGAGTTTGAAAAATCGGATGTGATGGGATATGGGGGGATCTTGACGTGTCAGAATTGCGTGGATAAATATATGTATGATTCTGACCGCTGAGAAAAAGACGATTTAATGATGTTATTTAGCAGGAATATCGCCTCGTGCTGTAAACAAGTAATAAGCGAGCAGATACTGCTATGTTGGAATGATAGCTAACTGAACAAGCAAAAAGGAAGTAAATATTGCTATACTAGGGTGTTAGGACAGTTATGTGGATCTAAACAAGCAAATATTGCTATACTGGAGTGACGGCACAGAAAAGCAGGAAGTAGGCAAATACTGCTTTGTGGGAGTAATATGTTGTTGGAACTCGAACAAGCAAAAAGAAAGCAAAAATTGCAATGTCGGAGTTATAACACAATTACTGGAACTCAAACAAGCAATAAGGAAGCAAAAATTGCTACGTTGGAGTGATAGCACGATTGTTTGGCCCTAGAAAAGAAATAAGAAAGCAAAAATGAAAAGTAGATGGAGGTGTGTGTTTCAGTTTTACAAAAATGGAAGATATCAAAAGAAGCTACAAGATAAGTGTTTAATTTTTCAAGTGTTTTTTTTGTGTGTGCGTGTGTTCTTATCTGTTGTGTTGTTTTTTATATGATCACTGAAAAAGGCTTTCATCGAAATATTGGACTGTTCTTCATTTATACCTGCCTGCTCATCTTACTTTCTGCCATTCTTGCTTCTGCCAACTTTCCTCACTCTTTCTATCTATGTATGTATTATTTTTTTGTTTTGTAAAGCGGAACCATACAGCCCCGACTACTTTAAGACTACAGCCTGCTTTACTGTAGTCGTCATTTCTCTTATCCCCACAAATAAAACAACCAGCCATAAATTTCCAACACTTATCAGCATTTATCTCCAAAGAATTTTCCACTGGTTATCCTACACCTTCTTTTCATTATCTACTGACTTTTCTTTTCGCCTTTTGGTTAATTAGGTCTTGGAAATACGGGGCTGACACCATATCAACATTATGCCTCAGTGTCATGGAAACGGGAAGTTACCGTTATACTAGTTTTCTAACTAATATTTTACTACCTTATTAGTATAAGATTTTCAACGAACTTAAATTCTCTAAATGTACAGGTACACAGACAATACAACAGTTTGAAGACCACTGACACCCGAATTTTATGGAATCAAATAAACTACATATTGTAAAAGAATTGGCAGTGATCTACGTATTGTGAAAAGAATGGGCAGTGATCAGTGAGGATGAACAATATTAATTTTAATAAATGAACCACTCCTAACCTTGACAAGAGCTTGTTCGCCATATAAGGAAGGAGTGGGCTACACTACACTCACACTCAGACCAACTGCCAGACATACAGCATGAATGGACATAAATGCCAACTTACATTCTCACAAGAAGCCTTTCCATATATCCGTAAGAAAATAACACAAGTATCGGACCTTATAAGTCCTAGAGTGCTTCAAAAGAACTCTTGTTACACTCTTCAGTTACAAGTAAACAAACCTGGATCCATGGAAGAAAAACTCAACTGACATTCCATCACAAATTACTACACAATTTCCTAGAACACTTTCTAACCCATAATGATATCAAATCTCTCAACTATCTATCAAACATCTCACTCAGTATAATCACATAACTCAATCACTAATCACAAGCCTGTCACTATGATTCTCACACTTCTATCTTCTATCCTAATCCCACATTCTAATCTCTGTCTAAACAATAATCCTCCTACTTAAAAGTGCAGCGCTTAAATATCATCAACAATTTCTACTTTCCTATTTTCGTGAACAATTCATCAATTAGAAAGTCTAAACTTTGAAAATCGCCCGTTTAAGACCTTGGACTAGTCTCTGAAAAACAACCTAATTTTAGCCAGCCATAAAAACAAGACTAGAGAAAGTTCAATCAAAATATCGGGATTTCAACGTCCAAAAATGACTTTCAGTGAAAAACTAACTGGAGATTCCAAATTTAATTTTTAATAAAAACATGTCAGAATAAAGTTCGCTACTTCC
The DNA here is from genome assembly GCA_009760885.1 of Achatina immaculata. NCBI lineage: Eukaryota > Metazoa > Mollusca > Gastropoda > Stylommatophora > Achatinidae > Lissachatina > Lissachatina immaculata. The sequence continues at coordinate 5,153,143 of CM019719.1, read as the reverse complement.
CGGGATTTTTCAAGGTCTTAACTAAGCGTGAGTTAAAAAACATGCCAAGGTACAGTTCATCAAATATGACCATAATTCTCAGGATTTTTAAAGTGTCCAGATTGACCTTTCCTTTACACCAACAATCTACGTCATAATTAAATAAGGGCTTTAATCAGTTAGTCAAAATACCAAATATACCCTTAGATAGAATAAAGAACAGAATTTTTAAAATTCTGTTACACCTTCACCTTTTGGTTAATGGCAAGATTTGTTATAAACTTAATGAAAGGGAGTGGGGGGTGCTTAAGAATGTGGTCTGGTAAGCATGGGGGGAGCAGTCTGAAAAAGTTTGGGAATCACTGCAGTTAAAATGTTCATTGTATTTTCTCTTGTTCTGCCTCTTACCTCTTATTTATCTTTCCAACTGCTATGGTGTTTTTAAGTCCTCTCATTGCTTTCTGTACATCTTTCCATTTGCCATAATGTTTTTAAGTCCTCTCATTGCTTTCTGTACATCTTTCCCTTTGCCATAATGTTTTTAAGTCCTCTCATTACTTTTGTTATTTTTCCCTATGCTATGATATTTTCAATTCCTCTCATTATTTTCTGTTTATCGTTCCCTTTGCTATGATGTTTTTAAGTCCTCTCATTACTTTTTTTATCTTTCCCTTTACTCTAATATTTTGAAGTCCTCTCATAAATTTCGGTCTATATTTCCCTTTGCTGTGATATTTTGAAGTCTTCTCATTACTTTTTGTTTATCTTTCTCTTTGCTATGATATTTTGAAGTCCTCTCATTCTCATTATATGCTTGTAACAATGTGAAATGTTTCTGGTTTAATTGATTTCTCACTAGCTTGTGTTAGCCACTTCTCGTTTGTCATCTTATCTCCTCACAACACTCGCAGCCTTCCTCAAAGAAATCACATACCTACTGCTTCTAGTGATCTTTGTCTGCTCTGCTTACTTTCTACGATTCACATACTGGATCAATGTAGTCCTGTACAAAATAGCAAACCGATGAACCTTTCGGTTTCTTTTCTCCTTGTGCAGCCATATTTCTTAACTATTTTCATTTCTCTTTTTCTGTATTTATTCACCCCCCGCCTCCAATTTTTCTTCATTTATTCATCCTTTCCTCGGGTATACTCACCTCATTCTGTTTCTGCCCAATTTTCATGCACTTCCAACTGTCTCTCAATCCTTCATTCCAGACCTATAAGCAAATGCTTCTCTACGCATTCCATTTCTCGGTCTGACCTTTCAAATTTCTGGTTTCAGCCAGGAAGAGTTCCACTGTCTTCCGTTGTTTGTCTGCATTTATCTTTCACTTTCGATCTTGTCTCTTTGTGATTCATTCCAGAATGCTCTTTATGTTGTATTTCTTCAGAAACTTTAATTTTTGTGGAAATTCAGTCCAGTGTGGAGCGATAGAAATTTTAAACAAATGACAAAAGGAAGAAAGAAGTTTTAGAATTACAATAAATGGACATTGTGTGTGTGTGTGTGGGGGGGGGGGGGCGCTTGAATTTTCTAAAAAAATATTATTTTAATCGTTAAATTAAGTTATTCATTTTGTTTTACGCTCCGAAACGATCAGATGAAAACTTTATTAATTATCTTAAAGGTCCCATATTTCATCAGTTCTTCCCCGCTTTTAACAGCATGACGGCCCTAGCGGCAAATCCTTTCTCAGAGTGGCACAGTTTTAACTTCTGTCCTGACACAGGATTATCCTGTTTCTTCCATTAAAGGGCCCCAATCTCGAACAAGATGCCAGGTTCATGTCACCATCCCCCCTCCTCCCTACTCTAGTATTTATAGATGTCACTTTAAACATTTTGAATATCTGCGATTGTTTTCTTCTATGATTTCGACACGTATGTTTCATGTCCGTATTGTTTATTGTCTGTTTATCAGCAACATTTCCCTTGATTGGCTTCCTCGTCTGATTGTCTTCCTATCCAATCTTTCTTTACACATTCCGAAATTTGTTGGGATCTGCACTCAGATAAATTGTCTGAGGTTTTTAACCAATTCGCTGCACTCAGTTTCCCTCTCCGACAGGCGCCTCTGCGAAACACACCTCAGAGACCAAGCCACATTCAGAGGCGAATAAACAGGAACTTGACGAGCGGAACTTCTTCCCATTTCAGGACATCTCCTGGGCTTTAGCGCGGCTTTCTACATCTTTTAAAGAAGTGAATTTTTAACTTCAAACAGGAGTGAAACAGGGATGTGTACTATCACCAACATTATTTATCTTGGCAGTAGACTGGTTAATGAAGGAGGCAACATCAGACAAACGCAGAGGATTACAATGGACCCTTGACACAGTGCTGGAGGACCTTGACTTTGCGGACGACATTTGTCTATTATCAAGCAGTCACAAAGATATGCAAGATAAAATAAACAAGTTAACCCAGAATGCAAACAACATAGGACTAAAGATCAACGTAGGAAAGACAAAGTTAATGAAGCAAAATGTGAACAACAGAAATGTACTCAGAGTAGATAACAAGTTAGTGGAGGAGGTCAACGAATTTGTATACCTTGGCAGCAGAGTAGTAGAAAATGGAGACAGCACAGAGGACATCAACAGCAGACTTACTAGAGCAAACCAGGCTTTTGCAATGCTACAGAATATATGGAAATCAGATAAACTAAGCATAAATATGAAAATCAGGATATTTAAGAGTAATGTTTTAAGTGTACTACTCTATGGAAGTGAATGCTGGAAAATCACCAAAACCATAGAAAACAAGTTGAATTCTTTCCAGACTAAATGTTTACGTAGAATTAAAAAAATATTTTGGCCAAACACCATAAGAAATAACATCTTATTGGCAGAAATGCAGATGAAACCACTGACAACAATTATTGAAGAAAGACGCTGGCGATGGTTGGGACATGTGCTCCGAATGACTGACAACTCACTACCAAAAATAGCACTAAGATGGATACCACAGGGAAGCAGAAGTAAGGGTAGACCAAAAGAGACATGGAGAAGAACAACAGAAAGGATGTTGAGCAATAGAGGGCTCACCTGGGCAAGAGCAAAAAAAAAAGGCGAAAGACAGGCATTTGTGGAAAACCCTTGCGGAAGCCCCATGTGCCCTGGGCACTTAAGGTTCAGAGAGAGAGAGAGATGTGAGCTTGTAGTTTTTGTTTGTTGGTAAAAAAGTTTTTTTGTATGTTAAACACAAGTTCTACAGTGAAATTGATTTTTTAAAAACAGTTTAATGCGATCATCATTTTTCATTTACGCTGTTAGAGTTTTTCTTTTCTTGTACTATTTATGTAATGTGAAATTTACAAAGATAATTTATTAACTCACATGACATAATAATTTACTTACTTACATGAAGTAATAATTTATTAATTTACATGAAGTATTAATTTACTGACTTACATAAAGTAATAATTTACTAACTTGCATGAAATAATAATTTATTGACTTACATGAACTAATACATTACTAACTTGAATGAAATAATAATTTATTGACTTACATGAACTAATAAATTACTGACTTACATAAAGTAATAATTTACTAGCTTACACGAACTAATACATTACTGACTTACGTAAAATAATAATTTACTAACTTACTTGAACTAATAAATTACTGACTTACATAAAGTAATAATTTACTAACTTACATGAATTAATAATTTACTAACTTACATGAACTAATAATTTACTAACTTACACGAACTAATAATTTACTGGCTTACATGAACTAATAATTTACTAACTTACATGAACTAATAATTTACAAACTTACATGAACTAATAACCTTAAAATAATGTTATTTTTTAAATACTAATAACAGTATAGTTTTTCTCAACAGAGAAACAGATGGTCTAAAAATACCATAGCAACATGAAAATTAGATGAGAAAGAGGAAGGTAAAGAGAGAATAATAGAGAATCTAACTCCAGAAAGTCATCACGTGACCGGATATCTGTACTGAGGGTAATGACCTTTCAGAAGACACTTCCGTAAGTATTTCCTTATGGTAAACTAGGAACAGTAACAACTTCCCGTTCTTGTTCTGTTCTGCTCTCATAGGAACTGCGAACTGTTGTTCTTTGCAGCCTGTGCTTTGTTGATATTAAAAGAAAAGCGTCAGTATTGTTCCAGATGAAGAGTAGATTATGATGACTTGCTTTAAGACTTGGAGTAAGCAGAAGAAACTAGATGCTTCTCGACAGAATGTAACATTAAAATCTTTTTAAAAAAGTAGGACAGTATCCTTTTGCAAGGAGCACCATGAGGAGGTGGGATATGGTCTTTATTAGCTCTTGTTGGCAGGTCCCGAAAGCCGCGCCTTAATTTTATCTCAGTTTAATATGCTGTCATAAAAATCAGCTAAAATTGATGATCAGTTTCTAGCCCTTAGCGACTGATGAAAATTTGAGAGACTAACTTTGTAGAACATTCTATACTTCACTATGCGGATAACCCATTTCTTCTGTTGTCTCTGGCTTCTACAAACAGCACATTTATTTTCCGTCAACTTTTAAAGTATGAATCCCTGTATGAATTCCCCTGGCATATGATAAATTGTATTCTTAATTGGATAGGAAAATACCGGCCGGAATAACGGATAACTCTTGAATTCATAATGTAGGTGTTCGCAAAAATATATATGCCAGTTTCATGACGGCATGTTTCCGCATGATAAAATATGCAAAATAGAATTCTATTTGCTTAAAGTTATTCATATAATTCTCACCCACGCTCTCGTATCTTGATAAACGAGTTTATCTGTAACTCCTCAGATCTTTCTTCATACTTTCAGTTTCCGCTGTAGGCTGCGTACAGGAATCTACCTGAACAACAGCTAATTACGTGAACACATATTTTAGTGAAAACCATATTCAGTGTTGCTGGTTAGAAAGGCTAGTCAGCTGATCAGAAGCTATAGCCATCGCTCTACAGAACGCGACCACAGAAGTAATCTAACTATGCTGTTTCAATGTTAGAGAGAAGGAAAGATAGAAAGACAAAATAAAAAAAATCCAGTCGAAATTATTCATCTTCAGATTTTTATTCAGATTCACATTTTCAGTCGTTCAGACAAGTAGACAGGGGTTCCTCATAAATACCATCGTCAGTGGGAGTTCTTCAAGTATGCCTTTCTCATTCACGTTATTTTCCAGTGTCTGGTTTGAGATCTTAAGTCAGTGGCGTCGGTCCATGGTGACATAAGAGTTAAACGTCTGAAAAGATCCTTCCTTTCACCATTGATGCACGAGTATCACCACAGGCGTGGCCCGGACTGTAGACAAATATTTTTTTTAATAGTCCACAGTCAAACTAAGCGGTTCTCAGGCTGTTAAAGTAATGTCCCGTGGCATTTAACCAACATCCAGGCCTGTTGGCTAAACCTAGTAAGGACCCCCCAACCCCCCTCCGACCCATACTCTTGTGTGTCGCTACCTTTATGGAGGCGCACGATCCATTAAAGGTATCTATCCACTCTGTAGTGTGTTGTTTCGGTTTAAATGGTGTGTGATTGTGTTGAGTTGGCATCCTTGTTTGGAGGTACAGCCAGGTTAGGAGGGAGCGAGCGTGTTTTCGTTATCATCTTTGGAATATATTTGTGAAGTTTTCTACATTTATTGTGATATTTTTGCAACACTGTTTGCTGCGATGATCTCCACATGTGCTTTCTTAATGTGGTGTACAGATGATGTAAGTTTGTATGTAATTTTTGTATGTGCAAGAATGTAAATTTGAACGCGAATTTATGTGAACTATTTTCAGCGAGATGTAGACAAGTGGAAGTCGATGTTTCTGGTTAGCATTGAACTTTAACATCATGGAGTATCTACTCCATTACATTGTTGATAAGTGCCATATATATATATATATATATATACATACACACACACGCAAAGAATCGCTCATTTGATTATCGTATACTGTTGCTTTATGTGCAGCAGATTGCTACGTGATTTTATGTGCTGATTCCTTGTATTTCAGTTTTGCTAGTCTAACATATGAAGATTAAGCTTGACGTTTTGGAATTGGTTTTTTTTTCTGAATTATTCACTGAATGAACATTTTCAGTCCAGCTGGACAAATTCGTTAACACTGAGTTGCTACGCAGTATGTTGTCGTTGGTGGAGGCCTTCAAATACTGGGGTTAGAGATTGGTGTTTTCACGTGATGTCAAATATTACTGACATTGAGGGGCCAGTTGTGTGATGAATTATTGAAGAGGGCCTTGAGAATCGTTGGTACTTGTGTCATTCATCATTGCTGAACCACATCATAATCATCAACATCATTGTCATTATCATATTGCCTGCTCATTTTCATCTCATATTCTCACGGAATATTCATATTTGTAAGTGTTATATGTCGTGTATGTCACAGACAGTGTCAACATGTGTATGTGTCGTCAGTCATGTGCAGCAAAGCTTTATGTGATTTAACTTGAATATGGCATTCTTGACTGATGTTGTTTGATGTCATATGTTGGAGAGAGAGTTGAGAGCTTGACTGATGTTGTTTGATGTTATATGTTGGAGAGAGAGAGAGTTGAGAGCTTGACTGATGTTATATATTGGAGAGAGCTTGGCTGATGTTATATGTTAGAGAGAGTTGAGAGCTTGACTGATGTTGTTTGAAGTCATATGTTGGAGAGAGAGAGTTGAGAGCTTGACTGATGTTATATGTTGGAGAGAGTTGAGAGCTTGACTGATGTTATATGTTGGAGAGAGTTGAGAGCTTGACTGATGTTGTTTGAAGTCATATGTTGGAGAGAGAGAGTTGAGAGCTTGACTGATGTTATATGTTGGAGAGAGTTGAGAGGTTGACGTTATATGTTGGAGAGAGTTGAGAGCTTGACTGATATTGTTTGAAGTCATATGTTGGAGAGAGAGAGAGAGAGAGAGAGAGAGAGAGTTGAGAGCTTGAACTGTTAGCCTCATCATAAACATTTATTACTGGATGACCACGAATGGAGGGGACCTGGCTCTCTATGGGCTGAAATTAGGTTATTGTTTTTCTTAAGGTACGGTTGTACATTGAAATGAGAAAGCTGGTTTCTAACTTGTCTAATTTTTCCATGTTTCCACAAGTCTTCATTCCCCTTTTAGTTAAAACTTTCACCAACTACCAAGTTTTACGCTCCTCATCTCCTGATATATATGGCCTGATTTTCTCTGGCTGTGGTCTCTGCTATTACTATTTGACTTTTTGAATTTGTATTACACAGACCAAGAAACACAAACTGGTACGTCACTTCTACTGAATAAGATAACGGCTAGTGGAGCTACGTGGTACTCGTGAACCAACGGTGAAAGGAGAGATCTTTTCAGACGTTTAACTTTTATGTCATCACGAACCGTCGCCACTGACTTAAGATCTCAAACCAGACCCTGGAACATAACATGAATGAGAAGGGCATACTTGAAGAACTCCCACTGACGATGGTATTCATGGGGCCCCCCTGTCTCCTTGACGCCGGCCCGCTACCCTTCCGGGCCACCAAGGTAAGCATATTCAGGCTATTGAATAATGTGCCACATGCCGTAACCGGTGTGAAGTGCTAGTGCCTCATATTTCAAGGCCGCTACAGCATTTCAGGTAGGGATGCCAGCGCCTGTCCTCACAGTCTTTGTTTTCCTAGGTAAACCCCCCAGCTTCCCATTTCTGAAAAATTTCCGCCCCAGCGCGTAATCGAACCAGAGATCTTATGGTAGGCAGGCTAGCGCACTACCACTGCACCACCACAGCTGCAGTCTTATCTTCTTCTTCTTCGTTCACTTCTACCACCAAAAACCGCACTGTGAACCTACTGAATTCATGCCTGTGGTCCTCGTTAGGTCCCGTGGTCCCCTGTGTGGTCCAAAATAGGCCACACGAGATCCACGAAAGGACCACAAGAGATTCAGAGTGTCACAGTGCTTTAGCCTGTATTCTTGGTGGGTCTCGGAAGCGGGATTGCGTGACACCGTGGTTTTCATTGCACCAGTTTAGTCTAGGGTTGGACTTTCTCACCGGAAGACCTCGACGTGTTTAGGATATCAGTGCATCCCCGCTGGGTGAGAGGCGGTAGCCCACCAGGCCAGAGTTGGACTTTCTCACCGGAAAACCTCGACGTGTTTTGAGATACCCGTGTATCACTGCCGGGTGAGAGGTGGTTGCCCATCCAGTCCAGGGTTGGACTTTCTCACCGGAAAACCTCAGCGTGATTAGGATACGCAAACATCCCCGCCGCGTGAGAGGTGGTTGCCTATCTAGACTTCAGTGGTCCAGTGTCTCCGACTTCAGCATTTTGCGGTCGTGGCCGCTACCCTTCCTAGTTGTGACCAGGATGGAGCTTTTGTCCAGGAGGACGAATCCTCGCCACTAGTGACTTCTACCCCTGGGTTGAGCCGGTTTAGGCATTATCCCAGTATGGGCGTGTTTGGGACGGGACCGACCTCTAGAGCAGAGGTACTGTGACATGCATAGCCTTCAAGATTCACCCCTGGTATGAGCCGGTTTAGGCAAAATTCACCAGTATGGGTGTTTATCAGGCGTTACCGACCTCTAGAGCGGAGGTGGCATGACATGTCTAGCCATCAAGTTTCACCCCTGGTGTGTGCCGGTTTAGGCATATTTCACCAGTGTAGGTGTATTTCGGACGTGGGCGGCCTCTAGAGCAGAGGTGCCGTGGTATAGCTCTCGTAGCGATACTACTTTTGAACTAATAAAAGCGCTCTTTCCACGAGGGTCGGAGCTTGGTAAGCATGTATTAGCTCTAGAATTGCCACAGTTATCCAAGTAGGATCGTGTCATCTAAGGAACCTCGACTGATTTAATGAGCCATTCGCGGTTTCACCGTGAGACAGTGTGAACTTAGACATGCATGGCTTAATCTTTGAGACAAGCTTATGACTACTGGCAGGATCAACCAGATAGCTTTCTTCACCGAACCTTTGTCGGATATCTGCCGACAGACCGACGCGGGGCAAGGGAGACAGCGCTCTGCTCAGAGCGGATCCCTTTCGACCCCGGCGGCGTTTCATTTCCTTTAACCGGCGGGGGCGGCTCTCTCTGCTCTAACGAACGGAGAAGAAAGCCTGGCCACCCACAAACAACACACGTTACATACTGCAGACCCGATACTCTTTGCGAGAGATGGGCCAATTTCGAGATCATCGGTCGACAAAACCGTACTACATCGTTATCACGAACCTGGCTGGCTAGCCGTTTACATGCTTCGCTCGACGGACAAACCACTTGCTTCTGCATCGAAACACCTTAACTCTCGCCGTCCGGGAAGGGAGCGAAAGCCTGTCTCCCCACGCACGGAACTCGAGAGCGCTTTTTCGCCAAAAGAACTGCAGTCTTATAAAAGCAGATCTTCTTTGAAAGTCTACAGCACGGAGAACAGGCTGTCGTATAAGACATCCTGCCGCACGACAGAGCTTATATTTAACAAATTAACGAACAACGCATGCAGGAAAATCTCTACTCTAGTGGGCAAAACAACCACACAGCTTCCTAGATCTTCAGAAGAGGCATCTCCCTACCACGCGTTTCCTACAGCTTCTTTCACATGCTCCACCCCCAGCACGAACCTTTTCTGCAGTTTCTTAAAAAAAATGTTTTCCAGATCTCTTGTTTTTGCTTGTCCTTTCATGGCAAGTTGCTTCTAGAAATCCAAATGGACGATCACGTTCCCATTTCTACAGTTCTCACTGCGGCCTTGAAGTCTGCTACTTGCTTTAAGTTGCTTGACCACAGCTTTCCATTTGCAGCCATGCAGATCCGTTTGATTCCTAGATTTAAAGAGCAAGTTCTTCGCAGATATCACACCCGACAAGATTGTTTTCCTCACAAAACACGTGCTTGTTTTTGCTCCAGAGTTAGAAGAAGAAGAAGAATATTTCGTGCAGCGCTTAACTTCAGCAACCAAAATAAAACGCAATGTAAACTTTGCTCCTGTGGCTTTTGACATACGATAATTTTCTTCTCATTTTTCACAAATTTCGTAATGAATTTTTAAAATAAATTTAAGATAACACATTCCATATCAGCCCCTTCAGACTGCTTTCCCAAAGACTCCCCCATGATTCACGCTCCTGCAAACAAGATGTAAACAGAGAGGAGAGGAATAAAACATCTGACACTATGGCTGATGGCTGAACTTAACATTTCACTTTTTAACATTCTGGTGTCAATCTTTCTTTCCAAGAGAATAGGTCCGTGATTTCTCTGATGACTGGGCTGTTGACGCTGATGATGACGTTTCTAGTTTCTAAATGGGACACGCTTTTATAATGCATGAGCGCTCTCCCGCCATTTGAAATTGGCGAGGGAAATAGCAGCCTCGAATCTTCCTTGATTCTGAGCATTACGTCATCGAAGCGGAAATCATGGGCATGTCGGTTTCGAAAGTTATCCACAGCCCCAACTGTACAGACTTACACAATGACGTTGGCCATTTATTTTATAAAGATTTCTTCAAGATTTGCCGCTGTGGTTGGTGAGGTTGAAATGATTAAAGAAAGGAAAGTTAAGGAAAGTGTAGGGTAACTAAGATCGGACAGCTGTTCTTAGATTAGGTGATCGCATGCAGAAACATCTTCCAATATGCTTCTAAGCCAGTCTCTAACCACATCAGCGGTGCCAACCACAGAGGCAAATCTGATTTTCTAGTAACAGCCATTAAGCAATGTCACTCTGATAACAGAAATCACCTGGTGCTTAAGAATCGAAATATTCAGAAATGGGACGTTGATACCAAATGGTTTGAACTTGAAATTCAGCTACATCTAACATTTCCTTTCTCCACAATCATATTCTCTCTCTACTAAGTTCTACTCTTTCCTCACCTGTAACTTATATTCCAGAACCATATCACTGCACTAGATTATAAATCCTCTACCCCAATCACGTTCATCTATTCCACCTACGCTTTTCTCTGCTTGATTATCATTATATACCTCTTCTTCTTTGACAGGAACTAGTATTATCTTGGATTGGCGCTGCGGCACGCAGCGGAGCATATATGAGGCTACCTCGAATGCAGTGAAGCCGGAGTCCGAATTTTGAACTTTGAACTTCTCTCTCCTTTCAGCTCCCCCTCCCCCTTTTACTATCAACCTATCACAGATCGCAAGTATTCATGTGAACATTCACAATACTCCATCATGTCCACTCCTTGACACAGTTTCATACAAGTCACAACTTTTCTCTTCTTTTTTTCTCCATTCTTATTTGTTGTTCGAGTATATCACTCATGTAAATTTATATTTTATCTTCTTTCCTTACTTCTTTGTCCTATATATTTTTGTATGATTAAGGCGCAAACGAAGTGTTACACCTGTGTGAGCATTATTTAACAAAGCTGTTCCAACTTTTATTTGAAACAGTTTTAACATTGTGTTTATTGATGGTGCGGTTTCATTCTTTTGTTCAGTGTGATCATTCTGAAGCACAAAATTCCTCTCTAATTACTGTGGCGTGCTGGAAGATCCGGAGTCGACCACAGAAATGTGCTTCTGAATAGGCTCCATTACCATGGGATTCACGGCGAGTCGTACTCCAGCAGTTAAGGATATCAGCAGCTTCGACAGAATCAGAGATGTAAGAAAGATTTACTAGACATGCACTCTAGATCGCCGCTGGGTTGTCTGGCTGGTTGATCGACTGATGTTTTGTTGATTGATTAACTGGCTCATTGGTTGGTTGGCTGAATGGATGATTGGTTTGCTGATTAACTGGCTTGTTGGCCAGTTGATGGCTGACTGGTTGATTTACTGCTTGGTTGACTTGTTGGCTGGTCGATGGTTCACTTGCTGTTTGACTGACTGGTGGTTCGCTGTTTGATTGACTGGCTGGCTGGCTGATTAGATGATTGGATAGCTGGTTAGTTTGTTAGTTGACTGGGTACTTGATCGGTTGATTGATCGATCTCTTAGCGGGAGTTTGAGCTCATTCCAGGCATGAGTTCCATATCATAGACAACTGAGCTATGACAGAGATAGCAAGTCAAACATCTCGTTCTTCTGAAATGCCTTGCAAAAAGTGGTACATGGCATTTATGCCAGGGAAACTTCCAGTGAAAACAAATAAAATCCTCAAACAAGGCGAAGGAAAATCAAAGGGCAATGCCAGTAATTTAGTGGAACATGATATTTCCATAAAAAGTGTCTGAGTTAATTCTTCCCATCTGATGTGAAAGTTATCTTATGTACAGAAGGAATGCGGAGAAAGACCATTAAAATTATTATTATTATCAACGAAAAGAAGTGATCACATTTGGTTATCAGAGTCAAGATGTCCTTGTTGATGTTTAGCTGCGTATAATGATGTGCCAGCTAGTCACAGCATACGTTGCTGTCGTGAGGTGAAAGGTCAGATAGTTCTGTTCATGCCTGTATAATGCTGGATTTTCCCGACATTAACCTACGCTTCTCTCTCTCTCTCCTCTCTCTCTCTCTCTCTTCTATTCTCTTCTCTCGCTCTCTCTCTCTCGCCTTAAGCCAGACAGAGAAAAATAAAGAAATACAAACAACATATGTGAAGTCACTGTATGCCCATCTGTTGGTAGCAGCATTAAGCTAATAGTATGCTCTCCTCACGGAGGGTCAAGCAGGGCGTGGCCTACAGATTCAGGTATAATGAGTGTAGATTTAAAGAGCATGCACAGGATCTTTATGAGAGGAGGGGGGGGTGGGGGGAGATTCGTCGATTAGTATGTTTTCTATTGCGAGAAGGACAGAGTGGTAAGGATAAAGGATATGGGACAGAAACATGGGACAGAAATAATGAGGGAATGAGATATAAAGATATAGATGAAAAGAGATATGTTGAATAGAGATAAAGAGGGACAAATGTACGTTGGGCAAAGATAAAGAAGGATAGAAATATAGAAGGAAGAGAGATCTATGTGACAGAGATAATGAGGGGCAGAGATTTAGAGAGACAGATATAAACAGGACAGAATTATGGAAGGACAGTGATACACGGAACAGAAATAAAGAGTTAAAATATACATGGGACATAAATAAAGTGGGATAGAAATATACATGAGACAGAAATAAAGAGGGGCAGATATATAGAGGGACAGATACACATAAGATAAAGATAGAGATGAACAGAGATACATGGAGCTGAATTAAAGAGGGGCAAATATACAAGGAACAGAGATAAAGAGGGACAGAAATATAGAAGGATAGAGATCTATGTGACAGAGATAAAGAGGGACATAGAGGGACAGGTATACATAGGACAGAGATAAAGAGAGACATAGAGGGACAGGTATACATAGGTCAGAGATAAAGAGGGACAGAGGCCTTGAGAGTACAAAGTTACAGAAAGATAGAGATATAAAGAAACAGAGATATAAGAGAATAGAAATAAATGGAGGCAGATAACAGACACAGATAAACAGGCACAGAAATAGCCTTTTATCTAAGAGACAGCTACATCTTATTTATATCTTACATGCTTCCCGTGCAGTCATACGTCACACAGGGCTCGCAGTGTGTCTCGGCATGAGTTATACTCTGCGAACTTCTCAGTCTTGTCATGGGATTTGAAGTCCGTCATCTTAGCTTCTCTTGTTAGTGTTCTCTTTAGGGTCTCTCGAGGTCGGTCTCTTCTTATTTTTCCAGATGTTTCCCATTTGGTGGCTTGCTCTGTGATTTTCTGTTTCTTCTCACCACGTGGCCCATATATGCCCAGCTTCTTTTCTTGATCACTGCTGAGACTTTGTTACATGCACATTTCTCTTATCTCTGCTTTAGTCTTGAATTCGTTTCATTGTATACATAGTATTTTTCTTAGACATTTGTTTTCAAAGGCATACAATGTGATCTGTATATCTTTGGTTGATTTCGACTTTAAAAAGGCATTCGTTATACTCACTGTGGAACATTCTGAGACAGTAAGGAATATGAGCAAAAATCGCGTCACCAACATCACAAGACAGCTACGAGGGGGGGGGGGGGTTGATAAGTTCTCAGCATAAGGTACAACGGATTATTTGTGGACAACTTTTTTGGGTTATTTCTCAACATAGTCCCCTTGCAAGTTTATGCACTTAGTCCAACGATCCTGGAGTATACAGATCCCTTCTTTGTAAAAGTCAGCATCTTGTGCCAGTAGAAAGTGGTCTACAGCATGAATGATGTCATCATCTGAAGCAAATTTGCCACCACTGAGCTCCTTTTTTGAGTTTGGTAAACAGGTAATAGTCCGAAGGGCCCAAATCTGGGGAATAAGGAGGATGTTGAAGAAACTGGAAGCCGCATTCATGAATGGCAGCCATTGCCACCGTCGACTTGTGAACTGGAACATTGTCTTGATGAAAAATAACTAGTCTCGTAATTTTCCCTTGAAGCTTTTCCTTCAATTTGACCAGCATTTGCTTCACAAGATTAGCGTAATAGAACCTGGTGACCGTTCTGCCCTTTTGAAGATGGTCTACCAATAGTACACCTTCTGAATCCCAAACGATGGAAGCCATCATTTTGCCTACAGACAGAACCACCTTTGCTTTCTTTGGAGGTGAGGATCCATTATGTTTCCATTGCTTTGACTGTTCTTTGGTTTCTGGTTGAAAATTATGAACCCAAGTCTCATCCATAGTCACAAATTGCTGAAGAAACGTTTCAGGATCTGCAGAAATATGGCTTGACATGTTGAGACGCTGTCGTTTGTGATCAGCTCCAAGAAGTTTCAGGACCCATCGAGCAGAGTCCTTTGTCATTTGAAGATCATTGTGAATAATGGCATGAACACGTTCCTGGGAGATGCCCAGCTCAGGAGCAATGTACCGCTCAGTTAGTCTTCGATCGTCCATTATCATGTCATGGATTCTGCCAGTGGTTTCATCGGTGGTTACCGTTCTTGGTCTTCCTGGACGGGAATCATCTTCCAGACTCTCCCTTCCATGTTTGAATTGAGCTGCTTATTTCTTCACTATGCTGTAAGAAGGGGCATTCTCCCCTAGAGTCTCTACCATATCCTCATGGATCTCCTTTGATGATAAGCCCTTGATGCAGAGGTAACGAATGACTGCTCGATGAGAAATTTGATTCATTTTCTCAATTTCTACCACCCCTTACTACTTCAGTAGCTTGGGAAAAAAAATTGGATGCAGTTAATTTCGTAAAATTTGTTGTTTAATCTTACATTAACTTGATCTACAAATACACCTAATATCAGCTGTGTGTTTCAAGTATTTGTACCTTATGCCGAGAACTTATCAATCACCCCTCGTATGTTTGGGCAGTTAACACAAAAGAGGGATTGGGCCAATGGTTCCAGACCGAAACGGTGGTGAAACAAGGATGTTTTCTGTCTCCCTTATTATTTGGATTATCCATTGATTTTATAATGAAAAAAACGCTGTCATGGAAATACGGGCAATGAATGGGTACTGTAGACTCAGCTAGAAGACCTTAAATTTGTGGATTATCTCTTAGTGGAAATGATGCAAGAAAAAAGCAGATGCCCTGCACTTAATGACTAGCAAAATAAGACTTGAGATCAACAAGGAAAAGACAAAAATAATAAAAAATCTAGTCACACAAGAGAAGAAAAAAAGTATACTTGTAAGAAACAGCAATAGATGAAGTAGACCATTTTGTATATATCTGAAATTACGTAGATCCGGAAGGAGACACGAGGAATTAGATTAGAACTAGAATAGCAAAGGCAGGACTGACTTTAAAAATCTCGAGAAAATATGGAAATCAAGACTCCTAATCACAATAACAAAGCTTAGTATATTCAGCTCAGATGTAATACCCTCTTTATGTATGCATGTGAAAGCTGGAAAAACAACCAAAGACAGCTGCATAGAAATAACAGAAAACAGATTTCGGGTAGAAACACAAAGCTATACATAGTAATACAAAGACAAAAGAGAGTGACATTAAATGAGAGACAGAGGGGCATACATTTAAGAGACACAAGGATAAAAGTATACACTTTAAGAGACACAAGGATAAAAGTACACACTTTAACAGACACAGGGATAAAATTATACGCTATAACAGACAGAAACAAATTTATACACTTAAACAGACAGAGATATAAAAAGATGGACAATGGCAGATGGTGAAACAGAAAAATAAAATAAGGTCATACCGAAAATCGCGATGAATGTTTTTTACAAAATCAGAAATTATAGATAGAGAAAATATAAACGTATCGCCTTAATCTTAATCTTAATAGTACTTTTTACTATTTTATACACGCCTTAATCTGCAACCTTTTCTTCACTTTCATGTTCAACACAATCTCCATTTCCCTGCACACATTTTTCCTTATCGCTCTGCAAGTTTGAAAATACCCTCCCGGTAGAATTCCGTTCCAGCTGACCGACGGCACAGACGCACTGCTTTCTGGACGTTCTCTCCTATGGGACCCAGCGGGCACAAACTTTTCTATAGCCTAGGGTTTCAATCATTTTCTGTACTGCATTGTGTTCTATTCCAAGATTTACAGCGATTTCAGATACTGTGACACGTCTGTCTTCTTTAATGATGTCGTCAACCCTTTCCACGTTGCGTTCAGTGGAGGCAGTTTGAGGGCGACCGCTGCGAGGCATATCTTGGATGCTGGTATTTCCGTCTTTGAAATGTTTCACCCGCCTCCTAACACTGCTAGCACCCATACACACATCTCCATAAGCAAATGGAAGTCTTTGGTGAATTTCAGCGGTGGAGATTTCCTCTTTAACGAAGAACTCCGTAACAGCACGTTGACGAAACGAAACTTCAGCAACCGCCATTTTGCTTCTGATCGGTGTGGTCATGTGACATATGATGGTGACGTCATGTGACCTCTACATGAGGTGCAAAGAATGCAGATAAAGATGATACATTTATATTTTCTCTATCTATAAATTCTGATTAAAAAAATTGCTCACGGCTTTCGGTATGACCCTCGTAAGCGATAAGCAGTAAGAGAGAAAAACGAGAGAGTGACACGGAAACAGATAAGAACGTAGACAAACACACAGAGATTTTTGCACGTAAACAGATTAACAGACATGGACATAGACAGAGATATTTGCGTACGGAACAGTACCAGACATGGACATAGACAGAGATATTTGCACACAGAAAGTACCAGACATGGACATAGACAGAGATATTTGCACACAGAAAGTACCAGACATGGACATAGACAGAGATATTTGCACACAGAAAGTACCAGGCATGGACACGCAGAGAAACAGCAGAAAAGAATGTGAAATTTAACTCCACTTACAGGTAAGCTGGCACAGAAAAAACTTCCTTGTCTGACTTCATACAAACACAGAGGATCAAACAAAATAATGTAAAAAAACCAGTTAATTTGATTTCCGTGTATATAACAAAATAACATGCACAGAACGGTGAATGCATATGATTTATATATGCAGTATACTGTGGTCGTAACATACGAGTTTGTTATCTCAGTTTCCTATTTTCCTGTCTGATGGATGCAAAGATGGTACCCTCACAAAAGTTTCATAATACAAGATGATTTATGCTATCAATTTCCCGGAGATACTTTTTTTTCATTTCAGTGTAGAAAATCTTCTACACTTGTTTGTACAGCTAACAGTACACACAACGTTACAATGGTTGACAACTTTGTTGAAAACGGGGGGTAATTGTTTATATTTTACTAGCAAATTATTTCTTCACCGTATGGCGTTGAGACCAGAGCTTAAGAAATTTTGCTGTGCCTTGAAAGAACTAAAACATTTCCACTCTTTTACGCGCGGTTAGACAGGATGAAACTAGAAGATAAGTTGTAAGCATAGATGAAAACCACGCTTGTGCTCTAAGCATTAAAACAAACAACAACGATAGTGAATAGACATCTCAAGCGAAGTCTCTGGCCTCGATCTCATCTACAGTGATGTTCCAGTAAACTCACCTGTGGAAATGATACCCGTCACTCTGCTTATTAAGCAGAATGTGCATGACAACTGAGAATGTTTACCTACTCATACATGTGTCAGTGAAATAAGAATATAAACATGCTCACATAAGTCTAAATGAGAATATAAACATGCTCACATAAGTCTCATGCAAACTTGACTTTGTCTGATTTTAAAAAAACAGAGTAAAAATAGCACCTCTTAAGTAATCCACCATACTCTGGGCTTACAAGCTCCACCTATTTTCAATTGCTTGTTGTGCGTTCTTTGCATACTTCTCTTCTTTCCTTTCCCCAAAAATGCCCAGATGCTGCTAGACATTAACTGTCTGTATAAAATAAACCATATCCATTTATGTCAAAAACAGAAGTCCAATATAAAAAAAAGCTGATAAGGGCACAGAAGTCCAATATAAAAAAAAGCTGATAAGGGCAAACACACCTAAACGGTTTATAAAAACAAAGATTAGGTATTCTCGAACAGACGCCAGCCAACTCCCTTGCTGTTGAACACACCAGGTACAAGTTGTAGAGATGAATTGTTGTTGGATGATTACATGCCACTTGATATTAAACATAAGAGAAATAAAACTCGGCCAGAAAGAAATCAAGCCTGTATGGAAGATCGACTTATACATGAATAGAGAACTGGCTTATGCATGAACAGAGGATAGGCTCATACATGAATGAAGGGCTGGCTCATTGAGAACTGGCTTATACATGAATGGAGGAGAGGCTCATACATGAATAGAGGAGAGGCTCATATATGAGTGGAGGACTGGCTCATACATGAAGATGGGAGAGGCTCATACATGAATGGAGGAGAGGCTCATACATGAATAGAGAAAAGACTCATACATGAATAGAGAAAAGACTCATATGAATGGAGGACTGGTTCATACATGAATGGAGGACTGGTTTATATGGAGGACTGATCCATACATGAATAGAAGACTGGCTCATACATTAATGGAGGACTGGCTCATACACTAATGGTGGACTGGCTCATACCAGTCCTCCGTTCGTGTATGAGCCAGTCCTTCATTCATAGGAGTCTTTTCTCTATTCATGTATGACCCTCTCCTCTATTCATGAATGGAGGACTGGCTTATACATGTATGGAGGATTGGTTTATACATGAATGGAGGAGATGCTCATACATGAGTTGAGGACTGGCTTATACATGAATAGAGGAGAGGCTCATACATGAATAGAGGAGAGGCTCATACATGAGTTGAGGACTGGCTTATACATGAATAGAGAAGAGGTTCATACATGAATAGAGGAGAGGTTCATACATGAATAGAGGAGAGGCTCATACATGAATAGAGGAGAGGCTCATACATGAATAGAGGAGAGGCTCAAACATGAATAGAGGACTGGTTCATACATGAATAGAGGAGAGGCTCAAATATGAATGGAGGACTGGCTCATACACGAATGGAGGACTGGGTCATACATGAATGGAGGACTGGCTGATTTGGAGGAGTGGCTCATACATGAATAGAGGACTGGCTCATACATGAATGGAGGATTTCCCAGGTCATTCACTTGTAGAAATTGATACCTGACTCCTCCTGGAGCTCTGAAAGGAAAACCAGCCAGGTATAGTCTTGACCATGTCACTGCTCGAGTGTGTCCAGAGGTTAAAGAAAATACGTGGACTAACACTGTTCCCCCCCCCCTCCCCAACCCCCCAGGTGAATGTTAGCGTGACAAGCTTTGAGTGTACTTCCGTATTACAAGACAAGAGACTGAACAGTTTATGGTACAAGATTTCTGATCGTAATGAGGAATTCATTGCAAAAGTCAGAACAAGAAGATCATTGTTTGATTGTGAGGATGATGGCAAATGAATTCGTAAAATTTTAGTGGAAGATTTGGACACAAAAAAAAGTTGGAGACTTTCAAAAGACATCATCAAACCGTGTCGCAGAAAGAAACATTTCTTAAATTTGATTGTTGCAGAGGATGAAACATGGATTTTCCTCTATGATCCAACAACTAAACATCAAAGTGCTCAGTGGAAGTCATCATCATCACCAAAAGGCAAACAAAAAATTGTCTTCAAAAGTCGAAGGTGAAGACAATGTTGGTGTGCTTCTACGACAGCGAAGGAGTTATTAACAAAGAATTTATTCCAGAGGGACAGTCTGTCACTGCCAAAGTTTATTTAAATATTTTGAAATGCCTGTTGAAAAGGGTTCTCCGAGTCCGACCCGAGTATTCAACACCTGGCAGTTTTTTCCTTCTTCGTGATAATGCACCGGCTCACCGGGTGGTAGTTGTACAGGAAATTTTGCTCCAAAAACAAGTGTGTTCTCAACCATCCACCCTATTCCCCAGTTTTGTCTCCCTAGGGATATTTTCTACTCCCAAAATTAAAGTTACCATTGAAAGGACGCTTCTTTGACGATACTGATGGCATCCAAAGGGCTGTAACATCGAGTTTAATGGCCATACCAACAGAAGAACTGCAGAGGTCGTTCCAGTGTTTGTTAGATCGTGCCACTCGCTGTATCAATGCACAATGGGCTTACTTTGAATAAAATACAGGTTATATCTTCAGCTGTTGTTTATGTTATTTTTTATGGAATTAGTTTCGTTACTTAATTGTCGGGCCTTGTATCTGTAAATGTTTGGTGATTACAAGAGAAAAGTAAACTTAATATGCAAATACGTAAATATATACATACATGAGGAAAGTAACAATTGTTTTTTTAAAGAATTGTTTTCAATAATCATGCCATCAAAATTAGACAAATGGTCAGTGTCCTATTTTAGATCACACAATGAATAGCATTCAATTATTGGTATTTGGCTTTTCCAGATTTGTACTAACGAAGTCTTATCTCATGTTTTGTCTATCTTCCGTGGCTTTTGACATTTGAAAAAGATTCCCGTGCCTTTTTTCCCTTCTAAAGTGACTTTTTATTTTCCACACAGATTTCATTACTAACCCAGGAAACGTCCGAGGTAGGATCTTACAGCACGCAATGTCTCTCAGTAATTCTGAGCTAAGTTGGTAACAGGTTACGAAGAACTTCTCACGCGATCTGACTCGTGACTAAACTTTACCAGATCCTGTTATTAACCAAGAATTTTCGAGTGCGCTCTACAGATTAGCGGTTTTCAAAATGTAAGACAACTGTCTAAAACAAATCCAGCAGTTAACTTCATTTCAGTCAAAGCTGATCTACACACTAAAATTAGTACGCGAGTCTTGCTTGTCTCCTTGTTTTTCCTAACACGTGGTGTTTATAAACCAAGAACCTTCTGTCATGAGTAAAAACTAACTACAAAACTAACTAATCTGCATAAAACCATCCTCATATGCCAGATTTCAGGTCCTCTAATATCTGTATATAACCAGATACCTAGATGACCTAATACTTGCTCCTAGCCAGATATCTAGTTGGCCTAATACCTGCGCCAAACCAGATATCTAGCTGGCCTAATACCTGCGCCAAACCAGATATCTAGCTGGCCTAATACCTGCGCCAAACCAGATATCTAGCTGGCCTAATACCTGCGCCAAACCAGATATCTAGCTGGCCTAATACCTGCGCCAAACCAGATATCTAGCTGGCCTAATACCTGCGCCAAACCAGATATCTAGCTGGCCTAATACTTGCCCCTAGCCAGATATCTAGCTGGCCTAATGGTAGTGCCGTGTGTAAAACATACTGTAGTCCAGGGGTAGATATAAAGTAATAAATGGCCTGAGAGTGAAGTAAAAGATAATATTACTTTATTTAATGTGTAATAGAAGAAACTTTAACTGGTAATTGCCTAAGCGTACTACTCTATGGAAGTGAATGCTGGAAAATCACCAAAACCATAGAAAACAAGTTGAATTCTTTCCAGACTAAATGTTTACGAAGAATTAGAAAAATATTTTGGCCAAACACCATAAGAAATAACATCTTGTTGGCAGAAATGCAGATGAAGCCACTGACAGCAATTATTGAGGAAAGGCGCTGGCGATGGTTGGGACAATGGCTCCGAATGACTGACAACTCACTACCAAAAATAGCACTAAAATGGACACCACAAGGGAATAGAAGTAAGGGTAAACCAAAAGAGACACAGAGAAGAACAACAGAGAGGATGTTGAGCAAAAGAGGGCTCACCTGGGCAAGAGCGGAAAAAAGACAAAGTACAGGCATTTGTGGAAAACACTTGCGGAAGCCCCATGTGCCCTGGGCACTTAAGGTTGAGAGAGAGAGAGAAAGAGAGAGAGAGAGAGATTGAGAGAGAAAGAGAGAGCGAGACATATAAGAAACATAACCTATCTCCATAAATGTATGTCTGATTTTCGCTATAACAACATCTCTGACAGCAAAGTTCCATCTTTTTGCACTTTTTATTTCTTGTTTTGTCATTTCGATTGTCCTTGACATTCTGCTTAAATATTACACAATTACTGTTTGTTTCTTATTTCTGCTTTCTCGTCCTACTTGAAGTCATCACATCAAGCGTGCGAATGGTAGTTGAGGCTGTGTTGGTGGCAATGGAATGGCTAGTTGGCCATGATGTAGTTCATGGCGTCATTGTGGCTGATTCACAGAGTATGCTTCGTAAGACTGAGAAAAGATACTTCCAAAAGAATGAGTTCATCTGTTACGCCAGTCAACTATGACGAGGCTAATGTGGCTTTATTGTCAAGGGCATGCGGAAATACATGGCACTAAGTGGCAGACTTGCTGGGCAGGCTAAAATAGATGGCAGGCTGAGAATGGATAAGGGTGACATTGCTAAGGCCGTATTGGAAAGACTGCACGAAAATGAAGTCGGGAGTGGAAGAACAACGTAAGTGTGAGAGTGATTGCTGGAGCTAGGACAAACTAAGGGTGCTGGTAGAAAGCCTGAACTGTGTGGCATCATAAAGAACCAACATTTGATAGGAACTATTAGCAAACATTCATTGGATGGATGCTGAGGCATGCACAGGAGTATATATGGGGCTGTCATGAATGCAATGACGCCGGAATATGATTTTGACCTTTGAACCGTTTGAACCTTTTCGTCTTATTATCTACCTCTTCGTCTTATTATCTACCTCTTCGTCTTATCTACCTTTTCGTCTTATTATCTACCTCTTCGTCTTATCTACCTTTTCTTCTTATTATCTACCTCTTCGTCTTATCTACCTTTTCGTCTTATTATCTACCTCTTCGTCTTATTTATCTACCTCTTCGTCTTATTATCTACCTCTTCGTCTTATTATCTACCTCTTCGTTTTATTATCTACCTCTGCATTTCTGTTCTTCTTTCTCTTCTCTTTCTATGTTACTGTCAAACTAAATCATATATCCCCCTTAACATTTTTTGGGGCTCTTTGTAATCAAGTTTTGCGTCTCTGGTTAATAATACTTTTTTCTTTGGGAAGGAGGAACATGTTTGATGTGAGTCAGTGCTACAAAAAGCTGAGAACTCCTGTAGTAGGTGTAGTGAAATATTAACTGACTATTTCCATTTTCATTTACACACACATATTCTCATGTCTTTTGTCATCACAGTGGTACACAGGCCATACAAAATGATAAACTGTGACTTTATGCGAGGGATGAAGTTTCTAAAACAGCGGCATGTATAAGTAAAAGTTTGAAGAGCGCTGGTATAAATGACATTATCCTAACCGTAAATATCTTTTGCGAGTCGTTTATTTCCTGTAGACTAGTACAGATTCCAGTACTCTCCCTTTCAATAAAAGTTGTCTGCCCTTGACTGGGTCGGGTACTCGAGAAAAATTGCCCCATTTGGTAGCAAGGTCACTACTCTTAAATACTGCTTTCTTTTTCTTTTTAAATTCATTAATAGGAGGAAAATAGAGTGAAAAAAGTGATAATAACGGTCTGTGAAAGAGGAAATGATAAATCCGGAAAGGAAATGAAGAAAGTAAAATACCGCACTACAGCAGGTGGCCATTGGAGTGTCTGATTCTCTGCTAGAACGTCAGTGGTTGAATCTTGACCGGAAGTGACCTAGTTACTGGTGGCTTCAAGTATGGCACTTGGCGTGAGGAATGACCGTGAGCTGTGACACAGGCACACCTTCAAGATATCGCAAGTTCGATTTCAAACCACCGCAACATATCGAATATAGCAATAAAAGTACATCTCTTTCTTTCTCAGCTCTCTCTTTTCAAAACTTCATGTCTGGTTTATATGTCGTAAGTCAGTTGTCCAACAGGACACACCTCTAGATCTTTCTATTGGTCAACTGGTTCACTACATACTGACTGGACTTCGGGACAAGTCGGTCCACTCCCTCTAGTCATCTTATTGGTCCCCTGGGCTATTCATGTGTGCAAATTGCGTCCTAATATTAGCAAACATGTTTCGCCTGTTACGTCAAATCCGTCTATTCAATTTTCTGTGTGGGTAAACTATTTTTATCCATTTTCATGTGTTTGCGATACCTCACAGGGATTTTTAGTCCAGTTCTGTTTACACAGTGTCCGTCTGTCGGTCTCCATAGATACTATTGTTATCTGAGTAAATCCTCCTGGTGTGATTCAGCGCCCCTGTATCTGGTATTTATGTTCATCTGCTTAATTCTGTCTTAATAATACTAATACTGTAGGAGTGTTCCTCTCCTACTGATTCTCAAATTTTCCATCGTTCCATACCTACAATTTACTTATAATAATAATCATAACTATAATAAAATGCCAATAGTAATATTAATAATAACATTAATAACAAAAATATTAATAATCTTATAATAATAATACCATCATAATGTACACAACTATAATAACACTACAATCATAATTTATAAGGCACTATGTTACATGCACAGTTTGGCTGAATGAAGTGATATGAACATAATGAAGTGATATGAACATAATGAAGTGATATGAACATAATGAAGTGGTATGAACATAATGAAGTGATATGAACATAATGAATTGATATGAACATAATGAAGTGATATGAACATATCTTTAACTGTTCACAAACATGTGATAGCTGGCAGCAGGGCTTCTGGCAGAAACTGTGTAAGGGGGTGCAAATATTTGCCTCCCTGCCGAGAGAGGATGGCAGTTCTGTTGTGGGCCCCCATTTGAAGTCCTCCACACTCCGAAGCCACACACACTGGCTGGGCCTCCCTTTCATTGTGCGTGAGCTGTACACAGGGCATGACCACTCACGTCGTTATCTGTGTCGTTTCACGGTCAAAAAAACTCTTCCAAACAAATTTCGCCATATCAATAAATATCAGGTTTTTTTTTTGCAATCATGTTTTTTGTCTTTTCACTTTATCTGGCTTTGGGCCTTGGCATATGATACTTGAAGCTGTTTTTTGAAATATGAGATTATGCAGATTATGTTTTTTTTCAGTCTTATATAATCCTAAAACAATCCAGAACAGTCTGAAAGTATTTGTTCCGCTTTTTTTTTTCAGAACAAAGATCCATGTTTGCACTAAGCATCTTCTGAACATGTTTCAAAACAAAGAAGATATTTACACTTCCCGAATTAAACAAAAATAATCACGGATTAATTTTACTGTAGACTAGTACAGATTCCAGTACTCTCCCTTTCAATAAAAGTTGTCTGCCCTTGACTGGGTCGGGTACTCGAGAAAAATTGCCCCATTTGGTAGCAAGGTCACTACTCTTAAATACTGCTTTCTTTTTCTTTTTAAATTCATTAATAGGAGGAAAATAGAGTGAAAAAAGTGATAATAACGGTCTGTGAAAGAGGAAATGATAAATCCGGAAAGGAAATGAAGAAAGTAAAATACCGCACTACAGCAGGTGGCCATTGGAGTGTCTGATTCTCTGCTAGAACGTCAGTGGTTGAATCTTGACCGGAAGTGACCTAGTTACTGGTGGCTTCAAGTATGGCACTTGGCGTGAGGAATGACCGTGAGCTGTGACACAGGCACACCTTCAAGATATCGCAAGTTCGATTTCAAACCACCGCAACATATCGAATATAGCAATAAAAGTACATCTCTTTCTTTCTCAGCTCTCTCTTTTCAAAACTTCATGTCTGGTTTATATGTCGTAAGTCAGTTGTCCAACAGGACACACCTCTAGATCTTTCTATTGGTCAACTGGTTCACTACATACTGACTGGACTTCGGGACAAGTCGGTCCACTCCCTCTAGTCATCTTATTGGTCCCCTGGGCTATTCATGTGTGCAAATTGCGTCCTAATATTAGCAAACATGTTTCGCCTGTTACGTCAAATCCGTCTATTCAATTTTCTGTGTGGGTAAACTATTTTTATCCATTTTCATGTGTTTGCGATACCTCACAGGGATTTTTAGTCCAGTTCTGTTTACACAGTGTCCGTCTGTCGGTCTCCATAGATACTATTGTTATCTGAGTAAATCCTCCTGGTGTGATTCAGCGCCCCTGTATCTGGTATTTATGTTCATCTGCTTAATTCTGTCTTAATAATACTAATACTGTAGGAGTGTTCCTCTCCTACTGATTCTCAAATTTTCCATCGTTCCATACCTACAATTTACTTATAAATAATAATCATAACTATAATAAAATGCCAATAGTAATATTAATAATAACATTAATAACAAAAATATTAATAATCTTATAATAATAATACCATCATAATGTACACAACTATAATAACACTACAATCATAATTTATAAGGCACTATGTTACATGCACAGTTTGGCTGAATGAAGTGATATGAACATAATGAAGTGATATGAACATAATGAAGTGATATGAACATAATGAAGTGGTATGAACATAATGAAGTGATATGAACATAATGAATTGATATGAACATAATGAAGTGATATGAACATATCTTTAACTGTTCACAAACATGTGATAGCTGGCAGCAGGGCTTCTGGCAGAAACTGTGTAAGGGGGTGCAAATATTTGCCTCCCTGCCGAGAGAGGATGGCAGTTCTGTTGTGGGCCCCCATTTGAAGTCCTCCACACTCCGAAGCCACACACACTGGCTGGGCCTCCCTTTCATTGTGCGTGAGCTGTACACAGGGCATGACCACTCACGTCGTTATCTGTGTCGTTTCACGGTCAAAAAAACTCTTCCAAACAAATTTCGCCATATCAATAAATATCAGGTTTTTTTTTTGCAATCATGTTTTTTGTCTTTTCACTTTATCTGGCTTTGGGCCTTGGCATATGATACTTGAAGCTGTTTTTTGAAATATGAGATTATGCAGATTATGTTTTTTTTCAGTCTTATATAATCCTAAAACAATCCAGAACAGTCTGAAAGTATTTGTTCCGCTTTTTTTTTTCAGAACAAAGATCCATGTTTGCACTAAGCATCTTCTGAACATGTTTCAAAACAAAGAAGATATTTACACTTCCCGAATTAAACAAAAATAATCACGGATTAATTTTACTGGGAAATATCACAGAGAATTAATTCTAAATATACGCAGGCTCTACGACAGACTGACAGCTATTCTCACTGCTTTATATAGATCTATCATTTGCAGGCTCTATGACAGACTGACAGCTATTCTCACTGCTTTATATAGATCTATCATTTGCAGGCTCTATGACAGACTGACAGCTATTCTCACTGCTTTATATAGATCTATCATTTGCAGGCTCTATGACAGATTGACAGCTATTCTCACTGCTTTATATAGATCTATCATTTGCAGGCTCTATGACAGACTGACAGCTATTCTCACTGCTTTATATAGATCTATCATTTGCAGGCTCTACGATAGATTGACAGCTATTCTCACTGCTTTATATAGATCTATCTATTGGTCAACTGGTTCACTACATACTGACTGGACTTCGGGACAAGTCGGTCCACTCCCTCTAGTCATCTTATTGGTCCCCTGGGCTATTCATGTGTGCAAATTGCGTCCTAATATTAGCAAACATGTTTCGCCTGTTACGTCAAATCCGTCTATTCAATTTTCTGTGTGGGTAAACTATTTTTATCCATTTTCATGTGTTTGCGATACCTCACAGGGATTTTTAGTCCAGTTCTGTTTACACAGTGTCCGTCTGTCGGTCTCCATAGATACTATTGTTATCTGAGTAAATCCTCCTGGTGTGATTCAGCGCCCCTGTATCTGGTATTTATGTTCATCTGCTTAATTCTGTCTTAATAATACTAATACTGTAGGAGTGTTCCTCTCCTACTGATTCTCAAATTTTCCATCGTTCCATACCTACAATTTACTTATAAATAATAATCATAACTATAATAAAATGCCAATAGTAATATTAATAATAACATTAATAACAAAAATATTAATAATCTTATAATAATAATACCATCATAATGTACACAACTATAATAACACTACAATCATAATTTATAAGGCACTATGTTACATGCACAGTTTGGCTGAATGAAGTGATATGAACATAATGAAGTGATATGAACATAATGAAGTGATATGAACATAATGAAGTGGTATGAACATAATGAAGTGATATGAACATAATGAATTGATATGAACATAATGAAGTGATATGAACATATCTTTAACTGTTCACAAACATGTGATAGCTGGCAGCAGGGCTTCTGGCAGAAACTGTGTAAGGGGGTGCAAATATTTGCCTCCCTGCCGAGAGAGGATGGCAGTTCTGTTGTGGGCCCCCATTTGAAGTCCTCCACACTCCGAAGCCACACACACTGGCTGGGCCTCCCTTTCATTGTGCGTGAGCTGTACACAGGGCATGACCACTCACGTCGTTATCTGTGTCGTTTCACGGTAAAAAAACTCTTCCAAACAAATTTCGCCATATCAATAAATATCAGGTTTTTTTTTTGCAATCATGTTTTTTGTCTTTTCACTTTATCTGGCTTTGGGCCTTGGCATATGATACTTGAAGCTGTTTTTTGAAATATGAGATTATGCAGATTATGTTTTTTTTCAGTCTTATATAATCCTAAAACTGTAGGAGTGTTCCTCTCCTACTGATTCTCAAATTTTCCATCGTTCCATACCTACAATTTACTTATAAATAATAATCATAACTATAATAAAATGCCAATAGTAATATTAATAATAACATTAATAACAAAAATATTAATAATCTTATAATAATACCATCAATGTACACAACTATAATAACACTACAATCATAATTTATAAGGCACTATGTTACATGCACAGTTTGGCTGAATGAAGTGATATGAACATAATGAAGTGATATGAACATAATGAAGTGATATGAACATAATGAAGTGATATGAACATAATGAAGTGATATGAACATAATGAAGTGATATGAACATAATGAAGTGATATGAACATAATGAAGTGATATGAACATAATGAAGTGATATGAACATAATGAAGTGATATGAACATAATGAAGTGATATGAACATAATGAAGTGATATGAACATAATGAAGTGATATGAACATAATGAAGTGATATGAACATAATGAAGTGATATGAACATAATGAAGTGATATGAACATAATGAAGTGATATGAACATAATGAAGTGATATGAACATAATGAAGTGATATGAACATAATGAAGTGATATGAACATAATGAAGTGATATGAACATAATGAAGTGATATGAACATAATGAAGTGATATGAACATAATGAAGTGATATGAACATAATGAAGTGATATGAACATAATGAAGTGATATGAACATAATGAAGTGATATGAACATAATGAAGTGATATGAACATAATGAAGTGATATGAACATAATGAAGTGATATGAACATAATGAAGTGATATGAACATAATGAAGTGATATGAACATAATGAAGTGATATGAACATAATGAAGTGATATGAACATAATGAAGTGATATGAACATAATGAAGTGATATGAACATAATGAAGTGATATGAACATAATGAAGTGATATGAACATAATGAAGTGATATGAACATAATGAAGTGATATGAACATAATGAAGTGATATGAACATAATGAAGTGATATGAACATAATGAAGTGATATGAACATAATGAAGTGATATGAACATAATGAAGTGATATGAACATAATGAAGTGATATGAACATAATGAAGTGATATGAACATAATGAAGTGATATGAACATAATGAAGTGATATGAACATAATGAAGTGATATGAACATAATGAAGTGATATGAACATAATGAAGTGATATGAACATAATGAAGTGATATGAACATAATGAAGTGATATGAACATAATGAAGTGATATGAACATAATGAAGTGATATGAACATAATGAAGTGATATGAACATAATGAAGTGATATGAACATAATGAAGTGATATGAACATAATGAAGTGATATGAACATAATGAAGTGATATGAACATAATGAAGTGATATGAACATAATGAAGTGATATGAACATAATGAAGTGATATGAACATAATGAAGTGATATGAACATAATGAAGTGATATGAACATAATGAAGTGATATGAACATAATGAAGTGATATGAACATAATGAAGTGATATGAACATAATGAAGTGATATGAACATAATGAAGTGATATGAACATAATGAAGTGATATGAACATAATGAAGTGATATGAACATAATGAAGTGATATGAACATAATGAAGTGATATGAACATAATGAAGTGATATGAACATAATGAAGTGATATGAACATAATGAAGTGATATGAACATAATGAAGTGATATGAACATAATGAAGTGATATGAACATAATGAAGTGATATGAACATAATGAAGTGATATGAACATAATGAAGTGATATGAACATAATGAAGTGATATGAACATAATGAAGTGATATGAACATAATGAAGTGATATGAACATAATGAAGTGATATGAACATAATGAAGTGATATGAACATAATGAAGTGATATGAACATAATGAAGTGATATGAACATAATGAAGTGATATGAACATAATGAAGTGATATGAACATAATGAAGTGATATGAACATAATGAAGTGATATGAACATAATGAAGTGATATGAACATAATGAAGTGATATGAACATAATGAAGTGATATGAACATAATGAAGTGATATGAACATAATGAAGTGATATGAACATAATGAAGTGATATGAACATAATGAAGTGATATGAACATAATGAAGTGATATGAACATAATGAAGTGATATGAACATAATGAAGTGATATGAACATAATGAAGTGATATGAACATAATGAAGTGATATGAACATAATGAAGTGATATGAACATAATGAAGTGATATGAACATAATGAAGTGATATGAACATAATGAAGTGATATGAACATAATGAAGTGATATGAACATAATGAAGTGATATGAACATAATGAAGTGATATGAACATAATGAAGTGATATGAACATAATGAAGTGATATGAACATAATGAAGTGATATGAACATAATGCAGGCTCTACCATAGACTGACAGCTATTCTCACTGCTTTATATAGATCTATCATTTGCAGGCTCTACCATAGACTGACAGCTATTCTCACTGCTTTATATAGATCTATCATTTGCAGGCTCTACCATAGACTGACAGCTATTCTCACTGCTTTATATAGATCTATCATTTGCAGGCTCTACGACAGACTGACAGCTATTCTCACTGCTTTATATAGATCTATCATTTGCAGGCTCTACGACAGATTGACAGTTATTCTCACTGCTTTATATAGATCTATCATTTGCAGGCTCTACGATAGACTGACAGCTATTCTCACTGCTTTATATAGATCTATCATTTGCAGGCTCTACGATAGACTGACAGCTATTCTCACTGCTTTATATAGATCTATCATTTGCAGGCTCTACGATAGACTGACAGCTATTCTCGCTGCTTTATATAGATTTATCATGTGGAGGCTCTACGATAGACTGACAGCTATTCTCGTTGCTTTATATAGATCTATCATTTGCAGGCTCTACGATAGACTGACAGCTATTCTCGTTGCTTTATATAGATCTATCATTTACAGGCTCTACGATAGACTGACAGCTATTCTCGCTGCTTTATATAGATTTATCATGTGGAGGCTCTACGATAGACTGACAGCTATTCTCGTTGCTTTATATAGATCTATCATTTGCAGGCTCTACGACAGACTGACAGCTATTCTCGTTGCTTTATATAGATCTATCATTTGCAGGCTCTACGATAGACTGACAGCTATTCTCGTTGCTTTATATAGATCTATCATTTGCAGGCTCTACGACAGACTGACAGCTATTCTCGCTGCTTTATATAGATCTATCATTTGCAGGCTCTACGACAGACTGACAGCTATTCTCGCTGCTTTATATAGATCTATCATTTGCAGGCTCTACGACAGACTGACAGCTATTCTCGTTGCTTTATATAGATCTATCATTTGCAGGCTCTACCATAGACTGACAGCTATTCTCGTTGCTTTATATAGATCTATCATTTGCAGGCTCTACCATAGACTGACAGCTATTCTCGTTGCTTTATATAGATCTATCATTTGCAGGCTCTACCATAGACTGACAGCTATTCTCGTTGCTTTATAGATCTATCATTTGCAGGCTCTACCATAGACTGACAGCTATTCTCGTTGCTTTATATAGATCTATCATTTGCAGGCTCTACCATAGACTGACAGCTATTCTCGCTGCTTTATATAGATCTATCATTTGCAGGCTCTACCATAGACTGACAGCTATTCTCGTTGCTTTATATAGATCTATCATTTACAGGCTCTATGACAGACTGACAGCTATTCTCGTTGCTTTATATAGATCTATCATTTGCAGGCTCTACGACAGACTGACAGCTATTCTCGTTGCTTTATATAGATCTATCATTTACAGGCTCTACGACAGACTGACAGCTATTCTCGTTGCTTTATATAGATCTATCATTTGCAGGCTCTACGACAGACTGACAGCTATTCTCGTTGCTTTATATAGATCTATCATTTACAGGCTCTACGACAGACTGACAGCTATTCTCGTTGCTTTATATAGATCTATCATTTGCAGGCTCTACCATAGACTGACAGCTATTCTCGTTGCTTTATATAGATCTATCATTTACAGGCTCTATGACAGACTGACAGCTATTCTCGTTGCTTTATATAGATCTATCATTTGCAGGCTCTACGACAGACTGACAGCTATTCTCGTTGCTTTATATAGATCTATCATTTACAGGCTCTACGACAGACTGACAGCTATTCTCGTTGCTTTATATAGATCTATCATTTGCAGGCTCTACGACAGACTGACAGCTATTCTCGTTGCTTTATATAGATCTATCATTTACAGGCTCTACGACAGACTGACAGCTATTCTCGTTGCTTTATATAGATCTATCATTTGCAGGCTCTACGACAGACTGACAGCTATTCTCGCAGCTTTATATAGATCTATCATTTGCAGGCTCTACGATAGACTGACAGCTATTCTCGCAGCTTTATATAGATCTATCATTTACAGGCTCTACGACAGACTGACAGCTATTCTCGCAGCTTTATATAGATCTATCATTTACAGGCTCTACGACAGACTGACAGCTATTCTCGTTGCTTTATATAGATCTATCATTTGCAGGCTCTACGACAGACTGACAGCTATTCTCGCAGCTTTATATAGATCTATCATTTGCAGGCTCTACGATAGACTGACAGCTATTCTCGCAGCTTTATATAGATCTATCATTTGCAGGCTCTACGATAGACTGACAGCTATTCTCGCAGCTTTATATAGATTTATCATGTGGAGGCTCTATGACAGATTGACAGCTATTCTCGCAGCTTTATATAGATCTATCATTTGCAGGCTCTACGATAGACTGACAGCTATTCTCGCAGCTTTATATAGATTTATCATGTGGAGGCTCTATGACAGACTGACAGCTATTCTCACTGCTTTATATAGATCTATCATTTGCAGGCTCTACGATAGACTGACAGCTATTCTCGCAGCTTTATATAGATCTATCATTTGCAGGCTCTACGATAGACTGACAGCTATTCTCGCAGCTTTATATAGATTTATCATGTGGAGGCTCTATGACAGATTGACAGCTATTCTCGCGGCTTTATATAGATCTATCATTTGCAGGCTCTACGATAGACTGACAGCTATTCTCGCAGCTTTATATAGATTTATCATGTGGAGGCTCTATGACAGACTGACAGCTATTCTCACTGCTTTATATAGATCTATCATTTGCAGGCTCTACGATAGACTGACAGCTATTCTCGCAGCTTTATATAGATCTATCATTTGCAGGCTCTACGATAGACTGACAGCTATTCTCGCAGCTTTATATAGATTTATCATGTGGAGGCTCTATGACAGATTGACAGCTATTCTCGCGGCTTTATATAGATTTATCAGAGTTATAAGCTAATCTGGAAACGCTAAATATTACACTGGAAAAAAAAACTGTTTACATTCTTGTAAATGTTCTTGTACTTAAAAAAAAATTGATACAACAAGATTCAGTTATGTTACTGCCGAGTGACCGAGTGATATTTGTCATCATTTTAGTTGGTGACTTACTGTCATGTCGCTACTGTATACGCTGTCTTATCTTCTCTCTCAGCCTTCCACCTTCTTTCTCTTTCTTTTTAAGTGCATTGTTCTTCATGCTACGTATTTCAAATTCTCTCTCTCTCTCTCTCTTCCCCTAAAACCCCATTATATCTTATTTATTGCCTGTCATTTTCTTTTAAATTAAGCTTTTGCTTTTCATCAATGACGCGTGTCCAGCATGTTTCGTCTATGAGCATCTGTCAGGGTTAGCTTAACATTGTTACAAGAAACACAAGAGAAATAAAGACTGCGGTAAAACTGGGACTGGTAACAAAGGTAGACACAGGTGTAGGGTTTAGTTTTACAGAAATATAGAGAGAAGAAAGTGGGCAGAAACAAGAGTGGTAGAAAATAAGATAACTATCTACTTAATCCATAAATTATGTTTCCAGATAGAATAGATGGAACACTTTGCCAAGTATGTAATATAATGTTGGCACAGTGTCCAAATCACATAATGTCTTACGTGCACAGAATGTGTTGTGGAGGCTTTGTCGAGGATACACTGTATTGTATATAACTGAATAAAGAAAGGTAGACAGGCAGAAGTATGGATTGTAAGGCTGAATGCAGGAATGTAGCTTGTTTGTACAAGAATGTAGGATACATTATCCTCCAGACTTATGCCAAAGATTCAGCACTGCATTCACCTCGCTGCTGTTTGTTTACCCATCAACCCGCATAATGGAGGCAGACAGCCAAAGCACAGAGAAGACTTCAACGCTTCACCGGCGGCAGAAGACAACAAACTACGAGTTATCCTGGCCAGAGACAGGTGTTAGGAGTCAGGTTTTAACATATCACGTGACTCGTGAAACGTATCGGTCTTCTTGCCGTGGGATGCTCCTGTTATGAAACTAGTTCAGCGCCCATGTTTAATACATAAATAAGTCTGAGCTAAGGGAAGCCGACATAATATCTTGTATCAACATTTACTCATCAATTTATAACAAATGGATACCTGTTCTTTCTTCTAATCTATTTATAGACTCATACGTAAATTATTTTTCTTGTGGCGGTTTTTATGTTCACTTCTTTGTGTGTACAATTTCTGCATAAACTTGTTAGCCATATATTTATTTCCACATAAACTTGTTTTTATCTTGTTAGTCATATATTTCAACATAAAATTGTTTACATCTTGCTAGTCATATATTTCTACACAAACTTGTTTATATTTTGTTAGTTATATATTTATAATGGACTCACGTATTCACAAAACAGACGTATAATGAGATTTCTTTCTAAATAATAATCTTCCCCGGAATTTTTTTCGGATCACCCTGCACCGAGGTCAATCTGTCCTCAAGAAATGGGTATCTGGGGCTTACCAGGGAAAACAGATGGACAGGAAGATACTGGCCGGGTGCACTGTGGAACATTCTTGACCAAATAAGGAAAATTCCGTCTTTTGCAGATGATAGGAGTTGACCAGAAGCGGATAATGCCGTTTTCGATCTTTTGTCATGTTCAAACTATTTTATTCTAATTTTTAGAGATTTTTGAAATTCTCGTATTTTAATTATGAGTTTAGTTAGTGAAAAAAAAACTTTTTAACTTTAAAAGCAACAAAAAAAAAAAAAAACGAGAAACAAACGGAAAAAATTGCTACCTGTAAAGTTTAAGTGATATTGCGTGTTGGAGATGCTACGCAGCCAGCCTTTCTGGGAAATTCTCTATGGTGATGATGATGATGATGATGATGATGATGATGATAACGTAAACTACTATACGCAACACAGTCCACTGATTGAAAGAAACGCTCTGTGTGTCTGTGTGCTGTTATGTGTGTGTCTGTGTGCTGTTATGTGTGTGTATGTGTGCTGTTATGTGTGTGTCTGTGTGCTGTTATGTGTGTGTCTGTGTGCTATTGTGTGTGTGTCTGTGTGCTGTTATGTGTGTGTCTGTGTGCTGTTATGTGTGTGTCTGTGTGCTGTTATGTGTGTGTCTGTGTGCTGTTATGTGTGTGTCTGTGTGCTGTTATGTGTGTGTCTGTGTGCTATTGTGTGTGTGTGTCTGTGTGCTGTTATGTGTGTGTCTGTGTGCTGTTATGTGTGTGTCTGTGTGCTGTTATGTGTTTTCTGTGTGCGTGTTAAGGATAACATAAACAAAGAGAGAAAACTTAAAGAGAACAGAGATGGCGAAAGTGAGATATTAGGAGATAATGAAGTGAGTGTTGATGATAAGAAGAAGGAAAACACGTCAGCGATGAAGTGAGACAAGAACTCTCTCGAGGCATCCCTCTCTACACATCTAACACATTTTTTATTATCAAACAAAAACGTGGACAGGATTGAGAGTTTAAGCTGCTGGCTCCTCTTCTCCCCCCTCTCCTCTCCCCCTCCCCGGGGAGCAGCGTCTGTGCCAGCAATCATTAACATGTGCTCACCCGTGATTTTCCAATCGCACAAAACTGCCAGAAATCTTCCGTGATGTGATTCCCGCGGAGAGTTGGAGGTTTAGTGCTTTTTTATGTTTAAATAACTTCAGAAATCCTAATCAGGATTAGAGAGAGCTCCTCGCCGTGGCTTATAGTTAGGAGGAGAGTTTTTCGCCAGCAATGGCAGGGAGGATAAGACGGGCTTATAACGTGACAAAATCGGCATCGCTGCAGCTTGGATGAAAGAGCTGATAACGCGCCGTCATTAATAAATTTACATCAATTTTGTTGGCGGTTTAGCAAGAAACTATACAATACCAGCAGATGAATGTAAAAAATTACGGGGAAAAGTAATGAAAATATGATCTTTACTTCAAATTATGTAAGAGTTATTGAACTGCAACATTTTTTTATGCAGCTACTTTTTGTGTAAGGCGATCGACAAAACATGAAGAGTAAAGGACGCATGCGCATGTAAATTTATGCTCAAGATTCCAGAAAAACGTTTATCGCTGCTTATTCAGTATTTTGACCAAAGGGTCTTTATCAATAAACAATACGTACAGAAAGTGGTACATAATGAAGAATATCATTGAAGTAGTAAACAGAGAGAGAGAGAGAGAGAGAGAGAGAGAGAGAGAGAGAGAGAGAGACTGATAGCACGAGCATATGAAAATAATTTTGATGAATTATTATAGTGGATATTTCTTTAATCCCAATATTTCTAAGCCGACGTTTCATTTTTGTAATCACTCAGTCTGAGCTTATAGAAAATTGAACATTTTTTTTTTTACAA
The DNA here is from genome assembly GCA_009760885.1 of Achatina immaculata. NCBI lineage: Eukaryota > Metazoa > Mollusca > Gastropoda > Stylommatophora > Achatinidae > Lissachatina > Lissachatina immaculata. The sequence continues at coordinate 5,115,600 of CM019719.1, read as the reverse complement.
TTAAAAATAAATAAACGCATAAATTTTAGTCTCTTGAATTGTGTAAATAATTATTTATACATTAATATAAATATAACTTTTTTACCATATATGAAATCATGCACCTTTTGCTATACCCAGACGACATACATAAAGAAACAAAATTCTTATTCGTGATTCTAAAAACACTCTAATACCCCTGGAATAAAACTGTTTCACATGGAAAGTTTTCTTAAAAATAACTATTATAAGTATGTCCGTCTGGTTAGCTGAGTGGTAAGGCGCTCAATCTGCTAATCCCGTAATACCGGGTTCAAGTCCCAGCAGGGCGATTTTTTCTGGTACACACCAAGAAGGCCCCAGGGTTCACCCAACCTCTAAAAATTGGTACCAGAGAAACCAGGGAAGGTAAAGCGGTCAGGCGTGATACTGACCACATCAGACTCTCATGTGCCAGGCGTGATACTGACCACATCAGACTCTCATGTGCCAGGCGTGATACTGACCACATCAGACTCTCATGTGCCAGGCGTGATACTGACCACATCAGACTCTCATGTGCCAGGCGTGATACTGACCACATCAGACTCTCATGTGCCGAAGCTCTTAGAAACACGGGCCTAACACCGTATCGCACGCACGCACGCACATACACACACACGGTAGTTTGAAAGTACAGGTCCCAACAAAGGAATAATACACGTTGAGTTTATTTTGAATTTTGAACAAAACCACATAAACTACTTGGAGTTTTCCTGGATATCATGAAGTAAAGAAAAATCTTATAATAAATAAGACATCGAGACCAAATGTCATGCTCAGGGAACTAGGGAACAGATATAAAAAAAAAACAAACATGTAAAATATAGAGTCATGTCAGTGGGTTATCTGTTAACGAACTTCTTAAGAAATAACTTTTAAATACAAGCCAGCACTCTCTATGTTTTTACTTGCAACATAACAGGCCCAAGACATTTGCGTTTATTTCTGTTTTATATCTTATCTTATCTTATCTTATCTCTAGTCACAGAAGCTGAGAGTCTCCCGTTTTCTAATATGTGTGATGTGGTGGCACAGGTGATGGAGAATTGTTAGAGCTTCGCTGGCTCTTTGGTAGAAATCTTCTAATCTTCTGGAAGGTTTAGCCAGCTAAGTGTTAGAGTCTGCACACGATATAGGATACCTTCCAGCAGCTGAGTTTAACTTTCGGACAAAGATTTGGAGACGGGCAACTGACCTCTTGACCACATATTTATATATACTTAGATTTGCAAGGGTCAATAACTTCCATCAAAAACGCAACTTGCCTGACTCTATTCCTGCCCAGCTCCCTTCACGTCATAGGGTAAATCTTTTCCTCTTTTCATAGATGCTGATTTATCTCCCTTTCATAGCCCGCTGAACGAGAAGAATAAGAAGTGACTAGGAGTGTGCCGTATAAAACAGACATCAAATTGACGAGACCGTCTACATCAGAAAGAACTAGATAATCCTCTTGAATACACGCTGCCCCTAGAGGCAGTAAAGTCTGGCATTTCCGGGCGTTTCAAAGAACGTTGTAGCTTTTATAACAGCAAAGCTGGACACATACGGCGTATCTGGTTAAATGTAGATTTATCAATGACATATTTACTAGGGGAGTAGACTCCACATTTTCATTCCCTGTCGGCGGTTGCTGAAGTATTTTTTTTAGCCAACTCTCTTCTTTATTGTAAGGGAGAGAATTCAGGAAACATAAAACATGTTCTTGATCACCATCATTATGGGTGATTCGTCGATGTCAATTTAGCTGTAATGGATCCCCAGATTGCTTTGTCTCTTGTCCAAGCGATGAGTCTGGTTACAAGGTTGTATGTCTCTACTTATGATTGCCTCACATATCCACAAGGTTGTATGTCTCTCCTGATGATTGCCTCACATACCCACAAGATTGTATGTCTCTACTGATGATTGCCTCACATATCCACAAGGTTGTATGTCTCTACTGATGATTGCCTCACATACCCACAAGGTTGTATGTCTCTACTGATGATTGCCTTACATACCCACAAGTTTGTATGTCTCTACTGATGATTGCCTCACATACCCACAAGGTTGTATGTCTCTCCTGATGATTGACTCACATATCCACAAGGTTGTATGTCTCTCCTGATGATTGTTTCACATATCCACAAGGTTGTATGTCTCTCCTGATGATTGTTTCACATACCCACAAGGTTGTATGTCTCTCCTGATGATTGTTTCACATATCCACAAGGTTGTATGTCTCTCCTGATGATTGTTTCACATATCCACAAGGTTGTATGTCTCTACTGATGATTGCCTCACATATCCACAAGGTTGTATGTCTCTACTGATGATTGCCTCACATACCCACAAGGTTGTATGTCCCTACTGATGATTGCCTCACATACACACAAGGTTGTATGTCTCTACTGATGATTGCCTCACATACCCACAAGGTTGTATGTCTCTACTGATGATTGCCTCACATATCCACAAGGTTGTATGTCTCTACTGATGATTGCCTCACATATCCACAAGGTTGTATGTCTCTACTGATGATTGCCTCACATATCCACAAGGTTGTATGTCTCTACTGATGATTGCCTCACATATCCACAAGGTTGTATGTCTCTACTGATGATTGCCTCACATACCCACGGTTGTCCTAGTTGTGCTCTTTCCGTATCAGTCTTTCCTTGCACAATGATTTACAATGCAATTTTAAAAATATTTTTGCATTCTAATTTATTCCAAATATTTTAGCTCTCTTCATTAAAACTGTTCATGTTTTCTCGTTTCAATGTCACTTTTTTTCAACACTTTTAAAAAATTGTTAATGTTCTCTCGTTTCAGCATCACTTTTCCCAACATTTTGTCTCCTCGATTTCTGTTCAAGGAATACATGAGCTCTTTGTTCTTTGAACATTCACACGTTTCTCTGAACATTCACTTGTTTCTCTGAACATTCACTTATTTCTCTGAACACTAACTTGCTTCTTTGAACACTCACCTCTTTCTCTGAACACTAACTTGTTTCTTTGAACACTAACTTGTTTCTTTGAACACTAACTTGTTTCTTTGAACACTCACCTCTCTCTCTCTGAACGATCACTTGTTTCTCTAAACGATCACTTGTTATTCTAAAGATTCACTTGTGTCTCTAAACATTCATTTGTTTCTCTAAACATTCACTTGTTTCTCCGAACATTCACTTGTGTGTTCATGGGCTGATTATATGTTCATCTTATTAAATGTCCTTGTATCTATGTCAAACTTAAGTAAACACAATCCCTGCCAGCTGCCAACTTTAATGATAGCGTAATTCGCTAAAAGGTAGAGATCTGTTTCATAGCGTTCAAATACATTTTTCCCATCTTTAGCTTTTAGTTGATTTCCATTTCAAATTTCCCATGTCTTCTTGTATTCTAGCGGCCTTAGAAATTCCAAATACATGGAATTAAGAACGCAATGTTTCATAATTTTAGTTTTACACTTAGAGATCTTTAAATTGTTACAAGTTACAAAATATTACAAGTGCATATGGAAAAGAAAGTGATTCTAAAATGTATTTCTTTTCGATATTTGTTTTCCAGTTCAAATTTTTTACTTCCACTGTTTACATGTGCCATCAAATTCTTAGGACCACTGGACTTTCTGAACACCATACCATTTTATAGAAGCACATGTATGCAGGTTATATTTCTAACCGAAGACAGTTGGCCTTTTATGAACTCGTCTGACCGCAGATGTAAATATCTCAGTTACTGGTACACTTAGTCTGAATGGCTGAATGGCAAATTATATATAATTTCCCAAAAGATATGGTTATTATTTGTAATTTTCTATAGTGGACGATTAATATTTGCATCATTGTAGCAGTAGAATAAATTGCGTTTTTTAACGGTATTCTCGCGGGTCCTGTACTGGCAGCTTTCAAGATATAGTCGCTGACCGTCCTGTGCTGACAGCTTGTATAGCCGCTGACCGTCCTGTGCTGACAGCTTGTATAGTCGCTGACCGTCCTGTGCTGACAGCTTGTATAGTCGCTGACCGTCCTATGCTGGCAGCTTGTATAGTCGCTGACCGTCCTGTGCTGACAGGTTGTATAGTCGCTGACCGTCCTGTGCTGGCAGCTTGTATAGTCGCTGACCGTCCTATGCTGGCAGCTTGTATAGTCGCCGACCGTCCTGTGCTGCCAGCTTTCAAGATATAGTCGCTGCCCGTCTGCAAGATATAGTCGTCGACTGTCCTGTGCTGGTAGTTTAAGTTTGTATAGTCGCTGACCGTCCTGTGCTGACAGCTTGTATAGTCGTTGACCGTTCTCTGGTGGCAGCTTTCAAGATATAGTCACTGCCCGTCTGCAAGATATAGTCGACGACCGTCCTGCTGTAGTTCGCTAACCTATGGAAGCGTACGGCCCATAGAGGTGTGTTGCTTTGGTTCGTTAGTGTGTGACTGAGTTGAGCTAACATTGTTATTCGAGATATGGCCAATGTAGAGAACGTGTGGTTGTATCGTCTTGGATTATTGTGAAGTTTCTATTTATATTGTGATAGATTTGCTGCGATGATCTCCATCTGTGCTTCCCTCATGTGATGTTAAGTAGATGTAAGTTTTATATGTAGTTTTTGTGCACTAATGTAAAACTTGTTATATGGAAGTGAATCATGGACAATAGGCAAGTCTGCACAAAAATCATTGGAAGCAGCAGAAATGTGGTTTATTAGAAAAATGTTGCGAATCCCCTGGACAGCAAAAATAACTAATGAAGAATGTATGAGAAGAGCTGGAGAGACAAAAAACCTTGTCAGAAAGATAAGAGAGAGACAATGTACTTTCATAGGACATGCAATGAGAAGAGGGGGCATTGAAAATATTATAACAACAGGAAAAATAGAAGGAAGAAGATCAAGAGGAAGACCAAGAGAAATGATACTGGACAGTCTGACGGGATGGCGTGAGAGGAGATCACCAACTGAACTGATGGCCTGCATGAAGGATCGGGTACTCTGGAGAAGCATAATAGCCAACGCCAGTCGGCACGGCACCTGATGATGATGATGATGAATGTAAAACTTCGAAAGTGAAATCGTATGAGCTATTTTCAGTGTTGGTAGACAACTGCAAGTCAGTGTTTTCTGGCTTATGTTAAACATTTACATACATGGAAGTATTTAATGCATTACAGTGTTGATAATGCCAGATATTTAATATATGTATGTGTTTGTGTAATGTACTGAATTAATTGAATATCATGTTATTGCCTTGACGTGCACTGAATCGCTCTCTTGATTAACGCATATGTATGTTTATGTGTGCATCCGATTGATGCTAGATTGTATGTTGATAGCTCGTATACAAGTGTTGACAGTCTACCAAGCGAGGACTAAGATTGAACTAGGACATATTAATATTAAACTGGATTTAATGAGTTTTATCAGTGCTACTGGACAAGTTTCGCGAGCAACGAAATCTGATGCTATATGTTTTCGTTGATAGAGGCCTTGAATGTTGGGGCCAGAGATACTGGTTATTTTTCATGTGATGTTAATATTAACGACATTATTTAATGTGTAGTGAAGAGGCCCCGAGAGTTCTGATGTAATCATTCATCATTGTAATCATTCATCATTGTGCCCTGTGTTGGAAGTCAAGATATAGTCGCTGGCCGCCCTGTGTTGGAAGTCAAGATATAGTCGCTGGCCGCCCTGTGCTAGACGTCTGTAAGATATAGTCGCTGGCCGCCCTGTGCTAGAATTCTGTAAGATATAGTCGTGGCCGTCTTGTGTTGGAAGTCAAGATATAGTCGCTGGAGGCCCTGTGCTAGAATTCTGTAAGATATAGTCGCTGCCCACCCTGTGTTGGAAGTCAAGATATAGTCACTGGCCGCCCTGTGCTAGACGTCTGTAAGATATAGTCGCTGCCCACCCTGTGTTGGAAGTCAAGATATAGTCACTGGCCGCCCTGTGCTAGACGTCTGTAAGATATAGTCGCTGGCCGTCTTGTGCTGGAGGTCAAGATACAGTCGCTGGCCGTCCTGTGCTGACAGTCTGTAAAATAAAGTCCCTGACCATATGAGACGGCTCGAACATTTGCTTTCTTAGAGACGTAACATTATACATAGAAACTCCCTACGCCGGAACTTTGCAGGAGCCCTCCACGTGGATTAATCACTCACTCGCCCACCAAGACACACGGTTTCGATTTCTACTTATCACAGCGGCGGTCAGACGGTGGTTAGCAAAAACTTCCCAGGGGTCACCTAGCATCCAGAAAAAAGATGGCTACCATGGTTAACGCTCTGGGAAGGACTAGGAATGACGCCGCTAGCTAGGGAGTTTCTGCTGATGGCGACACTAGTTGGCAGTTTAAGTTCTGGCTAGGTAGAAAAGCACTTCTGGTTTGACCTTGTGCAGTGACGCAGGTTAGCAACTCATACGTTTACCTATAGAAGCTCTCTACATAGGAACATCATACATAACAGCCCTCGTCACTGCAACTCTATAGAAGACCTTCTATCATCTGTTAAATCAGCCGTTTGTCGAATTTTATAGTAAAAAAACCAGACCGCCTATGCTGGCATTTCTCACCGTCAAAGTCTGTTTATATCTCAAGTTTACGAAAAGTTTATTAGAAATTATTTCCTTGTTCTTCTCCCGCTAATTTCAACCCTGGATAGAGCATACTTTTCCCGTTAAATGAACAATTACAAAAAAAACCCGTTCAATAGCCATTGATCTTCAGGAACAACCAGTGATATAACCACTAATCTTCAGGAATAACCACTGATCTTCAGGAATAATCACTGATCTTCAGTAATGGCCATTTTCTTCAATAATAACCATTTATCTTCAGAAATAACCATTGATCTTCAAGAATAACCACTGATCTTCAAGAATAACCATTTATCTTCAAGAATAACCATTGATCTTCAGGAATAAAGGATTCGACCAAGATAACAGTGATAGAGAGAAGAAAGCATCACTGTCCTGTCTGGAGGATTTGCTGTGGACTCCAGGACTCGCAATGTCAAGGTCATAAGAAGTAGAGTTCATAGTTAATATTTCACTGACTGGAATAATTATACCATGTTTGCTTAAATAACTGCAGAGAGATGGAGAGAGAGAGAAAGAGACAGACAGACAGACAGACAGACAGATAGAGACAGATAGACGCACACCCCGAGAGGCAGAGAGAGACACACACACATCCAAGAGACAGAGAGAGAGAGAGAGAGAGAGAGAGAGAGAGAGGGAACCAGATAGAGACTCACAGACAAAGAAATCAGGTGACTAAATGGTTTACAAAATAAACAGAAGAAAGTATAAAATCCTCCATTCTCTTTATTGAGTTATTTTTTTGTCATTACCTCACTCTTCTTTCCATCTCACTCATGTCCATTACCCATTCATTTTCCACTTTCTCTACTGCCTATCTCCTCCACGGCCTTGGAGGGTTAACATTACTCCTTCTGTCTCTTCTCGCCCTCAACTCCCCATCCACCACTCTTTAGCTGGTCAAAATCAACTCTTTTGACTTTCTCCTACCTCCTTTGTTCATTTTCGTCAGTTTCGTGTCCGTAGACGCAGTCTGCCCAACGCTCAATCAGAGCGGACCTCAGACACGATCTTTTTGTGTGTTTGTTTTGTTTTTACTGTTATCCCTGATAGATTAACTTTGCCGAGATACTGGGATAATGTTTTTTTTAATAAACATTTCGTTTTTCTTTTCATCTCCTAGTGCAAACTTACATCTCTTCTTCTTGATTATTATTTTTATTATTATTAACTGTAAAACTGCACCAAACACCTTCTTCTAACTAAGAAGTTCTCAACCTCAGGTCGAGGCCCAATTTAGGGCTCTGTCGAAGGGGGGGGGGGGGGAAGGGGGAAATCTGAGGCAATGTCACAAGAAAATATAAAAAAATAATACATGAAATATATATATATATATATATATATATATATATATATATATATATATATATAAGGTCCGACAATTAAGTAATCCGACTAATTATATAAAAAATAAAATAAACAATAGTTGAAGATATAACCTGTATTTTATTCAAAGTAAGCCCCTTGCGTATTGATACAGCGAGTGGCACGATCTAACAAACGTTGGAACGACTTCTGCAGTTCTTCTGTCGGTATGGCCATTAAACTCGATGTTACGGTCCTTTGGATGCCATCAGTATCGTCAAGGAAGCGTCCTTTCAATGGTAACTTTAATTTTGGGGAGTAGAAAATAATCGCAGGGAGACAAATCTTGGGAATAGGGTGGATGGTTGAGAACTGTTTGTGTGCCAAAATATCATGTACAATTACCGCCCGATGAGCCGGTGCATTACCATGAAGAAGGAAAAAACTGCCAGGTGTTGAATACTCGGGTCGGACTCAGAGAATCCTTTTCAATAGGCGTTTCAAAATACTTAAATAAACTTTGGCAGTGACAGTCTGTCCGTCTGGAATAAATTCTTTGTGAATAACTTCTTTGCTGTCGTAGAAGCACACCAACATTGTTTTCACTTTAGACTTTTGAAGGCGAATTTTTTTGCCGTTTGGTGATGATGATGACTTCCACTGAGCACTTTGGCTTTTAATTGTTGGATCATTTTTCATCTTCACCAACAATCAAATTTAAGAAATGTTTATTTCTGCGACACGTTTTGATGATGCCTTTTGTGCACACAACACTCTGACGTTTTTCGTCATCAGACAACGAATGTGATAGAAACCGGCAAACAACTTTTTTCTTGCCCTAATCTTCCACTAAAATTTTACGAATGATCTCTTGGTTAACACCAAATTCATCTGCCATCATCTTCACAGTCAAACAACGACCTTCTTGTATCCGATCTCTGACTTTTACAATGAGGCCCTCATTACGAACAGAAATGGTGTGTTGTTTATAAAAAAACTACTGTGTTCTATAGACAGAATGTGTGTAGTATTTTATTGCTTACGTCGCATGGTGGATACAAACAACAAAATACTACACACATTCTGTCTACAGAACACAGTAGTTTTTATAAACAACACACCATTTTTTACTTCAGTCACAGGTGCTCCCAAAAAAACACCTTTACAGGGACCACATCCACATTAACAAGACTGGCAGTAGCATCCTACATGGACCACATCCACATTAACAAAACTGGCAGCAGCATCCTACAGGAACCACATCCACATTAACAAGACTGGCAGCAGCATCCTTGCCAAAAATATCAAATATCCAGCAAGAACTGAGCAGAACATAACAAAACACTCAAATAGCCAGAAACAGTTTAGACAGCCACCCACATCTCGTAGCTCCAGAAACACACACTCTACGCCAACTACAAGACTCCAGGGACCCTCAGAAACATCACCATCTGCCTCTCTACCATTGCCCACTTCATCCACTGGCCCATTATACGATTCCATGTTCCCGCCCCTGCCTACACGGCAAGCTCAACAAATTATATCAACAGTTAGTACAGCGAACAACATGGAGACTCCTGCACGATCACCACTTGGGAATACCACAACTGTACAGGACACAAACACAAGAACCTCACATCATTATGCATGGAACTTTCAGCTACAATATCTAATGCATTTAGTCCTGCAGCTCTGATCCACGCGTATATGATGTCCCTACTACACAATCAACACGCAACACCCACATGCAGACACTAGATAGCTTGAAACTTCCAGCACATTTTAACTTCTCTAGATAAACCTAACTGAACTAAAACAAGAACAAAAACCACAGAACTTCTTACAGCAGAACACAAGTTTCTTAGTGCTAGCTTACAGCTAATATTGTCATCAAGTCTTTTACAATTTACACTTACATAACGTTCATTGCATTGTTGATTTTTCTACTTTTTTCCCTTTTTGTTTGTCAGTATATTATGAATTTAGTTAGATTCTTTATCTCTACTAGCTTAAACGTATGCCTATAATTATATGATTGAAGTCTGGCTGTTGCACGAGTAAGTCTGTCTGATCAGTTATTTTATTTTTACTGAAATACAATATTTGCTACATTGTTATATAATGACCAAGAAAGCGGAAGAGTGGCTGCGACACGATGGCCTACGTGTTGGCCACTTAAATGTTTATCGCTTGTTAGGAAAACTCCCTGAGGTTACACATACACTTCAACATTTTCATATTTTTGGCTTCTCTGAAAGCAGATTACATAAAAACGTCACTGAAAACGATATAAGAATAGATGGTTTTAATTTGTTCAGGTGCGACCCAACTAGGAAGCTAAAGACAGGTTTAGTCATTTACATTTCTAACACAGTTAAATTTTGTAGAAGAGAAGACCTGGAAACATCAGAGGTTGAATGTATCATATTAGAAATTAAAATATAAAATCTTAGTCCAATTATAATTAGTTTTATGTACCGAAATCCAAAATGCTTCAGCCGAGTGTTATGATCACTTTACGACCATGATGGATGATGCTCTAACCTATAAATTCAAGGACATAATCATTCTATGCGACTTCTAAATAGATCTTAATCAGCCCAATCCTATATGGAAGAACATTTTAACAACCTACAACTTCTCTCAAATTGTTAACAAACCTACTAGAGTAACTGAATTGTAATCAACACTAATAGATCATATTTATGTAGCTGATCCAGGAAACATTACTGAATGTACTATCCCTCATGTGTCGCTGAGTGATCACTACCCGGTCTGCTGTACGTGGTCACATAAGGGGTATAAAATGCCTAAACACAAACATACCAGCATCAAATATAGGAACTTTAAAAACCTTAGCTTGGAATTATTTTTAGCTGATCTAAAAGCTTCGCCTCCTACGTACATTTACCAGTTAATCAATCCAGATTAGGCTATCGAATACTGGATCGAGATATTTCGAAATATTTTTGACAAGCATGTCCCCATCAAAGAAATGAGAGTAAAATAAGTAACAAAATCCCCGTGGATAACTCCTGATATCTTGCAACTCACGAGGAAACGGGATTAAGCTCATAAAAGCAGAAATTTCTGCAGCTATCGTTCACTTAGGAATAAGGTGCAGTATTTAATTAGGTAGGAACAAAATTACTTCAGAAATTTAGTGAAAGACAAAACTGATAGTAAATCAGTTTGAAAAGTGATAAATTCTCTTGTAAATAAAAGGAAGCAAACTGACCCACAAACACTTAATGGTGAACATACTTTCACTAACTTCAGTGAACATTTTAGGGAAGAAATTAGTATTCTAAAATCTTCATTACCGACCCCTAATTGCAACATGAGCGTGTTGAAAACTTTCAGCGACAGTAAATGTGTAAAGCTAAAACAACTAAATATTCCTTTCCTCACAGTCGGTGAGGTTTATAACTAGATCCGGTCTTTAAAGAACACTAAACCAGCAGGATGTGATGACATTAGTAACAAGATACTACGCTACGCTGCACCAGTTATCACAGACACAATAACATACTTATACAACTTGTGTATTGACAAAAAATATTTCCCTGACACTTTTAAACTCGCCAATGTTTTTCCTCTTTTTAAAATCTGGACAGACTAGTGACCTCTCAAACTATAGACCCATATCCATTCTGTCATCACTATCAAAACCTCTTGAAAAACATATACAAAAGTTAACACTCCCCAAATACAAGAAAACAATCTACTAATAGACAGTCAGTCAGGTTTTAGACCAAATTACTCCTGCCACACAGCATTAACTAAAATGACAGAAAGCTGGCTGTCTAATATAAATGATGACAAATTGTGTGGTGCTGTCTTTATTGATCTCAAGAAAGCCTTCGATATGACTGATTATGAAATTCTTGCAAAAAAGCTGGAAGGTTATAGATTACACCCCGACCTAACAAAATTTATTACATCTTCTCTCAGGTAGAAAGCAAGTAGTTTGCTTTAGAAACAAAATATCTGACTCTTCTGTGGTTGATACTGGTATTCCTCAAGGCTGGTATTCCTTGGTCCTCTTCTCTTTGCCATGTATATTAACGACTTACCGCTACATTTAAAGCACCCTGTCAGAGCCTCTTATGACCCTCTCAGAGCCTCGAAAGTCTACGGACACCATGTTGGGAGTTTGTGCACTAGAATTTTCTCAGTCTTCTCTTTTCTACCCGGGGTGCTCCAACATATTAAATCACTAGCCAGAGAGGAAGAATTTTCATCATTCATCTGCCGCTGTAAAACTGCTTTGCTTACACTTGATATTGCTCGCAAGGGGAGCCATCTGCTTTCCTGATGGGAATCATTATGACTGGAAGATAGGAAGAAAAATGTGAAAACACTACTGAAGGATATCACATATCTCATAAAATCGCACTGTACTTTATACGAAAACTTCAAAGGCAACAAAAACTCTCTTGTACTCATTTCCTGACAAGCTACATTTTCATAGCTTACACTTCATTAATTTTCTGTCAGACAAATTACTTCCCCTTATCCTGACAAGAGTCATCTCACCGAAGAAGACGAAGGATATCTGTTGCAAACATCTCGCCTCAGCAGTTTCGTTTATTGTTTGAGAAAAGGTTTCCTTCAGTTCTTCAATTAGGCCTTGGAGCAGCTGGTCGTGAACAAGTTTTCACGAGTAATGTAACAGTAATCAAGTGTGCTCCTGTTGTGACTGTGACACTGTTATTTTCTCATCGATACTGCTGTTATTTTGTCACTAATAATGTTGAGAATGATAACAGTTGTTACTGGCCGTATAATTGTTTCTATTTATTTTTATATGTTTGTCATAAACCTTCAATCAATCGTTTATTGTAGTAGTAGTAGTAGCAGTAGTAGTAGAAGTAGTAATAGTAGTGGCAGTAGTAGTAGTGGTACACTATCTATCTATCTATCTATCTATCTATATCTATCTATCTATCTATCTATCTATCTATCTATCTATCTATCTATCTATCTATCTATCTATCTGTCTGTCTGTCTGTCTACCCACCTACCTACCTACTAATCGAATACATCCTAAAGAACTGATATACCTTGTAACTGATTTACCATTCCCACAAATAAATCTCAACCTAGATAAAATTACATTGCATGAAACTGAAACAGCAGTGAATATAATGGCTAACAACAAAGCTGCAGGTGAAGATGAAATAACAGCCGAAATGTTAAAAGCATTGACAACACGAACCAACTACAGAGAATGTTTAATAAAGTTTGGAAAGAAGAAAATGTCCCTTTGTAACAGAATAGCAATTCTGTACAGAGAGTATATGTGTATAGCTAGTAGTTGTGTTCTTGTAGACTACAACTCATGTCAGTGTGCAAAGCACGTCGTTAGGAAAGTCCGTGTGCAAAGCATGTCGTTAGGAAAGTACGTGTGCAAAGCACGTCGTTAGAAACGTCCGTGTGAAAAAAAGCACGTCGTTAGGTGTCCGTGTGCAAAGCACGTCGTTAAGGAGAATCTTGGTTTGAACGTGGAACTGTGTGGACGTGTTTTTGTCGAGCTGTGTGATTATCTCTAGAAATGTGGTAGGGAGAGCCTTGTTGTTAGAGTTAGTTTATTTTTTTTTTATTTTCCCTGTGTGGGCTGAGGTTTTTAGTAAGATTGTAAGTATGATTCTTTGTGTATAGATCATTGTAATGTTTTTCTTGCCCATATGGCGTAGAGTATTCTCACGCCGGGCACTGCTAAATGTAATTCTTGTTTAGCCTGATGGCTACGTATACATCTTCACGATTGTCACCCTCATTTCTTGTCCATTAATAAATGTGTGTAGTCTGATGATGGGTTTTGTTGGAGTCCTTATTGTTGACCGGTTTGTTGGTTGAAAGACGGTCAAGTTACGTTGAGTTGTTGTATTTGTATTATTCTGTGGAGTTGGAAACCTGGGTGTCTTGTTGTGTTTTCTTGATGTATAATACAGAAAACTAAGTGATTGTTAACACCAGCAACAAGAAGAAGAGATTTCTAAGATAAACTGTACTCCACATGTAATCAATCAATCCAGTAGGAACCCATTTTTGTAAGGAGAAATCCTGCTTAAGTGGTGCCGAATCAGGCCACTCGTCACGTCCAGTGTGTTTGTTTACACGTTGAACAGTTCCTGCACGTTTTTTTTTTCTAGCCCACAGTTGTGTGTTGATAGTATGTTTCGTCAGTGGTTTTCACGTTTTGGTTCGGGAATTGTAATTTTGTCAGTGTCAGAGACAGTTATCGTAGAAGTTGTTCAAAGCGGCGATGATGTCCAGCCTGCCCAAAAGTTTGTGTCACATCTAGTCCTGGGTCCTAGGCAGTGCAGCTACCGACGTTTTCCTGTGCCTGCAAGCAAGCCCAGTGAGCCTGAACCTGAACTACAATCCGGTGCGGAACCAGAGCGGTTTGTTCCAAGCGACATTTACTTCTTAACCAGCTCCACACAGACAGGGGAGGTAACATGTTGTAAAAATTAACTGTTTTCCACAATGTCGGCAGATAGCCCGGTATGGACATTGATACATGGAAAGTCGCGATTGTGTTCTTTATGTGTGGTGTAGGATCAAGGACATTCTTCTCCAGTGTTATTAGCGGGACTTTATTGAACACTTAATAGTGGTGATATTTGGAACAGTGCATAGACTTCTTGTTGCTTTTCATTTAACTTAGGACTTCATTGTAGTTAGTTAGTTAGTGCGTGGTATGGTATTTAATTTAATTCTTTTCTATGTTATTAGTTGGATGGCATTCGTACATGACATGAATAATTGATATGCCATTGTTTTGAAACTTGTTGACATAATTGTATTGCTTCCAGCGGTATATGCAAACAATAAGTGGGTTGCACTACGGATAGACGCACGATGGCCTCAGCTCCATCCACGCCCAATTTGCTGGGTTTATTGCAAGATACCTTGTCCCAAGTCAGCAATGACTTGAGATTTTCCCACGTCATGTCCGCTGTCGCAAAGTTCGACGGGGATCCAGCAAAATTGAAACCATGGCTGGATGAGATTAATAAGATTATGGACATGCGGAATGCTGATGTGCCCAGTAAGAAAAACTTGGTGTATTTACGCACCACAGGTTCCCTGGCAGAGTTCGTTAAACAGCGTCTCCAGTTTCAAGAGACATGGGAGGAGTTCGTATCTGTTTTATTAGCACGATATGGGGTGCTGCAGACTCCTCAGGAGGCCTGGCATACGCTAGCCTCTACTCGACAGTCTCCTGGAAAGCCCATTCAAGCGCTGGCTGATCGCATCAGTGAGGCAGCTAGAGTTGCCTACTCTGAGGCGGAATGGGTAACTCCGCTGGCGCAGAGGCAAATGGTGCAGTCGTTTGTAGATGCACTACTTTCTAGAGCATTGAAATCAAAATTATTAAGAGATAAACCTGTTCTATTTTCACAGGCGGTGGACTTGGCCTTACACGAAAATGACCTCATGAAGTCGGTGAACCTTAGTTGTAGTTCCCGACAAGCTTTCATTACAGGTTCTCGACCGTCCGGTGAGGTGACGACACACAGAGAGTGTCCCTGTGTGGATTCGCAGAGAGTACAGTTAGTCTCTCATCAGGAGAACTCTCGACGGACGTCTTCACACTTCGAAGCGGGTAGGACAGACCACCAGAGGTCGAATACCAGGAAGGCTAAACCTGCGAGTACACTACCACAAGAAACTAGGTCTTGTTATAACTGTGGAAGGAGAGGTCACATAGCCCGATTTTGTCGGCAGAGTGTAAGAAAGGATCGTGTACATTTAAACTGACAAGTCGGCGCATGACTAGCTCCCATGTGTCCGACCGTATCTTTACACCATCTAGATCTGCCAAACACTCTGTCTCATTTTCGCATGCGACACCACTACGCTCGGTGGCTGCGAATCCTCCGACTCCTACTTCTGTCCTTGTTTCTATTGATACTTTTCGAATTCGAGCATTGTTAGACACAGGAGCTAGTGTCTGTCTTATCAAGGATTCTGTATACAGGTCCTTACGTTCTGCTCCTAAGCTCTTGCCCGCTAGAATTACTCTGCAGACTGTTACTGCAGCTTCCATGAGAGTACTTGGCAGAGTTTACCTACCTATCTCTATTGCTGGAGTCACTGTTTCTCATTGCTTTTATGTGGTTCGCAACATGAACCGTTCTGCCATTCTGGGGCGTGATTTTTTGTCTCGTTCTGGTGCTGTCATCGATTACAATTCTAATACACTTAACATACATAACAAGAAGATTCCTTTAGAGTTAGATGCACACATTGCTTCTATTCTTCGTGTCCAGCTTTCTTCTCTTCTTTCTCCACGTTCCGTCAATCTTATTCCTCTTAAACTGAAAGCCCAACCATATTTTCCATCTGGCAATTCTTATATGGTTCAGGGTCTTGAGACACCATTCTTACTGTCCCAGCCGGAGATAGAGCTGGTGGACTCAGTATGTGAGCTCCACACTAATCGCTATCCCGTGTTGACTGTAATTAATCATTCTAGTAAACACATCGAGCTCAGACGTGGATGTGTTTTAGGAAAATTGACACCATTCACGGAGTCAGTTGACTCTATCCAGCAGGCTTCTGGTACTGAGGAGACAACACCTGACAGTCGTTCTGAGACTATCGTTCGACAGGTTCAGTGCCCTGAAGTGCACAAGGACATAATATCCCGGTTGTTGACACAGAACAAGGATGTCTTTGCCTTGACTGATTCCGAGATTTCGCATACCTCGACAGTGCAGATGGAGATTGATACAGGCGATCATCCGCCAATCTCCAGGAAACCCTACCGCACTCCGTTGGCGAGTAGAGAGGTGATAGAGAAGGCCGTCGAGAATATGTTGCGTGACGGAATAATTTCTCGCACGATCTCAGAGTGGTCATCACCGGTTGTCTTGGTGACTAAGAAAGATGGTACTCATCGTTTCTGCTGTGACTACCGTGCACTCAATGCGGTGACACGTTCATTGTCATATCCATTGCCACGCATTGAGGACATCCTGAGCACGATAGGCAAAGCCAAATTTTTCAGCACTTTGGATGCTCGATGTGGCTTTTGGTGTATTCCCTTGTCCAAGGACGCTCAGCAGAAGTCAGCTTTTAGCTGTCATCTGGGTTCTTTCTGTTTTAATTACATGAGCTTTGGTTTAAAAGGGGCACCATCTACCTTTGTCGCACTCATGGACACAGTATTACAGGGCTTAGGAAAGTTTGCACAAGCCTATATTGACGATATACTGGTGTTCACTGATGGAACGATCGAGGACCATGTTCGCGATCTTCAGGCGGTATTCGA
Source organism: Achatina immaculata (assembly GCA_009760885.1). Lineage (NCBI taxonomy): Eukaryota > Metazoa > Mollusca > Gastropoda > Stylommatophora > Achatinidae > Lissachatina > Lissachatina immaculata. The sequence goes on along the minus strand of CM019719.1, from coordinate 5,098,404 downwards.
CCGATTGCGCGAGCACCAGGTCAAGCTCAAACCATCCAAATGTCACTTTGCGGCCTCTGAGACAAAGTATCTCGGGTATGTCATCAGCCAGTCAGGCATATCTCCTGATCCTGAGAAGGTCAGAGCCATTGCCGACATGCCGTCTCTTTTGAATGTGAAGGAGGGGCGCTCTTTTTTTGGGGACGTGCAGTTACTATCGACGTTTCATTCCCCACTTTTCAGAGATTGTGGCTCCCATAGTAGACCTCACCAAGAAGGGTCATCGGTTCAAATGGTCTCCAGTCTGTCAAATGGCGTTCGAGTCTTTGAAGGATCGCCTTGCGAAGGTACCGCTTCTCTCGCACCCTGACTTGCATAAGCCACTTACATTGTATACAGATGCTTCCAATGTTGCGGTTGGAGCCTGTTTGGTGCAGACAGCCTCCTCTTCTGATGGACTCTCAGTTGAAGAGCCCTTATATTTTCTTTCGCAGAAGCTGTCGCGCTCTCAGACTAAGTGGTCTACTTTCGAGAGAGAAGCGTATGCTGTCCATTACGCCAGGCAGAAGTTGAGATATTTTCTGGCGAATAGACACTTCGCTGTGAAGACTGACCATAGACCCTTGGTGGACGCATTTCTCAGCAAACAGGAGATGTCAGACGTCAAGTTGCAGAGGTGGTTTGCTAACCTCCGCACCATGGACCTTCAGATGTTCTTTCATCCAGGTGCGCGGGAGACAACGTTGGCAAGTTTCGATCGTGCCACTTCTCTACCAGTACCAGTTCACGTTCTTGATGGGGACGTCCCTCAGTCACAGGGACCTGGGGCATATGTCGTAAAGTCGGTGAGCGTTGTGGGGGCCTATTCACCGGCAGAGCCCCAACTTGTTGTAGATTGCTCTGTGCAGACTGACTTGCGTGTCCCTGTCAGCAGAAAGAGAGAGTAGAGCGGGCGACTAATACCGTGTGTCCTATGGTTCAGGACGTCGCCATTAATGTATCGTTGCCTGGTGGGACCTTTCAGCGGTGGTATCAGCAGGACCGTTGTAGATCTTACTTGCCACGTCCCATTGGACCGAGATTTTCTCTCCCGCCGCCTCCTCGTTTAGTTCCCAGGCTCCCACCATGGTACCTGAAGGAACCCCAGCAGAGAGTGGTCCCCAGCGCTCTCCCCTCCGACCACCATATGGAGGTGGATGCTTCCGCCTCAGCAGTTCCTATGTCGGTGGATGACTTGCGACCTCGGCATATGTGGAAGAAACGGAAGAGAGCCGATATCTGCCATCAGTCTCAGAAGGAACACTGTCCTCACAGTGAAGATTATTTCCCTGAAGAGACTTCACCTAGTGCCGACTGCGATACGGAGATTGATCAGTTGTACGTCTCCGATCGTAAGCTCGTTGTGGCAATAGGGCAGATAATGGATACCGTGGACTTAGAAACGTTCACGATGAAAGATCTCCATAAAGCACTTATGGAAAAGTTCCCACTATTGCACTTAGATGACAGGAAGCAGTTCATAGAACGTGTTGTGATCAACATATTAACTGCTCTTCCTCCTACTGTATAAATTGAAATCTATATGGATTTCTACAGACAAGCACAATAGACACTAGTTGGGTGGTGTTCTTCTTCAGACAGGAGTTCATCCTTTGCTTCTATCCTATTTCTATGGCAGTAGAAATAGATGGTGTCGTTCATAGCACTCATTAATTGCAATGTTGTAAATATGTATATTCTGTTTGCACCACAAAGGTTTAACGTACTTATTTTGTACAAATTGTGCGTGCATGAAGTTTTTTTTTGTAGCTGAATATTCAGCTTTAAATTCAATGTTATCGCTCACAGTTCGTGAGAGTTTTCTGTGCTTTGTTTGAAGATATTTGATGGCCAAATATCTACCTTTAGGGGGTGGGGAGATATTCTGTAACAGAATAGCAATTCTGTACAGAGAGTATTTGTGTATAGCTAGTAGTTGTGTTCTCGTAGACTACAACTCATGTCAGTGTGCAAAGCATGTCGTTAGGAAAGTCCGTGTGCAAAGCACGTCGTTAGGAAAGTACGTGTGCAAAGCACGTCGTTAGAAACGTCCGTGTGAAAAAAAGCACGTCGTTAAGAGGAGTCTTGGTTTGAACGTGGAACTGTGTGGACGTGTTTTTGTCGAACTGTGTGATTGTCTCTAGAAATGTGGTAGGGAGAGCCTTGTTGTTAGAGTTAGTTTCTTTTTTTTTTAAAATTTTCACTGTGTGGGCTGAGGTTTTTAGTAAGATTGTAAGTATGATTCTTTGTGTAATGTTTTTCTTGCCCATATGGCGTAGAGTATTCTCACGCCGGGCACTGCTAAATGTAATTCTTGTTTAGCCTGATGGCTACGTATACATCTTCACGATTGTCACCCTCATTTCTTGTCCATTAATAAATGTGTGTAGTCTGATGATGGGTTTTGTTGGAGTCCTTATTGTTGACCGGTTTGTTGGTTGAAAGACGGTCAAGTTACGTTGAGTTGTTGTATTTGTATTATTCTGTGGAGTTGGAAACCTGGGTGTCTTGTTGTGTTTTCTTGATGTATAATACAGAAAACTAAGTGATTGTTAACACCAGCAACAAGAAGAAGAGATTTCTAAGATAAACTGTACTCCACATGTAATCAATCAATCCAGTAGGAACCCATTTTTGTAAGGAGAAATCCTGTTTAACCTTCTAAATGGAATGAAGGAATCATTGTTAAAATATAGAAAAAAGGCAACCTTAGCAATTGCAATAACTGGAGAAGAGTAACCTTACTATCAGTTGTGTCAAACGTACTTTGCAAAGTTATTCTGAATAGAAGTCAATATATATAGTGGATGCTGCATTGAGAGAAGAACAAGCAGGATTTCGAAAAGGGAGATACATACATACATACATACTTGAAGAACATATTGAAAAGCAAAGACCATTAATCCTGAACTTGTTAGACTTTAAAAAGGCATTTGATAACAAACACAGAGATTTATTGCGGAGAATTTTAAGAATATATGGAATACCATCTAAGATTGTCAACATCATTAGAGACCTCTACAATTGATATGTTTGTGCAGTCAACAAAGAAGAAGGAATAAGTGAATGGTTCTAGTTTGAAACAGGCGTGAAACAAGGATGTGTATTATCTCCCTTGCTTTTTAGAATTGCCATATACTTCATAATGAAAAAATGCTGCACAGGTAAAACAGCCATTGATTGGGTACATGAGACCCAACTGGAAGATCTTGATTTTGATTCGTGACAATGCGAAATCAATGCAAGAAAAAACAGATACCCTGTCTTCAATGGCTAGTAAAATAAGACTGGGAATTAACAAAGACAAAACAAAACAAAAATAATGGAACTTCTTATTAACCACAATGGACAAATATACCTAGATGGAACAGCTGCTGAAGAAGTCAATCAGTTTGCATATCTCAGCAGCTACATAGACCAGAATGGTAACACCAGAAAGGAAGTTAGAATTCGAAATGCAAAAGCAGCATCGATCTTCAAGAATCTTGAGAACATGTGCCTTTAAAAAATTATAAGCACAAAAACCAAGTTAAGATTATTCAATTCAAATCTAATATCCACCCTCATTTATGCATGTGAAAGCTGGAAAATAACTAAAGAAATGGACAAGAAATTAGACTCTTTTGAAAACAAATGCCTAAAGAAAATACTCGGTATAAAGTGGAACGAATTCAAGAACAATGCATAGATAAGACGGATGAGCAAACAACAACCAGTCTCATGGGTGATCAGAAATATCTGATGGATGTATGTCGGTCATGTGATGAGAAGAAACAATCAGAGAATCCCCAAACAAGCTAACAAGTGGAACACAACAGGCCGAAGAAATAGAGGTCGACCAACCGAAACTCTAAAGAGGACATTGTTAGGAGAGGCCAGTTCAGTGGTCATAACATTCCTTGATGACATTGAAAATCTCGCCGAAGACAGGACGTCTTGGCGAACTACAATGCGGCCCTACGTGACGTTTAGCGGCACGGGAAGGATGTAAGAAGTAACATACATACTACATACCTACATACATACATACATACATACATGCATGCACACATACATACATGCATGCATACATACATAAATACATGCACACATACATACATACATGCATGCATACATACATACATACATGCATACATGGATGCATGCATGCACACATAATACATACATTACAACATACATACATACATACATACATACATACATACATACATACAGCATACATACATCATACATACATACATACATGCATACATACATACAACATACATACATCATACATACATACATACATACATACATACATACAGATATACATAAGGCCCTTTTAGCTTAAAAAAGACAGTTTTGAAACAAATAGATGTTAACTCTTGTGGGATTTGCAGAGAATCATTTTAGTGACATATTGTTATACAGATATATACATCAGTGCCCACAGGTACTTAAGATACACACATATACATACAATGATTTATCTGTGATATATAACAGACAGAAAGAAGTCAAGGTAGATTCTGTGACGCCAGGAGAGGTCGGCATGGATAATCAATGTTAGTGAAGGTATCATGTGAAGTGATGAAATCATGTGAAGTAAAGATATATGAAGTAAACATATCATGTGAAGTGAAGCTATCAAGGCCAGTTATGACGTCGCGGTAAAAAAAAAAAACTAGAACTAGCCAGTACTTCTGTGCTGTCTGGCTGTTTCTGCAGAATATCAGACGGGCCTGCGTGCCCAATTCTTAACGCTTTGGAAATAAAGATCAATCAATCAATCAATCAATCCCTGCAAACATTCTGTCGCATTACTTCAGCTTGGCAGCAAATCGACGGTGGTGGAGCCAATCTAAACGCTCGCTCCGTGACACATGATCAAGACGTAAAGAGTATTATTACAGTTCACTCCAAAACGACTTCACATACCCCGAACACAATCGACTCCTACCTCGTAGTCTTGTCTATGGCGTTACATAGGAACAAAGAATTGCACTTTGTGGCATAGGGGAGATAATCATGCAAGCAACAAATTCAAATAAAGATTTCCTACAAGTGGAAGTGATGGCATTTCCACAGCGACCGCTGTTAGAAATCTACAGACTTTACCATGTGAGAAACTACAGAATAATGTTTGCACAATGTAACAGCTTGAATTGTCAATGTAAGAGGGAACAATATAACAGAAGGCGCCATGGAACACCGCCATATATAAAAATTACCTTAAGCCAGATACAAATTGTGAATAATTATGCCACATTTAGTTAAACCTCCGGGTGCATGTATTATGAGAGTTGTATGGCTGGATAGAAGAGAGAGAGAGAGAGAGAGAGAGAGAGAGAGAGAGAGAGAGAGAGTTTAGAGAAGTTTTGGATGAATGGGAGAAACAGAAGGAACGATTATCTTTCCTAGTGAACTCGAGTCGGGTGAAAGCTTTTCAGATCTCATACAGTCAACTCAGATCTCATACAGTCAACTCAGATCTCATACAATCAACTCAGATCTCATACAGTCAACTTATATCTCATACAATCAACTCAGATCTCATACAATCAACTCAGATCTCATACAATCAACTCAGATCTACTACAATCAACTCAGATCTCATGCAGTCAACTCAGATCTCATACAATCAACTCAGATCTCATACAATCAACTCAGATCTCATACAGTCAACTCAGATCTCATACAGTCAACTCAGATCTCATACAATCAACTCAGATCTCATACAGTCAACTCAGATCTCATACAATCAACTCAGATCTCATACAATCAACTCAGATCTACTACAATCAACTCAGATCTACTACAATCAACTCAGATCTACTACAATCAACTCAGATCTACTACAATCAACTCAGATCTACTACAATCAACTTAGATCTCATATAATCAACTCAGATCTACTACAATCAACTCAGATCTCATACAATCAACTCAGATCTCATACAATCAACTCAGATCTACTACAATCAACTCAGATCTACTACAATCAACTCAGATCTCATACAATCAACTCAGATCTCATACAATCAACTCAGATCTACTACAATCAACTCAGATCTACTACAATCAACTCAGATCTACTACAATCAACTCAGATCTCATACAATCAACTCAGATCTACTACAATCAACTTAGATCTACTACAATCAACTCAGATCTCATACAATCAACTCAGATCTCATACAATCAACTCAGATCTCATACAATCAACTCAGATCTCATACAATCAACTCAGATCTCATACAATCAACTCAGATCTCATACAATCAACTCAGATCTCATACAATCAACTCAGATCTCATACAATCAACTCAGATCTCATACAATCAACTCAGATCTCATACAATCAACTCATATCTCATACAATCAACTCAGATCTCATACAATCAACTCAGATCTCATACAATCAACTCAGATCTCATACAATCAACTCAGATCTCATACAATCAACTCAGATCTCATACAATCAACTCAGATCTCATACAATGAACTCAGATCTCATACAATCAACTCAGATCTCATACAATCAACTCAGATCTCATACAATCAACTCAGTGCCGTATTTTTAGTCTGTGTCATGGCGTAGGCTTAGCCTTTTTTCCGTTGTGGTGGATTCTGCACAGAAGTCAGCTTTTGTGCCATTACCTGGGACTTTGATAAATAGAACCAGAAATCGCTGAAGAACAGTGTGGCTTCATCGAAGGAAAAGGCACAAGTAATGCCATATATATATATATACTGAGAACATTGATGGAAAGATTAATAAAAGAAAAGACGGACCTATACTTATGCTTCATAGACTACTATAAAGCATTCGATAAAGTGAGACACACAGAAATGATAAGAATGCTGGAAGACATCAACATAGATGGGAAAGATCTGAAACTCATTAAAAGCATATACTGGCAGCAATCAGCAGCAATGGTAACGAGAAATGGAGGCCATGGAAATGTGGTTCATAACAAGGATGTTGAAGGTATCATGGACTGCTAAGAAAATCAACGAAGAAGTCTTAAGAGAGGCTGGAGTTAAAAGGCAAATTACAGCAAAGATCAGAGGCAGACAAGAGAGATTTGTAGGAGATTTTCTGAGAAGAGGAAAACTGGAACACATTGTGGCAACTGGAAAAACTGAGGGAAGAAGAGACAGAGGAGGACAGAAAGAGAAGTTACTGGATGGGCTGTCAGTGTGGCTAGGAAGAAAGTCACCGGTGGATCTCATAATCAAGTCTAAAAACAGGGAATTGTAGAGAGAAATGATCGCCTACGCCACACGGCACTTGATTGATTGATTGTGACTTTAAGCTAGTTATTTCCTAGATATAACGGCTCAAGTCATCAGCTGCGGAGAAATAGTAGCAGTAGTAGTAATAGTAGTAGTAGTAGTAGTAGTAGTAGTAGTAGTAGTAGTAGTAGTAGTAGTAGTAGTAGTAGTAGTAGTAGTAGTAGATGTGCTGACGACACAGTACTGTTAACTGAGAACCAACAAGACCTGCAAAATCTCTTGGATAAAGTCGCCAAAGAAAGTGAACAGAAAGGCCTTACTTTGAACATCAAAAAGACAGAGAGTATGGTTATATCTAAGAAACAGAATCCACCAACATGCAGTATAAAATTAAATGGAACTATTCTAAAGCAGGTGGAGAAATTCAAATACCTTGGAGCAGTAATAACTTCAGATGGGAAATGCAGAACAGAAATTAGGAACAGAATAGGCCAAGCAAAGACTGCATTTCAGAGAATGAGAAACACATTGACCAACACATCCTTATCAATGAATGTTAGAAAACGAGTCCTAAAATGCTATATTGAACCTATCTTGTTATATGGAAGTGAATCATGGACAATAGACAAGTCTGCACAAAAATCATTGGAAGCAGCAGAAACGTGGTTTATTAGAAGAATGTTGCGAATCCCCTGGACAGAAAAATAACTAATGAAGAATGTATGAGAAGAGCTGGAGAGACAAAAAACCTTGTCAAAAAGATAAGAGAGAGACAATGTACTTTCATAGGACATGCAATGAGAAGAGGGGGCATTGAAAATATTATAACAACAGGAAAAAATAGAAGGAAGAAGATCAAGGGGAAGACCAAGAGAAATGATTTTGGACAGTCTGACGGGATGATGTGAGAGGAGATCACCAACTGAACTGATGGCCTGCATGAAGGATCGTGTACTCTGGAGAAGCATAATAGCCAACGCCAGTCGGCACGGCACCTGATGATGATGATGATGAGTAGTAGAAGTAGTAATAGTAGTAATACATTCCACATTCATAAATACTTTGTGTCAGTAAATCTCTCAGCTTCCACATTCACAAATACTTCGTCCTATACCGTCCCAGTGTACTATGCACATAACAAGCGTGAATAAAAGATTCGTATAACAAAACACTTATCTTTCCTTCTCACCTGCACGTTCTTCGACAAAGATTTTATTCTGGCAGACAGAGAAATAGACAGAAAGACAGACATATATATAGTAAAAATCTGATTTATTTTTATTCTTATTGTTATTTCTCAACATTGGTAAGTCTTTCTGCCCAGATCCATGCATGTTATTTATCTCTTTGATATTCAGAGAACCGTGATTTGGCTAGTGAAGATCTCACGCCAGACATTCACACAATCTTTGTTCTGCATATTGTGCCGTGTTTTCTAACCTCGTTAGCAATCTCTTGTGTGTCTGCTGTTTCACGTCTGACCGCGTTTTTTTTTCTTTTGTTCTTTTCTTTGATGAGTTTTTTCGTCTCACAGGGATAACATTATGTTTAATGTCAGGACAACTTTGTCATGTTGCCTACGTTTTCCTCTTTTTCTTTATGTTGCCAAATTATTGTGAGCTTTTACTTGCAACCTTGAATATATCCTCCAATGGCAGGTCCTGATAGTGTTTACCACAACCGTTGTTGTATATTGCAGGTTATTGTTTTCTGTCAGAGAGGATTCCTATTTTTTGTTGCAGAAATGTGTACTCGACACAACAGTGTTGGGAGAAAAAGTTCTGAAGACTTGAGAATCTCTGCCAGACAAACTAGACTTGCACTAAACTCTCAACCGAGGATGAACGAAAGGAATGCAGAAGAGCATAAACAAGTAAATCCCACGAGTAAGTACGAGATGGAGTCGAGTATACGGAGTAATATATGCGTGAATTTCAGAGAGAGAGAGGAAGGGACAAAGAGGAAGAGACAAAGCGAAAGAGAGAGAAAGAGAATGAGAAAGAAAGAGAGGGAGAAAGAGAGAGAGAAATGGGTGGAAACATTGGAGGCATACGTACAGTTAAACTTCATCCAATTTCCGCAGGAACAATCTGAAAATTCCAATGACTGACTCTCTAGACGGATCAAGCAGACAGACTTGATGACTTTAAAACAAAGTCAATATTGAGAAGGTCTAGTGCGGCCCACATTTCATTTGTCTACCCGGCAATTCGGCTGAAACTACATTCAGGTTAAAGCTGGCGAAGATGTTGGAAGTAAATTGACATCAGTCGTCACACTGTCCTACGATATACTTTAAGATTCCACGAAGTACTAGCATATTTCTTTCTCTCTTGTTTCTTCATGCACGAAATATTCGGACACATACACATAATGCGTAGGTAATATTTGAATAAACACTTCGATTTCGTCGATCGTACTTTCATCTTCAATGAAATTTCTTCGAAAATATTTCCTAAACGCTTCAGATCCGTCGACCGCAGAATAGTCGAATTCATTCATTTGCATGCCACATGTGGAACTTTGCCTCCCTAACAACACTCCTGTAGGCCTCTCAGTTGTGAGCAAGATAGCCTGCTGCTGATGCATCCATTTGCAGATTATCAACAATGTCTTGCATCCATCTTCGCCTTGGTCTTCCTCTCTTTCTTTTTCCCATTATGTACCCTTCCAAGGCGGTCTTCTCTAGATTATCATGACGTTTAATGTGTCCAAAATATTTAAGTTTTCTCTGTTTAATCCTCTTTACTAGCCAGCCTTCTTCAATATTAACTCTTGTAGTATGGAATAGTCGAATAAGAAACGATAAAAAAGATGATCATGCACTTTGGAAGAAAAGGGTTAACGACCCAGTCAGTTGTAGCGTTGAGCAACCCATAAGTGAGTGTTTCAGTCAGGGTTTGTGAAGCAGAGCTAACCAAGACCCTGTTCTAGTTCTTCTTTGGCACTTCCAGAAACAGGCCTAACCTGACCAAAGTGTCAGGGATCGTTACAGACCCCATGTACGACGGAGTCTGCTAAAGAAATAGTGTGCCTCCCCTTGCTTACTAGCTACATTCTGAGAGTGGAAAAATAAGCCAGTATAATCCTCCCCATGCTGGACAGTTTGGGTGCATTGTATCAGCTTACAAGCTGCATCCCACAAGCAGTCCCGACGAGACAGAACAATAATAAAAACAATAACAAAGACACGTTGTAGTGCTTTACTATTTCTATGTTTTGACTCGTTTTGAAATATCATCAAATATTCTTCACGTATTATCCATAAACGAACATTTACATCAGCTTCATTACTGTAACAGAGAACTAAATGGGTTATCCTCTTTTTTCCTGTTGTGTGTGTGTGTGTGTGTGTGTCTTTTATGCATTTCTAATGATCAGAATCAGGTTTGTTATCTAAATATTGTCTTACATATTTTTATTGTCAGTTTCCTCTTCATTTGTTCGCTTAAAACTTCATACAGCATTTACCTCCACGTCTATCTCATTATCTAACAGAGTGGGTAGTACTGTAGGTGACGGGCATTGTCTGAAAAAAAAATCAATCAGTCAATCATTTTTAACAGTAGAGGTTCGGTGTTATTAAAAGATACTAGGTTAAAAGTTAGAAGTACGACACAGTAATCTGTAATGATGAAACTACAATTTTTATCATACAATAACAAAATTTAACCTACAAGAAATTTATATTTTAGCAATAAAATTAGAGCTAAAATCCACAATTATTGTTATATAGTAAATAGCAAAGTTAACTTTAAATAACATGCAGTCAGAGTATTAGCTATAATGTTACGTAATACGTCATATATAGAAGTTTCTATCATCTAAAATAAGCATACAAAGCTGTAACATTAGAATGCAAGGATGACATTATAAAGCGCTCGCAGAATGACCACACAAATATAATACTGCCATGTGTGTCTCTTCTTCTCTTCCACTTCTCACAGACAATCCCATTATCCCGCTGCTGTCCCAGTTTTTTCATCTAATACTGTCCCAGTTTTTAATCTAATACTGTCCGACGTTTGTGACTATTATCCCATATTTGTGACATTTCCGTATACCCTGAACTCTCTGATAGAAAACTCCAAAATTCTTATCTATGCAGGTAAGTATTGACTTAAGAAACCAGACCAGGCACGGTGTATGTCATCTTTATGGATCTAAATCACGTGATATAATTCCTCGAACTAGAGCTGAACCTACAAAATAGTGTAGATATATCTATTATCCTATAAAATAGAGTTTCTGATCTGAAATTAGTGGATTAACAGAAGCACCGAACATGTTCTGAAGTGTAGCTTCCCGTTTCTTATTTCATCTTACCAACATTCGTTTATTGCAGCAACAAACCACATTTCTTTGGCTAAAAGTTTTCTGTGTCAAAGTAAGTTGATGAATGTTGCTTTTCACCAATTATTCCCATTTGTTCCTTACATGACTATCTGTACAAGGAAAAAGATAGAACATTTCTAGTAGACACAGTCTTGGAGCCCATCTCATGACTGTCCCTTATATAAAAGACTCATACAAAGGTCATTCAGATACAAAGTGATACAAAGGTCATTCAGATACAAAGTGATACAAAGGTCATTCAGATACAAAGTGATGGTTTTCCTGTCAGTACTTCCGGGAACAATTAAAGAAAAATATTTCTTTTGTTATCGCTGTCTTATCTTCACAATCTTCTGTGTGTGTGTGTGAGATAGATAGATAGATAGATAGATAGATAGATAGATAGATAGATAGATAGATAGATAGATAGATAGATAGATAGATAGATAGATAGATAGATAGATATAGAGAGAGAGAAAATGAAAGAGAAACTGAGTTGATCTTGTTTAATCTGCCAAACTTTGTTCGTGTTACCATTGCTGTTCTTCTCCGTAACCATCGCCTCTAGCATGTTCTATCTGTAGTTCTGTTTCTTGAATATATTTCACTTTTCTGAAGTACATGTAGAGAGGGCCAGAGCTTATTCTTAGTAGAAAAAATAATCAGCTTCAGAGTCATCATAACTATCTCGTGTATGTGAGAACTAGCAAATTCTCCAATCTGCCATCGTCACCTTGGTCTTTCTCTCTTTCATTTCCCCATAATGTACCCTTCCAAGATCGTCTTCCTCAAACTCTCATGAAATTTATTATGTCCAAAATACAAACTTCGTTCAAGAGAATTCGGGGAAGTTCAAGAAATAGAAATAATGCTCCTTTGCCCCAGGCAGACAAGTCCTGACTAACAGAGTAGAAGAAAGCTATAACAAGAAAAGAAACGAGAATATTTATCCACGAAGTTAAGAAACTCATTTCACAAGCTCAGATATCCACAGTGTGCGGTTTTCATGAAGCGGGATTATACATTTAATCTATGTAGAAGCGACGCACAGACTCTGGGTGGTAGCGGGTTCAAGTCACAGACATGGGGGTTTGTTTCTGGCACCAGCACATCAAACAAGTCCCAGGCTCCATCTAGTCTATAGAAATGGATACGGTGGGTATCTGGGACCGTAAATACCAGCAGGCGTGATGCTGGCCAGGTCACATTTTCATGTGCCAATGGTTTTGGAAATAAGAGCCTAACACCCTGTCCCCAGTATGAATTATTGGCATGTAAATGGGGATTTTTACCTTTTCTTACCTTTAAAAACTCAAAGTATGCGACATGTGGCTATTAAAAGCAAGAATAATTTTGCAACTTAATTTTCATGAAGAAAATGTATATTTCAATATCTTTTTCTTTAGGTATATCGCTGTCCTGGATCTACGCATCGCTGCATTCTAGGTCTTCCGCTGATCAAAGCATTGCTACAGGTTATCTTTCGTCAGTTGTCTCAGAGGTATCTTTCGTCAGTTGTCTCAGAAGTATCTTTCGTCAGTTGTCTCAGAAGTATCTTTCGTCAGTTGTCTCAGAAGTATCTTTCGTCAGTTGTCTCAGAAGTATCTTTCGTCAGTTGTCTCAGAAGTATCTGTCGTCAGTTGTCTCAGAAGTATCTTTCGTCAGTTGTCTCAGAAGTATCTTTCGTCAGTTGTCTCAGAAGTATCTTTCGTCAATTGTCTCAGAAGTATCATCGTTTTCTTCTTGGTCTTCAGTAACTGGCTCGAAACCATGAATCTGCTGAAAGGGAAAGGCGAGCTGAAATGCGCATTTTTATCATTTAAACTGGGGCTGAATCCTCATTATTCAACAACCATCTCTCTCACACAAGGGTAATGAATATATTTAACTTGTGATCTCAAAGATTCCTTCTTTCCTTCTTTTCTGCTTACTATTTTCCACTTTTGTCCATTGCTTTCAGTGATCAACTGCAGCCAAACTGTGAGAAACAGCCATGCCTTTCGGACATTGTTTTGGATTACGCGTCAATTAATGTGTACAGAACGTAAGCCTGTGTCAATACAGAGAGCAGCCAGCGGTGACTTTAGAACATGACTGCCAGGCCGTCCTGGCTAATCTCAGACATCAAGTCAGAATCTGGCGGTGCCCAGTAGAACAAGATAAACAACGCTGGCTTTGTCTAGGTAAGCGATGTTTGAAGCGATGACTTGGAGGACAAGAGACACACTTCATATACGACGATGTGAAGGAGAAGAGAACTACTGTTTGTGTGATGATGTGGTGGAGGATAAGAGACCTTCTGTTTGTGTGATGATGTGAAGGAGAAGAAACCTACTGTTTGTGTGATGATGTGAAGGAGAAGAGAATTACTGTTTGTGTGATGATGTGAAGGAGAAGAGAACTACTGTTTGTGTGATGATGTGAAGGAGAAGAGAACTACTGTTTGTGTGATGATGTGAAGGAGAAGAAACCTACTGTTTGTGTGATGATGTGAAGGAGAAGAGACCTACTGCTAGAAACGATGATGTGAAGGAGAAGAGACCTACTGCTTGAACCGATGACGTGAAGAAGAAGAGACCTACTGCTTGAAACGATGACGTGAAGGAGAAGAGACCTATTGCTAGAAACGATGACGTGAAGGAGAAGAGACCTACTGCTTGAACCGACGACGTGAAAGAGAAGAGACCTACTGTTTGAACCGACGACATGAAAGAGAAGAGGCCTACTGTTTGAAAAGATGACGTGAAGTTTATTATTTATGTTTTGTCGTCTGAGTCGTCATCATTGCACTCCGGACATGTCCACAGGTGCTCAGATCCCCCACTTCAAAATATCCATCAGCGTCCTGCGGCTGATAGTGCCTGTCCTGTGGTTGACCAGTTGTCTCGCATGTCCTGTGGTTGACCAGTTGTCTCGCATGTCCTGTGGTTGACCAGTTGTCTCGCATGTCCTGTGGTTGACCAGTTGTCTCGCATGTCCTGTGGTTGACCAGTTGTCTCGCATGTCCTGTGGTTGACCAGTTGTCTCGCATGTCCTGTGGTTGACCAGTTGTCTCGCATGTCCTGTGGTTGACCAGTTGTTTCGCATGTCCTGTGGTTGACCAGTTGTCTCGCATGTCCTGTTGTTGACCAGTTGTCTCGCATGTCCAGTATGCCTCTTGTTCCTGGCCGTGCTGATCTGTATTCCTAGCTCTCTCAGTCTGAGCAGCGACGTAGATTTACTGCCCTCGAAGTCCAGACGATGACGCGAGGAAGAAAGGAAAAGACACACAAAGCAACCGAAAATAATTCTGACAAGGAGAAAATCCAGAACGTGATGAAATAAGACAACTAGCAAGCTATCTTCTTTGGCTCTCGTGTGCCAGGTTATATTAAATCTGGATAATTTTATAAAGTCCATGATTTTCTCTAAGTTCTAGCGGCTGCACCTAGCTTCTGCTTCGGATCCACACCATGTGGATTCTGTTTCATAGATCTGCATTCGTTGGAGACTTACGGAGCATATATTGAGAACTTAGTACCCTGTCCCATCAGCCGCTTTGAAGCTTGCCAGGGATACCGAGTCAGCAGAAGTCAGCTGGGGTATCTGTCAGGGATACCGAGTCAGCAGAAGTCAGCTGGGGTATCTGTCAGGGATACCTAGTCAGCAGAAGTCAGCTGGGGTATCTGTCAGGGATACCTAGTCAGCAGAAGTCAGCTGGGGTATCTGTCAGGGATACCGAGTCAGCAGAGGTATCTGTTAGGGATACCGAGTCAGCAGAGGTATCTGTCAGGAATACCGAGTCAGCAGAGGTATCTGTCAGGAATACCGAGTCAGCAGAGGTATCTGTCAGGAATACCGAGTCAGCAGAAGTATCTGTCCGGAATACCGAGTCAGCAGAGGTATCTGAATAGTTCATAGTGCCAGTTCTTAATGGAACAGGGGAGTCTCAGTTCACCTCCGTAGATGGTGAAGTGAATGAGACCCGCTGCTTACCTTCTGCATCGTACCCATCTGTAGATCTGGCAGCGTATGAACTGATTGAGGAGAAGTCACTGTGGCTTTCAGACTTAAAAAAAAATGTCAGAAAAAGGACGTGGTCACGTCAGCATTTACTGTGCACAAAGGTTTAATATTGCGAATTACCATCTGTTATGACTATCCATCTCCATACAACATCAGAACTTTTGTCACTCTTTCGCGGTTTTGGGGATAGGGTGTCGGGGGGGGGGGGGCACGCTATATGAAATAAGATAATAACTAAAATTACCGCTATACAACAGAGGGCCAAAACAATAACAGACAACTGAAAACAAAATAACAACAACTACTACAAAAACAGAAAAAAAACAACAACGTCAAGATCAAGAATAACAACAGCAATAACAATAAAAAAGCAACACTGTACAATTTATATATTAAAACAAACACAAACAACGATGCCTTATGTTCTCTCCCTACATCAGTATAGTCTCATCCAAAAGAAGATTACAGAGACAAGGAAGAAACATATTTATAGAGCGTGAGGCAATAATAAAAACACTTTTCAAAATAAAAGTGGCAGAACTGATAAAGAACATAAAGATAAAAAACACACACACAAAAGGCGGATTACTAACAAACAAGGGTTCATAAAAATGGATCAAAACTGGCAGGCCATGATGGTAAAGAACATCCTAGACTAACGTCACAGGCTATTAATACTCAAAAGATTCAGCACGATGAAGGCTGCATTATCTCAGCCCTCAGAATCTCTCACGGAAATAACAAGTCCAAGATAATTGAAAAGGAAATAGTAGTGAGACTAATGGGTGGTTTGATAGTAGATTATTTGGTGCTCTTTTTGTAGTGAGGGCTATTTGGTGCTCTTTTAGTAACGAGGTCTATTTGGTGCTCTTTAAGTAGCGAGGGCTATTTGGTGCTCTTTAAGTAGCGAGGGTTATTTGGTGCTCTGTTAGTAGCGAGTGCTGTTTGGTGCTCTTTTAGCAGCGAGGGCTACTTGGTGCTTGCTTTGCTAATAGGTTATTTGGTTATCTTTTAGTAACGAGGGCTATTTGGTGCTTTTTAAGTAGCGAGGGCTATATGGTGCTCTTTTAGTAGCGAGGCTATTTGGTGCTTTGTTAATAGATTATTTGGTGCTCTGTTAGTAACGAGGATTATTTTGTGCTCGGTTAGTAGTGACGATTATTTGGTGCTCTTTTAGTAACGAGAACTATTTGATGTTTTGCTGGTAGATTATTTGGTGCTCTGTTAGTAGATTATTTGGTGCTATATTAATAGCGAGGATTATTTGATGTTATTTTAGTAGCGAGGGCTATTTCATGCTGTGCTAGTAGATTCTTTGGTGCTCTGTTAGTAGAAAGGATTATTTTGTGCTCGGTTAGTAGCGACGATTATTTGGTGCTCTTTTAGTAGCGATAACTATTCGATGCTTTGCTGGTAGATTATTTGGTGCTTATTGAGTAGCGTATTTGGTAATACTCTGTTAGTAGATTATTTGATTCTCTGTTAGTAGATTATTTGGTGCTCTGGCGCTCTTTTGGTAGCGAGGATTACTTGGTGCTCCGTTAGTAGCGAGGATTATTTGGCGCTCTGTTAGTAGATTATTTGGTGCTCTGTTGGTAGCGACGATTATTTAGTGCTCTGTTAGTAGAATATTTGGTGCTCTGTTCGTAGCGAGGATTATTTAGTGCTCTGTTAGTAGAATATTTGGTGCTCTGTTGGTAGCGAGGATTATTTGGTGCTCTGTTAGTAGAATATTTGGTGCTCTGTTGGTAGCGATGATTATTTGGTGCTCTGTTAGTAGAATATTTGTTGCTCTGTTGGTAGCGACGATTATTTGGTGCTCTGTTAGAAGCGAGGATTATTTGGTGCTCTGTTAGTACTTTGATTATTTGCTGCTCTGTCAGTAGGGAGGATTATTTATGTTGTGGTGGTATCTGATGTTGTGCCAGTTGCAGGGCTATTTGATGCACATTTGGTGCCAACGCGTGAATATGTGTCTCATAAATAAAGGTTAAGAGATAGTGAGCAACTTCTAAATACTGAAGATTTACTGCTCACATTAAAACAATTTTGGGAATAGACTACAGACTTTAGAATAAAGTACTGTGTAACAACGTAATCACACAGCTGCCGATTTTAGATCCGACAGACATTCAAATAATTCACACACACACACACACATACATTCAAACAGTTAACAGATTTATTATTTTCTTACCAAAATGTGCAAATATTCACCAAAAAAGTTCTCACTTCTCTCATGATTCGTATTTTCCAGATTGTTAACAACCGGTTCGAACGAACGGCTGCAAATCGGCTTAATAAAAAAAGAAAAAGAAATAGTTACATTGAAGAGGAAAGTAGAGAACTGAGACAGAAACTTGCAGACAGAGCTCCAAATTTAGCACCACTTTGATACGGAAGAAGAAGAAGAAAAGGAAGAATGAAAATGTATGTTTTGTCTTACAAAAAATGTTCACTTTTCTTTATCTTTTCATCGTGCCGGTAGACATGCTGACTGTAAGATACTGTGATCATATTGCACTGCAGCATAAGCAGTGTAACAATCAGTCAGCATTCGTTACTGATAAGTTAATTGTTATATTTGAAATGTTTCCTTCTTTGCTTGCATTATTTGCTACCGTCTCCTATTGCCTAAACATTTGTTGTTGTTCCTGTTGACGTTTCTGTTCTTGTTTGATGTTGTTGTTCCTGCTCTTGTTCCTGTTGTTATTGTTGCTGTTATTGCTGCTGTTGTTGTTACTGTCGTTGTAGCTTTTATTGCTGATGTTGTTGTTGCTGTTATTGTTGCTGTTGTTATTGCTGTAATCGTTGTTGGTTTTATTGTTGTTGTTGTTGCTGTTATTGTTGGTGTTGTTGGTGTTGCTGTAATTTTGGTTGTTCTTGTTGCTGGTATTGCTGCTTTTACTGTTGTTGTTACTGTTATTGTTGCTGTTGTTGTGATTGCTGTAATTGTTGCTGTATTTATTGCTGCTGTTGTTATTGCTTTTAGTGCTGCTGTTGTTGTTGCTGTAATTGTTGCTGTTGTTGTTGCTGCTGTTATTGTTGCTCTTGTTGTTGCTTTTATTTCTACTGTTGTTGCTGTTATTGTTATTGTTGTTGTTATTGCTGTTGTTTTGACTGTTGTTGCTGCTGCTGTTTTGTTGTTGTTGTTGCTGCTGTTGCTGCTGTAGTTGCTGTAGTTGCTGTTGTTCTGGTTGTTGTTCTATATTATTATTGTTGATGTTGTTGTGTTGTTGTTGTTGTTGCTTTTAATGTGGCTGTTGTTGTTACTGCTGTTTTTTATTGTTGTTTTTGCTGTTTCAGTAGTTGCTGATATTGTTGTTGTTTGCTATTATTGTTGATGTTGTTGTTGCTGCTGCTGACGTTTCTGTTGTTGTTTGTTATTATTGTTGGTGTTGTTGCTGCTGCTGTAGTTGCTGTTGTTGTTGTGGTTGTTTTTTGTTATTATTGTTGATGCTGTTGATGCTGCTGCTATTATTGTTTTGTTGTTGTTGTTGCTACTGCTGTTGCTGTGTTATTGTTCCTGCTGCTGCTGTTGTTGTTGCTATTGTTGCGACGGTTTACTGTTGCTTCTGTATTTGTTTAATTTTGTTGTTGTTGATACTACTGTTGTTATTATTGCGGTTGTTGTTACTACTTTTGTCGTTGTTGCGGTTGTTGTTACTACTGTTGTTGTTGATATTGTTACTACTGTTGTTGCTGTTGTTGTTGCTACTTTTGTCGTTGTTGCGGTTGTTGTTACTACTGTTGTTGCTGCTGTTGTTACTACTGGTGGTGTTGTTGTTTGTGCTGTTATTTTGTTGTTGTTGCTGCTGCTGTTAATGTTGTTACTGAGGTTGTTGCTGCTTCTTCTGTTGTTCTGTTGTTGTTGTTGTTTATTGTTTATTTGTTGTTCTTGCTGTTGCTGTTATTTTTGCTGTTGTTGTTATTCTTGTTTTGTTACTGTTACTTTGTTTTTATTATTGCTGTTATTGCTCTTGTTGTTATTGTTGTTGCTATTGTTGAGGAAACTGAAAACCAGAACACAGTGTTCTGTTTTGTTACTAAGGAAAACATGGCCCTAAAACTGGTCGTGTAAAAATATCAGAAAGTGATATTAGAAATGTAAACGGTGGAAAACACAGATAGGAAAAAAGCACGTGCTGTTGATTTCATCGTGAAACATAGTCACAAATAGACCAGACCTTACAATATAAACATAACTTGTTGCTACGGCGACGTATGCCAATCAAATGCTATCAGAATCAGTCATAAGAGAAGCTGTTCGGCAAAAATGATGACAGCCTGGAAAGTCGAACAAGCTGATAACTACTTGATGGAAAGCCCAGATTCTAAGATCTCCCCCCAAAAAAGTATTTTCAGTTATTTGTTATTTGTGTATGTTTGTATGTTTGCGTACAGGTAGGCAGTTATATGTTAGTTTCTGGGAAATAAAGCAATGAGGAAGGGGGAATCAGACACGAGTGTATCAGTTGTTGGAGGAAAAAGCTGCGTCTACACGACCTTGGAGTTTCCCTCCATCAACTAAAAATATAGCCCCGCACAGGATATTTGCTTTTCTTAGTTTAAAAATCTCATGCAGAATTCAAGCTATTCTGGAAAGGGGCAATAATGTAATCGTCAGAAACAGCAACTGAGGACAGAGATGAATGGTCAGCTTTATAACTAATAGACTCGGAAACTCCGCTTGAATACAAAAGACGGTACATTGGAAAGAGAAGGCCGGTCCATGAACTCATTTGTTGTCTCTAGCACGTGTTTCTAATGTTTTTTTATGTTCCCTGCGAGATTGATGGATTGGAAAGTGTAGATTAAGTGTTGAGGGAAATTAAGAGATGGATGGAGAAAGCTATGATGACAGAAGAAGCGGAGGTGCCAGAAGGTGAGATGGTCTTTGTTTGTTTGTTTCTTTCTTTCTTTCTTTTCGATCATCAGGCAAGAGATCGCTTTATCTTCTATCCCAGCATAGTTTTCTATGCGTTTTTTAAAATTCCAACCTGGTAAATGTTTTCAGTGTTAGATTGTGAGAAAGCGTGGTAAACAATTTCAGTGTTAGATTGTGAGAAAGCGTGGTAAATATTTTCAGTGTTAGATTGTGAGAAAGCGTGGTAAACAATTTCAGTGTTAGATTGTGAGAAAGCGTGGTAAACAATTTCAGTGTTAGATTGTGAGAAAGCGTGGTAAATATTTTCAGTGTGAGACTGTGAGAATACAGTTAGTGCTATGTGTGTAGTTACTTCCCCTACTGAGCGCTTAGACACAAGTGAAACATTAAACTTCTGTTATTTCAGTTTGAATTATGTTTGTTATGAGCATAATATATTTGTAATATCTGACGTAGAATGTTTGGAATAGAGAAAAAGTTGTATGATAAAGGGTAGAATGTCAGACGGCCTGCTTGCCTTTGCACATAAAGTTTGCTCGTTCGTCCGTTCTTTTTGTCTTCAGCGTTCTGTTACTCTTTTAGTTTTCCACTGGCCGTTTTTATTTTATTTAACTCTACTTTCTTTCTCTATGCTACCTCTCCTACAACTACCCTCTTTTCTTCTCTGCCAACTTATTGGTGTCTATAGGGTCTTGTCCTATTCACCAGTTTCACATTTTCTCCCTGCAGGTGTTTATGTTCTTTATTCATTATCTCTCCGCGTCCCCTTTTCCCTCCCCTCTTCCCCCCCCCCCCGACACCTCCTCTGGCGGCTGTCATGTTACTGTTGCCTTTCCCCCCACCCCTTTGTACCACTTGTTCTCCTCCTCTCTCTCCATTTTCCTCCTCTCTCTCCACCTCTTCTTTACGATTGGCTCTATCAGGCATCCTCTGTTGTGGGCAGTGTGGTCTTTCCTTCTTCCTTCTACTACACACATTTCTGTTTTCTACTTCTGGAGGAAGACACATTCAGATAAGTTCTTCGTTTTTTTTGTTTTTTTTTTGTCTCGTTGTGCATGTAGTCCTCGAAAAAGGCACACGCCGAAATATCGGATGTTGTATGTTTTTCATTTATACATTCTCATACTTTCTATTCGTTTTTTTCTCACCTTACTCACTCTCCCTCACTTTGTAAAACTGCACCATACACCTCTATCTACCTTTTTAAATTTAAACCAGTTTTACTGCAGTCGCCATCCCTTTTATCTGCGTTATTTTAAAAGATTTATTCCAATCTAAGGATAAATTATCTTGATATGACACCCACAGCTCACAAACTTGGTGTTTTGTTTATTGTTCAGATATGTACGATGCCGCTGTTCTTGTCTGAAGTGTCTATACATTTGGACTCTACGACAGTTTTCTCCTGTGTGACACTTCCAGGGCCGCCTTTGTTAGATGATGTGGGATTTACCGAGTATCATTTTGCTGAACAGATTCCGATTCATGTAAAGATGAATTTGTTGATGGATTTTGTTGCAAGATCAAGCATCATTGCCACTACGTCTTTTGCTTTTGTTCTAACTCTCATGTCGTCTTCAAATTATTCAGCTTCTTTACGCGCCCAGTCACTCTCCGCGTGGCTCGGTCTTTCACCAGTTCTTTCCAGTCCTCATGGCTGGTTAAAAAGTCTTTCATGGTTGATTTTTATACAAATATCCTAACAGTTCCCTTCTGGCTTATCTCTGGACCTCCATTCTTCCAGAAGTTCGACAGTGTGCTGTCTGCTTGTCTGGACGGCCACTGTGCTGCCTGCTTGTCTGGACGGCCACTGTGTTGTCTGGTCGGCCACTGTGTTGTCTGGTCGGCCACTGTGTTGTCTGGATGGCCACTGTGCTGTTTGCTTGTCTGAACGGCTGCCATGATCTCTCACTGCAAAATGTATGTTCTATAATTTTTATTCGCCTCTCATTTCGTTCATTCCAGCTAATGTTGTCAATGTAGCGGTAAGACCAAATCAAATTTTACAACATTCTGGCTAATGCTCTCAATGTAGCAGTGAGACATTCTGGCTAATGTTCTCAACGTAGCAGTGAGACATTCTGGCCAATGTTCTCAACGTAGCAGTGAGACATTCTAGCGTTGGCAAGCTCTGATTTTGGCGTCACTCCAGCATTGTCATCTTTTCTGCAGAACACATGGCTCAGAAATCTGGATCAGTCACCGTAGTTAAAGACTCTAAACTTAACTCAGACTTGTTCAAATATATGGCCCAAAAGTGTGACTTAAATAACGGATTAAAAAAAATCTGACTGAAACAAGTCCTTAAAACATGAGATTTAAACAAGTTTTAAAAATTTGACTGAAACAAGTGACAATAAATCTGACTCTAATGTCTTTTCAAAGATCGAATTTTTCGTAAATCGTATCAGATTTATTCCACAACATAATAAATACTTGCTGAGGTTCACAAGACTCTTCTGCCACTCTCCAGCGGATATAAATCGTGAGAGAATAGATGAGGATATGATAGCGAAGATGGACGACCCACTTGGAAATCTTCTGAAAACTTGAGAACCATTTTTTGTGTGGTAAAATAGTTTTGATTGTTTCCAGGAGTGATCAGGAGTGGCTAGAAGGAGGAAGAGATGGGAGGAAAGTTGATCTGTGATGTTAACATCAAAATCAGACCACTGATCATTCCATGTACTATTGTTGAGTAAATCTAAACTAATAATTTAGAAGCCCCACTCATTTGCCAGCGTCATCGCAGACAAACATTTTTCCCCAGTAACCCCCCCCCCCCCCCCCCCCCCCCCCGCGGTAGTCAGTTGGCTAGCACACCGTGGTCAGAAAATGGAGTCTCAAACTCTCGGAATCCAAAGAAAAGCCTCGCTTCCCTGACCTACAGGAAGCAGTAGCACCAAATGCGTGCACGTCCTTGAACTCGGAAAACGTTTAGACAACACGTAAGCCTCTTGAATCAGATCCATGTTGAGATATTCCTGAATTCAGCAACTGTTTTCAAGTACTGGTGAAGAATGAAATGGCTGCTTCATCGCGTTGATGTTCTTCCTGATTCAGTTTTACTAGTCCACGAAATTTACACGCTGAAAGTAATTTCCATCACAGAAGAACTTTGTGTGTACTGGACTCCGTTCTGTTTTGTTTTGTTGTTTGGGAGTTTCTTCATTGTAACTTGAAAAAATAAAATGAGAAAACTATCCTAGAAATCTAACAGAGTGCCATGTTTTGTGCAGTCACATTTATCTGTGCAGTTTCTTGCAGTTTTTATATTCAAAAAACTTTTAGACAAACAACCAGTTAAAATTCTAAGAAAAAAGCAGTAAAAATTTCTTGGGCATGTCATGAGAAGACAGAAGTTAGAGAACTTGGGCATGTCATGAGAAGACAGAAGTTAGAGAACTTGGGCATGTCATGAGAAGACAGAAGTTAGAGAACTTGGGCATGTCATGAGAAGACAGAAGTTAGAGAACTTGGGCATGTCATGAGAAGACAAGTTAGAGAACTTGGGCATGTCATGAGAAGACAAGTTAGAGAACTTGGACATGTCATGAGAAGACAAGTTAGAGAACTTGGGCATGTCATGAGAAGACAGAAGTTAGAGAACCTGGGCATGTCATGAGAAGACAAGTTAGAGAACTTGAATATGCTATGAGATGACAGAAGTTAGAGAGCATGGACATGTGGTGAGATGACAGAAGTTAGAGAACATGGACATGTGATGAGATGACAGAAGTTAGAGAACATGGACATGTGATGAGATGACAGAAGTTAGAGAAGTTGCTAATGACTGGAAAATTCAAGCTAAAAAGGAAGAGAGGAAGGCCCAGAGAAAAATATATACTCCGACTAACCAAGTTGCAGGGAACTGACCAAGTGGCAGAGAACTGACCAAGTGGCAGGGAACTGACCAAGTGGCAGGGAAAAAGAAAAGCCTTTGGACTCAGTGGAAGCAAAAATGAGCTCATAGGATAGAGAAGAAGATCATCAGCGATGGTCACCGAGGCACATGATGATGATAAATGAAATGGCAGAAGATGGTAGCTCAAATGTTTAGATTTTATCAACTACTGAGGGAATGTTTTATTTCCTTATCTGAATGGCACTGAAATGGTTAATTAGGGGGCAAAATAAAAAAAAACATTAATTATATGACTACAATAGTAATTATTATTGTTACTGTCAGTGCTAGACAGCTGTGGAACTCATGCTGCTCCGGCTTGTGCTGTCCTTGATGTTTCCGATTAATTCAGATGATTTTTTTTTTACCATGCCATTATGGTCAGTCCACCGAGATATTTTTCTCTTGGCCTTCCTGTCTTCTTTTTTTTATCTTGAATTTTCCATGAAACTTTGGCATAAACTTGTGAACAAGGTTACCGAAGAGAGAAGTAGAGAAGGCGTAGAGCTAAACAGCAGCAAGACAGAAACTTTGGTAATATCAGAATAAACATACCAAAGTCCAGCATCCTTTCAGACCGGAAGACGTTGACACCAGTAAATAAATTCAGTTACCTCGGAATAATAACAGCTGATGGCACGTGTCCGTAAGAACAGCCAAGAGCAAAACCTCTATCTTAATGCGAAGAAAACTAAATTGATGACGACTGTCACAACAAATAAGGCAGCTGAAATATTTATCAATGAGGAGAAATTGGAAGAGGTGAAGAGTTTTGAATATCTTGGATCATTACTAACTAATAATGGAGATACAATGAGGGAAATTAAAAGGAGGACATCTACCACTCTTCAGAAAGTAAAACAACTAAAGAAGCTGTAGAGAGGAACAGACAAAACTACCAAAAAAATATTTTTAAGGGCATGCAACTTTCCCATCGCAGTATATGCCTGTGAGACCTGGACACTTAACAAAACAGCTGAGAAAAACATAAATGCCTTTGAATGTAAATGCTACAGAAGAGTTCTTCAAATATCATGGACACAAAAAGGACAAATATATCCATACTACAAGAACTTAATATTGAAGAAGGTTGGCTAGTAGAGAGGATTAAACAGAGAAAACTTAAATATTTTGGACACATTAAACATGAGAATTCAGATAAGACCGTCTCAGATGGGTACATAATGGGAAAAAGAAAGAGAGGAAAACCAAGGCGAAGATAGCTGCAAGATATCGTTGATAATCTGCAAATTGATGCATTAGCAGCAGGGAATTTTGTTTACAACCGAGAGGCCTAGAGGAGAGCTGTTAGGGAGGCAAAGTTCGGCAAGGGACATGCAAATGACTGACTTATTGCTTGTGCTCAAATGAAATAATACATCACGAATAGATAAATCAAGGGCAGCTTTTGTGACGTGAATAATATGCTAACAAATAACAAAAATGCCCCTAAAAGATAGGAAAAGAGTATTACAGTGTAATATAGAGCCGATATTGTTATCTGATTGTGTAATATAGAGCCGATATTGTTATCTGATTGTGTAATATAGAGCCGATATTGTTATCTGATTGTGTAATATAGAGCCGATATTGTTATCTGATTGTGTAATATAGAGCCGATATTGTTATCTGATTGTGAAAACTGAGCAGTCAACAAAAAGAAGAACAAGAAATTGGAACTAAGAGAGATGTGCTTTTGGCGAAAGATGCAACAAATACCTGGAGAGACAGAACATAAACAAACAAAAGGGTCCTGAAAGAAGTTTCAGAACAACAAAAACAAGTTAAAATGATAAAGAAAAAGCAGAATTTATTGGACATGTTGTGAGAAGACAGAAGCTGGAGAAGCTGGGAATGAACCAACGTGCAGGGCATGAATTCGACTGGAGCTGCCTGTACATCTACGCACAAACATCTACAGATAAAAACAGAAGAGAAATTCAGAGGGCGACAGCTTGGAGGTTAATGACACAAATAACCCACCGATTTTCTAGGTCTTAACTGCGCAGTTTGGCTTCAGCAATGTAAGCCTCCATGTTCTGCCTCGTCGAGTGTTCCGGCTGAAATTTCCGTGCTTCGAACATTTACAATAAAATATTTGCTATTTTCAGGCACCTCGTACACAATGAGATAAATTGCTGCAGAATTACTCGCGGTAGAAGCATACAGAAAGATTCGAAATATCTTTTTAAAAATATCGATTTTTGTAGAGTTTGGTGTTTACTAATAATTTAGTTTCTATGTTAGTAGAACAAGATTACAGGTTGTCTCGCTGATCTGTAATATTTCTGCAAGTATGATAAACACTGAAAAAATGTTCGTTCAATGTGATTCGATAACATGATCACGTATCGTCTGATAAATTATCGGATTGGCCACAGCATGAAAGAATCATCTTAGTACTGCTACTTTCCAAAATTTAAACGTCTCCATAGATTGTTTGTTCTTTTTTCGTACAATTTTGTGGTAATCTCTGAGAAATATCTGAAGTTTCTATTCACGAATATGCTAGACCACCTTTTGATTCTGCCCATTTTTTGTACTATTAAACCTGGAACTATTGGAAGTACATTTCTCTTACAATTTTGTGATTATCTACGAGAAATATCTGAGGTTTCATGTTCACGTACATACTGGATCGCCTTCTGATTCTTGCCATTTTTTGTTCTATTAAACTTGGAACTATTGGAAATCTAAAAAATCAGGTACGCTGAAAGCAGGTAAGGAGGTGCTCGAGGAACATCTGATCAAGACATACTCTGATAAAAATCAGCATACGCCTCTCAAGCAGATGAAAGGTCTAGTGTGGACAAGTGCACCAGGCAGCAAATTCAAATGCAGCCCACCAACCTTACAAGAAGTAGAGAGCGTTGTAAGAAAAGCTAAAGGCAAGTCAGCACCGGGCCCAAATGGCGTTCCTTACATACTATACAAAAGATGCCCCGAAGTACTAAAGAAGCTCCATAAACTCCTACGGATAGCATGGACCAATGGACTCATAAGTAAAGAATGGAAAAAGACTAACCGAGTATACATCCCAAAGGAGCAGAATACCTCTGAAATCAACCAGTTCAGACCAATCTCACTTCTGTAATGGCAAGGAGACTAACAACATACATCCTAGATAATGATTACGTTGATACATCCGTACAGAAGGGAGGAATTCCAGGTTCCCCAGGATGTCTCGAGCATGCTTCAATGATTTTGGAAGCTATTCAGCAGGCAAGATCTGGAAAGCATGATCTACAGGTAATATTGTTTGACCTAGCCAGTGCGTATGGCTCAGTACCACACCAGATGATATGGCTAGCACTAGACATGTATCATGTGCCGAAAGAAATCGCGGAGATGCTGAAAATGTACTGCACAGGGTTCCTCATGAGATGTGGAACATCAGGATATATTACAAGATGGATTGAGCTCCAGATAGGAATTGCAATGGGGTGTACACTATCTGTCATACTGTTCGTGCTAGCCATGCAAGTAATCTTGAGAGTAACAGAAGGCCCAAGGTTCAGAAATTGATGTCAGATGCCACCACTAAAAGCATTCATGGATGACACAACAGTAATAACAACCAGTGAAGCACAGGCACGAAAGATGTTAGAGCGTTTGGACAGGCTTATCATATGTTGCCGCATGAGCTTCAAGCCAAAGAAGTCAAGAAGCCTGTCACTCAGAAAGGGGAAAGTGATAGAAAGATCGTACACAGTGGCAAATCAGATAATCCCAACTGTAGGGGAAGAGCCAGTGAAGAGCCCTGGCAGAGTACATGATGCTTCCATGAAAGACTCAAACGCGGTGAAGCAGGTCATAGAAATGTCACAGAATGGACTGAACATCGTAGACAAACGCAAGCTACTGGGGAAGTTCAAAATATGGTGCCTCCAATTCATGCTGATTCCAAAATTGATGTGATCTCTACTCATTTACGATGTAAGTACCAGCACAGTAGAGGCAGTCGAAAGAAAGATAAATAAATCCATAAGAAAGTGGTTGGGCCACCAGGATTAACTGATGTAGCACTGTACTG